>OX638202.1:16702169-17336347 GCA_951805265.1 Schizotus pectinicornis | reverse complement strand
GAAATAAAGAAGGAGAGAGAGAGAAAAAAAGGGACTGAGAGGAGACGAATCACAAAAAGCGAAATGAGAGAGCAAGAGAAAGAAAGACGGGAAGATATAGAAAAAGCGGGGGGGAAAAAAAAGAGAGAAAAAGAGGTAGAGAAGAGGGATAGATTAAGAAGGAGAGAGAGAAAAGCAAGGAAAAAAATTGAAGAAGAAAGAGGGGTCAAGGCAGACAATCAAATTAAAGTAAGCTAAAAACTTGAAATTCTTATTGTGATTTTGGAAAAAGAAAAACAATCGTCGTCTAAAAAACTACATTCAACAAAAATGGAAACGTCTCTGCTGTGGAACGGGGGGGGGGGGGGGGGGGCACCGCTGCTATGAATAATTATAAAAGCCATGTAAAGATTCATATTGAGCAACCAAAATGATAAAGTAATTCAGTTAAAAAAATGTAGCAGCGTTGGCAAGAGAAGCGAGTTTAATCACCTCTCTCTGCCCTCAAACGTATTTCTGGATTACACCAGTAAAGCAGCAATTTAGGTCATATTTCTAACAATGCTTTTTGGATCTTCCTTCTGGAACAGCAACAACTGGCAACGTTTCAACACGGCATTTTTGTATTTACAACAAACTCTTCTGGATGACGCAACCAGTAAAACAACCAGTAAATTTATTTTGAGTTTTCAACTAATTGTGAGACACTGGAGTTACGTCTTTGGTATTTTTTTCCAAATTTATTTATGAAAGTTTAAAATAGGAACCGATGCCTATTTGACGTTACATCTTCAGCAACTTCTACCAATACTACAACTTCTTCACAACGATCCCCACTACTTTCTTTTTGAGATTGTTTCGTAAAAAATACAAAAATCTTGCTAACTTCCCGTCGAGTTTCAAAAATTCCCGAATTAAATTCCTGGAAGGCATCAGCCGCGTCTGGAAGCTCTACAGACTTCTAGATGAAACTGTCGAGTTGTTCAATCTAATTTTCGGCTGGTTCATGGCTTTAGCTACGTTTTATTGTGTAATTAAAATTCTGGCCTGTTTAAACATAGCAATGAACGGAGAACCTTGGGACAAAGAGGTGCAACCGTACGTCGTTTTTGCTTATCTCACCTCTTCGTGGCTGATTTTGTTATTTTGTCTCGCGGCAAACAGCACCATCTCTAGAACTAGAAACACAATTCGAAGGGTACAGTCGCCGTCATTGAAGAAGCCCAGGGTGAAGTAAAATTCATTCCAACTTACGGTGTGTTTGAAGCTGTTTATAATTTAAAACTGAAATGTGCCGCTCTATTTCGACTAATCTTAGTTCACTTGTGCGGTTCTCAAACAAACTGTACCCCGTGGTTTAGCCTGGATGCAAATGTAACGTAATTTATAATAAATTTCGCTTCACCCTGGGCTTCTTCAATGACGGCGGCTGTACCTACGTCGTCAAGGCAAATTTCAAAAACGAGATATTTTTGCAAATTTTATTACCGGTGTCGCCATCTGGTCTATGAAAATGGACAACTCCCATTCAGACTTTGTTTTGGCGCAAAACCTCGAATTTCAGCTTTTTTACCAACCTCGCCTGATTCCGTTATCGTTGTTGTTTAACGTTTTTGCATCTCTTTTTTTTAATTTTCGCTCCTTTGTTTAGTTGCAGTTTCAGAAGAATTGTTGCGTTATTCTTAGCTCAACATGCCAGTCACTGCTCCAACTCCTAAGCATTACGTGAAGAAGTGAGGTAAATTTTGCCTAAATGATTAATAATTTTACAGAAATTCTGGTTTAGATGGTCGCAAAGAAGCAGTTTACCTGGATAAGATAACGTCCCGGATCCAGAAGCAATGTTACAACTTAAACATGGACTACGTGAACCCCTTAAGTTTTCCCAAAATTTGCTAGAACTTTCGTTAATTTTTTGTCAACTTCAGTTTAACATCACCCTGAAAGTCGTCAGTGGTGTCTACCCCGGGCTTACCACCGTGGAACTTCATACTTTGGCTGCCGAAACTGCGGAGACGCTGACGGTTTCTCACCCCGATTACGGGGTTCTAGCGGCTCGCATAGCTATCTCAAATTTACACAAGGAAACCAAAATGGTTTTTAACGGTGAGTTTCCAGGTCGTTCTTGATCCCAATAAACTAAAACTTAATTGTAGATGTAATCGATGATTTGAGATTGTAGGGGTGCTCTGTCCTCTTCCGTGGTCGGAAGGTCCACTTTCGTGGTCGTAAGAATGCTTCCGACCACGAAAGTGGACAGAGCACACCTAGAATCTCCAAGACCCATCACGATATTATTATGAATTATGCTGACCGGCTGAATTCTTGCATTATTTACGACCGCGATTTCAATTACAATTACATCGGTTATTTTAAAACCTTGGAACGTTCCTATTTACTCAAGATAAATGATAAAATCGTCGAACGCACCCAGCACATGATGATGCGCGTGGCAGTCGGTATTCATTCACGGCGCCGACATCGATTCAGCCGTCGATACGTACAACATGATGTCCATGATGTCCATTATGTCCATTATGTCCAAACTGTCTTCGGGCATTTGGAGTAAAAAGCTTGAAGACTCCACGGTTATCATTGTCTTCATGCTTTTTACTCCAAATGCCCGAAGACAGTTTGAATGGTATTTGCAAGTGTTTGTCTCAATGGGCGGCAATTTCTAAAGCAGCCGGGGATATCGGGATTAGCATCCACAACATTCGGGATAAAGAAACCGAAATTGGCAGCTCTGACGGCGTTTCGAAAGGACTCGTTCCTATGTTGCAATGTTTCAACGCTATACTGTAATTGCCGATGGCATTGAAACATTGGAGCATGGGAATGTGGACGTCATGTGGGGCGCAACACCGACGGATCTTTGGGACGGCTGATGGCCGCGATGTCGACAGTTTCTACGGCCTAAATTTTGGGCAACAACGAATCAACCGAACCCTACACCTCCAACATCTACAGCAGACGAGTGTCGTCGGTGGAGTTTCAGGTCGTCAACCAACACTTACTCAAAGACTTGACCGAACGCTCCCTTTAGGATGACGTCATGAAAAATCAACTCATGGGGATAGTGGGAATATTTTGAATTGACCCATAGGTCGATCCATATGTGTCGATTCAAAACATTCCCACTATCCCCAGAAAGCTCAAGGCGATTTCCAAACCGTTTGGGAGATTCCACAAAAAGTAATCATTGAAAGAGCGGTCGATAGAGGCGATAGAGTCAATCTATGAACATTCATTTAGCCGCGCCGACTTAATAATTATTTTTTTTTCTACTTATTGCATAATTTAAATAAAAGCATTTACAAAAACGTCGCTTGGTACTTGGTAGTAAAGTTGTTGAAGTCTTGGCAACACTAGACTGCCTGTCAGTTCGATAATAAACATTGATAAAAATTTTGCTAGTTAAAATAAATAAAACTCGCGGTGTATGTAAGTAAATGTGTCATTTTACTCCCAAGTTCCGCCTACTCTCAAGTTACCTGAAGCAAAGGGCTATTAGAATGTTCGGTAGGGCCTACATTTCAAATGATGAACTGCTTTACTGGCGCTGCTTCTCAAGTAACTGAGAGGTAGGTGGAGCTTAGAACCAAGGTGTCACAATCAACGAAAGCAACTTTTATTCAATTACATTTAATAAATAAACGGCTCGATGTAGAAAAAATAATAATTTTACGTTTGTGTGAAGAATAATTCTCTACGTCGGGCTAAATAAAAATATTAATACGTTGCCATTTAAGAAAAAAAAAAGTTGCTCCAGGCAAAAATGATCGGTGTTATTTAGTAAAAAAATATATGCTCTAATATGCCCTGAAGTTAGTTGACAAAATTTAATAGTTTAGGCAGGAGAAGCTCGGTTCCATTAATCTTTCTGATGATTTATTACTAGGTCGATAGAGTTGCACGCATGCATTGATTGCTTATCTTCAGCCCATCTAAGCCCTTCTTACGGTTGATCTACCTACTTTACGTCGTTTACTCTACAACTTGTTATCAATTACAGTTGTTTTTGCGGTTTGTAAAAGAAGAAAGCCTTATTACATCTCATTATGTGGTAATAATTACTTGCAATAAATCGCAGTTTGAATCGCACTGGTGACTGTGTAAGTCGAGAAACTTTTTATTTTCCCAAAGAAGCGAATGACGCTACGATTGTTCGTGGTGAAGTAAATGCGAAAATGCGGTTATCGCATTTATTAGCCACAATTTGTAAATTCCTCGCGTGTAGGAAGTAGCAAAGTAGGAATAGTTTAAAAACTTAATTCAAATGAAAATTGAGGTCTAGCTAATCCAAGATAAGCGGTCACTATCAGAAAATCATTCTTGTATTTGCGAAGTTGCATCGTTGAAAACTTTTAATATCTACTGCAATAGAATTCAATAGAAGCACTTTCCGCCCGACAACTCTATTAACATTGTGATTAAGTGTTCGTTAGCAAACCCCGCAAAACTAGTGGAACTACAAAGTGAGTATCAAGTTAACTAATTTGGTAATTGTCACAATTGAAATAAAACACACTTAAGGGAGGTTGTCTCTATTACTTTAGAAACTCTTTTAATGGCTGCGGTCACCATTGGTTCAAGAACGGATCGTGATAATTGTCTTATCTGTAGTTTTTATCATTTAATTCGCTGATTTTCTTTCCATAGCAACATGCTTTAAATTGGGGGAAGAGTAACACATCAACAATCCCATACAAATTAGAAGAAATAAGTGCATTCTATTTAACAAAAATATATCAAGTTTTTTCGGAATATTTACCAGCAGTCGGTCATGCTTGAGGCAAAGCCCCTGGATATTGACTTTCATCTTCTTGCATTGATTTTCCATGTATTAAATAGGGACCGTTTTTCCAACACGCTTTAGGTATGTAGATGTGTAAGTACTTGCCTATATTACATATAATTTGTTATTAAAGGGAAACGGCTGCAATTGATGGTTTGGTTATGTCATAGTAATAAAGAGAACTATTAATAATTTACTTAAATGCATGACCGCAGTCGATTAACTTATCTCGGCATTTGTTAAAGTTATATAATACAGAAGTGGCTGCAAAAATGTTGGTTAATTCAATCGTCCGAAGTAGCCAAGGGAACCAAAGAAATTTGATCATTTAAAGGTGCCGTAAGAAACATCAGCATGTGCTATTTTCTGACCATTTCCGTACAGCTTTACCGTGCTATCGGCGATGAACATAATTTTTGTTGATAGTATCTAGTAGAAAGAGAAGTCAACGCTATGTCAGACATTTTTTAAATATTAATTTGGCTACATAGGTACTTTCAATTATTTTTTTACCCTATTACAATGGGGTACTTGTCTAAAAAAAATATTGCACTTTTTATTCTCTAGATGCATGCAAATAACTAAAAGAGGCTTAAACATTTTTTTCCCATTTTTTTCTTTTATATATTCGTATATATTTGCAATTTTTGTTTTTGATGACGTATTGGGCCTCCGTATCCAAGACTCACACCTATATTGAATAGACTCTGGTTTTGGCTACCATGCTGCGCTGCTACCAGAGTGCGCGACATGTGTACAGCGAATTGGCATTCGATTTATAAATAGAACGCAAGCAGTTTGAGTAAAGCGCCATCATACGATTTTTTTTTAGAACTATGCCGTGCAGGGGGCGGCTACGTCACAAATCGCCCACTCCAAAAATTAAAAAAATTATTCTGGGCGTAATATTGACCCTAAAACCAAATAAAAAAATACGGATCTAATGAAATTGCCTACATTTTCTAAATATTATATTTTCCAAACATGGGGCAAGTACCCCATTATAAAAAATATATCAGACATAGCGCTAAGGCTTTCTATTCCCATTAAGTATTATCAACAAAAGTTGTTGTAATTTTGTACGGTTCTATTCCCATGTCCCTACCACCCTTCTAACGTTGTGCATTTTGTTGAATATATAAATCCATAATACGAGAAATTTCATCAAGCTAAAAGATTTTATGACGCTTTCTGTATAATATAGCTCTTTATTTTGATTTATTTGCCAATTTAGTACCGCCAATCGAGCCGTCTCTATACTCACCTATCCTATATCAATGTTGGTTTAATGTAGTTGCGATTTTCCAGCACATGGCCTAAATGGCATGGTCTGACCTCACAAGTTGTTCCAACATTGATCTTTATTTACGGTTTATCTTCCAATTAGCATAATAAAACTAATCACCAAATATTAGTCAGTTAAACTGTTGACTCTATATTACGTATGTTTTCTTGGCTATATTACACTCTGGATTCAAACCAGTGATTTCGGTATGCTAATTTTAATTATCACCTTCGGTTACAGATAGACCAACAACGCCATTACTTGAAGATCGAATACCTAATTGCCATTATACACACGATTTCGTAATTGGTGGGAACCTCACAGTAACCGTTTGGGTATTACCACAAACATAAAATCCATTGTAATAATTGTTTGATTACAAACAATAAGTTCAATACAGAAGAAAAAACTGCAGTTAAACCGACGGTTAGTTATGTTTGGGTGCCTCGAAGATGCATAGATTCAACGGACGGAAGTACAAATACGCAGGTGTAAACTCTCGAGAAGAAATCCCCACGATAGTGGTGGAGTCACCGCCTAGTGAAATACATGGTGTTGCCGAAACAGCTTTAGATAGCGTAGTTGAAGATAAGAATGGGGAAGAAGATTGCGAGGAAGTTGCTGGGTTACCTGGACCGTCGGGACGACGGCAGTCGTTGAGGAGAAATAGTATTTCTCTACCCAATTTGGACGATTTACAAGTCCTGAAGGAACATGTCCAGGTGAGTGAGTTGAAAATAAGTCGAAACTTGGATCTTGACAATATTAAGAACCAATTCGTAATTTCTACTGGATTTTATCTCTTCAAAAAAATCGGATGGAACTACAAAGCTAAACAAAATTTGAATGTTATAAAATTTTGACTTCTGCAAGAAATGTCGGATTTGGGAGATCTTCCGGCTCTTCGGTCCTTTGAGCAACTAATTTGTTTATTGTCTCTTTATTCTACAACGACGACTTGTTATTCGCTACTTTTTGCTCCATGTTAACCAAAACTCTCCTTCCTGCTATTACACTAATCTTCTTGTTTCTTTTATTTTTCTCTTGTTATTTTTGGACTACAGATCTATTGTTCAGTTTTAATAATTTATTTTTTATTACTAAAATGTTACTTTGTTTTGTAATCTTTCCGTATTAGTAACCAACCGGTATTCGTAACTGGTAATTATGGAGGAGTCCAATTGCTTGGTTTGTTGGGCGTTTTAATGACTCCTTATCCCATATGTTGTGTCAAACTGGATATCAAACAGTCAAGCACCAAGTGAAAGAAGCTAGTAAACCATTATACTTTGTGACAGTGGAAAAATTAATGAATTGATCTCGTACTCCGCTATCGATAAAACAATTGTTAGTGTTACTAGTATTTGTAAAGTAAGTGGAATATTATTTATGATTTTTTGTGGGGTCAGCTGATTGGTTTCTGTTTTGACATTGTCCATGATTTGAACACTGAGGCAGAGGAAAAATATTATTTGAGAAATTGACTTGATCGTTGCTTCAAAACAAAGTATCACTTAATCGCGATTAGAACTACACTATCGCCAATACCGATTGTTGATGCTGCCTCCCAATAGGAGATGCCAGATTTTCACTAGTTGACTAACATGTTTGTGAAACCCATCTGGATTTTGTTAATCCGCGTTATTTCCACGTAACCGTCCGCAAGACCGTTCACCTTTATTTAACGTAGTTTTGTAAGTTTGGAGGTGAACGATAGCAATTACCTTCCTCCGGACTTTACGAAAAACTCGTTATCACGCGGCAAATTCACGCTGACCTTGATTAACTGATCTAAATGTAAATTTATAAATAATAGCAGTGCTAGACCTTAGTCGTCTTCGTGATTGTTGCAAGTGATAAATCGCACGCCAGAATTTGCATTGCACTATTAAAGTTTGCCTCGAAAATATGGCGCAAGTGTCCGATTCCACGGAATTTGACAAAAGAAAAAGTCTCAGCGATGACGAATGCGATCTGGGCGAACCGGAGTTGGTTCTAAATTTTGACCACCACAATTTTGGCAGCTATGAGGTTAATATTTGCTATTATTTATTACTCTTCTAAATGTTCTTGGCAGTTATTAAGTCCTAATTGGAATAATTTGTTCTAGATTGCGGACCAAGCAGAAGAAGAATCCGACGATGAATTCTGCAAGTATATAACTTATTTTACCATTTTGTTGTAGATGCTTTATTCCTTACTTATACGTACAATAATAATATTTATCGTTTCATATTATGTAAAGTACAGTGTGTCCCGGAAAAGAGTGTTAAACATTTGAAGACTGACTTGTTATTGCTGTAAAGAGGAAAAAATGCTTTCAGAATTTATCAATAAGTTTGTAATGATCTATAAGATAAAACAAAAGCTGTTATTTTCATAAAAAATTAAAGTTGTTCAAATATTTAAAGAATGTTTTCGAGTTGCCGTTGAAAAATGTGCTACTTTTATGGCGATATTTTTCTCGAGTTATTAATTAAAAACTAAAATCAAAAATTTCAGTTTTTATTTAATATCAAGCAAACCATGGCCAGTTTGCCAACTGTTATTGTTCTATTGGAATAAGCACTAACTGAGGTATTTTTTTTTTGTAATTTGAACCAATTTGCTATTCTTCAAATAAATAAAACTCCCATGCTTAACATCCTTATCTTGGACACACGGTATAGTAATAATTAGTTTTTAGATTAATTAGTAAGTTGAGAGAACGAATAAGTAACTACTTTTTTCCGTTTGAATGACGCTAACGAGCCGTTATAAATGTTAAGGGCTTAACGATCGTTTGTGCAACTGAACGTTATATTTTTAAGCATGAGGCGCAGATCAAGATATTTATTACGAGGAAACGTTTAATCAAGAATAGAAATGAAAATTTTCAGTCTTTAGCTCTTCTTTAAGAAGAATCCTGATTTGTACCAGTACTTCTAGATTGTCTGCTCAACTTGCAAGATATCAATAATATCAGTTAACACTTCTTGGTCAAATGTTCTACGGAAAGGTCTCAATCTGTTATTGATACTAACACATCTATTGTAATAAATATGTAAACATTTTTATATGAAGCGCCCGGTTAATGTCAGCGCATGTTCTATAGAAATTTGTTTGTCTTTAATATGACATATTATCCGCAATCCGTACACTTAAGAAAGAGATAAACATTAGATAACGAATTAATACTTGTTAGTCTTCGAGTGTTTTCTGCTCAGTGATGTGATTTATTCAAATAGTCAATTAGTATCTGGGCAAAATGAGCCTATCTCGCAGCACTTTGGACGAAATCACGTATATTGACGCAGATGATGACACGGCCAATACCAAGTGAGTCTGTAAATATTTTCCAAAATGCATTGAGTGAATGAGTGGATCTCCAGATTGCAGATTGATAAAGGCGTTTTTTTCAAAGTTGAGTGCACTTTAATATCGTCTCAGACATGATTCATTTTCAGCGAATTTCTCCAACCCCACGAATTCCGGAAACGCCTACGAAGACATTGGTCATGGTTTATTACATTTAATTAAAGTGCAAATGCAATGTTGATTGTGCGGATACAATAATTTTTAAGCAGACGGTAGTCTGAAGCAGCTCGATAGGATAATAATGTGTCACTCTTAATATAAACACTTTTCCTTGTCACTTGGGAGAGAATGCCGAACTAAACTGTAAGCAACAATCAAATGCGTCGAGAAAAGCATATTTTTACAAAACTTGTAGTTGAGGCGCTTAGAACTAAGAAATATTCAGTTAAAAACAAAATTTGTTATACAGGTGTCCCAGAACTCCCGCGTTAGAAAAATTTTTCTTAGGGATTTTTTTGGAGGTTTCTCCTGTTTTCTCTGGGGCGCGAGTTCTGGGACCCTGTATAACTAAATTCTAGTCTTGTAAATCTAACATACCTTTAGCTCCCAATGCAAAGTAAGTTATTTAAGAGTTTGTTACAATACAAATATTAGTTTTAATATTTGCCCAAATTTTATTGCTCCACTTGCGTGCGTTGGCTCTAACGTAAACATTCACGTTGTTAACTCTCATCGCAGCGGGTGATTTTTGTCTTGTCGTGGTCTTTGGCCCTTTAATAAATTTGTCGCAATCACGCGCAAGTGGAGCTTTCCCCTTGTCGTTCCAGGTCAATACGCTGATAATAAGGGGCAATTCTTCATCCATTAAAGTATCATTTATTACCATGGCAGTTAGCGGTTAATCTAATGACGCTATAGCAAATTCGGTTAGTGCGTTCCCTTACGCTCAGTTGCTTAAGCAGTCACTGTTGTCTTACAGGGCGCCTTTGCGTAATGCTAGACGAAAGTCAGTTACTAGTCCGAGGATGCTCAAACCACCAGGTGACGATGAATCCGGAAGCAACTCACCAGCCAACTCCATCACCTCCGTCAACTCCCTGGCCAGCCTACTCAGGGAAAAGATGCAAGTAAGTACGGGAAATTAAATTGTGTCATCTTCAATACTTGATAATAATTATTTAGGCGCGGGTGCTAGCACAACCAAGTTTTGAATAAAAAAAATCTAAAAAAAAAATTACTTTTGAGTTTTAAAAAATTTAGAGAGGGATTAGGTTTGGTGGAGCTTTAACTGTTGTCTAAACATTTTCTTGCAGATGCTGCCAGCAACGCTACGGAAGAAGAAGACCGCAGATTACAAAACAAGAATTTTTGTCGGCTTCCTCCTCGTTACCATAATCGTCTTGATAATTTCAGCCTACTTTCTGTACCACCAAAAAGTTCTACAACGAGCCTATTTCGAAAAAATTAAATTTAACAAAATCGAGCGCGTGATGAAGATATTTAACAACGAAGGCATTCAAATAATTCGAGGTCGTTTGGGCACAACCATCAACTACGACAAAGCCCTCCCCTGTCTTCCCTCCGATGAAAGGGGAGACGGCAGCATTTGCTTAGAATGGATAAACCGCGCTCGACTTTACCTTCAATTCTACGAACTCCGGCCCGACATCAAATGTTATAATTTGCAATGGATTTCGTTGTCCGAGGCCGTTTCGCCAACTGATTGCTACGAATTTGCTCAAGACCACTGGTACGGGGGAGGTCAAACCGCCGAATCGGCTTGGCCCTTGGAGAAGGGTAGCCATGAATTTTCACCCTTTATCACTGGAAAGGTGGACAAGCACGAATGGGGAAACGTTTTGAAGCGATATTTTATTAGTTCGAAAGGAGTTGCGATCATAATCGACGAAACTACCCCTCTGTATGTTGCTATAGCTGGGGACGAAAACAAAGAGTTATGTTTAAAGGCGAAATACGACGATTTCGCTTTCGTTAATCGCATCACTAAATCGCCGCAACTAAATTACAGCATTTGTACGTGTTCTGAGATGACGTCGCTTCACTCTCACATGATCGAAAACGCTCTTTGGGACGGTTTGAGGCAAGACGACGCCAACATCATGAACACGCTACTGACTGAGCCTCTCTGGGAAATTTCGTCGTCTTCCAGAACCGAATTAACTGAAGGTGAGTCTTTTATAGCAATGATGGGGAAAACTAACGTTTGTTGCTTCTAGAAACTATATCAAACTACACCGAAAACGTGATTGCTTTGGGTTTCTTGAAGCAAGGCCATGTTCTGATTAACGAATTTTGGCAGAAGAACGTTGGTGATTTTGAAGTAGATCCCGAACGGTTTTCCACACTGGAGGAAGCAATGGACCGAATGCACCGTCGCGGTTTTCGCATAGTTTTCACCATTCAACCCTTTATTTCCACAGAAAGTTTTAATTTCGCCGAAGCTGTCCAAAAGCGATTGTTGGTTCTAGAGAGGGGAAGCGACAGAAGCATTCCGGCCTTAACTAGATACAAGTCTCTTAAAAGCGCCGGAGTTTTAGACCCCACCAATAACAGAACAATCCCTTGGTTGCTCAGCAAACTAAAAACGGTAGCTTCAAAATACAAATTCGACGCTTACTATTTAGATTTGGGGGTAGCCTACAATATGCCGCACTATTACCAATGCGAGAAGCCTCTAATCAACCCGGACCAATTTAAAACGCTCTTCATAAACAACTTGCAAAGCAGCGTTAATTTGTTCGGTGTTAACGGCGCAATTGAGCGACCAAGAGCTCCGACCTTCGTCTCGTTGCCGCAATTTGAGTCTTCCTGGGATGGATTGAGAAGAGTTATCCCAGCTATTCTCACCTACGGGTTGCTCGGTTACCCCTTTCTGATACCTGGGGCGGTCGGTGGCGATTATGAATCGTCGGAACCTACATTTTTGACCAACTCCACCTCAGAATTGCTTCCCGACCAAGAATTGTACGTTAGATGGCTTCAACTCGCAACATTCCTGCCGGTTATCCGCTACACTCACCTACCCAGCACTTACGGTGATGAGAAAATGATGGATATGGCGAGGAGTTTGACATTAACTAGACAATCTAAGGTAAGTTTTAAATTTTGTTATGCTGTAATAGTGTAAGATAAGGTCGACAGGTGACGCCGTTGTTGAAGAAATACGCTAGAGTTTCTTTGAATGAAGGTTTGCCGTTGATCAGGCCGTTGTGGATGTTGGATTACAATGATCCGGCTTGCCACGTGGTGGTTGATGAGTTTTCGATAGGCGACGATTTAATTGTTGCACCAGTTTTGTACTCGGGGTCCAGAGAACGGGAAGTTTACCTGCCGGCCGGGGTGTGGAAAGACGGCATTGATGGCAGCTTGAGAAAGGGAAGTCGGTGGATCCACGATTATAGGGTTGAAGCCGACCAAGTTGCCTATTTTGAAAAAATGCCCGACGATACAAGATTTTGAACTAATTAGTTAATAATTAAACGTACAATACGCTTCTAAAATGTTATTGAGTGATTCAATAATTTATAAATTATATTATTACTGTAATTGTAACTGTGATTTAATGAAGCAATTGTTATTATTTAGATTCAGCCCTACCGCTAAAAATAAGCGGCCTGGTGGTCAAGTATTTTGCTGCAATTTAGCAGCAGCCCTAGCGGGGATATTTAAAGTAGCTGAAAGTGTTTGATTTAATTTTTTTATTAAACTCAATTACGCTTATTTTCGTTGTTTTCTTTCATTAAGGCTTGGATTTAAGAGACAAGGATGAAGACAGCGCATTCTTGTCATATAGTTATGTATTTGAATTTGGTGATAAATCGAATATTAAATTCAACTGACTGTATTTTTTTTAATAGTACTTGACCGATTGACTTAAAAAATAGATCATCTCCGAGGTTGATATTTACACATTCTAAAAATCGAACAAAATCCTGAAAATTTGCTTTACTTTTGAAGCCTGACTCAAGGCAATTATGAACCGACATCGGTACACCGCCCATTAGGAGTGACAAGGATGCACTATCTTCATCCAATATTAGGTACTTACAATATAGGGTAAATAGAAACATTTTTATTTCTAAGCGGTCATTATTTACACCTAACATTAATTTGATTAAAATACTAATTAATACGTCACATTTCAGTTAATCTATAACCAGTCTTATTGGTACTCAAGTTCCCATCCTCTGTTTGAATCTCTTCAAGAATTCTTTGGCCTGTTTATCACCCTGTCTATTTTCTAACGCTTTGATAGCGGTTGTGGCTAAAATAAAAAAATGAAGTGGTCCATCGTAGAACTGTTGGCACTTACTTAAGTCCGTTGGTCTCGCCAACTCCAAATGTATTTGAGGCAAGGAGCTAATGGGATTGATTGTGTCGGGAATATCACTAAAGTGTATAAATGCTTCTCCCACATACTCATTGTTGTAACCTAAGAAATCTTTATCTTTGAGGCTGAAGAGGACTAATCCATTCTCGAGTGCCCTTTGCTCTGGGGAGAGGGATCTGAAAATTCACTTTTATTTTTGGAACATCGGCAGTTTCGTATGTTACATCACAAAATGTTCATCGAACAAGGGAAATTGGTTTTTGTTGTGCGTCGCAGTTTTCGGTTTCGATATTCCAGAAAACTTTTCTTCAGGCAGTAGATGTATTCGAACAAAAGGGTCGCAAGAGCCTAAAATTGAGTTGGTTGAGCCAATTGAGACCCGATAAAAACTTAACTAACCATTGGAGTCCATTGCGATCAAGTCTCTAGCGTTCAAAACGTCAATTTTTAACTGGTTATTCTCAAATTTGGCCCTAACGCATAATTCGCCGTAAGGCGAGTCTTTCATGTTTTTGAATTGGTTGTGCATGTCAAGATGGACTTGATGGATGAGATCATTGGTTTCTAGGCCGTTAATTTTCAACAGGTTTTCAGTTCGCCTTAAAGTATCACAATTCATGCCTTCCTCGGAGGTTTTGAAGGAACCCAACATCAAATTTAACGTTTTGTGGAGATTTGCAAAAAATGAAGGGGGGCGTCTTTTCTACAAACACTCAAAATAATTTACTTAAAAAATTTAAAAAAAAAATTACTCACCTCCAAATTTGTTCGAATAATTTCGTCAAGTGACTGACTCAAGTTGTCCCAAACTATTTCCAGCACTCTGTTAAAGTTTTCTTCGTTCAACTCATTATGAAGAGTTTCTAAATTATTATCGACGTACATCATCAGTCGGTCTATGCTATTACTATCTTGATTGAAAAGTTCTGCACCTTCGATTAACAGACGCTTCATTGACGGCACCATCTAAATTATTGCGAAATTATTATTGATACTTTACTGTTGCATTTAACTCAACCCACCTTCGACACTACCGTTTCGAGAAGTCCTATAATTTCGTTTCTTACAGTATCGATAGAGTTCAAGATGACATTATCTAGAGTTTGCTGGCATCTTTGCGCCTCCAATGGACTTTTCAATTCGGACAATTGCTGAATGACTTCATCCATGGCAAGTTCCTCAGTGAAAGGTTGCAACGATTGCCTAACGTACTCTATGTTATTAATAGCAAGACACCACTCGTGAGTAACTTCAAATTTCTTTGCGTAAATATCCTGAGTATCTCCCATGCCATCAACTCTGTTCGACATCTTTTCCGCGTAGAACACGCAACACCTGCAGATGTCCTGTAGGAACAATTTTAAGTAAATAATCGAGTCTTACTGAACCAACTCACGTCTATAATTTTTGCGATAAAAGTATAGCAGCCTTCAACATCTGGCCAGTTGAGTTGCTGCCAAAACACTTTCACCTATAAACAAGGAAACAATTAACGCCTAATCATGACATTTAAAAATATTAACCTGATAAAATATTGTTAAAGTGTCGACAGCCGAAGAACTGTACTTAACAGTGTGATCTACTGGCACTAAAGGATCTAATTCGACAGCTTTTTCGATGCGCTGCAGGGCTTTGAAAACTGCAATATCCAACCATTGGGCAACGCCACCATGAAACCATTGGTGGAAGTTCTTGATGTGAAAACTGTCATAATCGGCGGGACACAGCCCTTGGCCTAACACCACGAATCTTTGAAGGGCTAAATAGACCTCGAACAGCGATGTTCCTTCAGTTAGAGGCTGTTTCGATTCGGAATCGGCCAGAGTAGAACCGTTAATTGTCAACTTTTTCAGCGACTTGCAGATCGCTATGACGTCAGGCTCCGTTAAAGTAGCAATTTTGGCTTGATAAAAAATGTATAGAGCCTTGGCGTACTGAAAATTGATAGTCCTAAAAGATTAAAGTTAATAGCAATGATCGACTCGCGAGTTTTACGACTTACTCTTGGAATAACTTATCGTAAAATTCGATGGCTTTCTGCAGGTCGCTCCTGACCAGTTGTATTACTTGGATGAGATGTTGCAATTTTCCAATATCGCTGGTGTCTTGTTGCAAGTTATTCTCAATTATGTGATTAAACCAATCACTAGCTCCTTTGGCGACAGCATCATTGACAGCCGAGGAAATATCACAGTTGGGTCCCTCTCCATTGTAGGTGATCCACGGGTACAGATTTGAAGGGAATAGGTCTGTTGTGGGTAGTGGCTCCAACATTCCAATTTTGTTCAAAATATTCAAGACTTCCGTCACCTGCTTCACGGTCATTTTATCTTTAAAGCCCTTCTTCCGGATTTTGCGAATGATGGAGAAGCAGGAAGGGAGAAGTTTTTTGGTCGAGTCCCAGAAGATCTTTACGTTCTCTTCACAAACAACTCCGCTTTGTAGCGGTTTTATCAACTTATCGAGGAGATTTGAGAACACGGTGAAGCTGAGGAGATGATTTTGGTGAATACCTGCGTAAACCGACCATTGGCATATCGCTACTTCTATTTGACTTAAACCAGATTGCGCTATGTGTTGCGTTAACAAGTCTTCAGCTTGGGGACTAAAGGTGGCGCACCACCAGTAGGGAGCTACCTGAAGAATTTTTAAATAGAGAATAATACAATAAATATGCAAATAAAAATCATGAATAAATAATGAAGTCAATAATTTTTTAATTTACGTACTTTCGACATTTCTAGCTCGTGTAATAGAATTATCCTCAGCAAATGCATGTGTTCTTGTTGCGCCACTTGGGAGTTCTTCTCAGAGCTGAACGACACCCTGACTTTGATCACACCTTGTCTACTGACTTTGTTCTTTTTGTCCAAACTATACCACATAGTCATGCCTGAAGCCGGAACCGACTAAAGTTTGAAATTAGTTATTTAACATTATTAAAATACAACAATAATATACTTTAAGGGGTATTCTCGCTATGCCAATAAGTTCGTTTTCGTGTTGGCCGGTGGCTGCGGTCACTGCAATTTCTTTAACGAGTTTTCTTATTCCTTTGACCCCCTTGACTTCGAAAATTTTTCCGAATTTCTCCTTAACCGATTCTGCTGGATCGAAATCCCACACTTCCAAACACAAAATATCATCACACGTTTTGTCGGAAACGGGTCTAAAAGAGGGTGTTACAATAGTTTCAAAACATACCGAAGCTGGACTTACAAAGCGAAATGTTCTTCCCACATAGGGGTTAGCGTTGCGGTTTTGACCGAAGTGTTGTATCTGTGCGCCGTGTTGCTGGCAAGGAATAACGTGACGAAAGGGTCGCTTAGCCCGTTGGAGTCCTTGGGACTCAAGTCCCTAGCTTCGATGACTTCCACGTTGAGGAGTATTTCGGGGGGTTCCTTCTTTTCTGCGACTTCCATTAGTTGCTGGTGTTTGTCCTTCGATAATTTGAAAGCGTCTTGGACGTAAGAAAATAAAGCTACGCGGCCCACCTCGTAGTTGCATTCGCACCCCACGTTGTGCAAAATTTCGTATAAGATTTCTGCGTATAATTCGTCGATCTGTAAGAAGAATTAAGCGATAACGTTTGCAGATGTACACATTTATTGTTGAATTATGAAAAGCGGTGGTTGATCTGTTTGTCGACTTACGGTCATTGAGGCGAGGTACATGCTAGTTTGTCTTTGCAACTCTTCCCTTTTTACACCCCGAAAGTTGTTCTTCGGCAAGGACTTCCGCCGCTTTGGCCTCATAGGCACGCTGCCGTTCAACACCGTTTCCGATACGCTCGGTTTCAACATTTCTAAACGGCAATATTGATCGGTGGTTGAAAATAATTTAATATTGATTGCGGAACGGAGTTAATGGACACTCATATTTTGATTATGTTGTAAAAATACTGCAGCCGTGACAAGGAGATTATTTAAAAACACTGTGCGCTTCTTTGAAACGGGGTAGAGACTGATCAAGTCCAAGCCGATGTGCCAATTCTATTCCTGTAGAAGTTGCGTGACTGATTCTAATATTTGCACAGTGAAGGGAACTCCACTAATCAATGAATAAAGGTGAGCTTCGCCCAGAATCACAAACAACAAAACTACAAATAAAGATATTTTTTTTTTATTTCCGCCACCTTGGACAAGATTTCCGCAAAATTTTAGTTCAAATCACGTGAATAATTCTGTTATCTAGGTCGCATTAAAGACTTTTTTTGTTAATAAAAGGTTACAAAGTTGTTTATGTCCGGTCTAAAGTGGAAGGCGTTATTCTAGCGCCGATTTGCATAAGATTAAAAAACCAGATCGTTAACAAACCTTTGCATTGAAAAATTGTTTCATGTGCAGTTTTTTTTCGCTATTAATGTATTTATCGATATTTTGCTATACAGGGTGTTTCATAATTGAATGTCAATTTTGAAGGGGTTAATTTAAGATAAAAAGTTTCTATAAACGTAAGCCCGTTTTGGCGTTATTTTTGATATACAGGGCGATAAATTTTTTTTATTTTTTATTTTTTTTTAATTTAACTCCGAAACTATATTAGATTTTTTTTCACAAAGTTGTTATTAATTTCTTCAGTCAAAAATGGGTATGTAGTTATTCAATTGTTAAAAAATTATTTGAATAAAAAGCAGTGGCGTGTCATCTTTTCATTCAAAATAATCAAGGCGACATTAATTGAATTAAATGAAGCTAAAAATTTGTTTTTCACAAAAGATGTGTCTCTATACCTAATTTAAACCTATCAAGCTTAATAAAAACATCTAATGTAGTTTCGGTGTTATTTAAAAAAAAAAAAACTTTATCGCCCTCTATATCAAAAATAGCGCAAAACCGGAACTATGTTGATAAAAACTTTTTATCTTAAAATCACAGACAATATTGACATTCAATTATGAAACGCCCTGTATAAGGTAAAATATAATTGCCGGCAATAAAGTACCATGTGTTGAAGCTGGTTGATGTCGACTTGACCTAGCCCTCGGGATAGAGCTTTAAAATTAACGTTCTACATCAGTTCAAGTGTGAATCCATTACCCTGAAGTAAACGGATAATAGTGTGACCATTAAAATTATTGAACGTTGATTGAAGGTCTAAATTTAAAATTTACAGCGTCCCTCCTTAACATTTCTGAAATTAGTTCAGAATTTAGTTTCTCAATCAGACTATTATTTTTGTTGTCAACTTTAGAGGTAGTTGCACTCCTGGCTCCTGGGTCAAAGGATGTGAGACATCGGGTCTATTTACGCAACTTCAGAGATATTTTTGGTTTTGGTGGAAATCACCTTAACTCAGCTTTAGAAAATATTTACGTGGCGACTTGCAGATATTTGAAAAGACTAACGCTAACTGGGTAGTCGTGATTTAGTTTTCCCCATTTAAAAAAATTGATTTTTTTTCAAAATAATTTCGACAACTTGACTCTCAAATCGCGGAAATTCTTACTTAAAACTGCATAGTAAAATGGGCAGAATTAATGGGCAACCGCTTGATCGACTCTTAAGTTTATTTTTACGCAACTGATTAACACATAATTATGTGCTTCAAAATTGGAAAGCTCTAAAAATAGCTGCCGCACGAAAAATAGACCGTGCGCTATTTACGCATGTCAATCAATAATTAATTAAGTCAAACTTAAGTGGGTATTAAGTTGTAGGTCCCGTGCTACTTACGTTCCAGGCGACCGAAATGAAGTCGGCTTTGTTGAGATCTTCGGGTTCGGAATCTGATGGCGTAGGACTTTCGGGTTCGGAATCAGTTTCGGCAAAAGTTTGGGCAAGTTCTTCTTCAGCGTCGGGTTTGATGAGAGCTGCCTCATCAGCGACTCGCTGTTTCTCTTCTTCTTCTTTATCGGCGGCGAGGGCGGCATTTTCTCGGAATAAAGAGCCAAATTTTTCAAAAAATCCACCATCCACTTGTTGAATTCTGAAATAAAGTAGGCAAATTAATCTTTATCTTGTCACCAAAGTGTATAATGCTATCCATGTTAAGAAGCGCTAATTACTAATTAGGCATTTCGAAAATTAACTCAAAACTTACGTCAATGAGGAACTGCAGAAACGGAGGAATATTTAGAAGTTCCGAAATTAGTTAGTAACTGATTAGACATTTCCAAAATTAACTTAAAGCTTAGAAAAATAATGTCAATGAAAAGCTTCGGAACTAGAAGCAATATTTCTTAATAATGAATTAAAACATAGAGCCACCACGCCTCAAATCATTACCTATTATGGACGCACTCATACTTCAATAAAATGAAGACAACTTAAGTCATGTGCGTAGGAATAAGATGAAATATGAAATCGGTAATTATATTATTTCATATAATTCGGGGTTTACGTTAGAAATGAATTGATGACGTAAACTTCATTAAGGTGTGACTCAATAGGCTTTCCAAAAATTGTTTAGATTTTTAATACCTACCAATTACAATGTATTGCACAGTGCACAGTCCATCACAACCAAACTTTAAAAATTATCAGATAGGTAACATGATCGTATTTTGACTGACTCTTGAAGACGAACACGGCGAAAAATCTTGGAATATTCATAAAGTACGTTATAACATGACAAAACCAAATTCCTGTAGTATAATAAATTTTATTTAGTAAAATAATAAGATAATAAAAATATTGCAATACATATAGATAACATTATAGTTATATAATAACGATAGAACTTGATTACTAAAACAAAACTATTTATATGGCACATCATAAGGTAACTTAGCTGCTGCTTAGTTATAAATTTCATTTACATATTGGAAGACTCGGAAGGAAGACATATTCTCGACTAACAATGAGACTGCTGGCTAAACTGACTAGATGTATACAATTAAAATATATAGAAACCGCATAACATTATATTCCCAATGCTAGTCATTTGACATTTTGAACATTTTATTACAACGTCAACCTATTTAACATTATGTTACATATCTTGTAACTGTAAAAACAACACATAATTCGACTACAATAATTGAATATCACTATCATCTTAAAATATGTTCACAAAAATTTCACCCTTAATGAATATACAGTTCTCAAGTTCGGGTTTCTATTTTTTATTCAAATTTGAAATAGATTTAATGCCATTATCCAATTTTAAAACAATACAGAATGTTTACTAAAGAAAATCTCAAGCTGCAACATTGTTCATTATTTTTTGCATTCAGAAAAAAGTACTCCAACAAACCTAAGTATAAAGAACATGTCTTTATTTAAAAAAAAGTTGAACATTGAATGTAACATTACAGGGTGTAAGCGAAATAAGTGCATTAATTTTAACTGGTAATAGAACTCTTCAAGACCAAAAACTTTTCCTAATATATTTTTTTAAACGTTTTAGTTTTTGTGTTAAAATTATTTTAAAATCTTACACAATTTTCTTACACGCCACTGGAAGCAACGTCAACGTCAACAAGATTACCTTATGAATTAATTGTATGATTATTGTTCTTTGTTGGAGCATTTCATAAAAGGCTCGTCAATTTGTAGGGGAAAAAATGATTTAAAAAAATTCGAGTTCGAAAAAATGGTATGTACACCCGGATGATCTGTAAATGAGACATTTGAATCGCTGGTTTGGCTGATTTGGCAACATTGTAGCCTGGTCTGGTAAGATCGAAGGCACCGAACCGACCCGAACCGAACCGAATCTTACCAGACCAGTCTACAATGTTGCCAAATCAGACAAACCAGCGATTCAAAATTCAAATGTCTCATTTACAGATCATCCGGGTGTACATAGAAATTTTTTTTGTCTTGATGAGTTCTACCACTGGTTAAAATTAATGTACTTATTTCGCCTTGTATACCAAAACGTCACATTATAGTGTTTAGAGAATAATTTTCGGAAGTTTTCGCTTGATCAAACCCGATAATAACGAAATTTCGGCTTCAAGCGATTTTTAGAAAACAATCTGTATGTCTATATTGTGTAAATAAAAATAGTGACTTTCTTGTTAATAATAATTTTCAGATAGTGGGAAGATTTCAAACAAAAGTTACATAATGAAAAACTAATAGGAAGAGTTATCTATTGGTAACGTCACATTAATTAGACATCTTACATCTAACTTTAACATACATACCTACACATTTAAAAAATATCTATCAATAATTTGATTGCTTTTAACAGGAAGACTTAAATATTAATTTTCTTGCCTAATATTTGGATAGATTCATCTTTTTTAAAACTTCCCTTTCTATTTTATTTTGGAAATAAAAATTACAGCCTAACAATGGAATGATCAATAAGCAATAATTTTTTGTAACTTGTCAAATTTAGATATAGGTATTCCAGAAATCTGATTATTAATGATGTGCAAAAACTCTTCCTTAAAAACATTACTTGTTACAACGAAATGTTATAATGTAGATTCATGCCCAGTTGCTCGAACGATAATTAAAGCTTATAAACCTTTTCAATTTTACCTGTTGTGCGCGCGCATCTGGACGGAATCTGCGCAAAGATCTGTATTTCTATCTCTTTTAATTCATTATCGTTGTGTATAAGTTTGTCTTTTACATTTTCACTGAAGAGGTTTATTCATTGTTAGCGGTCCGTCGAGATTTGATGTAGAACCCTTAGCAACAGATCAACAAAATTAATATCGATATTTTAACTTGCACGAACGTGAATTAAACATTAATCACTCATCAATTAAGAAGATACGGTGTTAATAAGCGGTTAATAAATTACATATTTACGTTTGGAGTCGTCAAAATATCGATAATAATTTTGTTGATCCGTTGCTAAGGGTTCTACGTCAAATCTCGACGCGCCGCTAACAATGAATTAACTTCAGTCATCGTTCGAGCAACCGGGCATAAGTGATTATATGGTTAGCTATTGCCTCAATAAAAACATCCAATTTTAATATTGCTATTAAAACTCTCCCAAAAACCAAAAATACTTGATTATTAAATTAAAATTATCTTTCTAGATTCTTGTGAAATTTTGGATTCGAACTTTAAGGTCAAGCTATTTCAAGCTCTACATTATGTAAATAAGACTGATGCAGTTACGAAATTTTCATTGACGTTTACAAGTTCCCAACGCAGTAATATTTGATATAAGTAAAATCATCAATTCCATGATGAGACCCTTCGCGCCCAATTCCAGACTCCTTGATACCCCCAAACGGAGCTTCCGCGGCCGAAATAAGTCCCTCATTCACCCCGACCATTCCGACCTCCAACTTTCTTGCAACCCTAAAAATTTGCGAAACATTCTCCGAATAAAAATACGCAGAGAGACCCCTTTCTGTGCTATTCGCAATCTTTAAACCTTCCTCTTCCGTTTTGAACCTGATAATGTTAGCAACCGGCCCGAAAATCTCCTCTTTATACATCCGCATGTCTTCCGTCAAACCTTCCAGTACTGTCGGTTCGTAGAACCGTTCCCCGAATTGGGGCGCGGCTTTGCCACCGAGTAGAACTTTAGCGCCCTTGGACACTGCATCGTCAACCATGGCGGACACCTTGTCGAACTGGGCCTTGTTGATCAGAGGACCCACAGTAACTCCCGACTTACCACCATCACCCACCACTAACTTTTTAACTTCTTCAACAAGTTTCGCGGTGAATTCGTCATAAACTTTATCTTGAATCAAAAATCTATTGGAAGCCACGCAAGTTTGGCCGCAATTCCTGAACTTGGACGCTATCGCCCCCTTGACCGCTTGGTTAATATTAGCCGACTCGAACACAATAAACGGGGCATTGCCCCCCAATTCGAGCCCAATTCTCTTAATACCTGACGCGCATTGTTTGTACAATAATTTTCCAACTTGGGTAGATCCGGTGAAGGAAATTCCAGCTACAAGAGGGCTGGTGCAAAGCAAATTTCCAATAGCTGCAGCGTTAGCACGATCACTAGTAACTACATTAATAACACCTTTCGGTATTCCGGCTTCCTCCGCCAATTCCATTAACGCCAACGCAGTAAAAGGGGTGTCTTCAGCCGGTTTAATAACGCACGTGCAACCGGCCGCCAAAGCGGCGCTTGCCTTCCTCGTTATCATTGCGTGGGGAAAGTTCCAAGGGGTAATTAACGCGGCCACTCCTATTGGTTGTTTCTCAACAAACATTTTCTTCTTTAAATCGGGACTTGTCGTTATTTCCCCATCGATTCGACGAGCTTCTTCCGCGAAAAATTCAACGAAAGAATTGCCGTAATTAACTTCGCCTTTGGCTTCAGGCAGAGGCTTGCCGGCTTCTGCTGTTATGATTTTTTCCAGACTTTCTTGGCTTTTCACCATCAAGTTGTACCAGTTTCTCAAGATGTGTGAGCGTTCCTTTGCTGTTGTATCTTGCCATGTTACGAATGCTTTTGATGCCGCTTCTAAAGCTGTTTGGACGTCGTCGACGTTCATGTCGGGGGCTGTTCCGATGACGGCGCCATTCGCAGGGTTGGTAACTTCGAAAACTTTGTTGCTTTTAGCCGAAACCCATTCGCCGTTGACGAAGGCCTTTTGGCGGAGCAAGTGCAATTTTCTGCTGGGGACTTGACGCAGTGTTTTAAGCATGCTGCGTTCGGCTACTTGGAACATCTTGAATTACGTTAATGACGGCGTTACCAAAATATTTATAGAAACTGCCTCGATCAAGAGATAACCTCACTTTAACCCTAATCAGCCGGTTGACATTCGAATGTCAAATTAATTAAAGAGTAGGGTTATCGGTTTCATTCATGTTGCAACCCTGCGAAAGTAAGTAAACTAAACGTAGAGCACGATCGTCGCGGGAAATTTGAACGCACTGACTTCGCAAGATTATTTTTATTAGGAGTCGTTAACATGTGGAAAAATACTCTGAATACTTTTGCTATTATATAAACAAGTCACGACATAAAAAAATTAATAACATTAATAGTTGCTATCAATGTTATGTCATTCAAAACAGCAAAAGGAACTTTGGCAAATAAAAATATTAAATCGGATTAGGAACAAAAATTTTGGACGATTCAGAAGTTCATTGGCCTAGTGGTCGCCAGTAGTAATAAAGTACCTATATGCAAATGGTTAAAATCGAGCAAAAGTGCTAAATAGTGCTAAAAGTAATGCCGGCGACGTCACGGACCATGGCATTGAAAGAGAGCATGAAACCGGAACGAACTGTAATACGTGTAAATACCCAAATAGCCTTGATGAAAACCCAAGCCACGATCTTTTTTTACGTTTTTATGCATAATCATTATTAACTTATTAAAAGACGTCACAATAAAGTTGTGTATTAAAGTTTTAACATTTTTAATCTAATTTAATTAATATTTGCTGCATAGGTAGGTACCTACAACACAATGCGCACCTTACTAATAAGTAATGAGGTGGCGCTATTATTAGATAGTAAATAAGCAGTTAAAAATTATCATTTTGCAAGCAATGTTGAAGATAAATATTCATCTAGCAAAATTGCATCAAAAATTGTGATAATAGCAATATACCTAAACAGTTTCGCATGTTCGTGGCTCTTAGGAGGAACAAGCGGATGTAAATAATAACTGTGGTAATAAGTTGTACCTTAATTCATGTTCTGTGTGGTCCACGGATTTCTGTTTTTGCAGTCTGACGTATATAGTTTTCCACATTAGATCTTCTGATTCCATGTCCATTTTGGCGAGGCTTTTTGAACAAAGCACGGACAATACTGATTCGAAAACTGTACTAAGTACTGTACTGTACTTAATAAATTAATAAGCCACTATCACTTAGAATTGCACCAACAATCAGCGCCTATATCCATAGGCTTCGAAGTCAGTAATTGTAAAGCTGAATCACACAAGAGTCAACACGGTGTCTGCTCTGGGAAATGATGATGATGACTTCTGACCTTCGCTAAATAAAACTGAGTGCAAAATCCCATTATGGCAGTGAGGTAATATAACCGGCGACACAAAAGTGTGGGTGTTGAAAATAGAACTCGGTAGCTTTCTAATTGCTATCGGATACAGTTATAGTTTCATGAATAACCCGCACGTTGTCAAATACTGGCATCGATTTAGGTGTGCATAAGTTTAGTAATAAAACTGCCAAAAAAACATTAAATATTCAGATTCGATTTAAATTTTAAATTCCGCACGAAGCAGAAAAGGATCTACAGGGTGGGGCAATAGTGCGTTCGACTTCGATAGCTTGAGTTCTATGATAGCTAGAAACTTAATTGAACAAATAAAGTAGAAACAAAATCTATAACTGGAAATTATTTCTGAACATTCAGGGTGAGCCAAGACGATTATACAGGGCCAAGTGACATTTTTTTAAATAGAATGTTGTGTGTAAAAAAAGATTTTTTGGAGCCTTTTCCTAGACTCTTTTCATTTCAATTGTATTGCTGACTATTTCCAAACCACTTGGATGTAGCGATTTTTTTTGTTCAAATAATGGCATCTGCAGATGCATGTTAAAAAAATTACTACAGTCACAATTACGAGTTATAAGAAAAAATTATGTAAGCATTAGTTAGGAAACATCTGTGGAATGTCTTTGAATTGTTTTTACTTTTAAAAAATTATACAGGGTAGCTAAATTTAATTCTTCAATTTAGAACTTTTGGAATTTAATCTTCTTAATTTTTTCAAACAGAACACCTGTAGGTATATTTTTTAAAATATGATGTAGAAACTAATAATAATAATTACAAAATTCAAGAATAATCCTAAAAAATTAGATCGGTTTCCAAATAACTCGACAAAAACTTCAAGTGTTTCAAAAAACTTATGCTGTTTTTATAGGCAAAACATCTGGAGTATTTATTACAATTTTATATGTCGATAATGGTTACAAATAGCTATAAGGATGTACAAAATGTTCGTTTTTAGTTTCTACATCATATAGTTAAAAAATATACAGGACGTTTTATTTAAAAAAAGGAAGAAAATTGAATTCAAAAAGTTTTGTATAACAAATTTAAGTTTAGCCACCCTGTATAATTTTTCAAAAGTAAAAACGATTCAAAGACATCCTACAGATGTTTCCTAACTAGTACTTACATAATTTTTTCTTAAAACTCGTAATTGTGACCGTAGTGATTTTTTTAACAAGCATCTGCAGATGCCATTATTTGAACAAAAAAAGTCACATCCAAGTGGTTTGGAAATAGTCATATTGGAGTAAAACGAGTCTAAAAAAGACCCCTTGGCTCACCCTGTATGTTCAAAAATAATTTCCGGTTATAGACTGTTTTTCTAGTTTATTTATGTTTTTAAATCAAATTTCTACCTATCATAGAAGGTAGACGCACTATTGCCCCACCCTGTATATCTCGTTTAAAAAGTTTTAAAAAATTAATTGGCAACCCCCTACTTATTGTGGCACATCATTTTTTGGTTGGATAATTAAAATTAATTCAAAAATAAACTAGTTACATTTATTTATTATTAACTAAAATTCAATAAATGTTGCAATTACTTCCGTTACTTTTCAGAAAATAATAGAGCCAGTTTTAAAAACTGTTGACAAGCATTTAAAACTATTTTAGTGTACTCGAGTTCGGTTTTGCTTATCTGAAAGGTACAAAAAATTGGAAATGTTTTACACACAACTTAGTGGTAGTCTTGAACAAACGATCTCCTGGTGGAAATGTAAGCTTCACCGACTGCCATCTGTATTTAATGGCTAAATTTGAGGTAACGGAAAAAGGTATTAGTTACAAATAAATGAAATTACCTAAGCCGAGGTCACTTAATGAAAGAGCTCAAGTTGAAGTTCCTGGACAATTTGCTAAAAACCCAATTGCGTGTCCTCGTCAAGCAATACCACGCAAATCAGTTTGGAAAACATTAAAACTTAATAAACTAAAAAGATTGTCATTAAAAAATTTTTGATAGGGTTGTTGGAATTTACCAATAGGTAGGAATGGATTTCCACCACTCTGCAAAGTGGTGCAGAGTTGTCTAAACTGTTTCGATTAATTTGTTAAATCAAGAGAATGCCATTTATAGCAAAAATTAAGTTGTGATTGATATTATGACACCTGCAAGTAATGGAAATTTTGCATAATATCCAATAGGAGTAGAAAAGATGCTTACTTTTCGAGTGGTGTATCTAAAATTTTTTCTAAGACTGGCGTTACAAAAAAAATTAAAAAAATAAGAACTACAAAAGGGTCGCGATAATGGGTATCTACAGAAAATTTTCCGATTGAGTTTTAATTAATTGGCATGTCTATATGGGGCTACGCCTATTGAAACAAATATTACATATATTACGTTGGTGTAAAAACCCGCATACATGTATTTTTAATCAATTGCAGGTATAAAAATATTCTGTAGGTGATAATGGAAACGGTTTTAGGTGATGTAGCCAGAACGAATCAGTTAATCATACATAATGTAATGCACAAAAGTCGAAATAAGACGCCATGCACCATGTAAGTTATTTTTAGGGGTAACAGCTTTACTCGTAGCAAAAGAATTAATAATAGCTGTGCCTGTCTACACTTAAACCAGAAGCAAAAATTGGGCGAAAAAATTTAACTAAAAGCCAAATTCCTTAATTGTTGCTTATTGCTTCTAAAATTACCTTGTACTTGGTATTTCCATGGAATTCTGCTTTTTGAGTTTAGAATATAATGTTTTGGTCAACATTTGATCTTCCTTGCTTGTATCCATTTTGGTGCACGGTCACTGCTTTAGCGCAACAAAAACTAACAACGAAAGGTGTTTTTGCACATTTAAGAAACACCAAAATTTTCTTCACACTCACACCTCACACCATTGAGGTTTGTGCACTTGCTGTTCCTCTCAGACTCTCAACTGAAAATGTCGATTGCCAGCTCTATAACCGGCGAAATAAATATTGGGTCTAAATACATGACTAACGCCAGAATTCACTTTTATGAGTGTAGACAATTCTCTGCGGATTCTCATTGTTTACATAATTCGTTTAATTAGCTGTAGCCTTGAGATCTTGTGCAAGGTATATTTGTGTGTGATTAATTTACGGGGGTATAATAATGGCATAAATTACCAAAACTTTACTTTGTAAACAAAGTGTGTAGGTAATTGAAATCGTCAAATACGAGAGAAAGTGTAGAAGTTGCAGAAAAGGAAAAAACCGGAGCTGATTCTCTATTAATTAATTCTTCTTGTTATCTAGGTTTTCTACTATATTAGGTATTTTGGCAATTTTTTGAGGAAAATCAAAGAGGCAATTTACTGGCCAAGTCAACACCCTGAAGAGTTAGTACAATTATTGTTTTTCACAAAGCAAAGAAAAAGTCAGAAACAGTTGATGCAGAAAAGATATTGGCGGCTAACCTTGGCATGAAAATACTAGGTAAAAGATGTAGCCCAAGACTGCTCACATCGCATCTCCTCAAAAACCATACCGTGTCTCCTCTAGAAGATACAGTTAATTTTTCGAATTAACTGGCCACCGGCAATAAACCGTGACCTTTGGTACCTCTTCATTGAGCTTCCAAAGACTCGACCAGCCCTCCTGTATTCTGTATCCGCGTGACTGCTACCTTTATTCTAACTGTAGAAACGCAAAGACCAAAAAATCATTAAATTTTAAATTTGCTGAGCATTGTAATTACTAGGTACCAATTTAGAAAAAGTTTTTGAGTCAAATCTTAATTGCCGAATCTCATTAAAATGATAATGATTTGTTTTGTACACTTTTCACACAAAAATGTAATAGAAGGTTTATTACTATCATAATCTACAAAACTCTTGTTAAGGTAATTATTCTATGATAATTATGTGAAATGTCATTATTTTCAATAAGATAAGTTTATCCTCTACTCAACTACTACTTCGGAACCATAGTGATTCAAGTTTTACGTGTAAATTAATACTTAGGTACTTATTTTTCAAGACATTAATTATTCATTAAGTCAATTTATGCAATTATCAGAGCTTAGTTAGCACAATTTCCTTTTATTTGCTGTAGATCATTCCTCTTGACCAAACACGGATCTCAGTCTATACAAAATTCATAATCATAATCAAACAGGGACGTTTGATTAATCTAAAAATAGTTTGATATTGTTTGTTCTTTCATAATCAAACAACGTTATCACGTTCGGTTGTCTTTGACACTAGTTAACCACAGATCTGAATAAAGATGAATAATACTGCAGATAATAACATCCCACATCCGGTGTGGCCAACAAAAAATTTGGATAATAGGTTAGTTATACAACCAGTTGTACCGCGAACTAATTTTACACTAAGGAGAAACAAAACTAGTGAGCAAAGCAGGATAACTAAATGGAAGTACTAAAACCTAATAAATTTATTTTCCACCTTTGTAGCATTTGTGGTTGGATCAAAAGTTAATGTAAATCTTAAAAGCACACATCTTATTAAGAACAATAATCAAATATAATTGTTTTCATAAAGAAGCTTTGAAATTAGTTTGAACTACTTACTGTATATTTCAGCTGGACGAGAGTTAATAATTTAAAATTTATATATTTTTTCCAAAAATAAGAATTAGTCATCATGTAAACAATTTTGTAACATCAACAAGCTAGCCTAAGTAAAAAGAATTAATACTAAAAAGAAAACTTTGCAATTATAGACATAAAAGAAACTGTAAAACTAATAATGTAATTAAAAAAATAATAATGAATAATAAATAATAATAAAAAAATAAATATAATTATAATATAAAAATAAATAATAATAAATAAATAATAATTAATATACATACAATTTTGTTTTCAACCTTTTAACTTTTCGACAAAACTTCTTTACTAACTTCATCGCGCTGCTCTTTGAGAGCGGAAGGCGACCACCAGGTCGCCACAGCACAAAATGATGTAGTTTACCAACCAAACTGCAAATTTTATAATAGCCCACCGGATATAAAGTTATGTCCCGTGGCGAACGATTATTCAGCACAATTTGGCCAACAGCTTTTCGCAACAATTGCGCAATAAAAGTGAATAACCTTTTGAACCTGTCTCAAATCTTGGATGACACGGAAATGGCACTGAACGACTCTTAAAAATATCTAGTTGGACAATAGACATGGCGCTAGCAATCTTGCAATTCCTATTGCTCAAATCAATAATTCGCACGCAATGCGGACTCGACCTCAACTTGACACAATTTGATTCCAAGAAAAACACAATAAAAATTAAATATAATGTGATGCTTATTAGGGTTTAATATATAATTAGTGAAATATTATAGTAAATATATACTGTGATCATATTCAAATAGCAAAATTTCAGCTTATTTCTAGACCACTCTGTATATGTGACGTAAATTTAACATTGCCTTTCCAATCCACAAGACCAACAATAGCAGAATACCAATTTTCAAATAAGTTGATGAAGTGGTTGTTGATCTACAGGAGGGAGAGACATCAAGGGATAAAGTACACTAATAATAATTGGGAACAAATATAATGTACACCAAATTAAACCATACATCCCTTGCACTGTACACCAGAAAATTTAATGAGCATCAAAAAATCTAAATGAAACAAATTATTATACATCAGAAAATGAGAACATTACCACTAAAATAACTATGCTGCGTATTGTTTTACCATTGCTTACATTTTAAATTCTATATGTCTATCAATTTTACTAAATGTACACCAAATTTAGAACGCTCAAGTTACGCGTCCGTGCTGTACATAATAAATATTCACGCTATCCATTTAGTATATATTTAGTGTTTCTCAAAAAAACTATTTGTGCGTCAAATAATTATTCTATTACTCCAGAAATGAAATATGCTCGCGCCTCTCTCCTTGCCGCTTGCGCTTCCAGAGAAGAGGCACGCGAAAAAAGTTTTGTACAAGGTCAGTTCAGGGCCTTTAATTTTTTTTTAAAAGCACGATTAGAAATTACCACTAAAAGAAGTTTTACGTTTTACATAATGCAAGCCAATTACAGCAAAGCATTTATATATTACGGAAATCAATATCTTTTTTTGTGCAAACCACTTCTATTTTTACTCTTATTGTCATTGCCCTAGCACATCTACATCTATAATTTTGCATAAAATTATTTACCATTTGCACATTTTATTGCTTGTGTATTTTTGATCAACAATTTTTAACTGCTAAATAATATAAAACACTGTCGAAAATTAAATATCTGGGTATTATGTCAGAATTAAATGCGGAATAAAATTTGGTGAACATTTAGTATTTATGGTCAACAAAAGTTATTTTGGCGAACAAAATATATAAGAGGCCAGCATTATGTCAATATTTGGTTGTCGCTTTAAGATTATGTATTTTCTTAATTTTGGTGAGCATTTAGTATTTTTAGGAAATGAAAGTATTTTTTTGTATGAAAATATTGGATAAATTTGGTAGACTGTAGACCCATAATAAATTTCCGTGTTATGAAAATGTGTGCAAATTTTCAGTTCCTAATTAATTATGTGGCACGTTACTAGCAATTTTCTTTAAGACGTACAAACACAAGGCCAGATAAATTAATGAAAAGCGGTTTACAGCTAACCACACCTGGAAATTCCTCCAAGTAGCAATAACAACTTAAGGAAATTAATATTTTTGTAAAAAAGCACACAATGTTATTGCCATGAATGAAACTACTAAAAGTCTTCTATTTTTACAGAACAATGTGTTTATAAACAAATCGCATTTTGCAATTTGTGATCCAGGATTCAAATTATTATTTGAACATCCCCTATTCTGGCTCCATTGGAATAAAGAAAACCTGTCCAGTCCGCACCTGGATTTTAGGGATTGAATCGGCAGCCGGTACCAATGTCCCCTGCATTTTGCAGTAATGCGCACGCATTCTTGAAGAACACGGAAGTCTTTGTTGACGGGGGATTTCTAAAGGGGGGGCGAGAAATTCGCCGAAACGAAAAAGGCGGGAATCTACTAAAACTGTCATCACAGATTTCTCACGTGCTTCTCACATTATTGATGCTTATTTTCATTCAAGTTTTACAATTTTCACAACCCCCTGAGGCTTCTACAACCATTCTTGGATGTAGAACGTGGTAAGTATTTCAACTATTTTTTTTAATGGAGGTTATATTTTGTTGTTATTACCGAGAACTCTGAACATATTTTGCTTTATTGTCAATGAAACTTTACAGTTATTCTCCTTCAACTTCTGGAAAACAGTTCAAGCATGTCGGTTGAAGAAAATGAAGCATTTTCAGATGAAGAAAATAATATTGAAACTCTGCGACAACGGAATCGCCGAGAGAGGGATGAATTCGTAAGTGCTCATCAGTTTCTTTAATTCATTGCTATTGCTAACAAATTTATTTTTCATAGCTTTCTTCTTGGAAGCTAAAAACTGACATAAATGAAGCCCTAAAATGTATTGTTCGTCCTGAGAGTCTTGACAAACCTAAACGGACGAAGTCCTTCAGTGGAAAGAAACGCGGTGATTCGGTTTTTAGATTCACGGGGGCCATCCCAGCACAGCGACGATGGTCAATTAGGCTCAACCACAAACGGCCGGATTACGCCGACAATGACGCCGCACCAAAAGTAATTCACATTTTTCCCAGTGATTGTTGAGTTGTTCCAAATTTTTGATTGCAGAATTCAATTAACAGCAGCAGCGACTCACTCGACGATCTCGAAGACGTCGTTTTCGCAGTGAAGAAAAAACGCACATCCGCCCCGCGCCTTGCGCCCCGCAAAATCATCCCCGTGGAAGAGGTGACGGAGCAGATGTTGTCCGACATTTACGTTCGGGGCCAAAAGATATACTCGGATTCTGGATCGAGTTGTCATCAATGTCGCCAAAAAACTAAAGACACGAAAACGATTTGTAGGTCCGGTTTTTGCGTGGGAGTTCGGGGGCAGTTTTGCGGAATATGCGTGATTAACCGGTACGGCGAGGACCCCCATAAGGCGCTGAAAGACCCCACTTGGACGTGCTACGTTTGCCGCGGGATCTGCAACTGTTCGTTTTGTAGAAGTAAAGAAGGGAAGAGGCCGACCGGGATCCTGACGCCCACCGCTTTGAAATACGGGTTCAAGTCCGTCAAAGAGTATTTGGATAGTTTGAGGGGGTATGGGGACTACGCTGTGCCGGAGAACGACCCCAATAATTTGCTTGGGTTTCGCGATGACCAAACGGCTGTCATGGGGGGAAATAAGGAGGTTTATTTTGAATGTTCCCAATGTTACATCAAGCGCGAGAATAATTCCAAATTTTTACTTGGATTTAAGGACGGTTGCGCCGTAATGGGGGGACAAACAGAAGTTCCGATTGACTGTCAAGTTTGCAAAAGCATGCAACAGTAAATGCATGGCTTTGAATCTTATTTTTATATACTTGTTGATGTTTTATTAGTGTGTAACTTTGTTCACTTTGTTAACAATGCTGGTTGGTTGCTATTAACATTTTGATAATTTGTTCTTTTACTTAACAATATTTGAGTTGTCTTTAATGCCTCGTTTCTATTTGTAACTTAAGCAGCTTACAGCTTATGATAGGCTCCTCTCATAACATTGCACTGGAGTGAAACTACACCTCCCTGGCGAGGCGACTAAAATAATGTTAGTGAGCATTTTATAAGTTCAATACTTACAAATGTGCATAACGTTGAGAAGGCAATTGTCATCTTTGGTGCATTTTGCAAAACTCCGTGGTGAAAGGTTTTATTAAATAAAATTTAATAATAAATAATGTTTGATAACTGATGTAGTTGACGTTTTAACAGTTTCCTAATTAGGTGCTGGAAAGTTGGGTCACAAAAGATCTGAAACGCTAAAGAATGTCTATAGAATAGAGAATATATTACACATCAATTTATTAAGTAAGAGCAAAATATTGTGTTACAAAAAAAAATCAAAGCTCTAAGTTCCAAGTTTTTCTGCTTTTGGCGTCATACCATTTTATTCCTACTAGCTGGATGTGGGGTGTAATATTGGTTTTAGCCCACCTGAAGCCGCAAATGCTATTCAAGCGATTGCACCAAAACACAATGGTATCACTTCCGTTACATAACACGAGCTAATTATCTTCCAACGTTCAGGGTCAATGGCATAAAAACATGATCTACGATAGTGTCTGTATAAAGTTATTCAGTAGAGTCACAGGCGCAATACTACTACAAGTACGAGTAGTACCTTACTTACTTTGTCATATTGAGCATCATTAGTTTGGTACAATTACGAACCACATCTGATGAGATAAATGAGCAGTTGCCATTATTTGTCATAAAAGTACTACTGCTATAAATTCACATTAAGAAATATAAAAGTCAAGCTAAGTTTTTGGAAAAAGTTTAAAAATATCGCTGCCATTATAAAGTTAAATATTTTCAGTATATGCATGTACACCTGTATTCAAAGAAATATAGTGACTCATGTAGCACAATAATTCGTTATACTGAGTGATTACGGTCGAGGGTTCTCCGGATGTGGGTATTTAAGGTAGGTATGTCTCCAACAGGTCAACGAAAGGAAATACTTTGTTTCATGTAATGTTATTAATTAAACATATTATTATGTTGCAACATAATCCTCGCGATAGTCTTTTAATTGGTTTTTCACGTTGTTCTTTTGATTGACATTAATGTTTAGAGGTTTAGACCCTTAAACATATCAATCGAATATCTATATAGGTACTAATGTCTTTTCAATAAGACGCAAACCCAGTAGCAACTATTGCTAACCTACGTAAGTAATTACATTATACGTATAATATAAGAAAATTCAGTGGAACAAAAAGGTTATTCCAATATTTAATTCTCCGAAAACTAATATAATATAAATCCTTATTAAACTAATTTTTGTAAGTATATTGTATAATATTGTATATTTGTAAGTATATTGCGGCGGTAAAATGAAGAATTTATGGCTTCTGGCTGTATACATAATAGTGTCTGCACGAGTTACTCAAGTTGAGTTGAACATAATTAATCAAGCCTCTGGGTAAAAGTTATAAATCGCATCCAAGGTTATTACCACTCTGATGTCATGGGTTTTGGAATACCGGGAAGACCGCGATTTTAGTAGCCCGCCAATTTATGTCTAAACGAGTAAACGACTGTGAACTTACTGCACTTAATTCTTCCTACTGATCCGATTTACATCTACAAACATTACCCTGCATCCATGACAAACTTACTGGTTGTATGAGCTCGCATTTCCTCCACTTTTGCAAAATAATACAACCAAGTAATTGATTTTATTCTTATTCTTTTTTACTTCTTATTCTAAACAGAGGTAACAAAAGGTGAAACAAATATTGGTTCAAAAATTTGATCAAATCAGCCAATGTTTCATTGATTTTAAACGAAAATAATTAGAAATTGGCAATCTTGTTGCCCTTTAAAAAACTCATTCATGAGGTGATTTTTGCTTCTAGTCACTATAGTTGCTACTAATGCCTCAGATTTATTCGCTGTCCGATTCTTAAAAAGCTTCGAAATTGTCTGGCAGCAGCGCAAAAGCAATAAATCGGCCGAAATTCTAGCTTTGCCCTTTTGCCAAAATAGCTCACCTGCTATCGCTTAAAGGTTGGATTTTTCGAAATCGCCACCGAAGAAACCAAGAGACTGGATGAGATTTTTCATCGGGCATCTTCACTTTTGCTAAAAAATGTTTAATTCTTTTCCTCTTCGCCCTCCTTGTCTTCACAACTAGTACCTTCCTGCAATAAGTGACAAAATTATTTGCTGTAGAACAACTAGTGCCTTCCTGCAATAAGTTATTTGCTGTAGACACTCACTAGATATTAATTTATGTAAAAAAATTAAAATAGTAATGAAGAAATCCGGATTTCCTTTTGCGATTGTTGCCCAAAACTTAAGCAAGATAACTTTCGTTTTTCATTAGTAACTCTACAAATGCGGAATTTTATAATTTAAGCAAACCTAATGTTTGTGGAAGAAAATACTTGGGTTGATTTAGAAAAATCATCTTCCTACCTTGGCAGCGAGTTACTCTCCAATTCATTGTTTTTCAGAAGACGCTCCTTCAAATTGTAATTATCCACTGGCACTGTCACTGTTTGCACTTGATTGCTTTGCCATCTAATTACGGGTTTGGTTCTTCTCCGAACCGCGTTGGACCTCTTTAAATTGCAAGTGTTGCATGCGTCTTCACTGATGCGATGGATTTCAAGACCACGCACTAATATACTATCTCCCTGATACATTCCGGTCGCTTATTATCAATTTGCAAATGTCAGAGAGCTAATTTAAGGCGCAGGGAACTCCCAAGAATCACATATTGTGGTTTTCCGATTTGACTGCTTGAAAACCTGTCTAAATTGTACGTTGTACATTTACCCGCGTTTGGGTCACTCGCGTGCGACGACGTACAATAGGAAGCTTGCAGAGGGGATTTCCGCTAACACACGTAGGTTCTTCCACAATGCATCGTGTTAGGAAATAGGGCAGATACCTATTGATTATGCAACGTATAACTTCCTCTATGTGGTCATTGAGTTTTTAAACAACTTTTTTATGGGGAATATCCAAACCATAAGATCTTTGCCACCACCTCCGAAGGCCAGTAACTTCAATGTGTATACAAGTGTCCCAAAAGGTCCGCACTACCCTGAAGGGTCAAGTCAGGTTGCAAAACTAAAGCAAACTTTCAGGTTTTTTTTTGTTTTGTTTGAAAGATGCTATTGGCTCGGACATTTGATCTGTACATGATGACTCTTTTGGAAATGGCTTCAAAATAAAATAAAAAAATTCAGCTAAAATTTTGGTGACTGTATTTTTAAAAGTACTTAACCGATCAACTTTAAAAATATGACACCTGTGAGGCTAATGTTCACAGATTCTAAAAATCAAACAAAATCCTGAAAATTCGCTTTAGTTTTGGAGCCTGACTCGGCGCAATCATGGACTGACATCGGTATATCGTCCATTGGGAGCGACAAAGATGCGCCTATCTTCATTCTTGTCTCTTAAATCCAAGTTGAAGTTGAAAAAATCGGAAAAGTCTTGCGTCCAAGGTTTAAAATCATAAAGTAAGATCTTTAATCTAACAGTGGGGAAAATATGGCAGCATGGCCTTAACACCTAATAAAGGTAACAAACGGTTTCTGGGGAATCAATATTGCACAATTTTTCTGATAAGTGTTGCCCTGTTCTTAATTTTAAATTGTTTATAGTTTCTAAACTGAGAGAGGATTTTTTTTAGCAATTTTCCAGTACTCTACAGGTGGTGCAATACTTTTGGAACACCTGTACAGCATGTTGTCTATTAAAGATTAGATTGAAAACTAGTTTTTAAAATTTATCAGCGTCTTTAAACATATACTTAAAAAAAATTAATAAAAGAATGAAGTAGCATAACTATTTTGGCAGCATCAAGAATAACCAGTGGAACTGAAAATATCAAGTAAGAATGACTGTAGAGAAGTTTCTCCGCGGCATCTGTTGCGACTTTTTTTAGGAGCGTCATTTTCTGACATCTGTCTATTTACCTCTAATAATTGCAAAGTTTTTATATACATTTGCTCAATATTCTTTATTTTATAAAAAATATACCTATTAAAAATAATAAGCATTTTAACAGAAACAAATATTATATACCATAACTGCTATTTGTCCACATACAGTCCACCAAGCACATTCGCTGAAAAAAAACTTTATTTGAAAATTTTAGACAAAAATACCAAATTTGCCAACAACTGCATAGACACGTAAACATTGATCAGCAACACTTAATTGCGTTAACAAGTCGTCATTAATCGCTAAGAAAAATCAATTTTCTAGGTAGAACTTTACCAAAAAATTAAGTTGTTCTTGAGATATTCTGTATTTTAAACAAATAATAAAATTAAATAAAGTATTGTAGAATATACAGGAAGAATCTAAAATCTTCGAGGCCAACTACAGCAAGTAAATCGATTTTTGTCAGACTTACTTGTTCTAGTTGCTATTAGTTATGAATTGAGTATCTAGATGGCGGTATATCCGTGAAGGCGAATTGTTCCTCAGTAGCTTGTACACATAAATAATTGTTAATTACACTGATGTCCAGTATTGCATAAAGAATGCCAAGCGCTTATTGAAATTTTGATAAAAAATTGCACCCTTAAAAATTTGAAATGTTGCAGTTGAATACCTACCAATTGCAACCATTGGCAGATGGTCCTACCTTTCGCGTTCTTTGAAATAATGACGAATCAAACAATTTGGTACACTTGTGAACAGATTGGATGATAAATCTTTTCGTGTATATGCAGCAAATAAATTCTGCTGACGCTTTAGGGGTTAACCCACTAAATTCTGTTAGTAACTGTACAAACCTGTAGGTTACTCCTCCAAATTGATTATCGCTTATTGCGTTTTGAAAATAGTTCCACATTTTTCCAGGTTCCAATGGACTTGGTGGCGCTGTAGTTAACTTCACTACTTGATATGGATTTCATAAATAAACTTTTAACATTTTGCCCTCCTTCAGCAAAAATAAATTAGGAGCAATACGCATTTAAGTAACAAAACCAATTTAAAAAAAAACTTCAAACCAGGTCTCTCACTCGATTTAAAAGCCACACCCTTCGACGGGACAATAACATTTCCTTTAGTTAAAAACTTCCAACAACCAAAACAACAAGAGAATGAAGCTCAAAACTATAATTATTATAAATGCACGTTTTTCTTAAGCACGGATTCAATAAATAATAACATGAAAGCGCTATTGCCAAGAGTATAAATAGTACAAACAATTATTATGCTGCAATGCAAAACGGGTATTTTTTTTTATTCACTAGCCTCAGTAAAATCGGTGGTTGGTTCCGCGTTAAAGTCCGTGATTATAAACCAGCTAGGCACTTGCCACAAGTTCGACACCTTCGCTTCCATATCCTGCTCTTTATCCTTCAACTGCGCGAGATCATTTTTTAATTTGTTCATTCTCTGTCTTAAAGCACTTAATTGCTGACACAGGGCATTTTGAGTCAAAGTAGTTTCTTGAAGTCGCCGTTCCAGGGTTTTTATCTCGTTTTCGCGTTCTAAAACAGCAATGATCAGCAATGGAGCTAAAAGTCGTCAACAACCAATTACTCGAAACCATCGCGACCAGACCAACAATGGAATCTGCCACCGAACCAGGACTGGCTTTAACGTCGTTCTTCAGACGAGACGAGTTCGGCATGGCATCCAAACTCGACTCATCTAAGGACGTATTGAAGAAACTCGAAGACGCGATTCGGTCAGTGTCCAGTTCACGTTTCATTTCACCGGCGAGGGTCTGCGTGTGCTGTCTACCCTGTAAATGTTCACGCTTATTGTGGAGGTTGTGGAACCACTGGTCGCAGGTGCGACAGTAAAGCTCCTCATTGTCTTCATCCTAGACAAAAAAAAAAAGAATTTGAGAAGTTGACTAGTGAACCGCGGCGAAGAGGGGCGCAGTTAATGATTTCAACAAATTGAAAAGTTTTTTAAAAACATTTTAAGAGAGTATCCAAAATCTCATACTGTGACGTCAGAAAGTGTTTGAAATCGATAGTTGAATCAAAGATCGTTAGATGGCGCTGTGCGCACCTGCACTAAATTGATCACCTTTGCCACGTGATGATGACATATTGATATATGCATCATTGCTAATATTGTGATTTCTCACAAATTTTATACTTAGGGGTGACCTTGCGCCAATGTTAATGTCGATAAAACAGTTTTCTTTACTTAATTACCGCCACAAAAATATCCAAAATGGTAACAATTTGCAGAATCTTTCCCTAAATCGAACACAATATGAATAAATATTACGAGTGGGGCAATAAATATTATGATAAGCCCACTTACGTCTATTTCATCTGTAGCATCCATATCGCTTTCAGAAAGCACATTATTTTGCAGCTGATTCTTTCGCTTCCTATATAAGTATGCTCTATAAGCATCCGATTGTCGATACTGCTTAAGTTCTTCCCTGTATCTCCGTTTATCCTCTTCAGCTTTGCCTAAATAAGGCTGCTTCTCCTCCAAACTCAAATTCGACCACTTATTCCCGATAACTTTGGTGATCTCGTGGAAAACTAGCGAACTGCCCTTGAAGAGCTTCCTTTGTTCGTTGAGGTACAAATTGTATCCGGTGGCGGGCGCCTTGGGAGGCAAGTTCAGCAATTCAGGCTTCCTCTTCCTGCCTTTCGGCCAGCCCCCTCTTCTTTTGGGAGGCTTATGCACCTCGATCATTTTGCTGTCGTTAAGCGTTTGGTTAAGAGCGTCTCCACTTTCAACGTTGCTGCACTGGCTAGCAGGTACACTTGTATCTGAATCGGAAACACTCGAACTTCGATTTGTATCCAACTTCACACTGGACACGCCAACTGAGACTAGACTTTTAACATCAACAGTACAAGGTAACAACGATGCAAACTTTGATTCACTCTTAATACTGTCCAGACTCGTAAATGTGAGGAAAGTGGATTGGGAACTCGAAGCAGAAGTCACACTGATGTCACTGCATTCACTTGAAAAACCGTCGCTGTCAAAATTCAAATTGGACGTTTTTAGGTAGACTTTTTCCTTAATTTTGGGCACGTTCTGTTCGAGAATCAGTTTGGCGGCGACGTTTTTCAAGTCTTCTTCAGACAGATTCAGATCTGATGAGAGGGCGTCATTCAGTGACATACAAACCAAGCTGTAATTACAGGATTAACGAGGTGATTAAAGCTAACGTGGGAGTGATTACCCTTTGCTCGTTTCCACCAATATGCCGTTCTGGAGGAGGTCGTAGGCTTCATCGGTAGGTTCATACCCCAAGATGGTATTTTCCATTTTAATTTTTTGAAAACCGCCCGGGTTACTCATTTCGTGGCTGATGACTCGATATAGCTAAAACACAAACTTTTATCACCTTAGGGACCGAATTTTACGGGAAATTGTGGGGTAAAAAGTTGTAAATAAGACTTCCTCCGCGGAGCAAGGAGGCGTACCAGTTGCGAGGAGGACGTGATCCGTCCCAAGTACCACTTATGCCTGTAAGTACCAATGACTACAAGGAGAAGAATCTCGAAACAGTTTCACATTGCTGCACGTAAAATTATTTTACAAATTCCAATTACATTACCTATAAATACATTTAATTGTTAATCATCGGCTTTAAACCAGTTAAATGTTTTGTTGGCAACCCTGCCCACGTCAATGGCCTTGTACAACGTAAAGTCAACATCCAACAATTAGGTTATGTTTGTGTCAAAAGATTCAAAAATGGCTTTAAAAATGTGGAATTTGTTGCGTTGTGTTACAAGAAGTACATTAGTAACGAAAAGTGAAATTTCCAGGCATTTCCCGACCGTAACGAACATTAGTCAAATGCACCTTGCGCCACAATCCTGGAATCCTGTCAAGCTCCAGAAACAGGATGATGCAAGACCTACAGCTTTGGCCAAATTACAAGGAAAACTTCACTTGGAGTTCACCTGCAAAGTGTGTAACACGAGAAACTTAAAGTACATTACGAAAGTCGCATACCAAAAGGGTGTTGTTATTGTGAAGTGCACAGGTTGTGATAATAACCATTTGATAGCAGACAACTTGAATTGGTTCACGGACTTGAATGGGAAAAGGAACATTGAAGAGATTTTAGCCGAAAAAGGGGAAACAGTTCGTAAAGTATTTGTGGACGGCAGTTTTGAAGGCTTACCAGTGGACAAAGGAGACAATAATTGAGTTGTAGTGAAATGTACAAAGAATACATTTTTACAATAATAGTTATTTATATCTGGCAGTAGTTTCTACATTATGCCTTTAACATGAGGTTTAATCTATCCAAATTTGACCTATTGCCACCTATCTGGCTTACAAGGTTTGAATAGGATCAGCAAGACGTGCAACACAGGACCTAAGATAGTTAACATCACAGTGAATGCTGTGAATATGTGTTAGGTCAAATATAAAAATCACAATGGTACATACTAAAAAAATATTGTTATTTTTCTATATGAGGGACTGATGAGAATTATGTACAAATGGAATGGCACAGATTAAAATATACATTCTTTGGCCTTATAACAGTTTCTCACTGGAATTCGCATCATTGTTTGGCAGACTCAAAAGTTTTTCTGCGTCCTAGGACAGCCAAATTCAGCAGCATAAAGAGAAAAATAAACAAAGCCGATTTGTTTAACTTTGTATTTTGAGCACCATAATTTTGAACAATGTCAAATTTTTGAACTTATTGCACATAATAGAAAATAAATGGTAGAGGCGCTTTCAATAAAAATTTTGAAAGGTGTACCAGGAAATAATCATTAAAATTTGGATGGATCATCGACGGTTCTTCAAAGATCTCAGTAGGCAAGAACATGCACGTGGCGTTTTGATAAATGATGAATCAAAGGTTCTTGCTGCAAGTACAGGGGCGGTCACGTAAAAGTGAACGGTAACATTGAATTTGTTGAGTTGAAGAGCTTATTTATTAATTTGGGGGCGCACATTCTTCACAGTATATAGTTTATACTTTATGGAGATCCCCAAGGCACGACTTGTTAATAAGTCCGTTCACAGTGCTTATATGATATCATTTCAACCAAAATTTGTTTCAAGTCGTTCACTTTTATGTGGGCGCCACTGTACAGTTCGTTTTGGCTTTTTTAAATCTTCTGACCCCTGCACATTCACCGTTAAATGTTTTTAAAATACGCCTAGGAATCTAACACGTCGAAAAATCGTCAACAATGTGAATTCATAACTCTTAGACACGGCCATGAGAAGAGAATTATGATATGTAAAAATCTATAAAAATACAATATGATCAACTAACACTTATTTCTAGAACGTTTCAGTTATAAAAAATGTAAATGTTGATAAAACAAGAACTTAAAGACAAACGTTAAAAAATATAAGGCACTTTTGTTGGCACAATAATCAAAAATCTTTTGTATCATGAAGTGATACATTGAGGCAACTTTAATATTTTAAGTTAAGCACGTCCATTTTTATGAGATGAAACAGATCGTTTTAGAACGGCAACAGGTATTGCACCATAAATCACAAAGGCTTCTTCTAACGACCCGTTTGTATTATTACACTGGAGTCTGATGCACCAAATTATGAACACAACAGTTAAGTAGTTAAGTACATAAAAAAAGTTCGATGCAAAATTATAAAATGGCAACGCAATTTGGGTTTAACTAACCTATTAAGCAAGCAATTAAGCAGATATGACCCAGCAACAATTGAATAGACTAGACTCTTTTTGGCTTACTGATAACCGCGTAAGGTTCATTATTGAATAAATGGTGATTAACGGTATCATCCTTTTCTTTACTGGGTTCCTTCCTTATTAAAGCGTAACCTAAATGGGAATCGTCGGCAAGTCTCACTCCCTCCATAGATGGTTGCACTTCGTCATAATTATTGAAGGAGGGCGGACACGGCAACGTTGATGCAGGCGCCAAATTGACCTGTTTATAGCCCGACTTGGCGTTCAACTTAACCGACGACCCGAAAAAATTCAACTTATCGTAATTACCATCCTCGGAAGTTACCGAGGTTTGTTGCAAAATTTTCGGCGCCTTCGTCTGGGAGGGCGGAATGTTGCTCAACGCTTTTTTGAGACATCCCCACGACATGTACTCTTCATCCTCCTCCGTTTCGACGTTTTCCGTGTGCTTAATCTCGTCCACACCCATCGTCCGCCAGGCGTCGCTCCTGTACTCAATATGGTCATATTTATCGCCGAGATCGTACTTGTTGACCAGTTCGTACGTGTCCGACATTGAATTGTTGAAAGAGTTCGCGTTGTTGTCGGTTTGTTTCGCCAGCGATTTTCTGGGAGGCTTGTTGGGTGTCGGCTTGACGATCGGCTTTTGTTTGAAGGAACCTTCCGAATCCAGGAAGGTGATTTGAGTTTTGTTCGATAGGTTAGGGTCGATGTCGTGGAGGGAGGTCGATGTCGTGGGAGAGGGAGGAAGGGGACTTCGCGAACGCGCCTCCATGCTGAGAGCGGCGTGGAATTGATTGTCGCCGCAATCCAAAATCGAATTCGTAGAGTCATCTTTCAGGAGTTTCTTCATCGACTTCATTTTCGCCGCCAACGACCTGCAACGTCAGAAACTATAGTTAGCAGGAAAACAGTTGGAAATGCGCAGGAAAACAGTTGGAAGTGCGCAGGAGAACAGTTGAGGATGCGCAGAAACTATAGTTAGCAGAAAAACAATTAAAGAACGCATGAAAGCAGTTGAAAGTGGGCGAAAATTATAGTTGGCAGGAAAACAATTGATAGTGCCCAGAGAACTGGATTTTAACGACCGCACAAGAGTTTTTCAGTAAATCAATGAGAATTTGTATCTACAACAATACATTTAAAAAAAGTTACTTGTCCTTGTATAATCGTCTTGGCTCACCCTGTATGTTCAAAAATAATTTCCGGTTATAGTTTTTTTGGTCATTGTTTACTTTACCCACTCTTCGATTTTCAAAAAACTAATTACACCAACGCATTCGTCACCATGTATACATTACGAAAATTAATATCTTTTTTTGTGCAAACTACTTTATTTTTACTCTTATTTTCCTTGCCCTAGCACATCTCTTTTTTTTTTCTTATTTTTCTACAGATTTTGCATAAAATTATTTTTCATTTGCACAACATTTCATTGCTCAAAATGGCATTATAATGATGTTTCACGATGGTTTCCAAAAAAAACGCCGCAATAAGCGAAAAGTGGACATTGTAAACAATTACCGTTTTTTTTTTCTAGTTTATTTGGGTTCAACTATTGCCCCACCCTGTATAGAAATTCATTATGACAACTTTGTACACTCAGGGAAGCAAGGCGAGTTATACCTGAAGATTTCTTGCTGGTTGGCGTGTTCAAGGTAGAACGTCCCTTCCCCCGAGTTGCATTTTCTGCCGGCCTCGAAAGTGAATTTTCCGCTCTTGTACCCGTATCTCCGTATAAAGCAGTAGGGCCACGTGTACAGGAGAGTCCCTTCGTTCGTCCTCAACTGTATAGCTGTGGACGTCAGCAATAAAGTGTACTGACTCTTGCTGTCGAGTCCGCATCTCTCTGAGGCAGGTGATGGGTGTATCTTAACGTTAAAGACGGGTTCCCCCGAAGAACAGTACAAGTCGTTGTCTTCCTCGATGCTGGTGATTAAAGAAACGTCATCGGGGAAGGCGACAGTTTGCAGGGCCGTCAGCCATTCGTTCTTCGATTGAATGCTTATGGCGCCGAATTCGTGGGTAAAAGGGGCAGTCTTTGTGGTTACGGAAATGTTTGTGGGGCTGTTTGAGGTAATTTTGATGCAGTTTTCCAACGTTATTATCCTCGAAGGCGTGTTTTTGGTTATGTCGCCATTGTCATAGACTTCTAACCTCTCTATGCCGAATTTGCTGGCTCTGAACAGCAAACAGTACTTTTGTTGCCATGCTTTCTAGAAATTAAGGCGGTGGTTTTGGTTTTTGGTATGATCACTGATGCGATTGTTACCTTTAGCAGTATTTTCCCGACTGGCGGCAACAATAAAAATCCGCTATGAACTACTTCCCGGTTGTCCATTTTTGTGTCTTTGGGTGCTGAGGGTTGGCATAAAAAAAATTAGTCACACACTACACCCATTTAGAAGAATTGATTGGGGAAACTGTTTTAATTTTTATCACCATCGTATCTTTTGACATTATCTTTTACAGTGTTGCCAATGTAGCGACAGCAACTCGTTATCATCTTCACCGTCCTAAACTTTCCTCTTTGGTATTAATTCTTTGGAACTTCTACATTTGGCGATGCTTCGATTTTGGTTCTTAGTATCTAGACTAGAGAGTAGAGACTAGAGAATGCCAGTGGATTTAATGTTAATGGTTTAACTCTAGTATTTGCGCCTGATGTGGCAACACTGGACGGCGTTGTTGATTCTTCTTTCTCTTTTCAATTAGCGCTTCGTTTTGCTTCAATCGGAAATACCACAAAAATTGCACCAGAAAGTGTTGACCCGCTTGACCCATCATGGTCTTCTTTAAGAACCAGCGACAAGTTTCTTTCCTTTCATTAAAATTAACAGCGACAAAACGCGATTAATCTACTTTATACAGAAAAACTTCAAAAAGAACACTTTAAAAATTAATCACCCTGCATTAGATAACACCAAAACAATTAAATACTAAGGGTTTCACCTGGACTCTAATTTATGTTTATATAATAAACATATCACTGAAACTATCAAAAAATCTAAAAGAGCATTAGACGCTCCCTATCCCTTACTAACTCACTCTCATTTCTAAAAATATCAAATTAAACTCATAACTATACAAAACTTATATTAGGTCAATCATCTTATACGGATGCCCAATCTGGAGCAGTACTTGCATGATAAACAAGAAGTCACTACAAATTCTGCAAAATAAAGCGATAAAAATAATTAGGTACTGGAGCATATACTGACACCAGCACAGATGAATTGCATAAAGAGCATCAAACGCTAATGCTGGACGAAAATAGGACTAATAAATTCCATAACTATCCAGCAAAAATAATTCCCCTAACAGCCCCACTAAGCACAACAAATTACTGAAAATTTCGAAAATACAAAATAAAACTACCACATCATTTCATGATAACTTAACGTGATATCAATTAACCCTCTTCCATAATAATGACTTGGGGTTTTCACTCGATTTTACCCGTTGTAATATATGCATAATATTAAGAATAAAATTATTATGTTATGAGAACTTGTATTAATTAGATACATTTTTGAAATAGGCGCTAGCTGTTAGCACTATTCCAGGCATTAGTATGAAGGGATGATATTATGTATCAAATTTATAGCGAATAAAGAGTTTGTTGAGTTGAGTTGTTTCCTTTCAGTTTACCACACTTTACAAACATGAAGCATACTTCAGCTATTTGAATATTTGAAAGGCGCAGGGCAGGAAGGATTGCGGTTACCGCAACATTCTGCATAAAGATTGCATCTTTGCACTTTGGTGGTATTAATAAAGATAATTACATTATTTATTAGTTTATTACTGAAGGTCGCATGCTTATCTGCTTTACGTATAAGGATAAGAAAATGAGATTGTTTAAAAAGGTTAAATTAACTGATAAATAACATAAGTCTTATACTTGTTCGTATTTTTCTAATTGAGCGCCTTCTTCAATTATTGAGAAATTTTTGGTTGAAATGGTAGAATTCTGTAAAAATCAAGATGTGAAAATATCTTTAATTTTTTAATCTCTTAAGGAGGGCAAGGAAAATCATAGGGAAAAGTAGGAAGACATTAATTTTGTAATGTTTATTATTCTCACCTTTTCCTATGCCTTCCTTGCCCTAAGACATTTATGAAAAAAATATTTTTGCATCTTGCTTTTAACTAAAAGTTTTTTGATAACTGAAGAAAGCGCTGCACTAGATAATTATCAATAATTTTATACAGTAAACCTGTAATACCACCAAAAATATAGATATACCTACAACTTCCATAATTACAAGTCTTGATTTGAGCATAGGCAACGTGCTTACTAAAATTAAAATTGTCAAAAATTTTCTACACAAAAAATACTAATGCCTGTTTAATGGTTCTTTGTTTTTTCATTAACGCTTTTTTTAAATCTTTTACTATGTACTTTGATTGGCCATTAATTCATTGTTGCAATTTGTAGGTGTCTCAAAGGACTAAACACAAATTTCTTAGGTCTAAATAAAATGATTTGACGCAATTTTTCTATTTCCAAATACGCTTTCTCAAAGAGCTTCAAACTTTTTTTGAAAAAAAAGAAACGATTTGATTGAGAATTGGGGCTGTTGGATGTTGTTTATGGCTATTGGCTTCTCAGTGCGTGGTGAAAATCATCTGAATGTTGTCTATAAATTTTGACACTTAAAACTTAAAGCCTTTCAAATTCGACAGAATAAAAAAGAAGCTCTTGAGAAAAAATGACACATAACTTTTTTCATACTTGTTCATTATACATTCGCATTTGTTATTAAATGACAATACTTCTGTTTTTATTTCTTTCGCTACCCTAAAGACATGAATTTTATTTATCACTTTCTAAGCAGCAATGAATAAGAATTTCTGTAAATCGTAGAAATTCGAACAACTGTGAAGGCGCCAAAAGACAAAAATTAACAAATAAAACTAGCAAAATTGCAATATTTTTAGTGACTATAATTACTTTTTTTCAAACAGTTAAAGACTATCGGTGTACGGCACAATATAAAAACTATGATTAGATTAGATTTCAAGAGGTCGTTTGTCTCTTAGTTTTCGAAACTGCGACATTCAGTAAGATTTTTTGTTCAAATCCTGCTTCTAATTATTGCCTCAAAAGCATAGATCTTTCACAAACTTCACAATGTTAGAAACCTTATTTTCACTTCGTCAAGAGATAGAGTCGGGGTGCCAAATAAGAGACTCGGTCTACGCTCTACGGGTTGCCAGGGCGTCACAGTGATAGTAGTTATCTGTTTTGAGGCGTTCTCTTCCGATCCAAATAGTCTGCATATTTTACTGTTCACCTTTTCTAGATTTTAGAAATAACATTTCAGCGATCAATGTCCATTGAAGAGACCAGTAATAAGCCTCAGTTGGTTCCTCATCAGTTTAAGAAGTCTCAGTGAGAGAAGCGGCTTTGACGAGTAGTTTATAAACTTCTGCTCCTGTCTTTGTCCTGGAAGTTGCTTCCAGTATGATATTTTACCATCTATAAATGTCGGTTTCTTTGTGGCTCTTGCTTAGTCCACAGAACGGTTCTGGTCTTATAAGCAGAACTTCCGTGCCTCGTTTGCCTAGTTTAGTTTAGTTTTATTTCATTATCAATAAGCCAAAGAAAATTCTAAGTAGAATTCTGAATAAAAATACTTCAAATTGATAGGTAACGCAGACGTAAATTTTGATTATTTTGGGTATTTAAACAATTTTTCTAAGAAATACTATGTATCAACTGCATTCTGCAGTAGAAAGTCGACAAATGGTGGAGGTGCCGGGTAAATATCCTAATATAAAAATGCATAAAAAATTAACAAATAAAGTTACAAAAATGGTAATTTTTTTGTTATAGAGACTATGACCAGCTCTTTTTAGGTAAGTGAAAACTCTTTTAGTGTGACACTTAGTTCAAAACTTATGTTTTTTTTAAGTAGATTCTTACCTATACAAACTTGGAGAGACACGATTAAAAATTTTAAAATATTTACAATTGTATAAATATTTAAATTGACATTAGTGCTTTATTGTTAAAACAACTTTTGACTTTTTTAGCAATTTGGCTATTATTTTTTTTAACAACTTTTAACAAAAATAATTACGAAAACGACAATTTTTTCTTGAGAACACTATAATTAGTTTCTTTCTGGCAGCTTCGTGACACCTCGTTCAAAACTTATGCTTGAACGACATTTTATACGTCAATACTTTTCTCGCCGCACAAGGAAGCGTTTAGAGTTTGCATAGTAGCACGCTCCCATTTAGTTATTTTATATTATTCTAAAACCTTCTTATCCAAGATTAGTTAAGCAACTTTTCACTAAAACATGATCCTTCTGTTAAGAATCCCTAAATAAACTTTTAGGCAAATTTATCTGATGAGATGCTATTTTCTATATTATTTTTTCCTTTTATGTTTTAGTAGTCGTGGAACACTGATATAAAATTCATAACAATACAATGGAAGCAGTTAGTAAAATTCGTGTTGAGTTTCTTAATAAAATAAAAATTCGAAAATGTATTCAACAACTTTTTCTTTTTATGGGTTGTATTTTATTTGTAATAGTCGTCCTTCGTTAATCTACATTTCTAAAAATAAAATAATAATGCTCAAATACCATAGCGTGTGAAGTGGTTAAATGGAACAAGGTATGCAGAATGTGAATGTGCAGGATGAAATGGGGACACCAATGAAGAATGTTGTACTTGTCTTAATACTTAGACAACAGATTCTTTAAAAGCAAAAGCGGGTGCTTCCGAAATTACTCATAAATGTAATTATAACGAGGATGATGCGAAATAAAAAATATCAAAAATCCATATTCTTTTACCAGAAAAGTTATTATATGCGTAAAAAGTTTTTGATCAGAGAATTAAATATTTTCTGGTCCTAGGTAACTATTTATTGAATTGTTGAAACAAAAAACAACTAATAGGTATTAAAGACTACAACTACCTAATTTGGCAGATAAAGTTCAAAACTTTCAGTTTAAATTATAAGTTACCGACGACGTGTTTTTCACCCCCGAACTGGAGGAGTAAACCAGCGAACGGTTAAGAACCGAACGATGAGTCGATTTGTCAATTATTTTGATAGGCGCAAGTCAACAATACGTGACTTCCAGGAGAGTCGCTGAAGGGGTAGATCAATGGAAGCACCACGTTCTCGTTCAGTTCGATGTTTGAAGTCGGTTAGAGACTCGCACGCCAATGTTTGATCCGGGGTGAAAAATATGTCGCATTTCTGGGACTACTTCGGAAGAAATCCTCCGAAGCAACGCAAATTGCAGGACGGCCTCTTCCAGATAGCCTCACAAACGTGCAATTTGCTCGTTCAAGTCAACAACACCAACAACATCAGTTACGGACATGGCACTACTAACATTCATCTCAACAACATATCTTCGACACCTACGCCGCAGAGGAGTCGAACCCCAACAACGGCGGAAACGGAGTCCGACAGGGAGCAGCTCCTGGTGCTGATTCCGCCAGTAGGAAAAGTCGCCAATTACAAGCCTGGAGTGCTGGGCAAACCAAAATTGCCGGTAGGTGTTTCCTCCCTTATTATCGGATTATTTTAAATGCTTTCTTCTTTGCTTCTCTATTTAAAAAAATTAATAAAAAAAATAAAAATACACGTTAATTTGATCTAATTTCAAGATTTATTCACCAAACCGTTTTTTGCCATACCTACTAAATTTTAAATATAAAAGTTCTGTACTGTATGGTTAATATTTGCACGCAATGGTATTTTTAGAACTCCGACAGTTCACTGTCAAAGTCAAGGGGGCATGTAACACAATTTACCTATACTACTTTGCATATACACCTTATACCTCCAATTAAACTTTGTCTTAAGTTAAACTTTGTAGATTAGTAATCACTTTACCAGATCATTTGAACCAACTTGATATTTTACTTTTGATACTGTTAATTGAAGATTTATAGTATATATAGGGTGATGCAAAAATGTACTACAATTTTGTTGCTGGAATTAAGAGATTCTGTAAATGTACTGTACTTTGTTTTACTAAACAATAATAGCTAATTAGTTGTAAAATATTAAAGAACAAAATAAAACAAAGAAAAAAATGTAATTTTGGAAGGTGAATCACTAAAGGTTTAAATTATATTTAAGCTCTAATAATCTCACACTCTCTTCATGTTCAGTCTAGTAGCAAATAATTTTTATAATTCTTATGAAGCCAGTCATTTCTAGAAAATAAAAGTGAAGGTAAAAAAATCTCAGAAATTCCAGGAAACCAATCCATTATCATCACTTTTGGGGGCAATATGTTATTTTCTAATTAATGACGTTAGCACTGGGCATGTTAGTTTACTTGGTACAATGAAACCACCTGACCGCCCACCTATTTTATCGACAACTCTCTGGTAAATAAATAACTGGGCCATCAACCAGACGGTAGGTAAATATTGGAAATTATTAATTAATGAGATGCATTAACCATAATTTGAAGGGTGCGACAAGAAACTTTGGCTATGAATTGATGTTGCCAAGGAAAGTTCTTACAAAATAAATCATGCAATTTGAAATTTTAATTTTTGAAAAACCAGATAGATTTTGCAAATATTTTGTAATGACAGTAGTTTTACTGTCTTATATCAAAGTGTTCGAAATTTTCTTCTGCAATAAAAAGATAATATTAAGTTAAAATATTAAATGCTTTTTTTAGTTAGATCAAGTTTGTTTGTTTGAGCCAGGTCAATACGCACACTCAATAATGACAAAGAAAAAAGTAAGAGTTTGAATATCATGAAGAAGTATTTGAGCTTTCTTTATGAATATTTAATCGAAACAGTGGGCAGTAATACTTAGGAAAAGTGGTCGCGCTTCAGTTGTTTGGACAAGAAAATGTTATTATTCACAACAGATTGTTCTTTTATTGATTATTAAATAATCAATGGGGGCAACGTATGATGTGTCAAGAAAAACTTAGTTCACGTTAGCGTTTCAATTAATTGTAGAAATTGCAGAATATTCGGAATTTATTTATTAGTTCATTCATGACCTATGCTGATTTTTAATTACATCCCAAAGGTGAAACAATAAATAAACGTGGGCCAGAAAACGGTTTAATTTGAAACGGTTCTGAATAATAATGTCATGTGTTTTGCATACTAGAGCCGCCAAGTCCCATGAGTTATGCGTGAACAACAGTTTTCACTTGAATAAACAAAAATATTGTACCTTGGTGACAGAATCTATCTGATACATGCATAATTTCTCTGTGGAATAGCTCGTATTTGAGGTTTAGGGTCAGTACCTTAACAAATGTTTCGCACCCAAGTACGGTACTCGAAAATGAAGGTAATGACCGGGTTTGTGTTTTTAAACCCCTCTATAACTGTGCTTCGACTTTTAAAGATTGGAAAGCACTCAATCAAATTTAATAACAATTAATCGTGTAAACGACAAAATTGACGACGATTATTTAATAAAGTGGAGCTCGAAATAACTGAATCAAGCCTGGCGATGACTGTAGTAAGATTATCTATTTTTATTACTGATTTTAATTAATTATTAAACATATCCCGACACAACGCGTGACAATCGTAAATAATTTACTGGCAGCCTCGTAAACACAAATATATTTCATGGCTAAGTATAATTTGCTGGGTATAAAAAGTTGATATAAAGAATGTTGAAATATTGATTCATGAAGTTTGCAAGCATCCATCAATTGAACGGAATCAAGAAGTTCTTTTCATAACAAATAAAGTTGTGCAACTTGTATAGTTTTGCAAAAAAATAATGTCAAGATATAAATAATTTAAGGGGCAATAATAAGTTCGCTTACTAGGTGGCAAAAAACTAACTTTTTTGATGTAAACTCTTTATTAACGTAAATTATTTCTACCTATTAGTTACTTTAAACTTCTGAACAACCGGTGCTGATCGCAAAACTATGGCGTGCATCAAAAGCTCGAAAAAAATTGTCACTTTCTTCATATATATATTTGGTTTATACATATTACATATTTGTAAAAGTTATGACGTAAGCTTCTGGTAATTACAAATTACAAGAACATTAATGACGCCCACAAACCATTTTCAGAGAAAAGAATTTGAAAGTTGGAGTGGGCAGTGGGTCATTAACAAAATTACGGAATAGCATAAACTTCCAGTAAATGGGAGAATGTACTCCAGGCAACTCGAATCATGGGATTAATTCTCGTTTGCGTGTCTTGAAGAATTGCCACAATATCGATCCTTCATAAATTACAAGTTTATACTCACGCTAGCAAGACTGACTAATATGGATTTGCATTAAGGGAGGTTTTTGGTGTTCGGCTATCTGAACAGGAACCTTACTCCCAGAAACGAAGTTCCTGCCAGTTTCAGCGGCAATCAATCATACTTATTGCTGCCACTTTCCTTGGCAACTTTTCCGACAAAGCATTCGAGGAGATTTCACTGATATAAGAAGTTAATCATGATACCAATGATGATAATACAAAGTTATTGGTATATTGGTAGGACTTTCAAGTGTTATAATAATGAAATCCTAGACAATGGTGCATCATATCTTAACTCAGAAGTAGATGTAGAAGATAGGAGTTTGTTATTTATGGGTTTACGTCGATTTATGGGCCATGGGTCTGAAACCCATTCTTAGATTTACCATTGCATGATTTTATACTACTACACAGTCCTTGTGTATTATGTATTATCATGTATTATTATAGCTAAGACTTACAGAATACAACCAAAAATACATGGATGGAAGTAGGTCAAGTTCACAATGTGTTGTGTGTTGCAATCCTACCTGCTTTCGTCACAGCTTTGGATTGGATGTGGAGTGGAATGACCGGAATGTGGCAAACCAAACTTATGCCCTATGCCAACAATCTGTCTGAATCAGACAATCAGCAATAAGCCAGCATGGCTACAGCTGATAGTGTTCGTTCTTTGTTCGCTTTAAAGGCAAATTTAGCATTAATTCTGCTGTGATAAATAATAGATTAACAGTTGCGATATTGCTGGAATTCCAGTCACTCAGTTATAGAGAAATCAAACCATGAAACTTGAAATTCCGTTTTCACACAAGCAGCAGGTAGGAAGAGACCATAATTATTGTCGGGGAAGATTTGCTAGACTGTAGGCTCTGACTGTAGGGATGATTTGGGCATGTAAGTAGGAATTTTACTAGAATAATATAATGTTATTCAGTAAAGTAGAATAAGCGGTCACAAACCCTTAAACCCTATAGAAGAAAGCATGTTTCATTATTGACATCATTTCTGGTTAGATTTTGGTAATGCATGCTGCAAAGTTTAAACAATAAATAAACAAAAAATAATAATTTTTCAGTAAATTATGTAACTACCAGTTCTGGCTATTTGATTATTGTGATGAGAACTTCTTTTAAAACCCTTAAAAATGTAACTTTTTTTGATCATTAAGTCAAAATTTACTTTCAAAACAAGTCAAAAACCTTTAACATTTAACTTTTAATCAAAATAAGGTTCAATTTTTAAGAGTATATCTTCACAATAATCAAATAGCCAGAAGTGGTATTAACATATTTACTTTTCTTGGATGAGAAATAGATCCTCAATACCTCAATGTTCCTCATTTTTGCTAGGTAATTTATGTACGGTCGATTATTAAATATTTATGAATATTATTCAATGCCTCAAAGTACTTTGATGTTCGTCAAATAACTGTTCATTACTTTTATCTTTTGTCTAGACCGTCTTGGAAGGGCCCCCTACAAACCATGGAGATGACCACTTCCTCTGGAACCAGGGGGGATACATGCCAGCCGACAGTGATGGAAGCCCTGTTCGAAAGTAAGCTTGCAACAGTTTGTAAAGACTCACCATTACGCTTACTGTTATTATAGATGGGGTGAAAAGAACAAATGGTGTCGTCCCTCTTGCATACCAATTTCCCTGTTATGCATCTTGATCTTCCTAGTAGTACTTTTACCTCTACTGGACCACGCAACTGAAAAGGCTCTACAAGAATTGAACCGGAAACCACAATCAGACTTATGCATCAACACTTGCCAGTTATCCTTAATCGAAAGTATACCAATCGGCCTAAACTACACAAACAGTTCAATAAAAAATCCTTCCACATTCGACACCTGGCTGCGTCTAATCAATTCGGCCACAACCTCGATAGAAATTGCGTCGTTCTACTGGACTCTTCGACAGTCTGAAGTTTACCCGGACCCTTCTTCAGTTAAAGTAATTATATTTAGAATAAGTTGTGCATAGTTTGGCACGCACATAAGATTGTAATTAGGAGAAACTCCTTATTTCAGGGCGAAGTCATATTTCAAGCCTTGCTGAAGGCAGGGATCGACCGCAAAATCTCGGTGAAAATTGCCCAAAATGCTCCAACACAAGACAATCCCAACATTGACACGGAGTTGCTGGTTCGCCGAAAAGCTGCTGAGGTCAGAAGTTTAAATTTTGCCAAATTGCTCGGAAATGGAGTTTTGCATACAAAATTCTGGATTATCGACAGGAGAGACGTTTACATTGGAAGCGCCAATATGGATTGGAGGGCGCTAACACAGGTAAATTAAGAAAATATTGATTGGTAACGAAACGTGCCAAGGTCGGGTGCAATTAGACTAGATTTCACATGCAAACTTAACGTAGATTATTCTAGTTAATCGGCGATTCTCATCGATTTCTATTAATGATACGGTTTCAGGTGAAGGAAATGGGCTTGGTCATCAGCAACTGCAGTTGTTTAGCTGACGATATTGGGAAAATATTTGATGTAAGTTCACAAAGCTACCTAGCAAGTTTCTGTTTGTTAAGTGTGTCATCATATTGATTTCCCATTTGTCCAGTCATAACAACATTAGCGTGCTCAATACTAATATTTAATACTGGATAGGTTTACTGGAAATTAGGGGAGCCTGGAGCCAAGGTACCTGACCACTGGCCCGCTAATCTATCTACAAACATAAATATGGCCACCCCCATGAATCTGACTCTCAACAATGAAACCTTTCAGACTTACATTTCCGTAAGCCTAAATTATCATCGTTGCTTATTTTTTTTTAATAAATATTTTTAGAGCTCTCCACCCTCGTTTAGCCCAACTGGAAGAACTGATGATATTGACGCTTTGGTAAATGTTATAAAACACGCGGAAAAATTTATTTATATTGCCGTTATGGACTACTTTCCCTTAATGATTTACACGCCGAAAAAGAAGTTTTGGCCAGTAATAGACGACGCTTTAAAAACTGCCGCAATTGAGCATAACGTAAAAGTGAAAATGTTGATCAGCTGGTGGAACCATTCTCGACCTGCAGAAGACTATTTTCTCAAATCCATAGCGACCATCAACGGTGCATATCCAAGAGTTTCTATAGAAGTGGTAAGCAAAAATTTTCTGTAAAAGTCAACTTCAAAGGTAAAAGTGAATAAATCTTTGGGTCCGCAACATTTGCTCCTTACAAACAATTGATTTTTAAGTTGGCCCAGACAAATTCCGATACTTGTTGTTTCAGAGACGCTTCATAGTTCCTGCAACCAAAGAGCAACAAAGGATTCCGTTTGCAAGGGTGAACCACAACAAATATATGGTGACCGACAACACGGCTTACATCGGAACGTCCAATTGGTCTGGAGATTATTTTACGGATACAGCGGGAGTCGCTTTCATATTGCATGATCCCGTGTTCGACAGGAATGTCAGTCAGCCAACTTTAAGGAGCGAGTTGCAGGCGGTATTTGAGAGAGATTGGAACTCAAATTTCTCCCATCCCTTGGAGCTACAGTAATAAGTATTTTTATAAGAATTTAGTAGTGATCCGCTCATTTGTTCTTGAAGTGATATTACTTTTGCCAGGTATTGATCTAGCTACTAAATGATTCTAACATGGCGGTAAATATTAACGATTTTAATGACATCCAGGTAAATGAATAAGATCCTCGTGCCCTAATTGAAAGCACATGTGAAACTAGAGGGCGCCATCGTCAATTTAGCACAAATCAGCAATATTTACATAAAATTGGTTTTTACATTGTGTGCCTTCATTAAAATAAAACTAATATACTTAAAATAACTTATTTTTCTTAAACCTAAAACATCTAACTACACGTAATAAGCTGAATAAAAAAATCCTAAAAGTACAGTTCCTGCGCTATATAAATCTAATCTAACAATTATTCTTAAAACTTGGTTTTGTTAATCCTAGCCATGAGTTTGGTCATCTTCAACGAAATCTCTGGCGACGTCTCTCGTAACACATTCAACGTGGCTCACTTTGTTCCTGAACTTAACTCCGTAGAACTTATGGGCATGTTCCAGCAGTTCTGGTCGGAAGGTAGTGGTGATAAATTGAGCTTCGCCTGACAATTCGTGAATCATGTTGGCAACGGCTTTCCGATGCTGCGCGTCTAAAGCCTGATCAATTTCGTCAAACAAATAAAACGGAGCGGGATCGCATTTCTGAATTGCAAATATCAATCCTAAAGCCACCAGAGATTTTTGACCGCCGGAGAGCTGATTCATTTCTTTCATTTCCGCATCAGAGTCCGTGAATGAAACTTTAATACCGATTCCCATGAAAAGATCCGAGTTGGTGTCTTCCGGACCCACATCTCGGCCCTCTTCGTTGTCCACGGTTTTCATAACGAGTTTCGCTTTGCCGGCCGGAACCAGCTTCTTGAACACTTCAGTGAAGAACTTGGAAACTTGCTTGAAGGTGAACTGGATGGCCTCCATCTTCCGCTGTTCCAACATTGCGATCAGCTCTTTGATCTTCTCACCCCTGCAATTATCATTATTGTATTAAATTCGTTTCATTACTATTCAGTGTTGCCACTTTGTGAAAGTACACAATTAAAATTGGGTCGTATTTAACAGTCTACCAAATTTACCCAATATTTTCATACAAAAAAATACTTTCATTTCCCAAAAATACTAAATGCTCACCAAAATTAAGAAAATACATAATCTTAAAGCGACAACCAAATATTTACATAATGCTGGCCTCTTATATATTTTGTTCGCCAAAATAACTTTTGTTGACCATAAATACTAAATGTTCACCAAATTTTATTTAGCATTTAATTCTAACATAATACCCAGATATTTAATTTTTGACAGTGTCTTATATTATTTAGCAGTTAAAAATACTATTTGTTAATCAAAAATACACAAGCAATAAAATGTTGTGCAAATGGTAAATAATTTTATGCAAAATTATAGATGTAGATGTGCTAGAGCAAGGAAAGTAAGAGTAAAAATGGAAGTGATTGGCACAAAAAAGATATTGATTTCCGTAATATATAAATGCTTTGCTGTAATTGGCTTGCATTATGTAAAACGTAAAACTTCTTTTAGTGGTAATTTCTAATCGTGCTTTAAAAAAATAAAAATTACAGGGCCCTGAACTGACCTGGTACAAAACTTTTTTCGCGCGCCTCTTGTCTGGAAGCGTAAGCGGCAAGGAGAGATGCGCGAGCAAAATTAATTTTTTAGTAATGAAATAATTATTTGACGCACAAATAGTTTTTTGAGAAACACTACATATAAATGGATAGCGCGAATATTTATTATGTACAGCACGGACGCGTAACTTAAGCGTTCTAAATTTGGTGAACACTTAGTAAAATTAATTGACATATAGAATTTAAAATGTAAGCAATGGTAAAACAATACGCAGCATAGTTATTTTAGTGGTGATGTTCCCATTTTCTGGTGTATAATAATTTGGAATTTATTTAGATTTTTTGATGCTCATTAAATTTTCTGGTAGACAGTGCAAGGAATGTATGGTTTAATTTGATGTACATTATATTTGTTCCCATTAAAACTTACCCTCTATCCAATTCTTCTTTCCGCTTTTGAAGCTTTTCTTTCTGATCAGAGAAGCTCATGAACTGGTCTAAGGCCTTTTTGTTAACGTGACTGAACTTCTTCAACTGGTTGTTAGTTTTTTCCAATTCCTTGAATAGCTGCAAGACGAAGAAAATTACTGTAAAATATCGAAAATCTGACATTTAACTCACGGATCGTGACGACATTTTGACGTAGTGTGAATGGAGCTCCTGCGTCGGCAATGCCCCGAGTTGTTGAATTTTCTCCATGCATTCGGCGATCTTCTGTTCTAGCAAATTTTGTTTAGTCGCGTACTTTTCTAAATGTTTAGCATCTTCGTCGATTTTATCCTGCTCCTCCTTCTCCTTCTTCTTAAAATTTTCCAAATCGCTTTGTTCCGATTTTAACTGAAACGTTGGTTAATTAAAATTACCAGCGACCCGATTATTACAAATAACTCATACCCGTTTGGTCATGTCCTTGACTTTAGTTTCCATCGCGGCCAGGTCCTTATTGACCCGTTCGATTTTCTTGTCGATCTCCTCTAGATCGCTCTTGGAATTCACCAATTGCCTTTTGCGGTCCTCAAGCGAAATTTCTTGTAAAGCGTGCAAAACTTCATCGCGTCTTCGAATCAAATTGTTCGTCAACAAGTTCTCTAATTTATTTTTCTCAGCTTCCAATTTCATGCGAGTACTGAAAGCCTCCTTGTTCTCCTTTTGCAGTCTTTGAATGTCATCGTTCAACGAATCGACTTCCGCTTGATCAGAGAACGACAATTGCGACAACAATTCCTGGTGCAACTCCGACTCTAAACCTTCCTTAGTCGACTGCATAGCCTCCAAATTCGATTTGCACTGGGCCAAAGAACGCTCTTTCGGTCCCCGAAACCTCTCGATATTGGACAACTCCTCCTTCATTAGCCTCAATTCGCCCTTGACTTTGTCGTAGATGCCTTTGGCTTTGCTGTTTTTCGTTTCGGTTTTTTGCATTTCGGACACTATGCTGTTGATGGAGGATTCGGTTTTGGTCAGGTCCTCGCGCAACGATTTCAGTTCTTCCTCGCACTGTCTGATTTGCTGCATGGTTTCGCTCCGCGTTTTCTGCATCTCAAGACGGGACCTGTTCGAGTTGAAGTAGCCTCCGGTTAGGGAGCCTTTCGACGACACTTGGTCACCTTCTAGCGTGACGCAGTCCAAGCCCGTGGTCCGGGCCAACTTTGTGGCCACATCCAGATTACGGCAGATGAGGGTCTTGCCGAAAAGGTACCGCATTGCTTTGTCGTATTTTGGGTCGTAATGGAGTTTCGAGACCATGGCAATGGCGTCCTAGAAAAAACAAACCCCGTGACGCCAACCGAGCAGTGGAAGACTAGGATGGTGTTTTCGCACCAACAGACTTTAGGCCAGTGAATAGAAACATGATAACTAAAATATTTAACATTAATTCTAATATTTTTTAAACTTTGTCGTGTAATGTGTAAGGAATCGAAACGGAACTATAAAATTTTGCAACTTGATTAACGGTCGGCATCATTGTGAAAATTGGAAAAATTTAAATTAAGCGTTATCCGCGACGAGAAAAAATGTAACATCGTTGCAAACTCGATAGAGTTTTTATTACAATATTCTAAATGCACAGCGAAATTTGCAGGAACTTAGAAATTAGGCATAATTATTAATTATCATTAATAACATTTTTTCATCTAATTTTCCAGCAAAAATATTAACATGCTTGCAAAACTACAATCAACTTGCTAAAATCGCCTTACAAGACTCTGTAAATTTGCAACTCTATTCGGTGACGCCATGGTCAATTTTTTATAATTTACAACAAAATCGATAGTTATTTACGTAAAAACGATTCGAAAAAAACGTAACGTGTGTAGATGTCAATTGCAAATGACTGCATTCGTAAATGTTTATTAATGATAATTAATTAATATGCCTAATTCATAAGTTCCTGCAAATTTCGCTGTGCATTTTGAATATTGTAATGAAAACTTTATCGAGTTTGCAACAATGTTATATTTTTTTTCCTTGAGATATTGCTGAATTTAAATTTTTCCGATTTTCACAATGATGTCGACCTTTAATCGAGTTGTGTTTCGATTCGTTACGCATTAAACGGCAAAGTTTAAAAAAATGTTAGAATTTATGTTAAATTTTGTACGTACTCACTGGCCTACTTAGGGAAAATAAACAAATCTTTCTGGAGATTCATAAATCAAACTGTCTACCCCTAATGCAGACCTCTACACAGTGAGTCAGCTAAAGTAAATCAACCAAAATAAAGATCAACCTACGAAAGCCATTGAAGACTGACCATGGTGGGCTTCAAAGTGCGTTCCGTTCCATTGTCAACGACGAGGAAGGGCGGTCAGTTGGGTAGATGAGTTTTAGAATTTCAGAAATGATCAACGACATGCTTCGCGGAGCAGACAAATTTGAACCGTTTGTAGCAGAGCTTTTTAAAGTCAAATTTTGATAATCCCTGTCACTTTTTAAAAATTTAAACAATTGCATTGTGATACTATTGCGTTTATTTTTAATCTTAGCTAAACATAACATTAAGGATAAAAACCGTAAAGTATAAAATTTATTACAGCACTAGCTTATCATCGAAACTTTTGTGAATTACGTAAAAACTATTGAATAATTTTCTTTTCATCATTAATTGCATACGATCGTATTGGTAAAGTCATAACAAGTTATCCATGTCATACGTGGCAAAGACCTCCCACTACAAGTGGTTCAATAAAATTTTTTTAACGAGCAAAACTCGCATTTCCTAAAGTTCAATTACAAAAATTGTCCCGCTTGTTTGACGGACATTCCCGGTGTTCTACGTCGTCGGGGTACTTAAGCCAGGCGGCAGCGTAGTCGCCGAGCGTTGTGATGGATAGAGGGCAGGCATTCAAATTAAGGTTATAAATTCATCTGAACAGGTTAGTTTCCATTATTTTGCAAAATAAAACAATCACCGCTAAGTACTACTCTCAATAAGAGGGCAACGTTGGTAGTTATTATGCTAAAAACTGCTGAAAAGAACGCCCAGGGACGAAATTGTGTTAGCAGTTGGCATACAACGTTCAATGGACCATATAGAGTATAATAGAGTACTTACTCCCACTCACAAAATTCAAAAAGTAATTCGGAGCTTAATGTTAACACTAGAAAAATAAAAAAATAAGGGTCTAATAAAGTTTCCCCTACTTTCTAGATATCATATTTCTTAAACATAAAGCAAGTACCCCATTTGCACTTTTCTCCTTCCATTAGTTCTTTGTAAATAGGTCGTATTTAACAGTCTACCAAATTTACCCAATATTTTCATACAAAAAAATACTTTCATTTCCCAAAAATACTAAATGCTCACCAAAATTAAGAAAATACATAATCTTAAAGCGACAACCAAATATTGACATAATGCTGGCCTCTTATATATTTTGTTCGCCAAAATAACTTTTGTTGACCATAAATACTAAATGTTCACCAAATTTTATTCCGCATTTAATTCTAACATAATACCCGGATATTTAATTTTCGACAGTGTCTTATATTATTTAGCAGTTAAAAATACTATTTGTTGATCAAAAATACACAAGCAATAAAATGTTGTGCAAATGGTAAATAATTTTATAAAGAATTATAAATGTAGATGTGCTAGGGCAAGGAAAATAAGAGTAAAAATAGAAGTGGTTTCCACAAAAAAAAAAAAATTATTTCCGTAATATATAAATGCTTTGCTGTAATTGGCTTGCATTATGTAAAACCTAAAACTTCTTTTCGTGGTAATTTCTAATCGTGCTTTTAAAAAAAAAATTACTAGGGCCCTGAACTGACCTTGTACAAAACTTTTTTCGCGTGCCTTTTGTCTGGAAGCGCAAGCGGCAAGGAGAGATGCGCGAGCATATTTCATTTTTGGAGTAATAGAATAATTATTTGACGCACAAATAGTTTTTTTGAGAAACACTAAATATAAATGGATAACGCGAATATTTATTATGTACAGCACGGACGCGTAACTTGAGCGTTTTAAATTTGGTGAACATTTAGTAAAATTGATAGACATATAGAATTTAAAATGTAAGCAATGGTAAAACAATACGCAGCATAGTTATTTTAGTGGTGATGTTCTCATTTTCAGATGTATAATAATTTGGGTTTCATTTAGATTTTTTGATGCTTATTAAATTTTCTGGTGGACAGTGCAAGGGATGTATGGTTTTATTTTTGTCTACATTATATTTGTTCCCTTTGTAAATTAGCTATGTTCTTGGGGGCATGCGCAGTAGAGTAGAGTAGAGTAGACTATGGGAGATGAAAGCTGGAACATGTGGCTGTCTCTCTCCCCGATTTGCGCCTGCGCTTTAAATTTTTAATATGGTCTACTGCACAAATCTTCGAAACAAATTTATTAGAATGAATCGACTGTAGTCTGCAGAGTCATTTGGTCTACAGAATACAAAAATACTTACCGAATCGTTAGGATAGTTAATTTCCCTGACATTCAGCCTGTTCAAAGGCATGAACGTCACTTCTCCCGGCAACTTTTGTCTGTTCATCTCTTTAAGAATTTGCGTCCCGACCTTGTCTGAATCGATAACATGGTGAAACAATCGATTGCCGGCAGTGACTTCGACAGCTGTATAGATACTTTTCTCGCAATCAAAATTTTCAATCACCGGTCCATAGTAGGATCTAGCAATTTCCGCTTCTCTTCCACCTTTAGCAACGAAAGTATCCAAAACCTTTCTGACACTGTCTCGTCCATTCAAAATCGGTTTGCCGGCCATTGAACGCAGTTGTTGATCGGCCTTGGCAAGATCCTCTTTCAAAGACGATAGGTTCTGTTGAACGTTGTTTTCCTTCCGCCAGAGCTCACTAAAAATAATAATAATAATAACCAGAGCCGGAATAATTTTTAATTAAATCATTACTTGCGAGTGGCCTGAAACTGGTCCTTGTTTTTCTTAAGCTCGTAGCATTGTTTGTTGTGTTCGTCAATACAATTTTTTTGACGCTCAAGTTCCTGGGATTGCTCTTCTATCTTTTTGGTTAATTCAATGGTTTTGGCCGCGTCTCTCTTTAGATCCGCTTCCAACTTGTCTCTGTGATCCCTTTTATCCTTCAGTTGTTTATTCAAAGATCTGAAATGCAACAATAAAACAACTGAAGAAATATTAATTGCTAGATTACTTTAATTCGTTTTGTATCCAGCGATCGCGATCATCCTTGGAGGTGAACTGACTTCCTCGTCCCTGTTTAGCGTACAATTCCTTACGTTTCTGTTCCTTCAAAGCCAATTCTCTCGTGCATTCCTCTTCTCGCTTCTTCATCGCCTCATATTGAGGCTTCACTTTCTCAAGTTCCGCCTCCTTTTCTTTGATCGATTGAGTTAAACGCGCCAATTCGTTCTCGGCACGTTCCTTCGATTTATTATCGCCCTGTACCTCTTCAGACAAATCTTTGATGGTCAAGTCCAATTTCGCTTTCTCCTTGATCAAGTGCTGCTGGTCGTTGTTCAAAATATCCCTCTCTTCCTTGAGCGAAGTCAACTCCTTCTTCGTTTCTTTCACCTTTTTCGTCAGTTGCTTAATGTTGTCTTGGGCCTTCTTCAAGTTTGAAGCCAACTTCTCTTGCTCGCTGCTGGACTCGTTCCGCTGCTTCTCTAACTGAAAAATGATACACCGGGAGTAGGTATGACAAAATAAAAGAATTTTTTTGGCATAGTTTTATGCCAATTCCACTACATATAAGTATAAAAACTGTAAAAGCGTCTCATCCTCAATATCTGCTCAGAATCTTCATCGCCATACGTGCGGAAATAATGTGCCGCTTCATACATAATGTTTTCCTTACGCTTCTTCGCATGAGTAGAGAACGGTTTCTTTCGAGTTACTTGCAGAATAATGTGCCGCTCCTTAAAGACAACTTACCCTACTACTCTTCACGTGAGTATGGTGGAAACGATATGCTAAGTTTACAAGCGTTTATAGTTCCTGCCAACGCCACTGAAGGCGCTCTAAGTTACATCTACGCATTGCTAAGAACTTTCTGTCATGTGATATTTCTTTTTGGACCGTTTCATTCAACATTTTGGAACATACTGTACAACAATGATACCGCTCTCTCTGGTCGACAGTTACTTACATCTGTCAATTTTCTCTTGTTCTCGTTCAGCTCGGCCTCGTGGATGATGTACTCCAGGGCGCGCCTAATTTTGTCAAAATGCTGGTACAGCTTCAGTTCTTCCTTTTCTTCCTCTAAAGTGCTCAACCGCTCCTCAATTGTGCGCAAGAACTCCTCGATTTTCTCAACTTTTCCTTCCGTTTCCCTCAAAATAGCCATGGATTCGTCACGTCTTTCATCATAAACTCTGGTACCGGCAACTTCACGTAGGAGTTTGAGCCGGTGCGCGTCCGGCGCGGTCGCCATTTGGTTAATCTTAAACATTAATATTCAACCTCTATCAACAGCATAAAACGTCAACTCACTTTTCCTTGTTTGACAATGTAGTAAGGATTCGAGTTGGAGAATCCAGCAGACTCCAAAAGGTTCATGACTTCGCTACGAGGAACTACTTTCTTGTTGAGAAAATACTGGTCCTTCTTAGCACCAATAACTCGACGCAAGTATATTTCCTCGTGCTCAATCTACAATGAGTAAGTAAACTTTCGTCCCAGCGAAACGATGCGAACTTACAGGAACCCTGGCGTCCGCGTTATCAAAAATAATTTCAACATAAGCCGACACAACTCGAGGTCCTGTGCCTTCGTGAAGAAGGGCTTGTCGTTGCTCTGGCCGCAAATGGGAGAATTCATCACTCAATACAAACTGGATGGCTGGAAAGGAATATCTAAATTATGTTTCGACACCGGTGAAGTAAGTACCGTAGAAGAAGTTGCTCTTGCCGGATCCGTTACGGCCGACGACTACATTGTGGCGTTTATCGAAGGGCTCTACTACTGTTTGGTCGCGATAACTTTTGAATCCTTGTATGATAACCTAAAAATGTCAATGAGTCATTTGGTTTATAAAACACGTTGCTTTTACCTGTTTAATATGCATTCTGCTGTTGTTTTTATTATTTTAAAACGAGTTTAAACTTATAAAATACAATTTATATTTAAAAAAAATTAACTTTTACATTACGTTTACATTACACCGCTGTGGCGCTGTGCCATTGTATAGTGCATTGCTGCCAACACAACGTTTACAACAAGAAATAAACAAAAAAATGGCGCGTTGTTGCGTACGCAACCAATAAAAAGAATAATGGTAAAAGTTAAATTTTGTATAAATCAACACTTGATGGATGACTCTCTGTGTATATTCCCTGTATCCACTCTATTCTGTATTAATGTTGTTAGGTTAGTTAGATATTTTGGTTTTGGGTTAGATAAATACTTTAATCTTTTAGATTTAGAGATTTTATTTTTAATCTAGGGATTTAGATTTTTTCTTACTTGGCAACATTGGTTGGCAGAGATGTCATGATGTCAAAAAGTGTCAAGTCAAACAGTCAGCTGCTGTTAACTGAGGGTTGTGGTGGTTGGCGATAATTCTTAGATAAGAACGTTCTTGTTGGATGGTCATTAGTTTGTCTGAGTGTTTAAACGGAAAATATTATCGTTAGAACCTTTACTGTTAATATGGCATCAACTTCGGCCGCACCCGTAAGTATTAGAAACTATTTATACTTTGAGGTTATTGAAATTATACCCAAATTTGCATTTCAGCCCTCTAACGTTCAAGAATACACGATCAAGGTTCCAAAAAATGTTAATAAACGTTACCACGTCATGAGGTTCAATGGAAACTTAGATGTGGATTTTGCAAAATGGACGCAAGTAAAAATGGAAAGGGAAAATAATTTAAAAGAATTCAGAGGCATGGATGAAGACCAACCCAAGTAAGAATATATAAAAGACTGGATCTGTATTTAATTACGAATTTAGGTTTGGGGCAGGTTCAGAGTTTGGTAGAGAAGCCAAAGAGCAGGCACGAAGAAAAAAATTAGGGATTGTAGCCAGAAAATACAAACCTGACGACCAACCCTGGATACTAAAGTCTTGTGGCAGCACCGTCAAAAAATTCAAAGGTACGTAAAACTCCAAAAATGCACTTATTACTCAGCAGACCTAATACAGGGTGTTTTATTAATATTTTTTTTATATATTTTTTTACCTCTGGTAATACTGAGAAACTTTATTTTGCTGTAGTTTAATGTGTCCTGCAGGACTCGAACTTTCTGCCGAATATTATAAAGAAATATTGAACAGCATCAAAATAATGGAAGAAAGTAATTTTAAAATGTTGAAATAAAACACCCTGTATCTTAGTAAGGAGGCACATTTTTTCTAGCTGTTTTAGGTTAAATCTGCGTATCTTGTTCCAAGGATTCTTCAGTTAGCTTACATACAATTATTAATGGAACACCTTGTATAGGAAAACCTTTTTAACATAGCAATTTGAAAATTGCAGGTATCAGAGAGGGCGGCGTTTCGGAGAACACTGCGTACTACGTGTTCACTCACGCCGCTGATGGAGCCATTGAAGCGTTCCCCTTGCACGAGTGGTACAAATTTCAACCCATTCAACGCTACAAGTCTCTGACCGCCGAGGAAGCCGAACAAGAGTTCACTAAGAGAAATAAGCATTTAAATTTCTTTTCTCTCATGTTAAGGAAACGTCTGAAAGGCGAGGACGATGCCGAATTGGACGAAGGAGAAGAGAAGGGTAAAAAAAGTTCCTCTAAGAAGTCAAAAGAACTGAAAATTTCCGAAATGGACGAATGGATGGACAGTTCAGATGACGATTCGTCCGAATCCGAAGAAAAGAAAGAAGAGAAGGAGGAAGAAAGTCCAGATAAAAAGAAGAAAGGCAAAAAAGGTAAGTGTTTTCTGTCGATTCGGGTAGAATTTAATTATTTTCTTTAACTGCAGCTAAACCTAAAAAGAAGAAACGTGACACTGACGTGGAGGCCTTTGAAGACTCAGATGACGGTGATGATGAAGGGAGAGAGTTGGATTATATCAGTGATAGTAGCGATAGTGAGCCGGAAAATACGAATTTGGAGAGTGTGGCCGAGGAGAAAGCGCTTAGAAAATTGCTAACTTCAGATGAGGGCTCAGATGATGATTCGGAAAAGTCAGATAAAGAGCAGAGCAACGAAGAGGAAGAAAACAAGGAGAAGGAAGCGGAGAAAGCCGAGGAGGCAGGAGACAAGGATAAGAAGAAGAAAAATAAAAAGAAACAAAAAAAGGATGTCAAGAAAGACGTGAAAAAAGAAAAAAATGCTTCCAACAGCGATTTCAGTTCTGACAGTAGTACCGACGAAGACGTCAAGAAAAAGGAACTGGACAAAAAAAAGAAGAAGAAGCAAGAGAAGGATCCCAGCAGGTACGACGTAAAAAAATAACTGTTTCAGTCAGTCGGCTAATAATTAATTTTTAGTGCAAATAGTTCAAGGGCGTCTACGCCAACAGATAACAAGAGAAAAATCATTAATGACGCTATGGCCGGGCCGTCCTCAAAGAAACAAAAATTAGACCTTCCCAACTACATAGCGGGCTCCAGGTAATGATTCGTGACTTTTTCGTTATCCGTTTTTTTTATTGATTTATTTTCAGCGAGTCCGGAATTACTGAGGATGCGGTCAGGAAGTATCTTATGCGGAAACCTATGACGACTACAGAGTTGCTTCAGAAATTCAAATCTAAAAAGACTGGCCTTTCTAGCGAACAGCTCGTTAACATCATGACGCAAATACTGAAAAAAATTAATCCCGTTAAACAAACGCTGAAGGGAAAAATGTATCTTTCTATTAAGTCATAATTGTAATCTTGTTACTTTATAAAATAAATATTTTTATCATAAGGAAGTTAGTGTATGCAGTAACTGACACTAAACAACTTTTCTAACTTTTGCGTTTGTTTTATATTTTGTTTATTTCTTTTATAATAAGGAGGTCTCCTCAGAAAAAGATAGATTTTTCTCGGTTAAAACAAGTTTATAACTGGTAATACTCAATTTTATTTAAGCTTTTTTCAGGTGGGTCAATACTATCGACTTAAGTTGTATACATATCATCTATGGATGAAGAATAATACGTTTCCGGGTATTAAAAGATCATCATAGTTGTAGTATAACTATTTTGAGATTGTACCTCTTTAACTAAAACTATTAGTTACATCGTCCAAGATGTACCACATAGCTGCAGGATTGTCGAGAGGAACCTATAACAACAATGGTAGTAACTTTTCATTTTATGTCTATAGATTACCATGTGGCCCGCTCTATTAACCCAATACATAGCTAAGTTATCAACTTTCTTTAGGTAACCCTCGACGATGCCATCGACCGCCAGAGGGCGTCGAGGAGCATTTTTCCACTCATTAGATCCTTCAAATCTTAATCTATCAACCCATGCTATTGTTCCTAAAAGTTTGTTAAAAAGTAGACACATTTAACGCTTACAAGTTACAACTTAAAAAATTCTCACCAGGAGTATCAACAATAAGATCCAGTTGTCCATTATATACAGCTACTTTAATATTTGTTGTATTGAGGAGAAGTTCAACTGTAATACAACATTGGGATTGGTCGATAAAGATAAAGATGAGCAACAGTTTACCTATGTCTGTTACAGGTTTCATGAAATCTTCACTCAAAGCCTGAAACACTGCTCCTGATTGTTCTCCAAACGTTGAGTTAAGTTGTAAAGCTTCCTTTACTTGGTTGTTCATTATTTTTGCAATCTTGTTGTCGGTGGCATCTCTCAACGAAGGTTTCCATAATTTGACTACAACAACGGCGGTTATTCTTTAGCTCGGGAAAATGGCTAAGAAGGTAGTTTGGCGTATGTAACTTACGTGACTGTTCACTCTTCCTAGATGGCATTTTTGCTAATATATTGTAGAAATCTACGTTATGTGTTTCAACCGCTATGGTCATTTCAGTTGTGTACCACAAATTTGTAGCTTTAGAAAATTCGCCATTATCTATGGCTTCTTTGGTTTGCTCGGCCATAGTTTGGATTCTCTCAAAGCCATTTTGATCAACGGCGCCCTTCATTTAACGTTAGTTACACTCATTGCATGTTTTTCTTGATTAACTTACCATGTTGAGCAAATAGGGGCCCCAACTTAACACCGACTCTATTGGAGAAATCCAGGCATCACCCAGGCCAACGGCTTTCAGGTTTATGTTTAGTAGACCATCATTTGCCGCCTAGAACAATGATAAACTATGCTTTGCAAAGTTTATTTCAAATTTAAAAATTTAAATTTACTGGTTCTATGCTACCCCATCAAAAATAGAAGCAACATTTCAAGTATGATGCTTAATATTCACAAGATGAGGACATTTTGATTTTGAAACTTCAACTAATTTATTGCACAATATCCATGAAATGCAGGTTGAAGATAATGCAATTAAGTAACTTGTTTACCCGCACACTAATCATGGAAAATTTGGCTTAACCGTTAGCCCTTCTACTTGGCATTAACTAACTGATCTGATCCTCCCCCAAAATACTTACTTTGTCTAAAACCAGGGCTATTTCAGCAGCCATTTTTCCACCATAGGATTCGCAGAAAATATACAGGGGTGTGCCGGTTAACTCGGAATTTTTTTGGTAGAAATTTTGCAACAACGTAAGGAAGTCCTCGGCAATCTGCCTGTTTGTCTTCGCTAAAGCCGCGTAAGAGTCTACATAACTGAAGCCGGTACCCACGGGATTGTCGACAAACAGCACATTGACTTCCTTAAGCCATGTCGTGTTTCTGATATTTAAATCAACATCTAAAGGACCTAGTTCAGCGAAGTTTCCGTAGCCAGTTGACGAAGCACCTGGACCCCCTTGGAGCCAAATTACTAAGGGACGTTCGGTGTAACTGGCAACATCGGCACTTGTATGTTGCAACCACCAAAACATGTGAGCCCCCGGTCTGACGGTTACGTAGCCCCAATCTTGCTCAGTGGGCCCAAAGCCCCTGCGGGCTGAAAATGGATGATAATTAAATAAGTTTTTTTTTTAAATTTAAGTTTTAGAAACCAATTTTAACAATATTTTTGGGGGCACGATTAATTTGTTTGTATGTTGGATTTGGCGAAAAGAGTGGATAACAAACAATCTCTAGCTCAAAAAGTACGCTAGATTTTCTTTTTTAATTTAAATAATTAATTTTTAAGGAAAATCAAGAGGTTATCGTAGCAACAGTGGACAAGGTAACTGAGAACTATATGTTTAGGTACTATGTTGATACTTACCTAATGTAGTGCTTGTGGTTAAAATAAGAACAAACAGGAAAGTTTTCATACTGATAACTTTAATGTGTAGCACGAAAATGAACTTAATGAGTGATGAAAAATGCAATAGTTGTTTGCTTTTATACCCAATAATAGGCACATTTATATTTTTAGTGGTACTTGAAACGTCATAGAGAGATAACTACAAAACTATACCTGCATAGTTGACAAAAATTTGGTAATTACATTTGCAATTTGAAACTAAATGTGATACATATATCATTATGCAGGTCATACAAATTACTATTTACCATCTAAATTGGTTTTACTCAATCGATATGAATAATGGTTTTATTAGGTAATATATTATATTCATCATATTATAATCATTAAATCATTTTACTTGAAAGTTCTTGAGCATATTTTAGGGGTTCCTTAAGTGATTTTTATTTGATTTATTTAAAATAATTTAAAGTGTACCTACCCATATGATGATAAAATATCAAAAGACATCTTTATTGAAAAATGTTGATAATATCAGTTGTTTTTGTAACAATATACAGGATGTCCCGAAAAAAGTGTGCAATATTTTACCGGCAGCTTCTACAATAAAAAACATAAAGAAAATGTCTATAAACATAAGGCTAAAAATTCTTAATAAGAGAACTAGACCCCTCTAAAGGTACACCTCTGTTACTAGTTTGCAGTGAATATCTTCAAAGCCAATCAAGGTAAAATAATGATAATGATAAGTAATAATAATGAATAATGAAAATAAAGAAATTTTGCCCAACCATTACTATTTTTGTATGTAACAATAATAAATGTCATTTCATTCGCAATACCTGTAACAAAATCTTTAAATCGATTTGGCTAAGAAACGGTGTACCCTATCGGTATTCAATAAGGGTACCTTTCTTATGTAGAAAACTTTAGATATTTAAAATCTTAGGGTTAAAAATTGAAAATGGTACATACAGAAAAGTTAGAGGTATTTTAAATTAGCAGGCTTTGCGCTTGAGACACCCCTGTATACATTTTTTAAATTATTTTTATTTCTACTGTTTACATACAGAAATAGTAATGGTTGTACAAAAGGTTATTATTTTAACTTGACTGATTTTAAAGATATTCACTGCTAACTACTAACAGAGGTTTACTTTTAGAGAGCTTTAGTTTCCATAGGAAGAATTTTTTGTTTTATGTTTATAGACAACTTTCTTCATGTTTTTAATTGTAGAAGCCGTTAGCAAAGTATTGCACACTTTTTTAGGAACATCCTTTATACAAAACTTTTAATAATAGATAATAATAAAAATGTAATAATAATAGAAGTAAAAATTATCACACAATTTTCGTCGATAGTATTTGAGTTACGTTGCTTAAAGCATCAGAATTATCAAGAAGAATCTGGAAATTGACAACAATAGTGATATACCAGTCTCTTGTTGTAAAATATTAAATTACCATATGTTCTGCTCTATTAACCCAATACATGATTTTATTGTCAACTTCTTTGAAGTAACCTTCCACTTTATTATTAACAATCATTGGGGACCGTGCAGCATTCTTTGATTTAACAGAACCTTCAAATTTTAGTCTATCAACTCACGCGACTGTTTCTGAAATTGTAGCAGGAATTTATGTTCAATTTAACCCTTAAAAGGAATAGAGGTGACATTTTTTACCAGGTTAACCACGAGATCCAGTTGTCCGTTATAAACAGTGACTTTAATATCAGTTTCGTTAAGGAGATGTTCAACAAAGAATTAGTTTTAACAATTATTCTGCTTTTAATATACCTAATTCATATTCCAGCAGTTAAGTATATAAATAATTAACAAATGTCCAGTATTTGTTATAATTAGCTAAAAATTGTCGCCCTTATTAAACGTTGATAAGTAGTTACCTATATTTGTTACAGGCTTCATAAAATCTTGAACTAGAGCTCAAATACTAATCCGGTCTGCTCACCAAAGGTCGCATTAAGGCCTAAAGCCGCTTTTACTTTGCCGTTCATTAATAAGTGAATTTTTCCATCTATATTGGCTGAAAGAAAATGCTTTAATATTTACAGGTAAAATTTATTTTTATTTCCCACCATCTTAACGGGATCAATAGAAAATGAGGGAATAATTTCTCATTACATAAATTTCATTGGGATGTAGAATTGCAAGGACACATAAAAGCTACAGAAAACAATATTTGTAATATTTTTGAGAAAGTTGAGTTAAAATACAATAAGGATTGCTAATTGAGTTATTTATAAACTACAAATTTATTTCATATATTAATTGTTTTATTTTAAATAGTAGTTGATACATTGTACGCAAACAGAGGACTTATATAGCAATTTTGTAGTACTGCTGATACATATTTAGACACCCTGTATAGTGTATATCTGCATTTCTGCAAATCTACTAAGTATAAACGTATCTTTGATTTTTTCAAATTAACTAATATTAAAACCAGCAATTATAGTCCTTAAATACTTCGACCAGTCAGGAAAGCATAACTTCTTGTATGTACCTAGGTACCTACTTACAAATAATATTTAATTACTGTTACTGAAAACATGTACTAGTTTCGAGATTGACTTAAAAACGTAAACGCTAAAAAAGCTAAATTTACCATAGTAAAACTTGTTAACAATAATTCTAAAGATCTATCACCGCCCGGTTCACGTCCACCGTATAAACTTATATTGAAATCCTTGTCCTTTCAAGGGAATTCTTTTTCCATAAATAGGGTTCGAATCTAAGCATCGAGTTTAACCCAGCCTTCCCCGAAGAGAAGTTCGACACCCTATCCAGAAATAAGAAAAGTTGGAGCCTCTCTATAAAAACAATTATTGTCGCTCTAAAGAATTGGCCCTAATGAGACTAATTGCATTTTCTACACCTTCCAAAAACTCCTCTTCTCGGACCACTGTTCGTCAAACAATTGAGCCTGGTGGTAATGTAAACGCGTGAAGGCTTTCCAGCCTTTGGCTCAAGAAGACACGCAGAAAATTTCTAACCGTTACTTAAATCAAATTAAGTAGTTTGGCAGTCAAATCAAATTAAGAAATGTTGGAAGTTAGGAAACTTAATCTCGCTACGCATTCGTGTCAGCCACCGTCTCCGTTTACGGAAATATGGAATTCAGCTTAGATGCTGAATGATTCAAGAGATTAATATTGGAGAAAATTATGTGACTAATTGCAAATTATCAAAGTATTCGTACAATTATTGCAATTGAATAATTATGGAAATGCTGGGGGTTTCAAGTTTTAGAGATAGAAAATTATTACCGCAGTTTCTTCCACGCAAATAGAGCAAATAAAAATAATACCTCTTCGAACTTAAACCCAAAATGGCCGTGCCGATCGATCGAAGTTGATTGCATATAGCAATTTACCACTCCCTGCAACCCTTTCAAGTGTCAATTGATACCAAGTGACAAGCGGGACATTGTAAGCTGGCTTTTGTGAACGGTGATCGAACTGAATGTCTCCAAGATATATCTTGATTCAAAATCGTAAACTAAAAATTTTTGAGACTGACACACTTACCACGACAGAAATAGCAAAGCTTTTGACAAATCTCAATTAAAAATCAAAACGGTTTTGAAAAAGAAACTTAATTTAAAAAAAAAATCATTCAAGAAACGTGTTGGAGCTTGATGCAGAGTTTACTTAAAAGGTAAGGTTAAGACGAATTACGCTTTGATACATTTCAGTGCAAAATTATGGCATCGACGGTTCCTCGTCTGGGAATAAATTACCATGAAGGGGTGGTAATGAGGCGTGTTGAACAGCCATTGATGTGGTAAACGCGGCAATCATCATCAGACCTCGGTGGCATTTTTCTGAACAATTGAAGTGATCCGATTCTTCGTCGTATTTTCCGTTGGTGATTGTCATCGTCGCCGAAGCTTACGGTGTTTCAGTTAACCGAAGCTGTGCTTCCTGGGCAGGAAAGCTCCGCGATGCCTCGCAGTTGAGAACCCGACGCTCGCTCAGGCTCAGTCGGCTGGAGGCCGCGAACCGGAGAACATGCCCCTAAGTAGAGGGTCCTGTAGCCAGGACGATACGTAGTTATAGAGAAAGTATAACGCATCGGTCCCCGGTAGTGTGTAGATATGTGCTGCTATGAGCCGGAAACGGAATAACCAACTGCTACCAAAGCTGCTGTTTCGCCTCCACATAGCTGAAAGTAAGCATCGGTGTTCTAGATGTTTGTCTGTTTGATAATGATGGGCTTGATAGCTCCCAGGATTAGGTGTCACACACAAAGAGGTTGCGATTTGCACCTTTATGTGGCGACGCTTCGCGTCTCGCTGCCTGTTCAATGTTCGACGTCGTTTTGTGCGTGTGATGTAGCGTCGGATTCTGTGTGAACGCAACAACTTGTTGCCATATATTTGGAATCGTACGATTCAACCACCCAGCTTCAAATTTATTCTTAAATCGAACGCTTTGAAAACAGTCGCTCTAGGAAGACGCCGAAGTTGCAAAAGAAACTTATTACCATTTACAGTGGGTTCAAGATACGTCCAGAAACACATTTTCAGTTGAGTTGGACGTGTTTGAAGCTTGTGGAACATTGGAAGTTTTGTTACAGTCGCGAAGCTAAAATTTTTCTTGCTTCAGTTGATTTAAAATTAGTAATCAAACAATCGGAAGTTCTATAAATTAATGTAAATTAAGGGATGCCAGCTAGTGAAGCCCTAAAATGTCTAAGATTATCCCCTAATGAAACGTAAAAATATCGTATTTGTAATTTTCTAAAACTTTATTTAAATAGTAAAAAATAAAAGTTAACAAAAAAATTGAAGACCCAATTCCACAAGACCTAAATAAGAATGAAGAATGAATAATAACAATAAATGATACATTTTCAGTTTGGGTTACTTAGAAAGTATTAAAAATATGCGGAGTAAATCTTAATTAGCGAACATTACTAGTAAAGCTGTTGATGCATAGTTTACAAAAAAATCTTTTTTTAGAAAAATAAATGTATTTTTGTTTCACTTCTTTTTACAAAACCACTTATTCCTGAAACTGAAACGAGCTATAACTAAAAAATTGTCCACTGTTTAACCGCTTTTTAGAAAAATCAATGATAAGATAGAAAAGCTCAAAACTGATAATTTGATTGGGAAAAATCTACGCTTTTCTGACAATCAAGTCTTGGGTTATTAACAACATGTTGGTCCTTCAATCGGAAGTTTTTTTTAGACATTTATCAAAATTTGGAAATGTTCGGGTGAAATAATTGACTTTGCCTACTTATTCTCGGAGTTTCTAATGAAATGCAAATTGATAATTTGGTGCTCAAAACTTTTGTGCTTTCTATCTATCGCTGATTATTTCGTCAAGAACGAAGTGCACTGGTTGGCACGCGATAACTTTTTGACAGGAAATTTAAGACTCACGCACGGCACTGTATAATGGCTTAAGGGTAAGTTTCAAATTACAGTTGGGTAATAATAATGATTTCGCGCAAGGTAATAAATCAAAAAAATAATGTCCTCAAAAAATATGTGAATTTCCTATAATTTTCTTAAGGCGGTTCAATCAAATTGATGAACGATTCCACAAAATTCCGGAACTTCCATCTTTGCTCTAATTCTATTCATTTGTTCATAATTTTAGGGGACTTGGTCCCCGAAGGCTGAAATTATTAAGGAAAATGATAGGCCTCATAAAAGTCTCAACAAAATATTAGTTATTTTTAAAGGAAATATTCCGTACTTAATTGAGATGCAGAGATAAATATTATTTTAATGAGAATTTTTTCAATAATTACTATTATATAGAAAATCGTACGACACTGAAAAGTAGCCAATAGAAAAATTGAATTCGGTGTCGTTTCTATGACAATGTAAAAATTTCCTGGAAATTTTTGCATCTAGCATGAAATTAATAAGTGGAAAATATTTCAGCCAATCAAAATCATTTATTTATTAATAATGACATCATAATGACATAATGGACTAATGTCTGTGTCGTTGCGATTATCTTACCGAATATGCCCTCGTGCATTCATTAATATCCGGAAATTTTATTCTCATGCATTTCTCAAACGTAATTAGCCCTCGTGTTCCACTTGAGCTAATTAATACGTTTTGGAAATGCATTCGAAAAAATTTCCGGAAATAATTAATGCATAAAGTGACAATGTGGCAAATTTTCTTCAGAAAAATTTAAAAATTTTCAGAATTAAGACTAACTAACTGAAGTGGAAGATATAAATACATAAGTGTTCAACATCAATTTTAAATCAGGTGTAGTTTGCTTTCAAATGAGTCACTTTTATGAATTAGAATAACCAAAAAAATGTCTAAAATATAAAATTTACTGTAAAATTATTTTATATTTACAATAAGCAGGTAAATTTGTGTCAATGTTGCTTTATTATGCGATATAAAATTTAGTGTTTCAATGTTGTCAGGAATTAAGAAATTGTCATTTTTAATAATCTTCCTAATTGTGGAAGGGAGGTTCCTGAAAGTTAATCTGGAATTTGGTAATCTCAAAACTGGATTGCTTTCTCAGAGAATTATCGCCTCGAGTTTCCAAATGGACGCTCCGAAGGAGATTTATGCAAATGAGAAGGTCCCTTGTGTTGCAACTCGGTGCTTTGCCACTTTGATTCCGTCAACAAATCTTGCGAGAAAGCGACTTGTATTGTCTAGAATAAATCAAATTTTAATGAATTTAACTCCGAATTCTGAAACGTAACTACTTAATCTGTAGGTATATTCAATTTTTACTACTTATTGCAACTAGTTAACAGTTATATAAATTGAAAACTAAAAGTACATACTTTAATTAATTAATACATAATTATCCTTCTATAGAAATTTCAAAATTTTTTTAAGAAGAGAAATTGTAATTTTTTTTTTATTTAACTCGGTTGTTTTAGGAATAACAGAAAAACTGACTCCAGAACTGTGTATAATTACTAAAAGTTCTCAGCTCAGCGGGCAGCGTACCTGTTGAAATAGAGCGAATAACAATTAGAACGGACTGAAAAACGTTTTCCGTTTGAATTTAATTCCAGTGTTGTAACGGAAAGTTCTACAAATGAAAATTGATGTTTTGATTGAAAACGTGTTGTTTCCTTCCTGCCCATTTTGTATTTGTAATCCAGTCGAAGCACCGATGTGTTGAGGTTGAGACATCAACTTTATTGACAATTAATTTCAGCTGAATAAAATTGCGATCGTATCTCTAAAATTGTTACGTAGTTTTGTAATAACGTGGCGTAACTTTAATCAATATAGTCCTCATTTATGGACGTTCCTTTTAAATTATGTAATTTGACACCAGAACTAGGTACGATTTAATGTTCTATAAAACTGTTGTGTACTCGCTGCTAATGGGCGAGGTGCTTTCATTATTATTTACAGGTTAAGTTCTAGGTGCGCTTAACAAGCTAGACACTACAATAATTATGCTGCAGAATCTTTGAAATAATATGAGGTGGTAGGTAAGTACTTGCAACAGGACGCATCATACTACTCAATGAAAGCAGAGTGTATAACCCATAGTACTCAGGAGCCTTCTGTGGTTCCTCCATAATTGTAATACTGTTTAGATATTAAGTTTTGTGAAGGTTAACAGAAAATTTAAGAGTAACAAAATTGTGGAGTCTGGGAGAGCATCGAGAGTAGCAGGAAGGGATGCTTAAGTACCACCTATCTTCTTCGTGCTGCGCCGGCGTAACTGATAGTCACGTTCTACATACATCTATTCTAGACTCTCGAGTTTAATCTGTATTCTCCAGAATCTCTACTTTTCACAAAACATTGGAGGTGGCGAATACAACTTTATATTTAGGAAAAATTAACAATTGTTTGGGTCCAGAATGAGACAATAAATTGTTTAGCAGTAAATAAATGCGATGTTTTCCGAATTTATCGCGAGAAAGTGGCTGCTACTTTCATTCATTTGACTTTATCTTGACAGAGTAGTCGACGAGCTTGAGCTTTAGGTCCACCAGTCACGAGGGTCAGTTCGATTGCGCCATCGGGCATGTTACTAGCAGTGTAACACGCGAACCCTCTATTAAAGATAGAACGTAACTACGTGTATAACTAACTAAAGGCTTCTACGGTATTTACGTCAAAGAAATATTTGTTGTAACAAATTAACGGTGTTATTGTTAAAAGCGAAGCGAGAGGAGCTTTTTATAGCTAACCTTTGATGGTGTACCACCGCTGTTGTTACGGTGCCTAATTAGAACTTCTCTGACCTAAACTGAAATCATGCGAGGGTCTGCGCCACATCTAAATTACAAAGCAATAAAACTTTCAACTGTGTCCTTAATTTAGTTAGGCATAGAGGGCGCACCTTATAAAACCCTGTTTCTATAGACCCTTCTACAGCAATTAAGAAATAATTGATATTGGTGGCAAGTTATCGATAACAACTGTATAGTTTCTGAGCTTTTGGTCATAGAACTCGCGCAACACAACCCTCTTTGCAATTAATTTCCATCGGCGCGTAGAATTAAAAATGTTTGTTTTTTCTAAATAATGCCCGAGGTTTCTTCGCTGACAGTTAAATGAACTAGTAAATTTAAATTAAACAGAATAATTCCGGCAGATTTACGGAATTGAATTAAACTCGTTACGAATTTACAATAAAATCCTAAGAATCCGAAAACAAACAGGACAAACAATTACGGAAAATCCTCCATCTCGCTATTGGCGTTTGCTGAATCCGCCATTATCTGGTGCGGGTTATCTGCAATTCTTCTTCATTCAATTAGTTGGCAAAAATTCTTCGGTGATGTCGAATTTAATTGATTCCGTGATGCTGGGAACTTCATAGACACGTAATAAGTGGAAAATGACAATAATGTATGTTCGAGCATTCAGACGTTTTGAAACATTAAAATAGATAATAGCATTATTAGATTACATTTTGAACGCTCGAGTTGACTTGTCTTCATTCTAACATAAGAAATTTGAGTGTTTCAGTAACGTCGCATGCTTAAATACTATAAAACGATTTCATTATCTACATTTAATGCTCGCAGCTTGAATAAAGTCGTTAGATATGCATAATCGCGTTAAAACATTCAGGAGTTAATAGTAACAACTATAAATTACCCACACGAAAGATTCTGCACAAAATGTCGAAGAAAGCATACAAAAAATTAGCAATTAAGTAGGTGCTCACATTTATTTCAAAACATTTATTAAATGTCTTTTTTTATTTATTATTATGTCTAGACCATGAAAAATAATAAAATAAACTATTCAGGATGCTTAAATACTTAAATATCGCAAATGGCGGAGGCGCCGGGTGAATCCATACAATCTTCACTTAAGTTTTAATTCCATACAATGTAAAAAACTTTTGGTTTTCACTAAGTAATAGATGAACTTCTTGTCAGTACAGCAAAGATTTTCTAGCACACTTAGAACACAACTTTACAACAGAACCCAACTTTATAGAGGCTTTTGGTTTACCGAGTCGGCCGTTAAGACAGAACCTAATCATTTTTTCAGGCTCGAAAGCTTCTGTTTTGAAGCTTACGTAAAGGTTTAAAAGTCAAATAAACTGTTAGGAAAAAATATTTACTTTACTTAATGTTTTCCTAAGCTTATCGCTATGAATTTTGTAATTAACGGCCGTGGCTGGCGACAAAGTTATTTACGAGTTGTCAAGGGAGAAAAGCATCAAAATAAAGCGAACGAATTTTATAATTGAGGAAATTTTTTTCTTGGAGAGAGCGACATTTGTTTCAGTCCGAGATATTTCGTCAAGAGCAAAAATTGGGCTGCTAATGAGTAAACGAAATTTTTGCTGAATTTTTCTCTTTGCTCGATACACAACAAGGAAATTAATAAAGCTGCCGGAAACGCTGAGTAATGAATATCGAGTGTTGGGTAGAGTGGAGAAACTCTCTGTAAAACTTCAAGAAGCGTTTTCAAGAGGTGGATAAAAAGCGTGGACGATTTCACGATTGCGACAATTTTGTACTAAAGCGAGTTAAGTCTTACGATATTGCGGGAATTTGCTGTTAGTAAATTGAATGTTGGTGAATTACAGGGATTGGCAGGAATTGATTAGAATTTCACTTGCTCAATTGAGAGTGAATAATTGTATCGTGTTTCCAATTACCAGTTGTTGTCTATCAATATTGAAAATATTGAGTTCCGAAAATGGTTACATTGTGCAGGTCAGAACTGGCATAAATATCCTTGTTGATGAAAATCGTAATCAAGGGTTGCGTGGCAAAAACTCTATGCGTGCTCAACTTGATCATAATCGTCGTAGTATAAGCGTCCATTTGCTGTATTATCGCCAATCGGATAAGAAAAAAATTTGGGCATTAAAAACAAAAGTTCTACTTTCAACAAGTCTCGCTGCTGTCCCCTTGAACTATCCTAAAATTTGATTTGTCGGGGAGCAGACGGTTAATGGCCACGAAAATCAAATCTCCCTGTTTGGCGAGCCTGTAGCAGGAATGGAAGAGTAGGTAACCAAATTCAGGTTTCGTCGAAAATAAATTGTTTCCGTGTGTTCCGAGTTACGCTGAATCGAGTGCAGCAAACGGGGAGTCGCTAAAGCGGGGCTGACGCTAGGCCGAGCTGCCCCAAAAGCCGTTTTCTCTTCTATCTACTCCTGGATTATCCATCAATCTGCTTCAGCTGTCCCACAGGCTTACCTCTGCCGTTTTCTCTACCACTCCTTAGTCATCCATTATTGCCCCGGAAACAATGTCTTCAGGTAAAGAGTGCCTTCTCAACGTTTTCAATCCCAGGACGAACGTCCTCATGGAGCGTTCGACCCTGGCATCCAGACAGGAACGACCAGTGGCAACATTTATTGTTGAACTAAGTTTGTTTCTAAGCCATTAAGTAAAGCAGAAAATTTATTGTCAACGTAAGGAAAACATTTCAAATTGAATTTCCAAGTTCAACGCAAGTAGAGGAAAAGTAGTGTCTCCACAAAAGAAGTATTTACGTAGAATTTTTCTGTAAGTTTTTCAATTTCCAGTAACATTTTAACCAATGTTCATTCAAATATAACTTTTTGCGTAATTTTTTTTTAAAGATTGTATTTTCTTTATTATTGGTTATTAAAAATTAAGTCAAGATAAGCGCTACAGAGAAATTTATATCTTCTGTTTTCAATTTTATGTAACTTTCTTGTCTCTAGAGTCTACCCTGTAAAAACTATCAAGAACGAACTCTAAAAAGCATATAATTTTTTTAATTATTTTGAAAACCAGGTAATTTTTGAAAGTTTGAAAAGTTTGCTTGCAAAAGAAGAAGGAAGACTGGAAAGGAAAATAGAGACTAAAAAATAAAGAGAATAACTGTGAAATTGAGACATTGAAACAGAGAACGGAAGAAAGCTGTAGAGTTTAATACCAAAGAAAGGAGAGACTAGGATATAAAAGGCCACTGGGACAGAGCCAGATACTGAAAAACATACAAATTAATTAAAGATTTACCAAAAAACTATTTATATTTTTTTACTTACAATTGACAATCACGGTCCAAATACTTACGTAAAGATCCGGAGTTCTTTTTCCTCATTATTTTTATTAAGCTCATTGAATAGTTTCCAAAAGTTAATCTTTTTATGTTCCTTCAATCTTGTATTCTCTTGTATTGTTCGCACGGATCGGATCGAAAAAGTTAGAAGAGACGAGGTACGTGGTGTAACTACATGTAAAGATATATTTCTCAGAAAAGTCATAAAAATTGTTACAACAGCTTGGAACGGTGGTGTTAAGTTTGTGGTCAAACCGTTCAAAACTTTCGGTTTACCAAATCAGGCGGCAGCGTAGTTGCCGTGCGTCTTGATAGATCGGGGGCGAGAACAGACATATTAACTTGAGGTATCCTACAGAGTTGTCTGGTAAAGCTATCTCCCATTATTATATTATTATTCTTCAATAAAATAACCACCGTCAAAGACCACTGGTTAATAGGTGGCACCATTGTTACATTATGAATTTTATTGGTTAATTATTTATGATTTTTTTCTAATATTATTTTTATCCAAAATTATGATATCAAGGTATATAGAAAAAAATTTGTAACTTTTGAACAAAATATCGTATATACCATTCTACTTCTAGAAAAATAATTGACGTTGACTAAATTTTATTTGGATAATTTTTTATTATTTTTTTCTAATATCGTTATCATCCAAAATTATGATGTCAAGGTATAAAGATAAAAAATTTGTAACTTTTGAAAAAAATTTCGTATAATTTTTTTTTATACCATTCTACATAGAGCATAATTTTCACTTCTAGAAAAAAAATTAACGATGACTAAATTTTATTGCTTAATTTATTATGATTTTTCTTCTAAAATCGTTATCATCCAAAATTATGATGTCAAGGTATAAAGAAAAAAAAATGTAACTTTTGAACAAAATATCGTATAAAAATATTTTATACGATTCTACATAAAGTATGTTTTTCACTTCCAGAAAAATAATTGACGTTGACTGAATTTTATTGGTTAATTTTTTATGATTTTTCTTCTAATATTATTTTTATCCAAAATTATGATGTCAAGGTATAAAGAAAAAAATTTGTAACTTTTGAACAAGATATCGTATAAAAATGTTTTATATCATTCTACATAGCGCATATTTTTCACTTCTAGAAAAAAAATTGACGTTGACTAAATTTTACTGGTTAATTTTTTAAGTTTTTTTTTCCTAATATTGTTATCATCCAAAATTATGATGTCCATGTATAAAGAAAAAAATTTGTAACTATTGAACAAAATATCGTATTAAAACGTTCTATACTATTTTACATAGAGTGAGTCCCTCGCTTCTAGAAAAAAAATTGACGTAGACCAAATTTCATTGGTTAATTTTGATATGATTTTTTTTCTAATATCGTTTTTATCCAAAATTATGAGGTCAAGGTATAAAGAAAAAAAATTTGTAACTTTTGAACAAAATTTCTTATAAAAACGTTTTATACTATTCTACATAAAGTATGATTTTCACTTCTAGTAAAAAAATGGCGTTGACTAAATTTTATTGATTATTTTTTATGATTTTTCTTTTAATATCATTTTTATCCTAAATTATGATGTCAAGGTATAAAGAAAAAATTTGTAACTTTTGAACAAAGTATAATTATAAAACCGGTACCTACCATACTCTACCTAAGATTTGACAACTTTCTTGGCTTAGAGGTGGCAGCGTCATGGATCTGATTAATGTAGATACGGTAGGGTTTTCTATATGATAGTTTTTGTGACCCCCCCTGTACAATTGTATTTTTATGAAATTTGTACTTGGCCTCGCACGAAGTGAGCGTGGAAAATTTCGATGCAAGAAACATGACGGTTGTAATTTTCCAGCACGCGACGCCGTTTTTCTGGCGAAAGTTTCGCAGTTATCATCGGAAATCTGGAATTGTTGGCACAACTTTCCCACTTCATTATGGAGCAGGTGCGATTTAATTAAACGACATGCGTAGTTTAATTATAAGCGACAAAGCTGAAGCCTATCGATTACACGGTTTTAATACAGCCATTATCACTATTACAAGAAGATAAATTACAAACTATCATTGGCATTGTTAAATTTAATTAAGCGCAGACACTTTTGACGGAAATGTAGGCGGCGGACAGACAGGAATGAAGCGTCTACATTATTGATGCACCACCTGTTGATGGACCAGATTTTGGGAGATCGATTTCGTTTACATCCACTTTGGCTTTGACCGGAAGCTTTCTTTTATTGCAACCACCGCTTTGTGAGGTTGGTAACGTTTAGCAACGAGGAGAGATTGCATCAAACTGTTTCTCCAAAAATGTCCGTGGCGATTCAAAAATCTAATGAAAGCCGATTACGGAAGATTAATTTAGAAGCGTGCCTGAAGCTCTAATAACTTAAATAGAATACCGGTGTGCATAATCCAATAAAGATGCAGGATGGCGTTCCGGTTCTCTGCTATTCCACTGAAGCCGCTGAAAATCCGGACTTTCCAAGCAAATAACGCCAAAGTGGGATCCACTCTTAATTATCGAGTGCAAATAAAAACATAGCCCCGGGGAAATTTATCTTCATAAAACAGATCGTCGAAGGTAAAAGCGTTATCGCCATTCTTCATGCGACTTTTTTTCGCTTTAAATGCTTAATTTAATTTTTCGAAGCGCTGGTACATCTGCCATCAGATTTTCTCTCTTGGTGTCTGGTAGTAATTAAACTAATAAAACTTCATAACCGCGTCCGGTAATTCACTTGTTTACTCATAATGAGTTTCTGAGTGACCTCAATTCTGCTGCAACAAAACTACCTAGGTAAATAGAATAAAATAAGCAATGACGCTTCCTCTGTTTAACAGACAGCCAGGCATTATTTCATTTGCTTCTAGCAAGTGATGAACTTTTACATTTACATGCAAACAACCACGAGATCGATACACCTCCAAGCAAAGCCGATTAAATGATTTCATTTACCATCGCCCCGTTGCAGGTATCTACAGTATTAACTAGTTAGGTACATTAATAAAAGGGGCTTACTCTTAACCGTCTTAAAATTAACAAGCAGACATTACCTCCAATGAACAATAACTTCTACCTCGATAAACGTTTTACTTTTAAAATTGGAGAGCTCTATTGCTGAAATTTGAAAAGTCAATCTCCTGAAAGAGCTAAACATCCTGATCCTGCAAAATTTTTGTTGGACAAAATCTTGAAATAACAAATAACAAAGTTATCAAACCGTACTCAAGTTTATTATCATTTACTGGTCAATAGCAGACCCAAACGTTGTCCAATAATTTGAAGTTTTTTTAAAAGATATACAGGGTGGGGCAATAGTGCGTCCGACTTCGACAGTTCGAGTTCTATGATAGGTAGAAATTTGATTTAAAAACACAACTAAACTAGAGAAAGAAGTCTATAACTGAAAATTCTTTTTGAAGATACAGGGTGAGCCAAGACAATTAAACAGGGGCAAAAAAGATTTTTCGGAGCCTTTTCATATCCTCTTTTTAATCCAATATTATTGCTGACTATTTTCAAACCAGTTGGATGTAGCGATTTTTTTTGTTTAAATAATGGCATCTGCAGATGCATGTTAAAAAAATCACTACAGTTACAATTATGAGTTCTAAGAAAAAATTATGCAAAGCCTAGTTAGGAAACATCTGTGGAATGTCTTTGAATTGTTTTAACTTTTGAAAAATTATACAGAGTGGATGGATTTAATTTTTCAATTAAGAACTTTTTGAATTTAATTTTCTCTATTTTTTCAACTGAAACACCTTGTATATTTTTTAACGATATGATGTAGAAACTAAAACCAAACCTTTTTTGTATGTACACCCCTATGGCTATTTGTAACCATTTTCGATTTATCGCCCAATAATTACAAAATTTAAGAATAATCCTAAAAAATTAGATTGTTTTTCAAATTACTAGACAGATAAAATTGTAATAAGTGCTTCAGATGTTTTGTTTATAAAAACAGCATAAGTTTCTTTAGTAAGTTTACTTTATGTTTGTAGCTTGATCAATTTTTACTTTTTATGTTATCCGACAAGAAATACACATTAATTGCAGTTACCTGTCGTCAGTTGTCATTTTTGTGTAAATTTTAAAACATTTGAAGATTTTGTTGTCAAGTTATTTGGAAAACGATGTAATTTTTTAGGATTATTCTTGAGTTTTGTAATTATTTGGCGATATTTCGAAAATGGTTACAAAAATAGCCATAGGGTTGTGCATACAAAAAATGTTCGTTTTTAGTTTCTACATCATATCGTTAAAAATATACAAGGTGTTTCACTTGAAAAAATGGAAAAAATTAAATTCAAAAAGTTCTAAATTGAAAAATTAAATCCATCCACTCTGTATAATTTTTCAAAAGTTAAAATGATTCAAAGACATTCCACAAATGTTTCCTAACTAGGCTTTGCATAATTTTTTCTTAGAACTCATAATTGTGACTAGTGATTTTTTTAACATGCATCTGCAGATGCCATTATTTGAACAAAAAAAATCGCTACATCCAACTGGTTTGGAAATAGTTAGCATTAATATTGGATTGAAAAGAGTCTATAAAAAGGCTCCGAAAAATCTTCTTTTACACACCACATTTTATTAAAAAAATTGTTGCTTGCCCTTGTATAATTGTCTTGGCTCACCCTGTATGTTCAAAAAGATATTTCAGTTATAGACTTCTTTCTCTAGTTTATTTGTGTTTTTAAATCAAATTTCTACCTATCATAGAACTCGAAGTAACGAAGTCGGACGCACTATTGCCCCATCCTGTATTTTATCAAAAAAGTGGTTAATTTTTTTTCTAGATTTTTATTTAAGAAAGACAACACTGCTGGATTTCAGAACTCTGATAATAGCTAATAACAATTTTATTTTTTTATTTATAGCCGTTGATAATAAATTGATCGTTATATTTCCGAGATGCACTGACTAGGTTACTTTCGTACTATCGTACAGTGGCCGACACAGAAAAGTATACAACCTGAAATAAATTTTGATTGAAATGATATATTGTAAGCACCGTGAATCGACTTAATAATAAGTCGTGCCTTGGGGAGCTCTATTAACTATATACTGTAAAAAAATGCGCGCCCCCAAATTATTAAATAAGCATTTTCGAAGCTCTTCAATTCAATAAATTAAATGTTACCGTAAACTTTTTTGTGCCGACCACTGTACATACCTTTATAGTTGAAATAAAATTTTTATCATTTTGTCATTTTTATCAGTTTTTTAATTTTTTTAACGCAAAAAAATTCTTTTGTATGGAATTATGGTGATGACGTTTAAATTTATTATTACTATAAAGCTTCTTATTTTTTAAAATAAAAGGACATAATTTTCTAAATATTTTTCTTTTTTTCATTACCTGAATTTTGTAAGTTTTCCTAAAGCTTTTTGCTTTCAACTAAAAAAATTTCTTTCACAAGGTGCACGTATGTGCAGTTTATCTAAAATTTATTTAATGCTTTTCCTACCCCGCTGGGTAGGCTTCATTTACCGTTAGATCGAAGCAATACATTTTTCTTTCATAAATATCGTATTTACTTTAACATTTGGGACTGGGTCGTCCTCTATGGACGTAGTATAAACATATTAGTCGTAACCATCTGTATCATTATCTTAGCAATTTTAGGTGCTAAGCCGTTGAGTTACTTATTAAATTTTGGTCGGCAAACACAAATAACTGCGTTAAAGGTAATACTAGAAATATTATATTGAGAGTTCACGGGTCCAGTGGCATTAAATTTTAAACGAGTGCGAATTCGCTGCTGCTAAATCGAACGCCAGAGTTTCTAAATCGATGTCAACATTAGACCGAGCGTGCTGGAGAAGTAACGAAACAATTTTAATTAGGTGGAGAAACTTTACACTCCCCTTCTGTTAATTATACCCTAAACTTTAACATGCAGCTAGTTATTATTTTCGATTCCCATACTAGGGCTGCATAATGCTTTTTTCGTTGGTTGCACAACGTATCATCGTGCAACTAACAATTATCAGTGAAATATCACTGTATAGAACAAGCACGCAATTCTCATTCCCCGACTGTTATCGCACTAATGCCCCCTTATCATGTTGGCGCTATCTTAGCATTAGATGTTACTTCATCCAACTTTATCTATGCGTGCCATATGCCACCCTTACTATTTATGCTTGATTAGTGTTTTTATTAATCGGTAAATTCGTTAACAGCTCGCGAGGATCTTATTCCGGAACCGAGCTCTTGATGTTAATTTTCCATCTTCCGCACTCGTTGGTAATTAATAAGGTTAACAGGAGAGTACCTAAAACTAATTAGTTCGTGCAGTATAGTATTCATAGCGGTGGGTAGGTACTCATATATGATGCGAGTTTTCATTAGTACGGGAGGAGGTGTGATTGGGCACGGAATCCGAGCTTATTCCGTGCAGAATTATCCCTTAACGAGAACGTCGACAACTTGTACGACACCAAAATACCCAACGCAATTATTCACCTCAATTGCAGAATCTGAAATCAATCATTGGCTATATAAATATTAATTTTTCGAAGCTACGAAAAGATATCGCTGTAAGTTTATTCTGCCAAACTAAGAAAGTTAGATAACGAAATGTTTCGTCAAAAATTTTTGTTGCCGGTCGCCTCCACCTTGCTCCATGTGCCTATAAATCATAAAGTTTGAGGCAATTTCTCCATTGGGGATTACCGCAAAACGCAGGTTCATTATTCATAGTCACAATTTCTCCAGTCTATCACGTCTTACTTTCAATAAACTACTTAGTTGTTTGCAAATATTGCCCTAAAATTGGTAATGAATAAGGCCGGTATCGCCCACATTTGTAAAATCAAATCGATATGGAGCACTAATCTTGAGTGACGTTACGTCGGCTTGTGAAAGTTTTAGCATTTCATGAGTTTGAAACTTGTCAAACGGTAGCCATTAGCGTTTGTGTTCTTGCCTTCTGTATGTTTTGCTGATCGATATAACACCTAACAACTTAGTTTAATTGCAAGTAATGTGTACATCAAAGTGTAGATACACACATCACTAGGTCGATAGAATGATTCACGTCAAATTTGAACAAAATTAGGAAATTGTTTGTTGAAAATACAACCAACGGCAAAGTGAAAGGAATGAAAACAATTTAGTGTTACGAGCTAAAATGTTTTTCTGAATGTCTATCAATGTCATGCTTTCCACTGTTATCTTGTCAAGGAATCCAATCAATAATTTAGAACAGAAGGAAAATAGTTCTTTGACATCGACCTTCAAGACGGCCCTCGAGCTAAACCCACTTCTTACGTCCGATGAAAACTTATCTAATTACCTTCTCTCCACGCTGCTCTTTAAAATACCCCAAATAAGCGATTAATCCATTAATTACCTCAATATTGATTTAGAATGGCGTCTGCGGAGTAAGCCCACTAAGAGTTAAGACGCGATATTGAGACATAATAGAGAGTAGAATCAGACTATTGAGAAGGGTGGTCTGAAAGCATTGGAGGGTTTTAGCAATGATAAACCACAAATGACGGTAGAAGATTTGCGCGTGCCACCCCGGGGAAGTTGAACAGTGTTATTGCTTTTAGGAAAAGAGTTGCAAAATGGACCTCGACGAATCTGGCCTCAGGATATTTGGCGTTAGAGGGCCGCATTGTTATTTCGGCACAGTAACGAGGAGTAAGAAGATGTAAGTCTGATCCAGATCCAAATCTAGATGTTCACTTCGCTGTTCACTAATTCTCAGTTGCACAAATCTTCATCAACAGAATCGCCACAGAAACAACTACGTTAGATAAGTTTTGCAAAAAAAGTGCTGAAAGTTGGAAACTAACATAAAGTGATTGTTATTAATTATTGAGAAGAAACGTTATTTGGGATCTTCTAATAAATGAATGAATGAGTCTTGATATGAAACTAAAATAAAATGATTTTGGGTTTCAAAGAGGTCTCAATAACAGTCCATTAAGGTTTCTCTAATTATTTATAATTGGCTATTAATATGTATCTGTAAAAATGTTCAGGTTTACATCCAGTGCAATTCTTGTGGCCATATAAAAAATTTTCTTTAGCCCATTCTTTGGTTGAGGCTGTGGTACTTGAAAGGGTGCAAAGGCGAACAACTGAAATCGCTGTTGTGCTCAGAAATTTGTTATGAAGAGCGGCTTTGTAACTCGGCTTGACTACTTTACAGAAGAGATGACGAAAGAAGGAGGAGGTAATAATCACATTTAAGATATTTAGTGCTGTTTCTCAGTAGATTTTTCTGGTCCTTACCATTGCAGTAAGTATCTAAGTGAGTTAGTGAGTCTGGGGAAATAACATTAAATTGCACAAACACAAAAATTTAGAAGTAAGGGAGGAAGAATTTTATTGCAAATACGGTGTTTTCCAAGTATAACCCGCGGGACGATATTGGGTCCATATGCAATTTAAGCGAGTTTTATAAACAATTTTTCAACATAGAATTAAAAGAATGGTAACAAAGTAGTGCCTGGTTGCATAAAACTTACTTAATGATTGTTTAATCCTTCGTTAATTATTATTGCAGGGCTAACTCCTCATTCCTAACAATATGCAATATCATTGTCCATCAAACACAAAAAACTGAGAGAAGCGTTAACAACGGATTAAAACAACCATTAAGTTTCTTGCAACCGGGCATTACAATTGTATTTAATTTTTTTAAGCTAAGAGTTGATTAATTATGGAATCCAATCAATTTATTTATCAAGTAATAGAAAAATACAAGTGGGAAAGTAAAGAATCTGAAATCAGATATCAAAGTGAAAATTAAAATTTTGTGTTTAATTTAATGTCTCTTTAACAGTATAATTAGGAAAACAACACAAGCTATAGGTATTATCATATTAAATCTAAATCATAGAAGATTATGGTAAGATAGGTGATAATGAATAAAGCACTATTTTGTATTTTGGGGTCAAGTAGATAAGAAGAAATGCTGATTATCAAAGTAAGTTAGTGAGAGGACATTGAAATCAATTAAATCATTTAAAATAGTTATGTGGTAAGATTTGAAGATAAAAGGTCTGAATGAAGGTACTCGCAAAAGAGTTTCTTGAAGCAAGAATAGAACGGCAGACAGGAATTTAAAAACAGTGAATTAGTTGATTCTTGATATTATCAAAAATAGTAATCTTCTCAGGGTCTTGCTCCCCAACAAATTTTTTGAACATATTATGCAATCATAGAAACATAAACATAAAGTCAAGATATATAAATTTGTCTTAAAGGTTTATATCAATATATTACTCCAAGAAATTTACCGATTTTGTAAATTCTTAAAAGAGTCATCATGGTTCCATTATGAACATCGTCCATGCCAACACTACTATTTGTAGTAAGTACCTTTCAGTAGAGATACCGTGGATGTAGGTCTCTAATTTTAATCATATTAATATGAATTAAACGAAGCACTGCATTTCCTCTTTTCATATCAACGCCTTGCAAATTTAATTACCACTATGCGGTGGTGTGGTGATGCACAAATTTTCATTTGGCCGGAGTTCAGAGTAATTGCACAGAATGTAATATTTAAAAACCGAAACGATCTGTGCGTATAAATTATCTCCCGACTGGTTAGGTTTTATATTCAGAGGCTAATAAAAAATGGGAAACGCTTCCGATTATTCCTCATAAATAGACCGCTTCCATGAAGTCCATTGAAAACAGTGATAAGAAAAGCGATGCTTCGCTGAATTTCGCTCGTATTTAGAAAGAAAACACGATGAGGCAAAATTAGAGCTTGCACGGTTTTTGGAAAAAACCAACAATGGGGTGCACGCATGATTAAATAGAGGCAACAAGAAATCCATTAGGTACCGGTAATATCTTCGAAGACTTAATAGTAAAAATCTTAACTCACCGAAAAAAAATTGGGGTTATAGAAACACGTTGCTGGAAAAGATAGTTTTTTTGCAGTTTATGAATCCGATCACCCTGCGCCTGGGAATGAATAGAGGCTAAGCTGCTAGTAATTATCTACTTCCTGAAGCAGGCTCGTTGGGCTACCATTTAAATCGGTTTAAAATACGTATATAGATTTCCTTCAAAGCCCGATGGATCTTGCGTGAGCTAAGATTAACTGGCCACCCTACCTAAGCTCCTTGTTAATAGTCTGAACCTCGTTAATAATGAAGCTCTACACTTATTATTAATTACAGCAGTTTATAGCCGCCAAGTTCTCTTTCATCGCCGCGAAACAGCCTCTTAGCACGCAATCTGGAGGTGGTAAAAACATAAAACAGGTTTAGCTTGATATTGGTCCAATAACATAAGCAATCGATTTTTTACAACAACGGAATATTGCATTTTCTTTAATAAATATTCATGCAATTTTTCTAAGTTCGAAATTAAAATTTGATTCGTCGCTCACAGCCGATGCAATCTGATAATAAATTTCGGGTCGTATTTAACAGTCTACCAAATTTACCCAATATTTTCATACAAAAAAATACTTTCATTTCCCAAAAATACTAAATGCTCACCAAAATTAAGAAAATACATAATCTTAAAGCGACAACCAAATATTGACATAATGCTGGCCTCTTATATATTTTGTTCGCCAAAATAACTTTTGTTGACCATAAATACTAAATGTTTACTAAATTTTATTCCGCATTTAATTGTAACATAATACCCAGATATTTAATTTTTGACAGTGTCTTATATTATTTAGCAGTTAAAAATACTATTTGTTGATCAAAAATACACAAGCAATAAAATGTTGTGCAAATGGTAAATAATTTTATGCAAAATTATAGATGTAGATGTGCTAGTAAGGAAAATAAGAGTAAAAATAGAAGTGGTTTATACAAAAAAAGATATTGATTTTTGTAATATATAAATGCTTTGCTGTAATTGGCTTGCATTATGTAAAACGTAAAACTTCTTTTAGTGGTAATTTCTAATCGTGCTTTAAAAAAAAATTACAGGGGTCTGAACTGACCCTGTACAAAACTTTTTTCGCGTGCCTCTTGTCCGGAGGCGCAAGCGGCAAGGAGAGATGCGCGAGCATATTTCATTTTTGGAGTAATAGAATAATTATTTGACGCACAAATAGTTTTTTGAGAAACACTACATATAAATATTACATTTACATTAAATATAAATGGATAGCGCGAATATTTATTATGTACAGCAAATTTGGTGAACATTTAGTAAAATTGATAGAGATATAGAATTTAAAATGTAAGCAATGGTAAAACTATACGCAGCATAGTTATTTTAGTGGTGATGTTTTCATTTTCTGATGTATAATAATTTGAGTTCCATTTAGATTTTTTGATGCTCATTAAATTTTCTGGTGGACAGTGCAAGGGATGTATGGATTAATTTGGTGTACATTATATTTGTTTCCATAAATCTTGCTATTTGTTATTTGAACCTGCACTTGCTATCACAATGAAGTTGTAAAAATGGCAGTCAATGTCGGCTCCCCATTGGGTTACATAAGTGGGTTTTAAACGCCTAATCCATTACTTTAATATCACGTTAGAGTTGAGCATACAAACCGTCAAATTAACTAAATTATTCCACCTTTCCTTTGATCTCGCGAAGAGCAGCATTCCTTGATAGGAATTCCGGCTGTCTCGTTTGAGTGGAGCGACATCAAATAATGTGCAAAACAGTAACCCGAAAATTATGTTTCTCTCGTGAGGTATAATAAGGAACAGAAAAATATTCCGTTTGATCGCTCAAGTCTTGTTCGAGAATCGTGGAATAGAAGAGCAAACACTCGGTCCGGTATTATTGGACCGTGTCAGCTCGCAAAATTCGCAAATTAACAAACATCACCAGTCGGTGGAACGCCAACAGTGGAACGTTCTCAAAAACTGACATTATTAGTCCAGTTGGAAAGCTACACACACACAGGGAGCGTTTTCTCGTTTCCGGTTCGTTTTGCAAATCCAACATCGCCACTTCCACTGCTTTTCCAATAAATGCTGCTCTTCCATCGGCCTATTTGTTTTTTAATCGAAAATTTGATGGGCGATAGAGCGATGCGGTGAGGGGCGAAGGCGATGACAAGAAAAATTGTGCTTTAGTGGTGTCGGATGTTGGGAGTCGAAGGTTCATTAAGTGGGTTGGACAACAAAGCAACCAGGTCATTTGATTGTTGACGGAATTAGCGGTGGAATCTCACTCGACCTTAAACCGCCGCAAACGGCCAAATGAATTTACAGGGTGCTAATGTCACCCTGTCGTGAACCATGCTCGATAACGTCCAGTGGGTGCTAATCTCGCTATCGTGCAAATAAAAACATAAAAAAAAATAATATGCAGGATGAAGGTGGTAATAAGGCAACAAAGACGTACGTGGCTACAACCTATAAGGTGTTTCAGTTTTTTGTTACCAAGTTGTGCAAAGTTCTCCTATTTACTTTGCGTACCTACCAAAGTTTATTTAATCATTGCAAAGCTGCTTGGTGGAGTTAGTAAATATTGACACGTTCACTTGTACGCTCCCTAGGGCTATTCTGTGTATTCTCGTCATTGTAGCGATTGTGAATTAGGGCCAGTTTAAAAGAAAAATCCGCTTGCATAAAGGTCAGTTAGGTAGCACTAAAACTAAAAAGTTAATTGTTACTGGGTGGTCTTTTAAAATTTTTAAACAAAATTTTGCTCAAAATTGAAAAATTCAACCGTCTCGTCATGACTTTCAGCCCCTTGCTACTTAGAGCACTCACTACTTATAGGGAGGAAATCTGAAAGAAAATCAAAAATTTAGGGATTTTGTAAAAAACTGTTTGGAGCACTCACTACTAGATTGCAATCTTTGCAATCTAAAAAAAAATCAAAAATTTAAGGATTTTGCAAAAAGCTGTACTAATAGTAGGTTCTGCTGGTTCACAATAAGAATATGTTAGGGTTGTCTCGTTGGAGCCAGTTCGAAGCTTAAGGATAAGGTTGGACTTCACCTAGCATGCCTACGAAAACCCCTTGTGGGGCTGTGGAGCCTCCTGGTTGCCAAGCATTAAATATGGACATGCAGGATCAATTCTGCCGTTTAGTTATTTACGGGACGTCCTATGCAGACAGCAATTTGTAATTACGCCATCCCGTCTCTTTTGTGGATCTCCACGCCGTCGTCCTATTAAATCTGCAGTAATGAAATTGTACTCGGTTAACCCTCTCATTTCAGTCGTGCAGGAATAGATCACGGCGAAGGGGAGTTATTAGTGGTTCGGAGTCGCCGTGTCGTTGTCTCCAATCCGTCTTGTGCGTGCGTACTACAAGTCTGTTGAGCCCCCGGGTAGATTCTCATAACGCACAAATCCCCGGCGCACCGGCTTCGAATATCCCAGCAAATATAATTACGCCTCTAACAAACTAGATAGAAGGAGGACATAATAAAGTGTTTTTGTTTAACTTCTCGTCTTTTTATAACTAATACGTAGGTACTTACCTACATTCAGAAAAGCGCGCCAAATTGGATCTCGTTCGACCAAAATTTCACACCGAATGAAACTCGTCGTCGAGATTTTGACCCACCTAAGTGGAACATTAAGGGTCGTATTTAACAGTTTACCAAATTTACCCAATATTTTCATACAAAAAAATACTTTCATTTCCCAAAAATACTAAATGCTCACCAAAATTAAGAAAGTATATAATCTTAAAGCTACAACCAAATATTGACATAATGCTGGTCTCTTATATATTTTGTTCGCCAAAATAACTTTTGTTGACCATAAGTACTAAATGTTCACCAAATTTTATTCCGCATTTAATTGTAACATAATACTCAGATATTTAATTTTCGACAGTGTCTTATATTATTTATCAGTTAAAAATACTATTTGTTGATCAAAAATACACAAGCAATAAAATGTTGTGCAAATGGTAAATAATTTTATGCAAAATTATAGATGTAGATGTGCTAGGGCAAGGAAAATAAGAGTAAAAATAGAAGTGGTTTGCACAAAAAAAGATATTGATTTCCGTAATATATAAATGCTTTGCTGTAATTGGCTCGCATTATGTAAAACGTAAAACTTTTTTTAGTGGTAAATTCTAATCGTGCTTTAAAAGAAAATTACAGGGCCCTGAACTGACCTTGTACAAAACTTTTTTCGCGTGCCTATTGTCTGGAAGCGCAATCGGCAAGGAGAGATGCGCGAGCATATTTCATTTTTGGAGTAATAGAATAATTATTTGACGCACAAATAGTTTTTTTTAAGAAACACTAAATATAAATGGATAGCGCAAATATTTATTATGTACAACACGGACGCGTAACTTGAGCGTTCTAAATTTGGTGAACATTTAGTAAAATTGGTAGAGATATAGAATTTAAAATGTATGCAATGGTAAAACAATACGCAGCATAGTTATTTTAGTAGTGATGTTCTCATTTTCTGATGTATAATAATTTGGGTTTCATTTAGATTTTTTGATGATCATTAAATATTGTGGTGGACAGTGCAAGGGATGTATAGTTTAATTTGGTGTACATTATATTTGTTCCCGAACATTAATAACTACGCATTTTCATCCAAAGATCTTCAAATATTTATAGGGCAGAAACGAAATAGTCATTGCAAGAGCTTTAAGTGATTGGGCCAAGCCCATGCTGAAGTTTTTCTTTAGAAAATAATAATGTTGCAAGAGAACTTCCAGCAAATCAAACTTCAAAGTGGGCACATATTTTTGTATTAGAAGCGGACGTGGTTCGACTACAAGTAAATCTGGAGGATTTACGCAACACTGGTTTAATGGCAGAGAAAGATTTTTGTTAGACTCACATAATGAGCTTATGGGCTTCGATACGAAGAAAAGCCGCGAAACTGACTTTACGTATACCTCAATATTGAGTTCAGGAACTTTTAAATCAACGGTAGAAATTACAAGTTTTATTATTTCAGGAAAATTAAGTTAAATTAATATAAGTATCAAAATAAATTTTAATTACAGTCCTTAAGATGAAGACCAAGTTTATCTCAGATTTTGTTTGTACAGAAAACAATTGCCTTAAAATTGCACTATTCTATTATTGTTTGTGAGCAACTACCAATAAATTAGTTGCTGCTTGTCTTTATCTCACGCGTTTCAAATTATGGCGTCCAATTTCCTAGAAGATCTACCTCTTCGGGCCCTCCTTCATTTATTTCAAGGCATAATTATATGTCGATGAATACACACTAATGGCGCCTCATTATCTCCCGGACGAATCGCTTACGCGGGCTCTTATTTGTCAACAAATCCTTCCTGTGTTGCTCCTTTCGTAAGCCAGCTTGTTAGTGCAGATACATAATTACCGACGTTCAATTTGCTTCCTCTTGTCAACGTACAGTTTTTGCCTACGTCTATTTGCCGCTTCTCTAGCAGTATCATTTCCGGGATTTTCAATTTTCTAGCAATCGAGGTTCTCGAAGGAATATCCCGGATCTTTGAGATTGAGTGCGGTTGAGATGTCGAGGAACACCTGTTGGGTTGAATCCTTCCTGCCACACAAACCCGGCTTCTCCGTTTTAGAGCCGACCGTAATTTTATCCTGAAAACATTCATAATAAAGATATAATACTTCTCATCATGTTACGAGCACGCCGTAATTACAAAGAAATTTGCTAAAATTGACAACTAAAAATAAGGGATATTCAGGTGGTGGTGACGCGATTTCTTTTTTATCGCCGTAACCGCAGATTGGGGAAATAATTGGAAAGTCAATCGTGTTTTAATAAAGCGTAGCTTTTAGGTTCTATAAAAGCCCAAGTAAGTGTTGGGGTTAAATAAATGGCTGTGACGTGAATCGGGAATCTATCAAGATTTGTGCGACGGTCGTAAAAACCTAAATTGACACAGTAATATTTTTAAGCACCTGTTAGATGTCTGGTGATTACTCGGTTATTACAGAGGAAAAAGGGTCAAATTTTCACGTCCAGCAACAAAAATGAATATTTACTCCAAGAAGGAGCGCGGCCCTTTTGGTGGTAAAAAATAATGATATCTATATGTGGAGGTATCGATACTATGCACGAAATAAGAGTGTCAGGGCGGAGAATGGCCTAAATTATATAACTCAGGTTCAGTCCAAACACGTCTTCTTGGTTGCTCACTCTGAATGTGGAAAAATGGCGCTAAAGAAGTTTATAGGAGTGTCTGCAATGTAAATTTTTGAGACAATAGTAGAATAATCATGCGCGATTGTCAAAAAAACACCCCCAATGGGGTACTTGCCTTATGTTTAAAAAATATAATATTTAAAAAATTTAGGCGATTTTATTAGACCCGTATTTTTTTTATTTGGTTTTAGGGTGAATATTACGCCCAGAATTAATTTTTTAATTTTTGGAGTAAGAGTTTTGTGACGTAGCCGTCTCCTGCACGGCATAGTTCCAAAAAAAAATCGTATGATGGCGCTTTACTTAGATTGCTTGCGTTCTATTTATCCGCTGTACACATGTCGCGCATTCTGGTAGCAGCGCATCATAGTAGCCAAAAACAAGAGTCTATTCAATATAGGTCTTGGATACGGGGGACCAATGCGTCATCAAAAACAAAAATTGCAAATATTTACGAAAATATAAAATAAAAAAATGGGAAAAAAATATTTATGCTCTTTTAGTTATTTGCATGCATCTAGAAATCTAGAGAATACAAAGTGCAATATTTTTTTTAGGCAAGTACCTCATTCTGAAGCATTGCGACAAATTATAAAAAATAAAAAAAATGTGGAGAATTTGCTCCCTCGGTGGGTAAATATTTGTTTACGGAGACAAGAATTTTTTTCTTTTTCAAGAAATTTTCCTAAAAGATTCTTAAACATTGCGACAAATTAGTAATATTTTTTAGAGTCCATGTCCATGTTAATTTTCATGTGTGGAAATATTATTTAACAAAATATAATTCCTCGTACTTTGGTAACTGCGGGATATCGGATTTGTATGTCCATTCAGTGTTATTCTTAATAAAAATAAAACATTTATTAGTCAAATTCCTAAACTTTTGTAGAATTGAGACGCTATTTCAATTAATTTAATCTTGACTGTTTCTTTCCATAGAATTTGTTGCCTCGGTGGGTAAATATTTGTTTACCTCCATTGATCAAATTTAGATAATGAATCTTGCAATTACGAGTTCGTCTGGTGAATAAAAGAAGCCACTTTCGTGATGAACCGGGGACATTTTCAGGCCGACGCTGACTAAAGGGTGGATACACACAATTTTAGGGACGACGCTATATATAGCTACCTGCCTACTTGTCATTAATATTATTCATTGATTTGGAGGGACCGTCAAGCCGTATCGTTCCCTCATCCTCGTTCTATTGTTGTCAAGTATCTCCGACTCACTATTTAAATATCGGCAGTTCTGTAATTTTAAGGGATGGTCGTGGTTTTTGAGACGCGTGTCGATCAGTAATGATGCATATCACAAGTCATGGTTCTCCCGGCGCCTCCGCCCCCCGGCCGGGCTAAGCACCCCCAGCAGCCTCATCGATCTAGCGCCCGGCTGCTCGACTGTATTTATAGCTGCATTCAAACATTCACTTTACGGCCACCACTGCACGGCCACCTGTTCGACGTCCCCGGACACGATGCAACCAGTTCGGTTTAATTAAACGCAGATTTTCACCTTGTCCACAGAATCAACCCTGGGCAGACCACACTGTTGCAACATAAACCTTTTCGTTGATATCAAATTAATCCGATTCATAGTTGCAGCTAGTCCTTATCGGACTAGCTGCAACTATTATATTCATAAACGCAATTAATAAGGAGAATAGTTATTATAGATACCCATAAACACTTTAGACTAATAGTTGTTTTGTTCTACGTGAACGATGAGGACTAATTTATATGTACAGTGCGTACTACTTATATTGAGCGTTTGCGTGTGCGTCACGTTAGATACGAACCTATTGCTAGTTCGCACTTGTAAATTAATATAGCAACACTAATTAATATTAACATACAACAGTAATTTTAGAAAATGTCTTTTCCTAAAAATAAATTAATGGTTAAGTATGAAACAGAATCATGGACTTTCGAAGTTGAGAGACTCGTAATAAAGCCGTAATAGTTACGTCGTTACGGCGTGGCAGATTGATTGAATCCTCCCAAATTGCAAGTTGAAGTTGTTGCCCCATCTGTCATTAACACGTTCGCTACCTTATTATTTCAGTTAAATAGCTTCCGGGCTTCTCCAGGGTCTCTTAATTAATTGTGACGAACTTGTTTGACACTTTGCCGATTTATTTTTTGGGTTTGTTATTTTACAATTCCTCACGTTTTATTGGATTACGTGAATTTCTCTGCAGTTAATGTCATCGAAATGTAGCATTTTAAAAAATTGCTAAATTGTGGTTAACAAAGGGATTTATTTTCATGCCACAGGCAGATACTGGCATTTTAGAATCACAGCCTCGTGTCAACATAAAATCGTCTACACAAAATCGATGATACGCTGTATCGTTCGCAGTTCAACAAAGAGACGTTGAAGCTTCACGCTACAAAGTTTTTAATAATTTTTTACTAAACCGCTATTATTGTTAGAAAATTATTAATTTTTTTAATTATACAGTCAACAAAAGAAGTTTCAAATCAAATTCATTTAAACCGTTAACAAAAAAATTAGAATAACTATCTAATCTATAGCGAGCTTTTTTAAAAACACTCTTTATACCATCAAAAGGACTTCAGCAACGACTTCAAATTTTTTTGAAGAATTTTATTACAATTTTGGGAATTGTCAATTAGTAATTATTTTGAGCAGTTAATTCTTTATTTCGATATAATTTTTTAAAAATTCAAAGAAATAAATTTGGTTATTTTATGACGTAACTAGATAAAAAGAAAAATATGTCGATACTGTCATAAGTTTTAAAAGTTAATTATATTTTTAAGTATTAGAGGGTGTCTTTAAAAAAATCGTTAGTAGTGGCCGGTATTAAAATAGTTGCCAAAGTAATTATTAGCTGCAAACCGGCAGCCTTCAGTACATAAGCCACAAAATGCTGAAGCAAATTTTGCTTAAATGACGTGATGTTCATATTTTACACCCACAATTTTTTGTCGACTAAATTAAACGGGTGATGTTTGTAAACTTGATGATTACAGAGAGAATAGGGGTTGGCAAAACATTAATATTGTTTTATTTAACACAAAGTGTTAAGGAAGCTTTACTTGTTCCTGCATTATGCATTTACTTACTAAAAAATTAATGCTTGCGGCAGAGCAGCAACGGAAGCAGTTCATCACGTTCCTTCTATTTAATTTTGAAAATAACTAGATCAACCACCAATATGCGTCAGCGTCAGACTGCCGAACTAAACTTGAACATGCAATATTTATCACGTCTTCATGATCCTAAATCTTCAGCCAACTTTGAGAGTGCTGCACATTATTAGATTTGTTTTTCTAGTTGACACTTATTTTTTGAACACACTTGGACAAGCTTTTGGTTCTAAAACTATTTTGAAAATTAAAAAAAAAATAAGAAGCTAAATTGCTCTGCGGTTGGGGTAAGAACAACCTCAAGCTTCTTGTTAATGATGGAATTTGATTTCTGGATAAACGATCTTTTGAGAAAGTTGACAATAACAGTTTTATAAGCGAGCTTCATTTTATCACTAGTAATTATTGTTATAGGTATTGCATTAATCCAACATAAAAACATGATTGAAGAAGGGGGAAGCACAATTTCAAATAATCTAAAGACAGGAATGACGAGCTTTGATTCGGATTACTTAATTTATTTTTTTAACAAAATTAAAATGTGCCATGCGTCATTAAAAAGAATTTAATTTACGATAATAGAGATTGTTGAATCTTATTGAACAAATATTTGTCTCATACCATAAGATTATTGTAACATATTGGAGATTAGTGCAATATCGACTGTATTGAGAGCAACAACTTTTTGATTAGACTGGAACTTAGTGAACACGCAAATAACTTCTACATCATTGTGGGTAGAAAGGAGCAGAGAAGTTTTTCAAAGGACGCAAAAAGTGTTTCCACCCCTTTTATCCCAGAACTATAGCCGCTCTGCACATGCTTCATCGGCGGAAAATTCGGTGCTCACGCGATGGCAGTAATATTTGTTTCACATCAATCTGAACAAAAAGTTGCTCAAGCCCAGCTTCTTTCTCAGACGGTATTGTACATTTCACCGAAACCTCCAGAAATATATCTACTCTGGTCCTATTTCAACTTGCTTGCGAATGTTATTTCTCGAAAGCGAAACAGCTAACGTAAAACTGATCTATGATCATAATAACGCTGCGTAAATTACCCACGACAATTTGAAACTACTTAAGGGATTTTACAGATCGTTTCACGGTTATTAGGGACGTTATTGATTTTGCTGGTCCTGAGGATATAGCTGGCTTCACGTCCGGGTGGTGCCTTTCAAACATGTCGACTCAGTTATAAGTTAGAAAGCTCGTAACATGAGCGACGATAAAATTATGATTCTTCCAACTCCAGCTCCGTTTACATTTCGAGTACTACATCACGTTTTATTGCCGTCGTGAAATTCAGTAAACATATTTTTTATTTAGTATAATACTTACTATGTTGCACGGTGGCTATGTTGCAAAGAGAGGAAATTCGCCGGAAAAATAATTGCGCACTTCTGGCTCCTTTCGGAAGTTTACTCTCTCTAAAATCTACTTCAACATTGATTTATGTTAAGTTTCGCATTTTATACGAAAAGCCAGCCATCAAACTTTCAAAGCGAAAACTTTTTCTTCACATTACATTTAAATTTTCGTAAGACTGGCACCTAATAATTTCCAAAAGTTTTCGCGCTAATTCAATTACGTGTTTATGATGTAAACAAGTCACAAATTTCGGTTGAATTGGAATCTGACCGAGTATCAAGTCCGGAAACGCCGAAGGAGGTTTAGGGCTTTGTTCCCCTCGAACCTCGAAATACTGAAGTTTCTGATTTGGAACTGTTGTTTTCGCATAATTGCTGCTGGATATCGCACAAGATTGTTGAGGATTGTGACGATTTTAAAATTCTCGAATTAGAAGAGACGGAAAATTTTTGGTTAACCGAAATTCGGCTGTAAGTCCGGAGTTTCATGAACGCAAACGCACTTAGGATTTAAGGAACTTGTCGCAACAAGAATGCTTTAGTTTCTAAACTAAAGCGTTGTTTGTTTCGGAGTTGAGATACAATTACATGGGGTTATTGTTACATCTTGGAATTTACAAAGGCGCAACTCATCCGCTCAGTAACTTCACCCTTGTAATTATCAATGCCACCTGAAGTAATACGCAGTCACGCGCCAAATTTTGTTTCATAATTATTAACTTTTTGTTCAGTTAACTAGTATTTGCGTTTGAGTCTAAATAGGTCTTAGAACTAAATTACTGGTCAGGTCCTTTTAGTGAAGAACTAGAAAAACAGAAATTTCTCGTAATTAAGTATTTTAAACAGAAACTATTCTTATTTACGTGCAAAGAGTCTCAGATGAAGATTTGACACTTTTTGCACACATTTTTTGAAGAAAAAATCTTCCAAGTATTTTTATTTGTTCATGTTTACACTACGGCGTGAAAAGCAGGAAGCGTTGAGTTGTGCTTTTATACCTACCTTGAATTGGTTTCATCGATTTCTAGGAATCTCGCCTTCACACACTACTTCTTATAGGTAAACGAAATATAATAACACAGATAATGCAAATTTCTAAAATGGAATATCATCAACTTTCTATATTTTCAATTTCTTATCCACTCTCTTATCTATCTATTTTGGCTCATATTGCGCCAACGGAGGAGCTGTGCATAAAAAATTTGTAAGTGGGGCAGGAGAAGGACTGTAACTTTAGAACGCTTTTAAAAACTCAATAGTAACCTGAACCGTGTTATAAGGACTTTCTATTAATTTGTAATATTTTAAAAAAGAAGAGATAAATTGCTAATATTTAAACAAAGGAATAGAGCAAGAACTTGATACACTGCGGCTATTACGTTTATTAAAAACTAAATAGTCATTATAATACTTTGAGTAGTCAACTTCTAATATTGTTTTCATAAGACCCAGTTCGTCGCAATTTGTGATATTTTAAAATTTCGACCAATTGATCAACACCAATTTGTTTTTCTTCTTTTAATTTTCGCTTCCATTTTTTTTTTTAGCAAAATAAGCAACTTATCTAAAATTCTAGTAATAACCTAGAATGCGGTTACTTTTCTGTTTGAACAAAAAAAATGTCGGTGCTTTTCTTTAAGCCGTTAATTTTTTACAGATGTTTATTACAGAATTTTCACCCGGCGCCTCCGCCATTTGTCAATTTACTTAATTTGTGAAGATATTAATCAAACTATTAAAAGTCGTAGAAAGCAATTGATTCGTTAATAATACGAACACTTTCACCATTAAAAATTCAATAAGAATTAATCAATATTTCTTCGGAAAACTATTGAAAGTCGTAGAAAGCAATTGCTTCGTTAATAAATTGAACACTTTTGCCATTAAAAATTCATTAATAGGGGGAGCTTGAAAGCTTTCTTTTAATTTCTCATATTAACTTGAATACAAATTTGCTAATACTTAGAAGCGGTTATTCGACTTTATTATACTTATAGCCTAGGACTACTTTCAACTGGTCCTTCATCAATTGTCAAGTTACTTAATTGTTAAAGATATTGATAAATATTTGTGGCAAACCTGTACGAATCTCTACAATAAATGTTTCAGTAATGAATTAAATCCCCATTTCTTATTTTGTCTAAGCCGTCAATGTTATATTATACTGTCATTTAATAGAACTGTGTCTAATTGCAAAAGTGTTAACGAAAATTGGTGGTCTTATACATGTAAAAGTTACTTCAGACCAGACGCAAAATTCAATTTAAAGCTTAAGTAAATAAAAGTGACATTGGCGTTTTATTCGTTTTGAAGCGTTTCTGTTTAGTTTCGTTCACAGAAACGTTGTTAAATCTAATCGAATTTTCTCCTTTGTTTCAATACAAAAACACTTAGAAATTAAGAACCATTGTTGTGTATTATGACGTAGTGACAAGCAAGCGTTCTCGCACCCGTTCGTGTACCTATGTTTAGAGTTTAAAAATTTTGTCAAAAATATAAGTAATACCTCATTATGTCTTTTGTATTTTTTTAATTAAAAAAATTAATTAAAACATAGTTCTTACCCTCGGCAGACTATACTATAACGAAAATAAATGAGTTTCGTAATTACTTTTATTCTTTGGGATTGGTGCCGGTGACTTAGCGGATTTCTTGCGACAACTTTCTGAGATATTGCCAAATTCTGGACAGAAATTGTTAAAGTAAGGTTTTTGTAGGTGGTAGGTATGCACTATAAATATCAGGAAGTGCTATGGAATTAAGCGAAACCAGATGCTGTAGTCACTTGTTGAGCAAACCTGTTGCTCTGCTCTACTACATCCGCTCTATACCATGTCATTTGTCTTTATCAAAATTACATGTTTAAATGGGCAGCAAGTAGCAGGTCGATCAAAACGTCATATCTCAACAAATTGCCACGGCTTATTTTCAAATCAAATTAAAATTAATGGATTTCAGCAATACCGCAACTTTAACGCCTTGAACTCGAATAGTCTAAGCATCAATTCCACTCGTAATTATTTAAATAAATTGAGTAGAAAAATCAGGCTTTTCTGCCTACATCAGTGATCAGCGTTAATTTTCAGCAATAGACAGATTTCAAACTATAACACTTAATGATTGATAATTGTATGAACTTCGGTTGTTGTCTTGTGTTTGCAATTTTGATCAATATCTGAAAATGACAGATCAAACATTACCTATATAGACGATATTTAAGCGGAGCATCTTCTTGTATTTGACAGCCGTCTATTGGAAGGCGCAACCCCACAAAGATGTCAGACATGCTGTATAGAAATTACTTAAAGCTCCTGATTGTGGAACGGTTCTAGCTCCCGTATTTCGTATCATATATTGCATTTAAGAAAAGAGGAGATAGGCTGTTTGCCAATCAACGTAGAGGCAAAAACTATTTATAAAGTTTTATAGATAATGATATATATGGTTTATAATAAAAAATTAAAAGGACTCACCGATTTAAGTAGACGTATAAGCTACCTAGTAGTCACTTAACAATTAATAGTTAATGCTCCATTTTTCTTACAAAACTATTGTATTCAGCATTCTTTAATACAAATGGTTTGAGTGCAGTGTTTCTTAAAAGATAGAACACGCATTATAAAGTAATTGAAAAATTATTTTTTTATTATTATAAAAGGTCATAAGGTCCAAAGGCTCAAGTGAAGGTCAGATACTCATTATGCTTTTAAAGTAACTTGGTGCACTCAACATTAATTAATACAAAGAAATTATGTCAATCTCTGCTAATTTTAGACCAAGTAAGAAATACAACTCTATAATAATCTACGGAAATGAACGAGATCGAGATATACTCATCTTTTAGCTTAAAAAAGTTTACTGACCACTTCGGCCATTAAACTCCCCTTAAATTTTTTTTATATATCATGTCCTATTTATCTGATATTTATTAAATTACTAGCGCTGTAACGTCCTTACTTTCTGTTTCTTTTCATCAACCGTAATAATGGAACTTTGTTTTGAACTCTGTTCTCGTTTACATTTCAGGATGTTGGGCGTTGGTAGACACATGTCGAATAGGCGGCGAGGGTCGTCTCCAATGGTACGGGCAATGGACGAAGGCATTCCGCCGTCGAGGTATGCTCGACGCCGCAGAGCCGTCACGACTTCCGATCACAAATCCTGCGCTCTCATCCAAACGAGGCTTAAGCTGGGCGACATCATGTAAGTGCTAACAACAAAAGCTTTATCCACAAATTTTGCTTTCATTTTGCCACCAAAAAAAAAAACATCTACCTCCCACTTTGTTCAGAATTAAGATATTGAGATTTTATCCACAAATTTTGCTTTAATTCCGCCCCCGAAAATATCATCTACCTCCCACTTTGTTCAGAATTAAGATATTGGAACCGGTCATGCCTAACGGAGTATTTGTGTTCAAAATTTAAATCTACACGAATTTTTGAACCGATAGTAATTTAAAAGCTCCTGAAAAAATAAGAGATAAATTTGGAAGACATTCTTTTGGAGCACTGACAACAACCATCAGGAAAGCGTTAACAATTAATATTCATAACGGAATCTGAATTATGGATCAGCCGTAATTGATGGATGTTGTTATAAAGATGAGCTTAAAGTCGGCGCTGTGATGCTGTTAGTGACTTGAGCTTCACAAGTTTGTATAATATATATTGGAAAAAGAACATGGAACGTTTCACAAACAGAAATCAATTCTGGAAAGGAAATTCGCAGAACCGAGAGATGACAGTATTGTTAGTTTGTCACTGATAAGTGCGCTTTGTACCTTTCAAATTATTTTTAGAACCGGGACTGTAACTCGATTCAGGTGTTTCCAAATCGAAAATCTTTACAATAAAGCGCCAGTCTTGGCTTCGTCAATAATGCACACAAATTTCCAATAGGTGTCATGTTTGATTTTAGAAAAACTTAGATCGTTCATTAAAATCGAGGGTAGTATTGAACTGTGTTTCCTTTAGATTCGTGAGTGTATGTCCAGTTGCACAAACTCAAATCAGCGCATGATTAATATTTTTATAACTTTTGAAATCAACTAGATATTTTAACAATCCTTGATTATTGAAACAGATTGGTAAAAGCAATAATCAATTTTTTAAAATATTTAAATTAAGAGCTACTATTCCATAGTTATTCTGAATATCTGGGCTTAATGTATTAAAATTTTATTTTTATGCAAGAGATTTGCTGAATCGCTGAGTATAAATCAAAGCAATGTTTAAACAAATTAACAGAAATAACGACATATTTAGTTGAATTGTAACCTGTTTCTTCGGAAAATATAGTTTTCATAAAAAATTTGAGCAATATTTTCTAGTGTTATGCGCAAAACGTATGTTCAATTAATTTATTATGACTTAATTAGAATTTTGTTAATATTACTTTAAATTGCATTTCCAAATGTCTGTTCTCAGCTCTGGACTCATTTAACAATAATTCCTAATAATGATGTTATAACGGTCTGACTAAACGAGTTGAAAACTTTATAACTCGACGAACCGTAAAAGATTCTGCTGCCGAATGCTATTTCTGTGTAATGATTTTAATTTGCTTCACTTACCCAAGTAATATGACCTGCTCATCGTTGCAGTAAAATTAAGTATCCTGTGGAAATTATTGCTTTTACCAGCTTCCAACTTGTCCATCTAAATTGGTCTGGGTTTCTACTTAATTATTTATCTATTTTTTATCATATTAGTATGTAGAATTTATTTACATTTTTCTGCGAATAGAGACTATTAAAAATAAATATGTAAGTACTATTAAAGCATAAATAAAATTATCGATTAAGGAAAGTTAGTGTGATGTATCCTGAATATTTTTCAATTCGATAAGTATGGAATAGGATTTTTGGATCCAACCAGGTTTTTAATACTGTATTACAATGACACAGATTGTCTGAAAATAGCGAATTAACTGTGTCAAACTTTAGAAGTAATCTAGGGTAAATACGGCGGAAATTTGTGAAGACTAAAATAATTGTCAAAGAAGGACTTTTGTGTGAGGATTTTGGCGGCTGATAAAAACTACTTAAAAACAAACTTTAGCAACGCTTAGAAAAACTTCACATAGTACCTACTTACGTTAATAAAGCTCGAAAGTTGTTAGGTATAAAAGTTAGGTCGGAAAATTAAGCTTCACTAGTTTCCAATAAATAGCGACATGTAAGAAGACTTGAAAATGTCTTATTCTTCGATCTACAGTTAAATTATTGAAATTAAAAATTAAATGCTTAGTAATAATTTTGTCAGACAACCACTGATGATTCCTCTATACAATAATAATGTTCCTAGTTAAATTGCCAATAATTATGACCATATCTGAAAATATTGCTACAGGAACCACTTTTATGGAAGCTTTGTGACAAATTTTTCTAAACTCAGGTTGCGGGGTTAAGAGAAAGAAACAAGAATTTTAGACATGAGAATAATGCAGCGTATAATGCAGCGAATAATGCAGCGTAATCGTAGATAATAAATTTTCAGGACGAGAGGGAAGATTAGGGATCACTCGCTTATGACGTGCGCTGCGCCATCTACAGGCGGCAAGGCAATCCCACCAACATTCGAACAGTTCGGCGCAGAAATGTTCGCAGGAAGAACGTAGAGAGCTTGGGTTAGAACCCGCCCTCGATTCCTTCATCTCACCCCGTTATCTATCGGTGTGATTGCGCAGTTGTCTCATAGAGGGCGCCACACGGTTAATCTAAACATAAATATTTAAAATTGAAAGTCTAAGCATTGGTAATATGTGTACTTCAACTAAGTACAATCAAATTAATGAAGTAGGTACTTGTCTTAGACTAAAGCGTTACTTCATCTTTTAGCAATAAAGAAATTATACAAAAAGTTTACTCGAGTTGATTACTTCTTTTAGGCAAAGACCCTCGGTTGTTTATTTTGATCAATTTAAACTTGTTAGCCTCATCAGCCGTATGTATTATTATTTATTATAGTCAAGTTTAAGAGGTCAGGTTACCTTTATTATTTTATACTGGTTGTTAAGTAATGTTGTGTTAAAGTTGAAAGTGATGTAGGTATAAGAAACAATGTAAGTTATCTATCTTCTTTAGTTTTTATGTCTTGCACATTAGAAAAAGTTAATGCGTGATACATGTTGACAAAAACTCTAACTTAAGAACTTGAGAAATCCGAATCCGAATGAGAAACGCCTGCAAGTTTATAATCAAATCGATGGCATGACAAATTGTTTCAACATTTTTTATAATACCTAGTTCAAAATTAATTAAGTGGTTTACATATTTATTATTGAATCAATTAGAAATTAACCGACCAAATGCAACTTGACAACATTTTATAAAATTCTTTGTACAGCCTGCCACTTGTGTATACCTACGAGAGCAATGTTGATTCATGTAGTGATACATGTAAACAAAGTATTCTTTCAGTTTTTTTAATAATAGATAATGGACTTTTGGCGATGACTGTCATATCCTTATACTTAAGGCCTTATACAAAGTGCTCCACCATAATCGGAAGGTTCAAACCGGACGTGCATCAACTTTTGATTTTCAAATGGAAACATATGTTTTTTAATAGACTATGTCGTTTTTTACATTGTTATATACACTTTTTTGTCTATAATGATATAGGGTTTGGTGAGTGTGCAACTTGTGGTTTTTTAATATTAAATAAAATAATGATATAAAAAATATTGAATAATTAGTTCATAATAATAAAATTTGTTATTATAAAATATTGGGCACTTTAATATTTGAAAAAAAAATAATTTATAATAAATAGTCAAATTGAAAACTTTCAGGGGTCTGACAGTATCCTAATCCTAATCGATCAACAAAGGCTTTTAAAGAGTTATGAATAGCATTCTGTGATACTATTTTATTTAATATTTAAAAAATCACGGGTCGCACATCTACTAAATTTTATGTCATTATAATAGAAAGAAAAGCGTTTTTCTGAAAATGTAAAAATATATAGGGTAATCCATTTAAAAAAAAAAACGCCAATGACGTCATATTTCGAAAAATAAAGTAGCTTTTAGAATCAAAGTACGATACTGCATAGAATGGAAATACTACCTATAAGGACTTTTGTTAAGGGTGTATTTGAACTTATAGTTTAGCCAAAAATCAAGTGGTCCTACACATTTGCCCGACCTGATACAGTTGTTTGAACAATATTATGCGTCAAACAAATACAACAATAATTATTGTGCAAAAATTATTGTTATTGCGGCTCCTTTGGGTAAACTAAATATGATAAAACTTTATTCTGCAATTGTGGCTTAAAATTTACCTAGCGCATCTGCCACTTCGCACACAACAATTATTATATTAGTAACAGATTTTTTTAATTTGTTGATTAATTATTTTTACGGCAATTGCAGGGTTTATACTGTTCCTTAATAAAAACTTTTAAGTCACTTACGTAAGAATGAGATGTTGTTAACCATCTGCACCTTCTACGACAGAATATTGATATCTAGTTTAGTCGAGGTAGTTTCCGCGCACAAAAGAAAGCCCCTTTACCGTGCAATCAACTATGACTTATTCGAAATGCCAATGAAATTTCTCTCCAAGAAGTTAAAGCTGCGAGATGATAAAATTTCAAAGAGAACTCAAATTGAGAAAATCGGGAGATTGGATTCTCGACCAATCATTAAATACCTGAACTTAAAGAAGTTTAAAAGATTGAAGATTTGTTTAAAAGTTTTAGTGACGCACGTTCTCAAGACGAAAGTGCTAAAAATTCAGTAAGTAGACCGATTTCTGTGTATCAAACGCATACATAATTAGTCCGCCAAATTGAACTAAATTGATATGAATGCGATTTTTACGTAGTTTAGTTTGAATGTGGGAAAAAAATTGATAATTGTCTACCCAAGCCAAGCAAAGGAGGAAGTGCTATTTCTTCTGTAACCTCTTTAAAAATGAGACCGATTTGTTAAACTATATTACCGTAAATAAAGTTTGGATACATACAGAGCGCTGCATCATAATCGGCCCAAATTTTACCAGACTTATTAATAGATATTTGATAGATATAATGTAAGTATTATTTTATTATTGGAAATAGTATAAGAAACGGCAATCTATAAGTAGGTAATTAGCTACGGCTAATGGCTTCGAAAAATTTAATTCTTAATTAAAAGAAAAGCTTGTGCTTTGAAAGAGTAATTTTAGTTGCCTCTGAAGAATTGAAATAACTCACTGCAAATCTTCAATCGACTGCAGAAGTAAAGGGTGTTATGCTCACCATCCAACCTTCTCCTTCGCCATTGTAGTTGGGACTTACGGAAATCCACATTTGACAAGTTAGTTTCAATCCTCAATTCTTTGAAATAAATGGGATGATAAAATTTAGATTTATAATAAATAAATATATTACCCTTAGTGGCAACACCTGTCGCAGTCGTCTACCATTAGACACTTCACTACACAACACCCTTACTACATGGCAAGTTCTTTATTTTTGCAACAATAGAGCAAAGATGTTCAAGTACGTAATTATAATCCTTTCTTTGTAATGTGCTACCTTAGAGCACCGCGATTGATCTAACTACCTAACCGTAAATCCTTATAGCTAAATTATAAAAAGTGTTTTTTTATTACGGAACTAATACGTAACAACATTAACAGGTAACAGGGCCGGTTTCGCTACAATTTTTTTTCTACAAAATAAAAATTTTCCTTCTGAATTGAACAATGATGTCTGCTTATACCTACTATGGAGACCGGCCCTGTTACCCGGCTCGGACTTAACTCGATAATGTTGTTATGCAATAGTTCCGTAAAAAAATGTGAACACTTTTTTATAACTTAGCGATAAGGATTTACGGTTAAAAGTTATTTAGTTCGATCGCGGCGCTCTAAGACAGCACGTTACAAATAAAGGATTATCATTACGTACTTGAGCATCTTTGCTCTATTGTTGCAGGAGTGAAGAACTTGCAATGTAGTAAGGGTGCTATGTAGTGAAGTGGCTAATGGTAGACGACTGCGATAGGTGTTGCCACTAAGGGTAATATATTTATTTATTTTAGTCAAAGTTTTACATCCAATTTATTTCAAAGAATTGAGGATTGAAACTAACTTGTCAAATGTTGATTTAGTAAGTCCCAACTTCAATGGCGAAGGAGAAGGATGGATGATGAGCATAACACCCTTTACTTCTGCAGTCGATTGAAGATTCGCGGTGAGTCGCTTCATATAAGGCGCAGCTAAAATTACTCTTTCAAAGCACAAGATTTTCTTTTAATTAAGAATTAAAATTTTCGAAGCCATTAGACGTAGCTAACTACCTACTTATAGATTGCCGTCTCTTATATTATTTCCAATAATAAAATAATACTTACAGTATATACCTACTAAATATCTATTAATAAGTAAATCATGGAAGAACCTTTAATGAGTAAATTTTTCATCATTTGCTACTGATTTGTGTTTCTTTGCTAATACTTAAGAAAATATATAGAAAACCTGATTAGTAAATTTTTATACAATAAATTTCAAATAATTGACACAAATGACAACTGACGACAGGTACCTGCGGTAAATGTGCATTGTCGGATAACATAAAAACCAAAAAATGATCAAGATACAGACATAAAATGAATTCACTAAAAAACTCCTATTTTTATAGGCAAAACATCTGGAGCACTTATTACAATTTTATCAGTAGAGTTATTTTAAAAACAATTTAATTTTTTAGGATAATCCTTGAATTTTGTAATTTTGTAAGTGTATACCACAAAAAATGTTCGTTTTTAGTTTCTACATCATATCGCTAAAGAATATACAGAGTGTAAAATATTATTAATTATACTTTCTATGTATCTTGGAGTAAGGATTGATTCGTTAACAATTTTTCTTTGTTTGCCTTGAAATAATTTTGAAGAAAAAAATACGTAGGTATAAGATGATCCAGTGTCTTCTTTCATATAAATTTTCAATGTCTGGTCCATTAACTTTGAGCCAGCTTTCCTTTCCCCCACTTTAGTCTATAGTAAAGTTATCTTTTTAAGGAATATCATTGTTTATACATGTATAAACAATGGGAATATTATTGTAAGAACAGACACAAAAAATTACTAGAGATTTCATCTGGGAGAAATTTAATCATGTTTTTCAACCCATTTTTCTTAACAGAAGAAATTAAAATTAAAATTTTAAACTGGGACTACATACAGCGTTAGTCAAAAGTATGACCCAGGTCTCTTCTGAATAAAACATTAGACTTAGAGAAGTGAAAATGATCAGTAATCAGTAGTAAAAAATGCTACTAATAGCTTCGTAAAGGGTTAATAGCCGAGTTTTGGTCCATGGTTCTTGCAAGGCAAGCCAAGGTTATGTTGGCATTAAACGGGCAGCGGCTATTACAGAAAACCTTGCGTCTTATCACGGTTTGTGTGCTGATGTGTTTGAAAGATTCGGAAAAAGCACGCGAGCGTGGCCGTAGTGGTTTCGGTGGTAATTGGAGGTCGGGCAGGACAGGGCTGGGCCGTGTATGTAAATTCGGTACGACGCCGGGTCGGTCCGGTCATGTTATGCGGAGCGGAGAGTACGTCGCCGGGGATGAATGGAGCACGGCGTGGGTTCGTCATCGGTGCGGCGCGGGTCGGGGAACTCGGGTGGCGTCGCGACGCGTCCTTCGGAGTCGTCCGGTGTCCGGCCCAGCCGTTCACCCACAAAGAGCAGGAGTTAGGGCGCAGGACAGCGCCACGCCAGCCAGGATCAGGACCGGCACGCATTCTCGTGCTCGAAAACGGTCGACGCGACCCGAGCGCTTTCAACCCTGAGAGTACGGGTGCGGACCGACACAAGAAACGTCGTGCAAAAGGTTAAATAACGCGAAAATGAAGTTGTGTGGGCCGTAGGCGAGGCGTCGGGAGTTAACAGTGCACCGTGTCGATAGCCTTCGAGGATGACGGCGGCCATCGGGCTCGACCAGGGCTGCTGCTTCACCACGAAAACCCTGAGCACCCGCACACAGTAACACAAAATGGAGGCATGCTGTCGTAAGCCCACTCTGACAAATCAGGTTAGTTCCCATCGATCAGGTTTGCAGGTGGAAGCCCTTTAATATTGCATAGCCCCACGGCAATCAATGCGGCCTCAGGCCCGCCAGGGCCGGAGCCTCGCGATGCGGACCAAAGCCCTCCACTACCGCCGCCACATCGCCAGTCACATTGATTCCCGTGACCCATATACTGGCTTACATCTGACCGTCTCCACTGGCAATTCGCCTAAATCCAACAAAGTAATTTCAGACCTACCCCAGTCCATTCTTTACCACCTAAAAAACCCTTAAAACTCCAACTTATCACGACGAAATCAACACCATTCATCATCCCTCTCGCATTTCAGCTGCTATGCAGAGATTCCCTGGAACAACCACTCAAAATTAAACCACTGCATTAAGATAATATCAAAATGCTATTGTTTTTGTTGAAACGAAAATCGATGAAATCAAAAATAATCTATGCAGTCGCGACATGCAATCTTGACTTGCAATTAGACACTTGCACCTATCCTACTGCAGCGAAGAAGATCGCGTGCTGATTCAACAAATTTAATGCAACACACTCATTAATTTTAGATATCGATTTCGATTATTAGCTACGACAAACAACGTGCATTGTTAGCATCCGAGTTTTAACGACGCGTAAAAATAGTACCTACGATGAAAATGTATTAGGATCAATGATGAGGCTTTATCTAATCTACCCCATCCTTTAATGAATACAAAGCAATTATGGTAAATCTAAACGTTCGTCAATAGAACATGAAGGGAGCACTTAATAATCGTATACGTAATCGGGCATACATAGTCTATCGGGTAATTAACTGATAACGTGCGGAACTCTAAAAAGGAGCTTTTGGGTAGCACCCAACCGGAGCCAAAAAGACTATTTGAAAATTATTACTTACAGATTGTTTGGAAACCTCTTATGAAGGATTTGCAGATGTGGGCACTTAAAGGGTGTAAAGATGTTTTTTTTGAAAATCTGTGCCAACTACAGTTTTATTGCTACTAAATAAAGTAAGGTCCTGTTGGGTACCAGCCTGGTACCAGCTTTTCAATTTGGTAAATGTTTGATAGGCATCAACGTTGTTACTTGCATAATGCTTGAGGAACGATGGGGGATCATTTATTGTGCTTAATAAGTAAGTGTCAACTTGTTTGAAACCATAGAATTATTTACTTCCGAATTGGCCTCCTAGCTTTCAGAGCTGGGCATTACCACAAAGTTTGGTGAGAAACCCCATCTTCTTTACCACATGTCCTGCATACTTAATTGTCCTTTATCTTTATAATGTATAGGTTTTCGGAGTGCAGTTAGAATGACCCCTGCACATCTCAGGTGCTTCCTCTTCAGTTTTAGCAATTGGTTAGTTCTTGATTTTTGATTTGGATGGTCTCCTCTCAATGTGCTTGTTTTCTTCATTTCTGGTTGGCTATTTCTTGGGTGACAAAGTTTGTCTCTGAAGTGAGTCGTCTAGGTATTCACTCAAAGTTTGGTGAGAAATTATATCTTTTAGAGTAGAGTTAAGATAATAATAATATAATTATTACCCAACAGAGATGACCACTGCACAGCTCTTTGTTCAGCTTTGGCAATTTGCCAGCCCTAAATTTGGACGATCTCCAAATGAATGCTTGTGTTCTCCATTTCTGGTGCTTTTGTCCAACAAAAATTAATCTTTTTTTTTTAATAGTTTCAGATTGTTTCTGGTGCTATCAAGCCTCTTTTTAAGCCCTATTAATTTGGCCAGCAAATTAGCGCTCTTCAAAGCTGTTTGTCAGTGATGGCGCGGTTTCTGGAACGTATGATCTTAGTACCATGTGCATGACTGTGAATTGTGGTATTATTTTTTTCTGGTAATAATTCTATTTTATTAAATTCCTATATAAAGAGAGCAAAGAAGCACTATTAATTTATAACTATTAACTGCTGACCCAATAACTTTTATTTCTTTTGTAAAGACTTCCAACAAAAATAAGCTTTCTGGAGTCTCTTTCTTTGAAAAGATTATTGAGTGTGTAAAAAGAATAAAGTCACTCTAAACTCAAGATAGAGCTGTCTAAATCACTACTAATGAGTTAAAATCTATTAAATCAATAGCTATTTAATTTGGGACAAAATTTGAGCCACTGGTTATTTTTGGCGGACTTGGCGCAGGCCCAAAGAACCCAAGTTTTTTAATGCTAAAGTTCATACTCGCTTCGGTATATTTCTGTTTCTAATTTTTTCAAAATTGTTTTAAATTATACTAAAACCGTGTACTATGCAAATGTTAATAATAATGACAATATTTATAGAAACTATAATTATTGGGTAAAACGGACGATCTAGGTAGAAATTATTTAACTAATAACTGCAATCATTCAAGTTAAAACAATAATAATCACAACGTTTTATAAAGCCCCAGTGATATTATTCAATTTATTAATATGAATTTTTAGATTGATGGGTAAAACATTGAATTGACTAACACTAAATTGGATATGATCAGAATATTAATAACTATATTTTAATTTAATTACGTTTTATTAATTTAACTTATTTAGGTAGCAGAAGAATGTTTTAGTTGATCAACACAAAGTCTTTAATATTAGAAAAAAGGAAATTGTGATTGATGTGACCCATAATTATTTAAGATTTAAGTAAAGAATGTATTTGCACAAATTAATTTTGACCTTAAAAAAATGCTTTATTATTTCATTGACAATTTGGGTTAAATTTGAAGCATTATTTTTAATTCCTTTTAATGGCATCTTCAATTCTTGGTTCTGCCATTATGTGACCACTGGCATTGAGTTAAGACCGAGTTCAACACGAAAGTAAAAAAAGAAAGGTGTTATTGTGGAATGTAAAAATATTAATTATTTACATTCAATCTACATTTTTTCTTTATTAACGTTATTGAGTCTATTGTTATGCAGTTTGCTCTTAACGAAGTTGCATCATAGGAAATCTAGTTGAGTTGATTCAGGAGATCTCGATAGTTAATAGGATGGGTTTTCCATCTACCGATCCATCGTTTAAAAATTAGATTTGGGCGAAATATTTCCAAATTCTCAATGTTTTGTCATAAATTGATCAGATAATCCGGATGAACCGGAAATGATGAGCGTTTGTATTAGCAAGGTGGGGCAATTCTCCCGTCCCCTCCACTGGAAATTTAATTTTATCTACTATTTTTCTTATGACTATCTACTTACACAAAATAAGATTGAACTTTTAATATGCACAAAATTCTTTACATTTTTTGTATAAACATTTCTGCTGTAATGTCTAATATGTAATAAAAAAAAATTAAAACGTTTTTGGACGTTTTTTTTTGGAAAAAAGGTTACAAACTCAGCCACTGCAACTTGTTATATTGACTTACAACAAACATGTAGAAAATTTAGTATTCTGTTTTTTAAAAAATTTTGTGGTAAGATTAACCGTTGAGATGTGATTTTGAAGAAACCAGTTTCAAGCATAATTAAAGTGGCTCGAGCTTCACCCCTTGAGATCAAGAACTTGGATTTTTTATCATGGTCCTGACTGCAACCATAAAAATAAAATAAAATAAAATCACTTGTGCCATACCTTTTGTGACACAAACACCATTTTCAACTCTATTATACGTTAGATTTCAAAAAAGTGATATATGAGTTTTGTTTTGTTTTAATATAATTTTTTACATATTGGTTTAGTAAGATATATTTGTATATGGATTTCTATATCTGTAAGGGAGGGCAATTTTGGTGTCAAGACTACCCCCTCCTCCAAAATTCTTTAAAAAACGCCATGCTAACTCATCTACTCATCTACGTACTTTTCTATAGTACACTTCTCTTCAAGCAGCATAATATCTAGCGTCAGCACTGCCCCCCGCTAACAAAAATCCTGCCGGTCCCCATGCTGGTAATTTTGTATTTTTTTCTCAGTATTATTATAAATCTATTATTCCATTAAAAAATACTTAATTTAGTTGGGAAAAATAATTATTAATAGTAACAATGACCATAATTGTAGTAATTAGTAAAGTACATCTGGAGGTCAAGATCGATTCTCTTGCATAAGCCTAGAAACGGATCTTCAACCAGTTTAGAGAAACAAATTAATGTTAAATCAATTTGATTTTCATATTCACAGTATATCACGCTCAAATATGTGTCATTAATGGCTCCATGTAAAAGGGAAAACATTAAAATTTGTATTAGTACTACTATAGCGAAGTACTTCCCTAATCAATTTTGAAAAATCTTAGATATTAATTCTAGAAAGTTGCTATTGGTTACTAAAAGAATTATATCTTATACCTAACACAGCAAATAGCAGAGGCCTTACAACTAGTTTAAGACTTTTTAATAACAGTAAATGAAAGAGAATGTTTACCAAAACAACAGTCATTGTATCTAATGTATTTTGATAAATTTGTTTTATTTTCCACAATATTTTGATTGCCTTGTCACTACCTTCCATATGATGAGTCTTCTGCAAACCTATAATAACGTTATGGTGGTAAGTTAGTGAGTACACTGTAGGATGTTAAGTCTAGATAATATGAGGACTTATTTCCTCTTGTTATAATAGAACTTCGAAACGTCATTATTGGGACTTCAGTTCGTTAAAATTCGTATTGTTTCATTGTTGTGTAATAAACTTATTTTTTGTTTACATTTTTTCTAAATGTTTTAAAATTGAGCTAGTTTTACAATAGTTGTTAATTTCTAAGTCTGAGTGACATACAGGATGTCTCGAAAAAAGTTTGCAATATTTTGCTGGCGGCTTTCACAATTAAAAACATGAAGAAAGTTGTCTATAAACATAAAACAAAAAATTCTTCCTAAGGAAACTAAAGCTCTCTAAAGATAAACCTTTGTTAGTGGTTTGCAGTAAATATCTTCAAATCCAGTCAAGTTAAAATAATAAAATTTTTCACAACCATTACTATTTTTGTATGTAACCAGTAGAAATAGAAATAACTTAAAAAATGTATATAAGGGTGTCTCAAGCGCAGAGCCTGCCAAGTTAAAATAGCCCTAACTTTTCTGTATGTACCATTTTCAATTTTTAACCCTGAGATTTTAAATATCTAGAGTTTTCTACATAAGAAGGAAAGAAAATTTTATTATTTTCATTATTTATTATTCATCATTATTACCTATCATTATCATCTTGATTGGCTTTGAAGATATTCACTGCAAACCACTAACAGAGGTTTACCTTTAGGGGGCTCTAGTTCCCTTAGAAAGAATTTTTAGCCCTATGTTTATAGACAACTTTCTTTATGTTTTTTATTGTAGAAGCCGCCAGTAAAATATTGCACACTTTTTTCGGTAGATCCTGTATATTGCAAATTGTAGTTTAATTCGCTTGTTTACGTTAGGAACTAGATTAGATTCATGTTAAGTCACTGCTATGAGGGCAAAAACAAATGTGTTGTATTAACGACAAATTCAGTCTTCCTGAAAGATCCTGTATGTATACAGGTAGTACTTACCTATGTATAACAAATAGTGTCTATAACAAATTCCAGTCTCTCTAGGTCTAGGAAATGGATAATTAAAACCCTCCCGTGTGCAGTATGTTTTTTTTGTTCATCATTAATATTTGACGACTGAACCCCAACTAGTATTGATTAGTTTATTTAAATAATAAAAATTAGTTTAACAAGAGGTCAAAACTCCGCGTTACATATTAGGCACTTGTATCTGTAGTTTATTGGACACAAAGTACAGGATAATAAATCTTTAATAACTTCCACTTATTGATTAGCCTTCAGTTAGAGGGTGATTAAATTATTATAGTTCTCTCTCCTCTCTAATGACTAATAGCGTTACATCGTCCTAATACGTGCAAATTTTCCGATAATTATTTTATATTTGCAATAGCCCCTTGAATGGGATATGATAAAGTTTAATGGACCTCAATACTGATCACCCCTTTCGCGACTAACCCAAACTTTATGCGATATAAAGCTCAGAGTCAACTCAGCATATAATTATTGATCACACAGCAAAGAGAAGACTTACTGGAAACAAACTGATATGAACTCAATTAGCGCATCACGACGTCCTGGCTCTTAGCACTGCAGTTACTTATCGATCCTGCGCGCCTGACGTCACACGTTATCATGGCGGCTGTGACGTCACTTTGCAGCCCTCTGCGTCATCTGGGAAACACGTGCTTTTACACATTTGAGTTGGCGACAAAAATGTATCCTTCCGACCACTTTTAGTTGAGGGTCACATTCGGGTTCAGGCCAGGACAGGTTTCAGCCTTGTAACTGGGCGACCACCTGAAGAGTCTGAAACAAGGGTTGTTACGAGTTCAGCCTTGTTTTTATTAGATTTGATACTTTCGGGGATTTGCAATGGTTTTTATTACGTTAGTGGAGGAGTTCAACATTCTTTGCAAAATTAGAAAAAAATGAGGGTGGTTTGCTCTCCAGAAATTTATTTAGATCGACGATATTGTTGACAAAGTTTTCCAGCTCGTTATTTATTGTCCCATATAAATTGTCATAGGGCTTCCATGGTATGTAATTGATGTCAGACAGTGGGTGGAACAAACATTGGCTCGGTAACCCATAGCTGGTAGCGGCTCCGTGTTGACGGCGACGTCTGGATAGACGCCGGGCGCCGTCTGGACACTTTAGCTGCCAGCTTTCAAAATTGCTAGGCCACAAACTCGCACATGGAGGGAGGTTCGGAAATCCTCCGACTGGAGCCAAATGTATAATTTATTTGGCATTGTAATTTGTTGTTGGGTCGTCTATTTTTTTGCTGCTTTGCACCACATACATACAAGTGTGGGATGAATTAATCAGCTGGCTATTTTAGGACGCGCCCCGGGGTTCATTGAGGAAATTTATTTTTTGCTAATGCGTGTGTTTGACCTTTATTATAAAAGGTTTAGAGTGGTTTCGTGTAAATGTCAGACCAGTTGATGCAAGACTGATTTGAGACAGAGCAGATTTTGCAGAGACTTCTGATATAATTAAAAGGTGAATGAACACTTTTGCCATGTCAACGCTCTCTTTCAATAGATAGCAATAAGCTATTCTCCATCATCATGACATATTTTATTGTTTGCTTTGTAAATTATTACAATTGTGTTAAAAACGTTACAAGCACGTTTTAATTTTTCGGCAAGTTTTTATAGTGTTTAGAGATAACTTTAATTCAGAAGTGCATTATTGAAACACATAACAAGTGCAACAATTAAATACAATCAAATCTAAGCTTAAAATTATAAAAAAGAGCTTGAAGAGTCAAACCACAAATTAATCACTAAAAGTCTATGCATTTCCTGAAACTAAGGGTATAGGAAAGAGAAGGAGGCGGTCTCGGTTATTGCAGGAAAATTGGTTCCTGACAAAAATTAAATATAATTTATTAAAAAAAAATTAGATATTTAAATCAGGCGGCAGCGTAATTGCTGCGCGTCTTGATGAATCTAAGTCGAGAGCAGACATATTAACTGGAGGTATGTCACATAGTGTGGTGAGGTTAGCTTCCATTATTATTTTTCAATGACACAATCACCGTCAAAGACTACTCTTAATATGGGGCACCGTTGCTAGTGGTGATACTAAAATTTCACATGAAGAGCCTTATGATACAACTTTAATAGTGCGTGGCAGCTTTTTTTTCTACAAATAGTTATCTTCCAAACACGACTAGCAATAATTGAGAATAAAAATTGGTTGGCTTTTAGACTCGGTTGCATAAGTCTATGTAACGTTTCTACAACTCGAATCATACTTTCCTTTAGTAGACTTTTTTAGATTTAAAGCTTCTTTCAATTAATTTCCAATGGACTTACTGCTATCAGTAATGGTCAGTGGTCAAGTTAGGAACAATTGCACTTCCTTCCTGCTTCTTTAGCGACCCCTCTACATTCTCTACATTAGAACCAATTAGGACCAAATAAACTCAACGTTTCAGAAAATCTTTCTTCTGAAGAAACTGCCGAGCAGACTTGTGGGGAAGGTAGTTCCTTAATTTTCCCGTCCCCCTGCATGCAATATTCTAATGCCCCATCCTGAGTTATTAGCCCCAAAAACCCCTTCCTGTCAGCAGTTCCTACACTTTATAACGGGGGTAGTTTCGTGGGTGTTCCGGCTATAACTCATATTGCAGTAGATGTGAATGACATTGTGTTGTTGTTTCAGGTTGGCCGCAGCGCAGGAGGCGGCGGCTCAGGCGGTGCAGCAGCAGACGGGGGCGGGCGCAGCTGATATAATGGGGGGCGCCAGCGCGGCAGGAGGGCAGGGGCCCAGCTCGTTGTTCCTGTTCTCCGAGGAGAACCCCATCCGCAGATACACGCGCTTCATCATCGAGTGGCCATATCCTTTCCAACAATAATTACACAATAATACTCCAATAAATCTAGCCCCCGGACCTGAACACAAGCAGCAGCGCTAGCACTCTATCATGACATATTAATAAACGTCATTCAATGGTCAGGGGCGGCCATGCAATGCCGCAGAATTATACCCCTTTAGCTGCAGCAGAACCGTTAACATTTTAACAACTAAAGTGGTGTTCGCAAATTGTCTAGCAACAGTTCTATGACCTCGAATCTGAATACGCGTGAACCCAAGCTTCGCCTTGTTTGCCCACTTTTTATATGGGATCGAGTTTCTTGGGAGGACCAAAGAAATGTGAGGATAAAAGTATATATTTCGATTTGAAACGTTGGCAGAAAAAGGTTATTTTAGTGCATCAGTAAATTCATCAATACTCTTAACTTAGGAAAAGTAAAACTATCTTCAGATAGAAAGCTTGTCAATTTTACGTGCTTTGCAAAGCAGCCAAAAAGTTTTGCTACTTTTTACCGATGAAGCAAGTTTCTCGTTTCTCTTCATTGAAATTTATTTAGACCACAAGTTCCCAACGAAAAAGTGAAGAAATTTTAAAGATAATAAATACTATGATAATGAATTGGTGCCTCATTAAGTAAAGTTTGTTGTGGTCAATAATATTGAGTCATTTAAGTGTAACCAATAAACTTGAAAAAAAATATGAAAGACGAAGAGCGTAAAGTAATTGAAATTTTGTGTGGTTACGTACATACATACATACATACCTACATGCGTAAATAGGTGACATATCGATTTTTTTACTTGTTTCTCGACCTATTTTAATCTTGAAAATGCGTACATAGAGCGTAAGCTCGAGCTCGAATTCCATTGACGTAATTCTTGTCGATACTAAAATATGGAGATTGATAACTTTCCTAATGGTATGTCCAATTGATCCACATTTTGTGAAACATGTATCTTTAAGCTAATGGAAACAAGACGCCTATGGATAATTTCAAAAAATGCAATATTCCTTGATCTACTGATAATTTCAATTGTAAACTAAGGTCTATCCTAAAACAATTAAATACTGGATGCCAAGTGAAGACGCATTAACATCATTAAACGTTATTTATATTGAATCCCGAAGCAGCGAGTCATTGCTGGACGCTGGACGTGTTTCTTGACGCCAATCCGTGTTTTTAGTATCATGCGTGAGCCCATGACCTTCATCATAAACCCCTGCTGCTCGTGCAAACCCCATTCTCCGCTACCCTACTTTTAAAACGGAGCGGAGCTCTTGAATTTTCAATCGCTCATCTCGTCACGAGGCCGAGCTTTCCTATGTCCTTAATAATTTACGGTTTCACCTGAATCGACAGTTTATAAGTGTACGCCATCCGAGCATCCGAAGTGAGCTACACTTCTGTTAATTACAATGGTTTCTTTTAACCTTTTATAGACGTACTTATTTATTGGCGTTTTGATTCCATTATCAGAGATGCCAAATCTCAATTACGTCAAACTTTACAAAAAGAGAAATTTACAAAGGTTTTTCTCGTAAAAGATTATTTGGTAATTGTTTACAATGCCCACTTCTCGCTTTTTGCGGTTTTTTTTTTGGAAACCATTGTGAAACTTTATTATGATGCCATTTTAAGCAATGAAATGTTTTGCAAATGATAAATAATTTTATGCAAAATTTATAGATAAAGATGTACTAGGGCAAGGAAAATAAGAGTAAAAATAGAAGTAGTTTGCCAAAAAAAGATAGGTATTGATTTTCGTAATGTATACATGGTGAAAAATGCGTTGGCGTAATTAGTTTTTTGAAAATCGAAGAGTGGGTAAAGTAAACAATGACCGATTATTTTATATGTGCAATATTTTGTAAAATTCGAAAAGCTCAATTTTGAAATTTTTCTTAACGAAATGTTTACTCCGTTCGAGTACGCCGTGCTTTTGACAATCATAGCCAACTGTGTGGTGCTGGCACTGGAGGAGCACCTGCCCAATCACGACAAGACTATGCTAGCACAAAAACTAGTAAGTTTCCTTGAAGGTTCTCTCGCTATTGTAGTTTCAGAACTAGAGCCTGGATAAAATAAATTAAAAATTAAAAACTGAATTAGGAAGATCTGATGTCTCATTAGAAGTCTTAATATGTTCATGTAAACCTCAGTTCATAATAATTGTATCAAATCTAATGTTCAGCTTTTAGAAGTACAGATTTGATCGTTTGGGTTGTATCTGAGGTAATTGATCTGCGAGGACGCTACTAAAATGTCACTAAGCAATTGCAAGAGATGCAGGTTACGATTTAATTAAATTATTAAACGATCCATCTTAAGAGCTTTTAAAGCTTCATAAGTGTTTAGCTTTTATGCATGCAACTGTATTGAGATTCTCAACCATCTAACGAGACTGGAGAAATTGCTAATTGTAATTTTAGGAATCCATTTCAGCTATTTTGACTACTATCCATACTATGCACGTAGACGAGGTGTCCAGGTGTTAGTTCTGAAACAATTTCGTTGTTGTCCGCAGATATTGAGAATGTTGTTTGTTTGCAGGAGGCAACAGAAGTTTACTTTCTAGGAATATTTTGTGTTGAAGCTTCCTTGAAAATTCTAGCGTTAGGTTTCGTTCTTCATAGAGGATCATATCTTAGAAACATTTGGAACATTATGGATTTCTTTGTCGTCCTTACGGGGTAAGTCGATTTTTCGAGCAATTATATGGAATGGTTCCGTTGCCAGCCGGGGTCATTCCGTAGTAAATGTGATTTCAGGCTATTTAACAATGTGCAGACCGTTGTTTATATGTATTTGTATGTGTAATCTTATCAGGTCTATGACAGTTTTTGCCGAAGCGAACGTTGACGTTGATCTGCGGATGTTACGGTCGTTCCGCGTGTTGCGACCCCTCAAGTTGGTGTCCAGGATCCCAAGTAAGGGTCGCCCCGTCATTCAATCACTAATACTCTAACTGTCTAGTACCGGCCCGCTGTAGACCAGACTAGACTTTTTAGACGGTGTTAGATCATAGAGACATAGTTTAGTCACTACTAACTACCACACTACTACTGTATTACAATTATTTACTTATTAATATTATTGAGGTAGGATAGGAGTTTTTGGGTACTGTGGGTGTCTTCGTCTTTCAGCCATTATTCTACTGATTGCGCCGCGGTGTGCATGTCTGTAACGTAGGTAGACAGTGCTCGATGCATATATTTCAGTTTTATTTGTAGATTTATAGCTAGAGGTATTGGATGCTTCATTTGCAAGAATACAAAGAGTCACTCATTATAGACAACCCAAGACATTGTCGAGTTTGTCATCTCATTTCAATGCCACTCACTACAATCATTTTCACTACATCCTTGCCTCCTCGCTTCCGAGGAGTTAAAATTATGAAAATACTTTGTTTCAAAATACCAAACCAATCAAAGCCAACCTGTACCAGATCAGATTTTATCGACCTCATACAAAAACTGTTTGTCTTTCTTAAATAGTAATTTGATAGTGTACTTTATTTGATCCTTGTTCTAACTATCTTAATTTTGTTAACTAGAAATAAGCCCTAGAACCAAAAAGAAATTCGAAGTAAAATTATACGAATTTAAGCAATAATTACAATTCAGAATCTTAAGAAGACAAAGAGATCTTGTAAGAAAAAATAGCGAAACCTGAACCAATTTAGATTATGTTATGATCTCGACTCTCGATTCTCTGATCTGTGATTTTGGAGTTTTCATTATTTTTATTTCATTTGTTTCTGACGATCAAACAAAATTGTTCTTGGATCAGAAGTAGGTACTAATTTAATGATATATTAATTACTGATAAAGTTCTTAGTTTTTCTTTGAATTCTAAAACTAGGTTTCATTTTAATCAATAAATGTTAATTGCAACGTACGACACGCTCTAGCTTTTAATCAAACACAAAGAGGAGTATAATATAAATAATAAAAAGATAGTAATAGATTGCCACAACTTCAAAAGTTTTCTCATTCAATTTATGCTATATCGTTCCAATCTTACATCAAAACAAAAGTATTTGAAACTTCTTTATTCTCGTGCATCAGCTCATGCCCATACATAGTTAGTTTTATTCAAGTAAGCTACCATGACTCTAGCAGTACCCTATGATATTCTTACACATGGACTCCAGTGCCTGAATTTTGACCATGAATGTATTAAATGTTTGTACATATCACGTTCCTATTTCTGAATGTGTTAGTTTCGAGCATTGTTTATCGTTTGTAGCGGACTGGATTTTGATTCCTACACGAATCAGTAAATTTTGCCAACTGCAGACAACTGAAGTGTATAGTTACAAGTACTCAGCCTATCGGTTGGCCAGTTATTTATTTTTTTGCTGTGTGGTGTTATTTTTTTAATTTCAGGTCGCATCACTTAGAACGTTTATTAAATTGAATTAGTGTATTTTACTGAATAGCATAGTTGTATTTTGAAGTAGATGAGTGGCTAGAGGCTAGTGTTTTGCAGGTTTCTGACGTTGTTCCCTCAGGAGATCATAGCAGTGGACCTGCGCACGTTGCGGGCTATTCGAGTGCTAAGACCTCTCAAGCTAGTCTCTGGCATCCCTAGTAAGTAGATGAAGTGTAGATGTGTCCCGATCCAAGTTCTTCTCATCCCAACACACCACAAGGTCACTAAATTTGACCAATACGACATAGTCTTGTGCTGTGTTCAGTAGATTCTTGTATTATTAGATGAAGATGCAATGTAGCTCTGCAACTAGATTAGAAGAGCTTATAAATCTCTTGGCTTTTTACTACTATTACTATTATCTTCTCTACTATTACATGTTCCTCTTTATGTTAACACTAAATCAACAAATTGACACGACATACACAACAAATTCACCCAAACGGAACTTAATTTATTTACAAACCGCTCTGTCCAGGCCTGCAAGTGGTGTTGAAATCTATCATCAAGGCTATGGCACCTTTACTGCAGATTGGTTTACTGGTATTGTTTGCTATTGTCATCTTTGCTATTATTGGTCTGGAATTCTACTCGGGTGCCCTCCACAGAACGTGCTACAGCCTTTACGATATAGGTCAGTATTTCCCGAACAAAAGAGTCGCCAGGTCTCACAATCGTAAGTTGTAGATGAAATGGTGAAAGAAGGAGATGCCGAAGTGCCGTGTAACACCGACAATGAAACCCAAGCCCAGTCCCAGGGTAGCAACTGGTGTCGAGATGGCAATTCCGTTTGCTTAGAACGTTGGGAAGGGCCCAACAACGGCATCACCTCTTTCGATAACATTGGCTTTGCCATGCTAACGGTATTCCAATGTATCACCATGGAAGGATGGACGGCAATCCTTTATTGGGTAACGTCAAGGATCTCCGATAAAAAGCAGCTCTGACTTGATTTTTTCAGATGAACGATGCCGTAGGGAGTTGCTTTAATTGGATGTATTTCGTTCCACTTATAGTATTAGGTTCTTTTTTCATGCTGAATCTGGTTCTTGGTGTTCTCAGTGGGTAAGAATCTTGTTTCCTAATGACTATTTTCTCTAAATCGTTAAATTCGTTAGAGAATTTTCTAACGAAAGGCTCAGAGTTGAAAGAAGGGCAAAATTTCATAGAACTCGATCAAAGAAAATGTTTATCGAAACTTTTGGCCGTTATCTAGATTGGATAACGGAAGCAGGTGATGATATGCCTCAAAGTATCCGCTAATTGGTAGAGCCATTGTAATGTTTAGAAAATAAGTTGTGTTTTGACCCTTATGCATAACGGCTAATTACTTGCTTTTTGATGTAGTGAATTTGCCAAAGAAAGAGAAAAAGTAGAAAATAGACAAGAATTCTTAAAGCTAAGGCGAGCCGCGCAGTTAGAACGAGAACTCAACGGTTACGTCCAGTGGATATGTAAGGCAGGTTAGTGTTGTGGCCAGTGTTGCTGCTAGCAGTGCTGACTGTTGTGTATTACTGTGGCTGTATTTCAGAGGAAGTGATATTGGCCGAGGAACGCACAACAGAGGAGGAAAAATTGCACATCATGGAGGCTAGAAGGAGGGCAGCGAAAAAGAAAAAGCTGAAGAAAATGGGGAAGAGTAAAAGTACCGACACCGAGGAAGAAGAACAAGAAGAGGAAGTTGGTGATGATGGTAAGAATTACTCTTATAAATTCATCATGCATTTTTATGGACTGTTCTCTTTCGTCTCCCTTAATCAATAGAAATTAACTTGTTAGAAAGGAGAAAGTTAGACTTTTCACTAGTAAATTCTGCATGGAAATCTAATCACTACCTTTTCTTACCGAAATTGAATTTGTATTATGTAATTTAAAACCATCATCACTAACCATCCATATCACAAACTTTACTCTACTAGTCTTCAATTTTACTGATATCATGTTTTAATCCACAGTATTTCTTACAGAGTCTAAGAAAAAGCTAAAAGGTATGCGGAACTGGTGGACCACATTATTATGTAAAATAAGAAACTAGACTTGTCTTAGCTCATAATTAAAGTCTCTGTAGTGCCTATACTGCGGGTTCTTTTCTTTCGAGGGGCAAACATGACAACTTATTGCATTATTACACTAAATCAGATGTTTGCTCCTCACCCAATTCTTAGACCTGTGTAGCTCCTACACTGAATCATTTATACCATTCCATTTCATAATGACTGTGACGTACCTGCAGAGTGACAAAGCATTTCAGTTTCCAATTTAAAGTGACCTCACTTGAAAGGATGCTATCTCACTGTGTATGTGCTAAAAATTCAAAAGAAAGCTTCACAGGTCGCTTTGGCTGAACTCAACTAGCATCATCCCAACCATAGTTGACGTAGATTTATACTGCTCTTATTACAGTAGAATCTACTAGAACAATAGCAAACTATTTAGGTTTTGTATTAGAGTTACCTATAGGCCTAAGTATGCTATTTGATGTAGAAAAACGTGTTACCTGTGTATAGAATTAGCTTGTAGGGTTCGTTTTGTTTTAAATTTTTTGTTGATCTTAACTGTTTTAAGTTTGTTTCTGTTGATTTGTGTTGCAGTAGTTTTTATTTTAATCGTAATCGATTATATTCAATCATGTCTGTTTTGCAAAATTTAACGATTATCAAATGAAGATTTTCAAAATATGTGGTACTCGGCCAATATACGAAATTTTCGCATGTTGAAGTTAGTATTGTTAACAGGATTTGGCCGGACGGGATACTTGAAGACTAGAACGCAGGGTCAAGGAGGTTGCGCTAGCTTCTGGAGAGCAGAAAAGCGTCTTCGGTTCGGCATCCGCCACATGGTCAAAACCCAGTGGTTTTATTGGTCCGTTATTATGTTGGTTTTCTTTAATACTTTTTGTGTTGCCATTGAATACCACGGCCAACCGCAATGGTTGAAAAACTTTTTATGTAAGTACGACGATCCTTCAGTTGTTGGAGATGACAATTTTTCTTTCAGTCTACACGGAATACGTATTCCTGGGCCTGTTCATGTCCGAGATGTTCATTAAAATGTATGCCTTGGGTCCCCGAATTTATTTCGAATCCGCATTCAATCGTTTCGATTGCGTGGTAATCACGGGATCAATTTTCGAAGTGGTATGGTCGCAGGTAAAAGGCGGATCCTTCGGTCTGTCGGTATTGAGAGCATTGAGACTGCTGCGTATTTTCAAAGTGACCAAGTACTGGTCGTCTCTGCGAAACCTCGTCATATCTCTGCTCAATTCCATGAGGTCCATTATATCTCTGTTGTTCCTTCTCTTCTTGTTCATACTGATTTTCGCGCTGCTCGGTATGCAGCTGTTTGGTGGTCAATTCAACTTCGACGATGGTACTCCACCCACAAACTTCAACACTTTCCCGATTGCACTTTTAACAGTATTTCAAGTAAGAATTTATACCTAAACATTTTACCCAAAAATTAATCCATGCTTCCTAGATTTTGACCGGAGAAGATTGGAACGAAGTGATGTACCATGGAATTCAAGCTCTGGGAGGCCACGATGGGGGCGGGATGATATATTCGTTGTACTTCATCATTCTCATGCTGTTTGGCAACTACACTTTGCTCAACGTGTTCTTGGCTATCGCGGTAGATAATTTAGCAAACGCCCAAGAACTCACAGCCGCGGAAGAGGAGCAGGCAGAAGAGAATAAAGAAAAACAGGCTCTAGAGTTGGAAAAAGAAATGGAAGCGCTGCAAATGGAAGGTAAAATCTCAAACTAGATTTCTCGACGCTGTCAATACTCGTTAAACAAAACTAACTAATACTACCAGCAGGGTCAAATCCTAGAGTAGAAGTGTGTCCGCCTAGTCCGGTTCGAGGTCGGAAAAAGAAAGACGTTAAACCTCCCGACGAAGAGGAAGAGATTGTTGGTCCCAAACCTATGCTGCCGTATTCTAGCATGTTTATATTGTCACCCACAAATCCGTAAGTTACAAGTATTCAGAACGGTTGGAGAATAATTTTAAAATTTCAGCTTGCGAAGAGCTGCACATTGGGTGGTGAATTTGCGATACTTCGATTTTTTTATTATGGTTGTAATTTGCCTCAGCTCGATGGCGCTAGCCGCTGAGGACCCCGTGGACGAGGACTCGCCCAAGAACCTGATTTTAGATAGGTTCGATTACGCTTTCACCGGCGTCTTTGCCGTTGAAATGTTCCTCAAGATCGTCGATTTGGGGGTGATCCTGCATCCAGGATCGTATCTGCGCGAATTTTGGAACATAATGGACGCGGCCGTGGTCATTTGCGCCTTGGTTTCCTTAGGGTTCGATTTAGCGTAAGTCTCGCTGCTACCAAAGACGCTCTTTCAGTTTTCTCGTTTCCAGGCAAAAGAAGCAGGGAGCGAACTTGTCCACCATTAAGTCACTGAGGGTGCTTCGAGTGTTGAGACCTTTAAAAACAATTAAACGAGTGCCCAAATTAAAAGCAGTGTTCGACTGTTTAGTGAACTCATTGAAAAATGTGATAAACATTCTTATAGTGTATATATTATTCCAGTTTATATTTGCTGTGATCGCCGTTCAGTTGTTCAACGGAAAATTTCGTCATTGCACCGATGCAAGTAAATTTACAGAAGCTACTTGCCAGTAAGTTTTGTAACTCTCACCACTGGCAACCAGCATTGTGAATCGTCATTCTTTCAGGGGTCAGTATTTTGTTTTCGACGAAGATAATGATGTGCCTCGCGTAGAAAATCGGGTGTGGAAACTACAAAGTTTTCACTACGACGATGTAGCCATGGCTATGCTGACACTATTTGCTGTTCAAACGGGAGAAGGCTGGCCCCAGTAAGATCATTGTCTCTTATTACTGCTGCTTAATCCCCAATTCCATAGGGTTCTACAAAATTCAATGGCTGCCACATATGAGGATCAAGGCCCTATACAAAATTTTCGAATAGAAATGTCCATTTTCTATATTGTATATTTTGTAGTGTTCCCATTCTTCTTTGTAAATATATTCGTAGCCTTGATCATTATTACGTTTCAAGAACAGGGTGAAGCTGAACTACAAAGCGGTGAAATTGACAAAAATCAAGTGAGTATGGCAGCAACGATGACCAATGTCCCTCTAAACCAACCCGATGATTTCAGAAATCTTGTATAGATTTCACAATACAAGCACGTCCATTAGAGAGGTACATGCCGAACAAACGAAACAGCTTCAAGTACAAGATTTGGAGGATCGTGGTATCAACACCGTTCGAATATTTTATTATGATGCTGATTGTATTTAACACATTGTTACTCATGATGAAGGTATGTGTCTTTCATGTTTCACGTCATTGCGAAATACCGCACCATTTACTCGTCTTCTGGCGATAACCAAATTCATAATAAAAGTCGGCAGCGTAGTCAAATCAGGAACTCGCGATTCGAAATTGGACACAAGAACAACAGCACACTAACGCCTATGCAATGTGCACTGATTCAATGCATATTGGATGAACGAATCGCATTTTATGTTACCTACTCGTACAGTTAAATATCAAATCCAATATTGCTTACCGTCGATTTTAAAAATGTTAGTAATGGAGAATATTATTAGATTGTGACAAAATTGCGCAATTTACCCTTAGATTAGATTGGTGTTTCGAAAACCATTGGCTATAGATTAAATAAGTATATACTCTTGGTGTCGTGCAAACATATTAGCATGATCTGTGACTGTTTGCTTCGAACATGTTTTGGATAATCTCTATTCATACTGAAACAAATCTGTTAGATCAACCAATCCACACTTGCCTAAAGTTACAGGATTGTCAACTCCACCTAAATTTCGTTTCACGGTGCAAAATCAACGTTCCACCAAGCCACGACTTTTTCCAAAGTTATAGCATTAGCAGCTTTCTTCAGGTTAATTAAGTCAATGAGATTCGGCTAAGTTAAAACTGGCTTTAAAACAATAAAATTAAAAATAAGACTAAATTTATACCTAGAGACACTAAATGTAAAGAATTTTGTCAAGTTCTCAATCAACCCCTGAAGACTAGTTAGAAGTGATTGTTGTTATTATGGCGCGTTAATTTAGAAAAATTTTGGAAAAAGTGGTGCCGAGAGGATGTTAACTTTGCACCTGGTGTACTTTGTCATTGCGACTTTGTGCAAGTGATGTTGTTTCGTAACCGTGTGGAATACTTGGGGTCATTGCATTCACCCGTGCATGATTCTATGTGTAAATGTTGGAAACTCAGAATTCATTCGAGCTGCACCATTGTGAATGTACTTGGGGTCTCGGCTGTTATTTGCCATAGAACAATTAAATTCAAGGATTGTTTTGCATTGCTCTGGCTGCAGTGCACTTTACAACACGAATCCTTGTAGAATTATAGAGTATTATCCACAACTAACCTTTTCCCATCACGTAAATGTTCTGGTTGTACCATTGCTAAGTAATGGCATTCACGATCACCTAAATCTTGTCAATTAACAGAGAAGTATAGGTTGATAGTAACGCCATTACCGAATTTGGTTCCTGAAAGTTTTGATGTTAGTGTATTAAGAATGGTAAGCAGGGAGTTCTACCGCGCGTTTCAGATGTGGTACAAGTCCCTGATTTACTCGAAATCACATAGATACTTAATTAGCTGTAGAGTACTATATTGGACAGTCTGGCCACGTGTTGTGTGTGTTTTAACAGTATGACAAGCAAGGCGATACCTACACCAAAACGCTTAAGTACCTCAACTGGGGCTTTACGGGCATGTTCACAGTGGAGTGCTTCCTCAAGATCCTTGCCTTCGGCGTTCGGGTAAGAACATGTAGACTGTAAGCTGTCAGAAAATTTAACGACGGCTTCCTTATTTTAATTGTGCAAATTAAATCCAAAACTAAACAAATTTCTTAAAAAAAGGTTGTGATGACTGGACGAAATTTTGAAAATTTAAGAGAAACACCTTATTGCTCCCAAATCCTCCATGATCCATCCACGACTTCTATGTCACTGTGCTTGCTATTTATTGTTCGTTATGCATGGCCGTTATGTAGTTGCAATTGCATGCCAATTACACTGATACACTACACAAGAACCTGAGGAATTGCAACAAAGATTTGGAAGGATCGTTTCTGCAAAGTGTTTGCGTATCGATTTGTTTCAATGTTATCATTAATGTGTTTAGAAGAAAAATGGTGTCAATTGTAATTGACTCTGCCGACTTTTCGAAAATAACCTGTAAAACAGGTAGGCGATATTGCTTGTAGAGTAGTTGCTACATTTGTAAGTTGTTGTAGTACCACGAGTCACCGCCCTTGTTGTCCGACATCCTGGCAGCAATGAATATTCTATTTACCTTCCTCTTCCTTTGTGAGACTGTTCTCAAGCTCATCGCTTTCGGCATCAAGGTAATCCACTTAAGTCACGTTATTTTCGCTAATAGGTACAATGTCATTATTTATACACTGTTAGTTTCGATAGCCGGCATTTTTTTTTCTACCGTAAACCATGAAAGTAGTTGGCACGTTATTATTAGCAGTAGCATTAGAATTACATCGACAAGTTTTGAGCACATTCTCCATTTAATACTATTTTAGTTCCAACAGTAGTTAGAAGCAAGTAGTTTTGATAGCCACGTATCTCAACTGTTTCCCATAGACGAGAAACCAGTTATTTTTGGTACTTACCTAACTTAAATGCTTAAAATACTAGCATGTTTTACATTATCATCCTTATTCCTTTTGTTCCAGAGTTGTATTAGACTCTAAATTAAAATCATACTCAAGACCGTTCCTTTTGCTTCTTACTAATCATTGTCAGTGAAGTGCCATTTCTGCAAAACGTAACAACCACTTTAATACTGCTTCAACCTTTCAACTAATTAGAATTACTTGATTTACTAACTACCCTCCAAGCCTACTGTAAAAGATAGAACCATTAGATCAACCCTAACATCCCAACCTATGGATTAATTTAATGTTTGGATGACAAAATTATTAGCTTTCCCAATTGGTACTTGAACATTATCTAGACAATTTTTGTTTTCTAAGGAACTTGTTTATTTGTGATTTTTTTTACGTTTTTCTCATAGCGTAAGCACTCGACTGGCCGCAATAGTCTTAAAATTCAGCTAAGGCGCACGCGCTGTTTCAACATCTTCACCAAGACTATTTCGGCTAGTCAATAAGCTTCGAGCGTTTTCGACTGGTTGCTGCAGTTCAAAGCAAACGCATTAGGTCAAAAGCGTTTTAATGCATGTTAAGCTAGCTAAATCCGCACGCATTCTGCGTCATCTTCAATTAAAATCAACAAATGCCCGACGACTACAGTACTAAGTCATCTTTCAGGTCATCTTACGCTATTAAACTTATTTTGCAACAAAAGCGCATTTGCACCATGTAGCGCAACTCCTGACGAAAACGCTACGCTATCAGTAACTGGCAGATTTACTGCACCAATTCGTCGTCCTTTCGATGACACTTTTTTTTTATTAACAATCTGATTTACGTCAATATTAACGAAAATTGTTCTAACGTAATATATTGTTCTGTTAGAATTTCTTCAAAGACCCATGGAATACGTTTGACTTCATAACGGTGATTGGAAGTATCGTCGACGCGATGGTGGTGGAGTTTGGTGTAAGTATCTTTTATTTTAAGAAAATACCGACATAATTACATAATTACAAGATTACCACTATACACAGTTATACACAGATTCCGCATCAAATTTTGTCAAAGGTACAGGAATGGTGTTGGTGATGCACAGGCACCTGTTTGTCTATTGCACTTTAATATGTTTGTTTTAATGTTTTATCACCAACTGAATGCTGCTTTGTTCAATTCAAGGAAAGAGCCGCAAAAGTTGCCAAAGAGAAGGTACGTTTCACTGATAACACGATGATTCGATAAAACTCTATTCTATGATAATCATAGTTCAATGTCTAGTACCTAGATACTATTAATTATGACATTAGGCTAGTTTTCCGATAATATTGTGTAAAATAATTAAATTAGATCAATTACTGGTCTAGCTAGAGTAACTAATGAAGGTTAGTTAACGGCATGTTAATTAGGTTTGACCCCTTAAACTTTTCTAGTGTTAACTTGTTACTTTTTGTAGACTCCACAAAAGTTAGCGTTAGATGCCGCCATCGGCAAGTGGATGCAGGTATATAATAAAAAATTTTAATAAGCGGTTCGTATATTAGAAAAAATAATTGATGACGGTGTGCTGCTATGACGCCCTAAAAGCTTATTAAAATTTTAATTGAGTCCGAGGGTCACCATAAATCATGGCATGTACCTCGAGTAATGCATGCATGCGAAGTTTCATTAGATTAAGTAAATCGGAGAAGAAAGTGTGGGTGAGTATGTCCTTATAACAACATAGAACACAAACACGAACTATTTAACACAATCACCAGACGTATTTACATACATAGGAGTAATTTAAAATTTTCAGTAATTTTGCAGTCTAGTTTTTTATAGATAACTTGTAATCAGCATCGTAGTAGAAGTAGTGTATCGAAATAGCTTTATCATTGTGGTTACATTTTAATTTGAAATTGCTTCTGCCACATTCACTTGATTGCGTTCTTGTTACCGAGATGTCAAATTTCAGGAAAACTTTATCAATGTTGGATTTTTGAGGCTGTTTCGAGCTGCACGGTTAATCAAACTTTTGCGCCAAGGATATACCATACGAATCCTTCTCTGGACTTTTGTTCAGAGTTTCAAAGCTCTTCCTTACGTCTGTCTTCTAATAGCCATGCTATTCTTCATCTACGCCATCATAGGAATGCAGGTAATGTTGATCCCAACAAAAACTCTTCAAATCCTACCAAACTCACGATGCAGGTGTTTGGAGATATCGAGGAAGTCCCGACCGAAGCCATCAATCGCCACAACAATTTCAGAAACTTTGTTCAAGGACTAATGCTCTTATTTAGGTAAATCTCTTTGTTTTTCACCAAAGTCGAAATACTCTTTTCTAATTCTTTTCATTACAGATGTGCAACTGGAGAAGCCTGGCCTAGCATAATGTTGTCCTGCATCAAGGGACAGCCCTGCGACCCTCAGGCTAAGAAGGCGGAGAACGATTGCGGCTCCAATATATCTTACGCTTATTTCGTGTCGTTCATATTTTTTTGTTCATTTCTGGTAACGACCGAAGAACTTTAAGTACAAGCAATTGAGCGATTATTTCTAGATGTTGAACTTGTTCGTTGCCGTAATTATGGATAACTTCGATTACTTGACCAGAGATTCCTCGATATTGGGAGCACATCACTTGGATGAATTCGTTCGAATTTGGGCGGAATATGACCCTAACGCCACGTAATTTTCTTCACGTATTGCAGAATTGACGTTGACATTGCTTTTTTAGGGGCAAAATTCATTACGTGGAAATGTACGACATGTTGAAAAACATGGATCCTCCTTTAGGTTTCGGTAACAAGTGTCCGAATCGATTGGCGTACAAGAAACTGATACGAATGAACATGCCTGTAGACGACGAAGGAAGAGTTAACTTCACTACGACGTTGTTCGCTTTAATCCGAGAGAATTTGAACATTAAAATGCGCTCAGGTACGTGATTTTCTTTGGAATATTGCACTGCTAATGTCGGTTTTAGCGGACGAAATGGATCAAGCCGATGATGAGTTGAAGGTGACAATCACAAATATTTGGCCGCTTCAAGCCAAGAATATGGTCGATTTATTGGTCCCGCGTAGTGACCAATTAAACAACGGCAAGTTGACTGTTGGTAAAATTTACGCTGGTCTTTTGATCCTGGAGAGTTGGAGGAGCACGAGGTTCGGTCAGATGGAACCGACTGGACTGCCGGTATGTTTTCATTCAATCCAATCGAAAATATATACATTGTACTTGACAACAAAAGATTTCTCATACTTCCCGAACAGTTCTACAGACATATTTGTGGCCAATAAGAACGATTGTTTTATGTGTTTGTAAGTGTTGTATATACCCCGCCAGATAGAGCTCAATGTTTTCCTTTCTACCAATCGTCCTCTTCGAGCAACACTTTGTTATATTTTACCGGGGTCCCAGCCGGAGAACTGACGCCAAAGGAGTTTGATAGCAAAAATTATAGGTGATTTTTGTAAGCCTATTTGGTTAGTTTGGTCAGTAAAGAAATTGAAAATATTTACCTACAGATAACTCAAAAAATAATTTTGAAAAAAAAAAAATTATTTTTTTTGTGTCATGGCTAATAATAATAATAAGTATATACATATATCTTAATCATTTACATTTGGCATTATTCAAAATTAAAACCCTGAAGTTAACGAAAAAAAATATTAAAATTATGAGAACTCAAGATATACCTAAATCTCAATCAGGACAAATAGTTTAAAAGTATGTATAAATTTGTTTATAACTGATGCATCCACTATTTATATGCATAGTAGAAGAGGTATATAAATAATCTAAAAATTAATATATGTGTTACTTGTATGTTACAAAATTTATGAGGAACAGATTGCAACCTTTTGGTGTCATTTCGACAGTGGCTAGAGGTAACAACACAAATAGATAATCTTTTTGTCTGTGGTCCTGGCCTGGAGCAAAATCCACCAGTCACCAGTGCCTTCTCGCAATTAATTAATTCTATGTGTATTTAACTCCATAAATATAACAAAGTGTGATTAATACAATACATACAATAATGAATCAATCATCATAACACCTTGATTGGATTTTGCAACTATTTAAAACAATTATTTATTTTAAACTCAAATAATTACCGGGGTGAATGGTGAATACTTCTTCGAGCTGAATGCTAAGTCGGTAACATTTCAATTCCCGTTGTGTGCAGCTTAAGGTAAAAGTTTTAAATAGTTGCTAAGGTTGTAAGGTCTCCGTGAATAAACTGACTGTTACTAGAATGTGAAACTCTAGTTTAGCCCAGACTCCGTTGTTTATTTAGTACGTGTTGTCGAAATATACGGTAGACTCTGGTTGTATCCTAGTAAATGGACCCCACTCTTACACAACATCAGTAGAAATCCCGATTTTCTTTATAATACATTAATTTCAATGTTGTATTATAAATGAGAAGGCACGAAACACAGACAAGTTAGTTGAGAGCTAGTGCCCTATAATTGTTGTATATTTATTTCAGGGTTTTGGAAATAGTCCCTCAGCAAATCACGCGGTAGTATATTAAATATTTTTAATTTTTATCTATTTTCTTAGATTTTTACAATTTAAGAAATTCTCATTCATAGTACAGTCCTGTAGTAGCAACTTGGCATCATCTCTCTATTTATATAAATATTCTCGTTAGCATTTACTGTGTCTGTTTGCTGCACTTTCGTTCGTTCTATTGAAAGTGTATCTATCTGTCCTGCAAGTTTTCTATCTGTCTGTATCTTGTCTATATTATCGAATTTGTGCATGACGATATTCACTGGTGATTTTCTAATTCTCTACGTAGCATGCCACTTGGGTAAATCTTGCTATAAATGTGGTATTTACAGTGAAACCTTCTCTCTTTTGTACATACAAGCACCGAAACACTAACGCTATCCTAGATCTCGTTATTTAATGTCTTCACTGTACATAGTTTTATACGGGTTTTCTGACGCGTGGCAGGTTTCACTGTGGTCTTAGTTTGGGTAAAGTAGTAAGTTTAGAGGTAGGTTCGACGCAAATTAAGGTAATGTTTCCGTGAATTGCATGTTTTGCATTAATGTGTTTTAAAAAACTTCCATTTTGTATCATACAATATTTTCTTCTGGCCACATTTGACATGAGAATTAGAAATTACGAATAGCACTAGATCTAGTAGCGTGGTAATTAAACGTTTGACGGTGGATATTGATGAGGGAGGAAAATCCACGCCTCATAGAATAGATTGGTTAAAGTAAAAGTTTGTTGAATGACAGAAAGCGTCGTTTTTTGACTGCCTGTTGGATATGGCCGGTCATTTGGGTGGAAGTCGGGCAGGTTCAATGAGCTTAGAGGGCGCTCCTCTCATGGGCGCCGAGGAGGTTCCCGACGCTCACGCCCACGAAGAAAGTTCCTTAGCTACTCTGGCTCGACGAAACACTAAGCGAAACCGATCCATAAGGTAGGCAAAACAATATTTTTCAAACTCAAACTAACATTTTATGTTTGTTACAGGAACAAAAAGGTGAACACAAGACATTTGGTGGTAACTTAGTTATTAGGTCAGAATTATTAGGTTTAACATTAGGATCCAAAGTCAGCAGTCATAATTGTTGGATGTTCGTTTACAGATGCAGATAAAGATGTTATAGTTGTAAGTTAGACACGAGATTAGAAGGTATTTTTAGAGTTTTAGACTGAAATAACAAACTGTCAATGATTCATCATCTAATTACAAAATAGTTATTTACTAATAATATATTGTACTTCTGCATGATTTACTAATCTTTCAACTTTGTTCAACAACAAGTTGGGAACTCAAACTAACTTGTCACTTTTTTTAGAGAGTTGCCAGGCTTTTGTAAAACCCCAACTTGCTAAAATTAAAGTAGGCAGCTTTTCATTACTAAATTCTTAACGTAACGCGACTCTGGCAACTCCATCCTTATCTTTAGACCTTTCTAGAATAACTGCTGACATCTTCTAACCTTTTCCAGTAGTACCTAATCTATAGCTAATGGATTCTCTAATTCACAGTTACAGTTTTCATATAGGCACAATTTTTCCCATTACCATCGATTCAAGTAGTTTGTTTTTATGTTTGGTTAACGTAGTCCGTTAGTGAAAGTAGGGTAAAGGTAAATTTTTGATTCGCTGTAACGTGCCTAAAAGTAGTCTTAATTTTGATCTAAGTGTCGAGCACTTTTTGCATGTTTTATCTCTGCATGCCCTTCTGTTTATTGTTGCAAGGAACAGGACCTGGTATGAATGGGACTGTTACTTTTAAAATTTTAAGTGTCCCCTTTCATTTTCACTCGTCCCGTAATTTGTCTCATCAATAGAGACTTAGGTAAATTTTGTGTAGGTGATGGAACTTCAAGACGGGATGGGTTCTAGAAGACCCTCTTGTGATAGCATAGGTGACCAACAACACTTACATCCCGCAGGCTTCGGAAACACCCACCGAAGATCTCCCAGTCTTCGGTGAGCTTCAATGTAAGATCGTGGGAGTCGTGCTATAACTTTAGTTGCAGGAGGGGAAATTCACCCTCTCTCCAGAGAAGTCCGTCGCCTCGACGTCGATATCCCCATCACCTCCACCACGACATCGGTTTCTCAGATACCGTTTCGAACGTTGTTGAAATTGTTAAACATGAACATCAGAGGGCGCACTCCCACAGGAGATTTGTTCGAGGTAAATTCAACATTTCCAAAATAAACCTAAAGGGCGAAACCCTCCTTTTCCGCCCCACTGCCGCTGGTGTGGTCAGTAAACTTAAATTATCGCATCTAATAATTAGGTTTATCAAGAGATCCATAGTTTTGTTTATTTGCAAGATTTTATTCGGGGTGTCAACTATCAAGACAAATGTGTCTTTGCTGTATGGAAAGTTTATTTTAATTAACAACGTTAAGTAACGTTATCTTTCTGCAACTCACTATTTGAATGTGTTGTCTCCTAACTAAAAAAGTCCCGGTTTTTTCCAAATTTAAGACAAAGAGCCTTTAGTTTCCATAATCTAGTAGAGTATCGAGCTTTCTTAGACTTAAATTTTCTAATAAAAAAATAGAAAAAGTTGCTTTAGTGCATCTTCTTTAAACGTTTTCTAAATAAAAAATTAAGGATTTAAATTTACTGAAAATCTGCGAATTGGCTTTCTTACTGGCCATGTTCCTGTTGTGCTTATCGGTGTTGATGCATTTCGGTTTCCACCGTCACCGGAGTGCCATTCCAAAAAATGTTTTTCAAGAATTTTCCGCGTTAGGTTCGTGGTCGGCTTCGACAAGTCCAGCCAGATCCCCTTCTCCCACAGGTGGCCGCCACCACAACTCCCGATACGGCCCCTTGCGGTCATCGCGACGCGGATATGGGACCACAAGTCTGTGCCAGCGGTCGCGATCGCCCAGTCCCACGCATCCCGTACCCCATCAACAAGGCCCACCGACAATAGGTAAGGTAGATGTTGGTAAACATAGCAACTAAAAGCATTAGCGAGTTTCACAGCCGGTGCTGTGGTAGGTATACCCATGCAGCAGTCGGCCGCTCACCAGGGCAGCATGCAGCACAGTCACCCGATGTTGGGCGGACGTCGTGGACAAGGCAGACGGCTGCCGCCGACCCCCTCGAAGCCTTCCACCCTCCAGCTGAGACCAGGGCCCATCAACTTTCCCAAACTCAATGCTTCACCAACGCATGTGAGTTGCAGCTATACACAACAAATTTTCAGCAGGAAGGGCTTCTAAAAAACTTCTTTTAAATAATATGCTCAAGAAAGTGATGATCGCCATTATATTGGCAGCTTTAGTCTTCGCCAGTTTTACCACGTGATAAAGTCTGCATATGAGTCTTACAGAACCGTAGTCTAAATCTAAATAACTAGAGGTAGACTGAGTTTGAGGGTAAAATTGTTGTGAGCTTAACGCAGTTGTAATGTTAATTTGTGCGCCTTGTCTAATAGCAGATGCAATCCCACTCGGCGCACGCAACCCCCCATTCGCTGCCCCACAGCTTCCCTCGGGACCGCGAGCGCGAGCCCCTGCGGGAGATAATGCCGGCTGCGGTGAGCGGCATTGCCAGGGATGGAAATCAGGCGCCTTTGAGCTTCGAACAGGCGGTGGCCCTGGGACGAGGTGGCAGGATGCTGCCTAGTCCTGTGCCTAACGGCTACAAGCCCAAGCCGACCCGGTCGCGTCACTCGGACTCTGACGACGACGACTGGTGCTAACACACGGGGAACACTCAGTAACTGAGTTTACTTTCGCCGTTTCCAACATTCTTAATTAATGCTGCGATTCATTCGAACTTGCTAACGAAGGTGTTAAGATAACTGTTATTCACAATAAGTCACTGGCCTTTCAGGAATTGAATAACATGTTGATGTCGTGTTGGTGTTCTCCAGAGTGGTGAAGACTATAGTCATCACGTACGTTTTTATTAATTACATTTTGTAACTACTGCCAATACCAATTTTTAACTTGATGCCCTTGTGTTAACGGCGCGGCGGACCAGCGAAGCCTTTCCAAAGTCGAAGAATCATCCACTTTGCGACGTTTCCAGATTGCCGCCGAGGGTTCGCTGGCCCTGAGCGAACATTGCATGGAGATGTGCGAGTTAAAGTTTCGTATACATGTACATAACTAAAACGTAATAATAATGATTGGTAGTTCTGAATTTTACATAAATGTAATTTATACCAACCATTTTATTCTGATAAATAATTATAATTCTTCCCTAAAGTGCTTTAAACACTAAATTTACGAAACATACTTGTTACATCAATAAGAGTTAGTTGAATTGTTGAGTTGTGTTTTCATGTGATTAGTTTATATAACATTATTTCTGTGATATGAGCACTAATGGTGTGTGTTTAGTGTTATGGTTTCAGTGCTCTGGACTACTCCGTTTCAGTTCGTACCTACCAAGTACCACGTAACTAATGTACACTATTCTATTAGACCTTAACCACTCGATAGGGCATTTGCCCGGTTAGTTTATTAAAAATGATGCCTTATAACTATTAACCGAAGTCTACGCAGAGAAATACCGTAACCCTTTATTTTCAGTAACGTAACTCTAAGTACATACGTCTTGCGTGAATTTCGGTACTTTCGTTGACCCCCGTAACAGTGGACCGATCGCATTAACGTGAACAATCCTGAAATCTTGAAACCCCACAAAGCGCAATAATGTTCAGAGCAGAACAGAAATTTATAGTTTAGCAATATCTACGTTCCATTACACCAACGTCCTGCTATCTCCCAAACAACATAATGTCGTTAGTGCGCTTAGTCACTTTACGGATCTACAAGTGCAGAAACTCAAAATTTCATATTGGAAAAGTTCGCCTAGTCAAAGTCATTACACGTAATTTATTAAAACCACGAACGACAGATTCTTCTCGTGTTTGTTTTGTTGCTTTAACAATCAAAATCGTTCGATAATCGTCTGGAAGCTTCACGCAAAGGATCTGTCGCGTTGGTTCTGGCCCTTCGACAACATTGCGTCAGGACGAACCGTTTCAGCGCGGTTCCCTCCCTGGAACTCTTTGGTGTTGATGGCGGCATTGCCTGTTGCGGGGTTGCGCCAGCAGCGGTCTATTTAATTATCACCTATAATGATTGTAATCGTGGTTATCACATAACATCAAGTATTGTCATTGATGACAAAAAGAAATTCTAATGGAGCCCCCTCCGTTTGAAGTCCGCGGTCGGCTTCCATTCTGCCTGTTTTATCATTACGATTAATTGATATATCTCTGCCAATTGAACAAAATGCGGGTCTCGTAATTCATCTTAACTCTGTAGCGTAAGTAGCTTAGTCATTGATGAGCGACTGAAATCGTGCGCGTGTCTATGTGTCTGTTCGTGTGGCTTTGCAGGCAAGCATGAGGCCGTTTGTATTCACAGACATTTCCGAGATGCTGTACTTCGTCTGTTTTGATTATTATATACTACAAAGTCCAAGTTTTATATCCAGCATCTGTACATATATTATATATAAAGAAATCTATAACTCTAGAAATATCTGTTAATACTTACAAGCTAACTTGATATTTCAAAAATGATGCTGTGCAGTCTACTGTTATAATAAAATAAATGAAGTATTATCTTGTTATACACATACTTAGTGCATAATTTATCTCTAGTCGTAAGGTACCTATCAGCAGCATTTTTGAAGTTCGTTCTGGTCTGTATAAATAAATTTATATCTTTTTCGTAATTATGTTATCAAAAATTTATGTATTTATCCATCAGTAAGATTTGCATTAGTGTTAATAATATTGACATCGCTTAATGCCCATTTTTTAATGAAATTGTGAATAAATAATAATATTGCCGAAACTTTTTGTTTCATATCCATGACCACATGACACGTCACACCCCACAAAACACATCATTTACTAGTAAAATACAGAAAATCTAAAAAGGCAAAAACTAATTGATGATAATTTTGTCTTTGCAGCCAAGTTCAGTCTAGGAGAAGGTCAATACTCTTGGTTAGATCGTAGATGCAAGTGAATCTAAGAACGGGTGGTAAGTTGTACCATTTCAATTTAACGTTAAACCACGTTTAATAACCGTACCAACTTTTGTTAAAATGGTACAGCTCGTTCTTAGTCTTCTATGGAAGCTATCACAGAAACTACTTTAGTGGTTTTGTTACCACTGTCTCTTCTAAGTTTTTACCAAAATCAGCATAGTAAATATAATGGCTTTGATATTGACTAATCTAGTTGACAAAACTGTTGTTAGGAATCTATTCTATGTAAAACATTTTTTATTTAATAAGTAGAGAAAGTACAGGAATCAACTTAAATTTAAACCTACGTTAAAGAAAGCCTCTTCGTGGCGAAGGAAGTAAAAAAGGTCGTAATTGGTACCTACATTTAATTAATACACTACGTAAAATATAAATTATACAGCTCCTCAATTTTTAGTCTGAACAATCAGGCCAAGGACTAAGCGAATAAGGTTTTACAATATGTAAAAAATTTGTACATAAATTAGTAGCTACAATACTAATGAAAGTTAGGTGTTTTCAGATGAACCTAGCGCGTGATTTTATGATAAAAGGATATTGTTTAAAATTTCAGTTCGTTTCAAAAATCGTAAGAATCCGTTTCACCCTTTTGCACCTTAAACAAGAATTTATAAACCCATCCAGCAATTACCCCGCCAACAATTGGACCGGCCCAGTAGATCTGCAACGCAATATAACGTTAATATTAACTAGTTGCCTACATCTCTACAAGGAAACTTACCCAATGATCAGACCACTCGTTCATTATTACAGCCGGTCCAAAACTACGTGCTGGATTTAAACTGGATCCTGTATAAGGAATCTGAAATTGACGAAATTTTGTAAGTTAATGACGTTAATATGTAATTAATTATTATTAAGTTAAACAAATTACATTAAGTTACTACTTACAGCACTAAGATGACAAACTGTGATGCTAAGGCCTATTGCGAGAGGTGCAGCAGATTTGCAGTCCTTGCGTCTAGGATCAGAAACGGAATGAATGATGAACAGCAAAAGAAACGTCAGCACTCCTTCCGCCAAAAATCCTTGAAGTTGAGTGAGTTTTGGATTTAAACCTGTAGTACCCAAAGTTCCTTCTTGATCGTCCGGAACCATTAACTAGAAGATAGAAGATTTAGTTAAATCCGTACATGAATGAGCAAGATCTCAAAACCCGAAAGTGTTAGGAAATGTTAATTTCAAACATGACATAAAACTTTGCTTTTTCTGCTCGAGGAAGCGTAACATCTGCCTAGTTTATAGCGCGCTAATTTGAGAACTAAAAGTTGAATAATAATTAATCAAATGCTCTGAACTCGATACTGCAACGTAACTAGAACGAGCTTGCAACGCCATCACCGTGAACATCTTCGCTGTCTTTTTTAAGGTCGCTTTCTTCGTGAAATTTAAATGTAAAAAATTTTAAATCAATTTTGGAGTCTGGGGGAGTTTGATTTTTGCAACAACACTGTTGAAACATTTAGGCGCTAACGGAAACTAGTCCAAGTAACTGATTTGTGCCGGTTTCACTGCTAGTCGTCTCTTAGAACGAGAGGATCCCTTCCAACTGTAGAGTTTACTGATGAGGAAACATCAATATGACAAATCTAAAGTAAAGTCGAGTTGAAAGTTGTATTTCTTGTCAATGCTTTAAATAAAAAATATGGATGTGATTCACCGATGTGGATGATTTTCAATTTTAAGTCAGAAAGGCTCTTTGATGGTGTCCTCTACAGAGGCGCGCGGTCAGACTAATTTCTCTTCCGTGAGTCGATTACTTAAACAAATCTCAGGGATAAGGTCATGTCCAGCAATCTGCAGGAGACAATGTCAAAGCGTGCGATGCAGCAGGTGCACGTGACCGCTGGGGTCAGTCGCGCGTATCGGACACGGATATAGCGCCGTCTCTACGTTGTTCCATGTCGGTGATCACCAAGTTCAATGTCTAGTGCACAACCGCCGGCACAAAATCTCGGAATATTCTACGCGCGCACAAGACACGAACCTGCCATCCGGTTGAAATTCGCTGTTCTACACAAAAGGTTTTTGCTGTTCCTGGAGAGAAAGCAGTTATGAAGGTGTTAACAGCTCGATAAATGAACTCCTTTCGCAAATTTGAGAGGCGGTAAAAAATTGAATTTTTTTTAGAACCACCAAAATCGATATATTTATTAGAAACCAAAGACAATCACTTTGTCGAAACTAGGTTTTTGCACTTTACCCAATGGGATTGGAAACCACTATGGATCCTCACTTTCAAAAACGCAATATTTTTTTAAATTTAATTAAATGGTGGACGATACCGTCATCCCAAAGAAAGGCTTGAGTGCTGATTACATGTCATGTTACTTCTTTATTCTTACTTAATTTAATTGGATAGATTAAACTGCTACCCACGAGATAGCGACTTACCAAAGACATGAACTTCGAAAGATTATTATACTTAAATGGTCTCTGTTGCTGTTAGCATGATTTAATGAGAAATTGTACTCAAAACACATCTTTAGCATCAATTAGCTTGATCTATAAGAGTGATGATTTTGCACGTGATGATTTATTCTAAAGTCGACATTTAAATCGGTGCTTGATTAGATAATTAAGTCAAATTAGCGTGTTAGGGTAAACATGTCACTATAACTAACTTACAAAAAACTTATTGTAAACGGTTATTCCGAAATCGTGACTTACGGTGGTGTTTTTAGATTTTATTCTTGATTTACATGATGTTTTTTATGTCAGTTACTATACTGTAAATCGTGAGTTATCATCAGCCATTATAAACTTCTTCGTATAATTTTATGTAAATAATGTTGGAGGTAATAACATCCCGTTCTCTTTTATTATTTTTATTAGTAGTCGCTACTAATAATAGGTGCTATTATTAGCTACCAATTGAATAGCAAATCTGTTTTTAATTCGTTAACTTTCAGACATCTCCAAAACAACATATTGCCGTTCTCCAATTTGGGCGTTCAAATTAATCATGCATTGCTAACGTCTCTGATAGACCTTTTTCCTTCGTCACCTAATTTGGGTGAATTTCACTGGGTTTTGTGTTAAAGCGTTTATAATGTAACTGTCCTACATTAGCGATAAATGATGTATTTTCGTTTGTGTGATCTAGGCCGGAAACTCTACTTCATTTACAACAATAGCACCAATGATTGTTGACTTTTCTTTTATATTTTCTAACGATTTACCGGAGCGATAAATGGTTAGAAAATAAAAACGACGACGGGTTGGCCAGTGAAAGGTTGAAATTTTATACTTTCTTCACTTTAATGGGAATTTTGATGCTTTAAGTATCTCCTATACAACGAACCAGCATTTCTGATGTTGTCGAGTTACTCCTTGAAATTGAATCTGATGATTGCCGAAGGGAGATGGTAAATATCTTATCGAATTATGCAAATTAAAAATTTATTATAGTATTTGTTTTGTTTATAAAAAATTCACGATAACGTGACTAATTGCGTTTTTATTAAAAAAAAATTAAGGAATAGTTGTTAGTTTTTGGTAAGTGACGCATTGGCAAATTAGTTTTGGAAACCATGTAATTAACTCTTTCTCATCAAACGTTGATCACGAACTGATATTTAAGATGGAAACGTGAAAAATGTTGCTTTCACGGGTTATTGATATTACGAAAATCTCAAAATAAGTGTTGTGAATACCCGTGTTGGTGTGCACTAATTAATTGTGATTTGCTTGATTAATTATTCGTTAAATTGAGGTAATTCCACTCGGTATTAATCATTCTTAACAAGAGCTTAAACGTAGCTTGGAAAAATACTCATTTATAACCCGATTAGATTAAAAATTGTTGCTAAATGACACAAGTGTAATTAATAATAAAAGAGACTGGAATACAACACAGTAACACAGCTCGCGTAATTGTACTAGGAAAAGGTTCTACACCACTAAAATTGATTGACTGAAGGAAAAAAAAAATTCTAACACTAATTTGTTTATATTGACCAAGAGCTTATAATTATAAGCCTCGTTAGAGTGAGTGTCTTCCGAAGTTTATTAGGTACTTACTCTGAGAACGGCGGATCCTCCGGCAGCTCCAATGCACTGGACGACGACGAAGAAAATCGCCCTCACTAGTTTAATATCGCCTGTGGCGAAGAGGCTTAATGTGACAGCAGGATTGATGTGACATCCACTAACGTGTCCGATACACTGCAAGAGACGAAAAATTATTAATTACAACTTTTGATAAACGTGAATAATCAGTGATTATTTCTTATTAATTGACTCTATTTATTGGCCAATTCGGGCCAAATCCACAATTATGTCAGTACGAGCTGCAAATCGCCATCAATTCGGAGACGAAAACGAAAAGAAATTGCCAAATTTTTGGTCCAAGGATTGCAAAACCACAATCAAAGTTACTGAGCGTCTTGAAAAAATTTGCACATCTCGTCGCCGCTCCATCGGTCTAATTTGGGCCGATCCATTATCTTCTAAGCTCTTGTAACTTTTGGGGGACATTTGCGTCATATCCGTTCTATGGGTTGTGATGAAACTATCACCTACACCCCGGAGCCAATTGCAATTCGTTTGACAGCTAACACACACGATGTAATATCAGTTCTCATGGCCTTCAACTTTATAAATTCGGTCACATGTGATATTTAAAATATTAACGGATTTTGCACCTTAATTATTCGAACATGTGAGAATCGAAAGCGGGAGAAGCGCAATTATATTATTGTGTTGGTCTGATTTGATTGTTGATTGGCAATTGGCATCATTCTGACAAATAGACTCTCTATTCCATCCCCGATGGCATACGTAGTAGCAGTTTACTGCATTTTTGCTCCATGACGAGACAGGTCAAAGATGGTATAGAAGTTCACGGTGTTGAGTAACCGGTGACACTGGGTTTAACACCGTTATGTAAGATAAGGCTCGGAACAGGTATTGGCCTTGAACGCAAAATGTATGTATAACTGTAACCTATATTTTATACCGAAATATATGCGATTCAAGGTTGCTTACCCATGAATGAAGTGGAATCCCTCCTCCATTTTCGAGGAATATTGAGTTGAACCGGTACATAACGATACAATGTTCAAGAAGTCAAGTGTGCAGTCTCCTATGCGCTATAAATATTAGGTCCAAGGGTGAAGTCCTTCTTATAAACTCTAAATTGGCAAAGGAAGCCTTCTTTGCCAATTTATAGTTTATCTTTTAAAGTTGGCAATTACGACTTGATAGATTACGAAATTTACGTAATTTTTAAGGTGTGTATAAAATATAAAAAAGAGAAGATTTACAATCACTACTTAAATATGTTTCTGTATTGTTACACACAGACAGAAACTTTCAGTTAATGGCTGATTAAACGTGATATGTAGTCACTAACTACTCTAATTTTGCACACCTATAGTTTTAACAGAACCGGCCTACATCGCCTATTAAGGGGATTGGATTTGGACACGTAAATGTCAGCAATAGACACACTTCGCAAAAATGTCCACGTTGTACGAGCTTTGGAAACAAGGTTTTTAGGAAATTACGTAGAACATTTGATTTCCAAATTACACAACTTGGTGTACATTCGCCAAATTGTAACATAATTTACTTGAGAAGCAAGTAGAAAAAATTGGCAACGCAACTAGCGCTTAACAAGCTTGACAAGTAACAGAAAGTTTTGATCTGGAAAAAAAAGAAAAACTTTAAAGGAAGTGGCTTCATGAAGTAAATTCTCACGATCACAGAACGCATAGTCTCTTTCAACCCAAAGTCCACAAAAAGAATTTTTGGATGACAAATTGAGCTGCAACTTATCTTAGAAGTTTGAGTTACGACTTAAGAGGTAATACTAAAGCAACACTAGGGGACTTATACTTAATATTGCTTAGAACTGGTAATAAGTAGGTATACATAATAAAGTGGTGGGCAAAAAAAATGAGGTAATAGTTGTTTTAGTACATTATTTAGGGTTGTTTTAATGAGTTGATGACTGCTGAAATGTATCTTTATCTTGTCGCTGCAAGCGTCGAGCAATACTGACCACTGTGTGACATGCTTCATGTTGCTTCGTGACGCTCTGGTTGAAGCACTCCCTGTAGCGTTTGCGTAGTTGCATGCTAAATATGGCTTCAGATCAGAGAGTTTAGAGATCAATGAACCAGACTGTATCTAGTCTATAAGCGATGCAGATTTGTTTTTCGTGCTAATAATAATGGGCTTATATTTTTATTGCCGATTACGACTAGGACAATGATTCTTTTGTTACTGCGACTGTGAAGATAATGAAAAACAGACCTACATATAGAAATAGCCTAGAAAAATTATAACAATATAAGTTCCATTCACTTTGTCTCTAAACGGATTACTTAATAGAGAGCGATAGCTGTCATACAAAATCAAGACTTGCAGTCAGCTCACGTGCGTAAACTACATCTTTGGCATTAAATCGACTAACTTGTGTAATTTTGAAACATATACCTTTAAAAGCGTCAATACTTCCGATTAATTAAGTAAAGTAACGCAACACGCCACGTTCATTGTGGCAGATTTGCAAACTGCGACAGCCAATGGATAAGGTGCAACTTTAGGCACGTTAAATTTCTGTAACAACCGGTGAGGTTCAACATGGTTTTAATGAGTGCAGAATAGGTCAAGAATAGGCTTTACTATGCTAGCAAACCTAAACCACGTACAGTTGCGTCAGTGGATAGTGATCAATTGTCTCCCGGCTAGCCCGCATTTTGTAACGCGTTATTACCTACTTGGGCAGTTATTTGGTTTGCAACATGGGCGGGTTTTGACAATACCTTGTGATCCTACGTGAATATGCATGGAACTTCGCGAAGTCGCAATTTATCTAATTCCATTTCGGGTAACGACCCAGTAACAAAATAAGTTTTGCAAAATCATCAAAACTCAAAAAGTGAACGATTTACTTCTGCATTTTAGTTATGTATTTCAAAGAAAACTCCCTGAAACAATACGAATTTGATTGGAACGTAAAATGCAAAGCCACACCTTTTCTAGTTAACTAAATAAAATGTAAATCTAACACCATTGAGTTGCGCAACGGAACTAGCTCAACACGCCATTTAAATATCGCATAAATAAATTTTGATTTTTAAAAATCGATTTTATTACAAGCCAAAGAAAACGCAAAAGCACAACACCGATTTAATCGAACTCGCAGGCACGTAGAAAATTATTGGCACAGCTTTAGTGCCACTTGGAAACATCGCAGAAAAGGGTCAGCTAAAGAGATAGACAAGGGTAATTGTGATTGTGGAGACTGATAAGATCAACGATCAAATAAAAAAGTAGACAAGGGTAATTGTGATTGTGGAGGCTGATAAGATCAACGATCAAATTTGGTGGGTATCAAATGCCATCTTAATTTAATGATAAACTAAATTATTTTTATGGGACTGGAGCTGTGCAACCGCTGTCGGAGAACGCTATTTATGTCGTGGACCATCATATCTGACAAGTGCCATAAATTTGGCAATTTACGACGCTAAGGATAATTATTGAAATTGCCAGAATAACGCGTCTTCGGTTATCTTATCCCAGTTCAATTAAAAGTGCATAAATCTTTAATCCGGTAGCAATTTAATCAGATAAACCCGGATTTTGATGCACTCATTAGTTTTTAATATTAGCTTTAATTTAAAGTATATCACCAAAGCTAGTAATAAATTTTATCCGGCACATAGGTAATATAATGGAAGAATATGAGCGATTTGAAGATATATGCTCCCAGCGCCACCTGGCGTCGATTTAGTCCAATTGTGGTAATACATGTCATTAAATTTTGCCCTTAAGGCAATCTTTGTCATAGCGTGTACTTATACCTGGTAAAACTAGCAGAATGTATACTAGAGCGTAAAGTTGAGCTGGGCGACAGACACAACATGAGCAATGAAGATAGACTGACCAAATCAAAAAGGACGAAAGAGCAATCTTGATGAGGTCCGAACTGACCTGTGGTGTTTTGGACAACAACATTTGGAATAAGACCAAAGGGCACTACTCAAATCAAGGACGGGCCAATAGCTTGAACAACAAGCAGTTGAGATGTGCATGAGAAAACTGCGTCAAAGAGGATGAAGAATAATCAAGAATAAAGAATACTTTATTATAACCTATCTGAATTCTCAGTTGTGATAGCTAAGAGATATATATGTCGTGCTCACTCAGTGAAATTGTGCATTTCATGAAAAGGATGTGCACTTCATGAAAAGGATGAGAGCAAGGAAAATTCTTTTCATGAAGTGGATATCCTTTTCATAAAGTGGACATTCTTTTCATGAAATGCACAATTTCACTAAGTGAGCACGACATATACACTTTGAAGGACTACGACAACTATGACACCAGAAGAGATAGTCACAACTTCATTGACCATTGTCTCTCTAAGAGGAAGACTATTTGAGGTAAGTAAATAAAATGTCATCATAGTTACTAAAATATGGAAAATTAGCCAATTGGTAACACTCGTTGCTCTTTACCTTATTGGTTGTCTGGTCGCCGAATAATACATAGAAGATGATAAAATATCAATGCGGCTCCACTTGGTAGACTATTGAATCACGTGAGTTTAACTGAGCACTCCGCTGCAAAATCCCGATTGCATCACAAAATTAAGTAGGTACTTGTTGGACAAATCGATAGTTTGCGAAGCTGAAGCAATTGAGCCATTAACATTAGCTGTTATTTTTTTATTACACCGAATCCGTCTGAACTTAATTATATAATTGATTAATGATAGTATAAAAATTAAGGCCGAGGTTCCGCCGAATCTTGAAAAAATCGTAATGTGTTTGCCAAAGCCGACAAGTGATTTTCTTAATTGAATCGAACCTCACTTGAACTACTAAATTGTTTGTGTAACTTTGCCCGATATTTGCTGGGATTAATGGCACTCTTCTACCATAGATGACTTAATTTGGGTATCACTTTTCCACGCGGTTGTTTCACTTATTGAAACCAATACTCGAACTAGGCCAATTATACGTCTGAAGTTGAATAGAAATATTAGTAACGTTGCAAGACTAGAATATGATTTATATCGCGATTCTAATTAGATTTGCCGGCCGAACCCGCCAAAAATCCCAATTAATACAGCTAATGGTAATTTATTGGCAGCTTATGAATCGCCTTGTGGGTGGATGCGTCTTCGGCGAGGCCAGCACGTCATAAAGCATTATGACAGGGAAAGGTGTCGTATTGAAATATATCGATGCGCATTCATAACTCATTGATCTCATCTAGAGTTGGGACGGTTCCTTCCAAGGCTACAATGTTGCGACATGATTGTGGCTGATTGTGGCACAGTTTCGGCGGAGTAGGTGGCTGCACTGTGTCTCGATCCGGGCCCGGATTCGGCCCCGGGCGCTCCGGCTATGCCTGCCGCACTTCTATGCTCGCCAGACAACCAGGCTCCAGCATTAATTACACCGGGTGTTGCTGCGTTACGTCAGGCTAGCCATACACTTTTCCCATATACACCAAATTTCCTCTTCAGAATACTTCTTAACGGGTCGTATTTAACAGTCTACCAAATTTATCCAATATTTTCATACAAAAAAATACTTTCATTTCCCAAAAATACTAAATGCTCACCAAAATTAAGAAAATACATAATCTTAAAGCGACAACCAAATATTGACATAATGCTGGCCTCATATATATTTAGTTCGCCAAAATAACTTTTGTTGACCATAAATACTAAATGTTCACCAAATTTTATTCCGCATTTAATTCTAACATAATACCCAGATATTTAATTTTCGACAGTGTCTTATATTATTTAGCATTTAAAAATACTATTTGTTGATCAAAAATACACAAGCAATAAAATGTTGTGCAAATAGTAAATAATTTTATGCAAAATTATAGATGTAGATGTGCTAGGGCAAGGAAAATAAAAGTAAAAATAGAAGTGGTTTGCACAAAAAAAGATATTGATTTCTGTAATATATAAATGCTTTTCTGTAATTGGCTCGCATTATGTAAAACGTAAAACTTCTTTTAGTGGTAATTTCTAATCGTGCTTTAAAAAAAAATTACAGGGCCCTGAACTGACCTTGTACAAAACTTTTTTCGCGTGCCTCTTGTCTGAAAGCGCAAGCGGCAAGGAGAGATGCACGAGCATATTTCATTTTTAGAGTAATAGAATAATTATTTGACGCACAAATAGTTTTTTTCAGAAACACTAGACATAAACGGATAACGCGAATATTTATTATATACAGCACGGACGCGCAACTTGAGCGTTCTAAATTTGGTGAACATTTAGTAAAATTGATAGACATATAGAATTTAAAATGTAAGCAACGGTAAAACAATACGCAGTATAGTTATTTTAGGGGTGATGTTCTCATTTTCTGATGTATAATAATTTGGGTTTCATTTAGATTTTTTGATGCTCATTAAATTTTCTGATGGACAGTGCAAGGGATTTATGGTTTAATTTGGTGTACATTATATTTGTTTCCTTTTTTAACCACCTACAATTAGGTACTTCCACAATATGCCTTTGTCATGTAAATTTCTGCTTCTCTATGATATCAATGAATCAAATCAATACTTTTATTTGCTTGAATCCTTGAATGTTTTGTACCAATGGCCAAATTTTTCTTTCTTTTTATTCTAGTTTTTCTATCATTGCTGTAGAACTCTCGCTGCAGAATCCAAAAGTCGAAATTCTGATGTCACCAAAAGAAGCTGTGTTGAACATGACCGATTGCATATTTTCCTTATTGAGAATTTTTATAGATTATCTTTGCATAGCAAGATGCTTTACCTTAGAATGCGTATTGAAGGTTTTAATAGTAGATTCTGTGCTTAAGAAGAAATTGAAATTACAGGGAAATTTTCACATGTACTGCCTTCTTTAAACTGTTTACAATAGTTTGATTGCTCAGATTGGCACTGTCAGGAAGCTTCACCACAATTTCCAACATAGCCAAATCTTGCCAATTTATTATTGAACCAGTAGGTGATGATGGACACATATCATCTACAAGAACTTTTCAAAATTGTTTGATTGCATTAACCATCATTACCTATCCATATTTCAATTTTTTCCAAAGTCTTTGATTGGATACTGGGACTTGAAGACTGACAAACCAATTCAAAAGAAGTTTTGTGTTAAAAATTAGTTCAAGCTCTTCAATGCGGCGGCAGGTGTCCCTCAGAGCTCTAACTTGGGTCCGTTCGTCTTTTTAATGTTCAATGCTCAGTTCTTCTCGCACCAAGCCCCTTTATTTGCTGATGACCTGAATCTTTGCAGAAAGGAAAATGGCGTGGTTGATGGGGGCGAGCTTCAGAATTGCTTGACGACTGCTGTCGGGCTGATGGTATAAAGATTAGCCTTATTATTATTAACTGCCACACGGTCATGGCATTAGAATTACTTTATCTTTACATTGCCATTTATGTCGATCAATAAATAACAATTTGCATAACAACCAAAGGCTTTAACTGATTTTCTTGAGCACCAGTCTTGTTTAAATAACAATTGGCGAATTTTCTCGCACAACCGATAAATTAGAAGCGGGTTTAGTTTTGACGTTTATGCATGCTAATATACCATTATATTCAGGACACGTCACAATTGAGCGTTGCTGAAATTCATCACAAAAAAGCCATTTGTCGCGATACGATCGCATCAATAAATTCATTTTTGAGACAGATCAATCAATCTATAATTAGGAGTAAAAATGGCGAGACAGTAACGTAATACATGTGGGCTGGCCAACAATAACGGATTATAGTTGTGCAATTTTATTGCCGAGATTTATTCGTAGGTGAGTTAGCCACATCAAAATCGCCGCCAAACTTTTGTCAAGTTTTCAATCGACCAAGTATTCAATCACACTCCATGACATAATGGTACAAAAAATGATTCATGTCGATTCTTTGCCTTTTTCAATTTCTGATTATCTTCAATTATTGATGTAGGTATACAAATATTTTTATCTTCTGTCAGTAACGCATTTATTAGAATAGATGACTTATTTTCTTGAAATCAACAACCTAAGAACGTATTCCCAAAGAATTTGCATCTTCCAAATTGAATAACTTTTCGAGACAACAACAGTAGGTAGGTAATTAAAAAAATTTATTATTAATGTGAATATCGTTGACATTAATATTATCTTGCTAAAGAAATTAACTAAAATACGAAATCTTATCTCCAGAGTTCAAAAACTCATTAAATTTGGATCCCCGTTGCATATCTACAAGAATAATATAATTATTGCATAGCCACGGACGCATTTTGATATGGTGATAATGTAGATGTAGATTACAAAATGTGGAGTAAATACTCGAAATTTGTATAATCATTTTCTGATAAAATGAAAAATGTCCATGATGCTTATACCATGGCAAGATCTTGAAGATAGCGAATTTGCTATTAAGGCGGTCGTCATTATGGATTTATTATCTAATAGCAAAATCAATACGCCGGTTGATAGGTAATTGAAATCGCATTGATTTTATTGGACAATAAATTACCGTGTGTGTTAGACACAACATTTACATAGTGAGATATATTATTAGCACAGTAATTGCACGAATATCACTACAGGCGGCAAATCTTAAAAAGATGTTGCCGTTATTCACGATAAAGTAAAAGTTCATTTCACCGCAGACCTTCAGAAGTAACGTACGATCTAAGACGACACACTCGACAGCCAATAAATGTACGTAAGTACAGTACGCCTCCGAAGTAATGGCCATGAATAACCGCGCGCCGTCAAACCCCAAGTTGGAGTTACGCAACAGATCATCTGCCGTCACGTTTTCCTGTAATAACATTAGCGTGTTTACTTGTGTCGTTATCTTGTTACAACCTGTTACATATAATTTACAAGTGGTTCACACCTTATCTGCGCATTATACCGGTTATTATGCGAATCAAATAAAATTAACCCCCAGATTTCGACTCGAAACTAGACCGCACCATTTGTGAAACCGTCTCGACAGAAATTACATTAGGATAATAGTGGCATAAATATGGATTGTATACGAGTAGATGTTACGAGCAGAGATTTACACGTGTTGCGCAAAGAGTGCGGTCATTGCCCAACGGAACACATATGCTAATATCAAAGGCATAAATGCAATAATAAATACCCAATTATAGCAATGGTGATCGTATATTGAACTGAGAACTAGTTTCGACCGTGTCCAGGACTCACCCAGTCTTTCAGCGATCACTTATGAATCACAATACCTGATCATTGGTACCAATGTTGCTGCCTACGCACTTTATTGCTATTGCCTGTTGCTGTTATTTTGGTTTTGTAATACATGTTTTATGATCAGCACGAACGAATAATTGGCTTGTCGTCCAATGGGCATACTTTGATCTCAGAACTGTCACATGACCTGGTACTAAAACCTCATAGGATGTCAAGGTCCTCGTACTCATAGAAGAGCAGTTTTGGCTGTTTGATGTATCAAGAAATTAAAAATTTGGGTAGTAGCTTTACTTCCAATAAGTAGTTATTCGTCAAATAACTTTCACTGACGGCAATAATCGTCCACTTGCACTAGAACTAAAATATGAACTTATTCTTTGATATGATGGTTTGATACCTTAACAACATCTTATGATAGACTTTCTATAAAGACTTGTTAATAATTTTTTTACACACGTTACATATTATATAGAAGACTTCAATTCAACATTAAGAGACTGTATGCTTTATGAGAGTGAAGATTAGAGATACTTTTCATCTGAGAATCATCTGAAAAGAAGAAAGTTGAGCAAAGAGATAATTTTCGAATAGTTTATAGAATTATTTAGGAATTTCTGGTTGATGACCATTTGTCAAAGTTTCTAACAAAAAGTTGAACATACTCAACCAAGTTACTATTAAAACACCCATCTCCACAATGTATAAGCTAAACTAAGTTTATTTTAAAAGTTGTATAATATATGAGTAAGTTCTGTGCTCACCTTTGGGTAAATGATATGATAAAATCATAAAACAAAAACTTGTTTTGGACTCTAGAGTTTCTCGTTGAGGTCACCAATAAAGGAAAAACGCACAACAGTTTTCAAAAGCTTTCCTGAAGCGCACCTAAAATTTACAATGAAATAATGACAAGAATTAATTTAAAATATTCAACCCCGTCAGTAACAAATTGAATTGAATTTAGTAAAAAATATTAAATAAATTTCCACCGGATACTTTCTTCTTAAAATGTATAATCTCTTATCACGATAAGTTAGAGGCTAATGAAGTTGATTAATCCATCCATCAATACCTGACATTGTTTGGTGCACCATAATCATTAGTTTGGCTTTATTATCTTTCAGGGAGCATTTACTGTGTCATTACTTACAACAAAGTTTCCGAACTTATTTTGTAGAAATTACTTGGAATCTGATATAGAAATTTTATGTTAATAAGAAAAACTGCCTTTATATCCTTTTTTCAAATTTTGCAATAACCTGGTGATAATTCAGAGTCCAAATGTCATACCGTCAAGTAATTTCAATTAATTTTTCACACTGTTGTGACTTGCAAAGTTGACAAATAGTAATTCTAATCCGACGTAACGTGTCTTTGCGTGACAACTGTATTGTGGATTCGACCTACACAATGTCGTTGGTGATTGTTGCTAACTATTCAAGACGTAACCCGAACAATGTCATTTATTGGGTGTGTTGAACTGGTTTAATAATGCAATACCTTTTTTTAAATAATTAGACACCATTGGACTCATGCCAAATATTAAGGATGGATCAATATTTTGTCTATTTTGGCATTTTTTAATCTGATTGCTGCAAAACAATAAAACTTTCCTTCTATATTAATCTGCAAATCGCTTTGCAGTGTTTGGATCAAGTTTCATTCATGGAGATAAATTGGCACAAAAAATTTATTGTCTCTTTAATCCCCCTCAATGCTATCATATAATATTTGGCTCACATTCGAATTGGTTGAAAGATTAAAGTCCTAATAAGTACTGCAGTTATAATGGCATCCCGTAAAATTGTTAATTTTAGCACTATCTTTGAAAGAATAACGGTAAAACACAAGATTATAAAACATTGAATTAAATAATGATAACGTAAAAGTGGTAATATCAATTCCAACAAATTGATAGTAAGTTGTCTCTACGTTTGAAGCTGCACTTTGAGGAAAAGAATTTTGAAAGACATCAAACCGTGTTTAAGGATCAGTCAATTTGAGTCTACGACCCAATTTTTGAAATATTTTCTTGTAGCCTTTAATGCAACAATTCTCGTTAAAATTTGCATTAAAGGATTGTAATGATGTCAATCCACCTGTGGCTCGTATCTGGTCTTGAGAATGCCATCGGTTGTTCTATTATTCTGTCATCACAATTCGTGCATCTCTAGATATTGTTGAAGCAATCTGTAAGCAAATTACTATTTCACACTCGCTTGCGATTGTAAATTATACGCCTTATAGCACAAATACTATTGATTCCTTGAAATAATGTAATGCGGTGTTGGGATTGTGTCAATTGGAATCCTTGAACGAGATGTTTCGAATTAATCGACTGTTTTCGATGCAAAAGTTGAAGATTTTAGCGCTGTTTTTGGGTTACGCAAACAATTAAACTTTATGTAAACATTTCAATTGCATTTGTTTAGTATTCTTCAATTTTTATTGCTTGATGCGTTTAAAAAAATTGTTTACCATTATTCTCTTGCATCATTATATCTTAACGACTCACATTTCAGTTTTGTGACAAAAATTACACTACCTACTGGGTTTGGGACGAAACACAAGGCAAATAAAGATTATTTACATAATGGAGTTGTCAAATTATGTAAATACTTACAGCTACTTCGTAGAAGGATGCCACAATATGGGTTGTCTATGGAAAGATTTGTGATATTTTTAGTTTTTAGTATTTTCTTTGCAAGATTTGTATATAGCGGATATATATAAGGTGGCTCAAGAACAAGTGATTTTGGGATTTGTTTAAGCAGCTGAAACAACTCGAATAAAAAAAGTTAGAAAATTTCCAATTTGCTTTTGTTAACAAGTTACTAAAAAAATAATGGGACATCTAAGTAAAGCCCGTAAAATGAGTTGTACACTGCCTTGCAGCGGCTTAGGTTATAGCTATAGGTGGATAAATACCTACTAAGTAGGTACCATCGCGAGCAATACTTAAGGCACGGTGTGTAAACCACCTCTATTCGGTAAGATGAAAAGGGCATTGCGACCGGGCAAGGGAGGTAGATAACCATTGGGGTAGCAAAGGAAATAAATATTTATTATCTATAGCACCATTGGGCGATAAGGATTTGCTGAAGTCCAATAGGGAAGACTGTCAGGTTTGCTGCCACAACTACTCCTACAGCTCGATTTACACAACTTCAAAATCGCCAATTTTGATTCACGAGTTGTGCCTTAAATATTGCTCGCGAGTGTACCTACTTCTATCTAGTTTCAAACTGAAGATGCTGTAAGGTACAGATTAGAGAACTAGTTCTGGTTAAGAGCAGGATTAAAAGAGTCTCACATGACTGCTATTTGATAGGGTTACATGTTTGATAAATAAACTATTCGGGATTACTATTTTTTTGCTAAATGTTTAACATAAAGATGTCATTATTTAAACAGTTTTTTAAACATCCGGGGGTTACATCAGGCGGTTTAAAATTTACATGGGCAATATTAAACTTTTTTAGCGGTAATTGATTAATTGTGGCAATAAAACGTGACCAGTAATATAAAAGAATTTGGTCGAATATTTAATCCTACAGCAAAACTCACTGGCAGCAGTAGATTAAATATGTGTTCAGTGCAATTATCATTTGAAAGGTAAAATAATTGAATGGGCAGTTAATTAGTTCGTCAATTTACGCCTTTCGGTAAGAGTTGAAGACTTCAAAAGAAAAATGCAGCCGCGAATTGAAAGCGATGTAGAAACTATTCAAAAACAAATGTTGGCAGAAGTAGATTTAGATTGCACTGACGTCTTTAGAATGATTTTTTAAGTCTTACCTCAAAATGTAAATTTATAACAGATTTTATTTTTTTCTTACTGTCCATTGTTATTTTAATCGTTGCTAAATGCATAAGATAAATCAAAAATATATCTATAGGACTACTTATCCTAAGATTTGTAATTGGCCGATTTTAATTTAATGACTGCACACGCTTTACTGCCCACTTAATCATTTTACTGGCCAATTGGATTTTTACACATCCAAAAATTTATTGAGCTACTCAACTACTCACACATCGTTTTTTTACTACACATATATTACCGCCCCTGTAAATAATAGTTATTTATGCATCAAGGGGATAAACACCGATTTTAATCCCGAGAATGTAAGTAATGCACGAGGCGAAGCCGAGGGCATTTTCATTCGAGGGATTAACGATGTTTATTCCAGAGATGCATACAAAGCTTTCTTCCCAACCGTTTAAGTTAATAATAATAATAATAAATTAGAAAAAAAATAATTGTTATAATTGACAGAAACCTAAATAAAGTTGGCTGACGTTATTATGGAAACGAGTTTCTTTATGTTAGAATCGGCATTTTTTTACTTTATTCCCTAGGGAATAAAGTACCACTTTATTGCCGGGTGGGAAGAAAAGCCTTTAATATGCGGAGTACCTATGGAGATGAATAATAACCCAACTTCAAGGCTACCCCAGAAAAACAAAGATTAATAAAATTGCAGTTGTTGCGCCGTAAGCTATTCGCAGTAGTTTTATCCTTTTGTTATCTTTAAGGTTAATGAAGTTTTTAACAATACCCTTACCATTTTGCGCAACATCGATTATACGTAACACAATGTTGTATGAGCAATCAAATTGGTCATATAAATGAATTGCAATACTTTTCGGGCCAATCACGATAGATTTATCAAATGTTCATATTGCATATTGCATATTGTGTTTTATTTTTACTAGCTCCTATAATGTCGTTTTTTAATTCTACATTTTTTAATTGAATGGCAGTTGCAATTTAATGTCTTTGGCCACTGTTACTTTGTCAAAAGCGCGCCAACAAAAAATGTGCAGGCTTCTTGTGTCAAAATTAGCTTGGTGCAAATCTGTCGTCGTAATTAAAAGTCCGCATGTTCCACTTTGCGTAAGCCCGGGGCTAGCCGGCAACCGGTCGAGTGTACCTTACCACATTTTTTTTATATTATAAGAGCTATATTTAAAACTTTATTTTAATTAAAGTTCATTTACCTAACGAACTCACGGAATGGGAGGCAGTTCCTTTCACGAAAGCACTTTTTGTAACCGAAATCCCCATGCAGCATTATGCACGGAAAAACCTGACCTGACCCCTTCAATGTGACGAATCTTCTTGCCAAGATTATATAAGTGCAATAATAAGCAATACTCTAAAAATAATTATGAAAGCATTCAATTGTATAAATGCAAACCCACCCATGTGTCGAAGTGTGAGGTGTAAGGCATGGGTGGGTATCCCTGCAGTAACATTTCTAAAATCGTGCATGACACCGACCTCATTAATAAACACGCTAAATGTCAGCTTTTTTTATTTTGTATTCATATTGGGTTTATTACAATAATTTACTGTAAAGGAATTTTTCGATATCTACGATCATCATGACAATCTCAAACAACAAAACGCATCCTCGACAATCTCCTGCAACCGCTTCATAGACTTTACCATTGTAGATTGAGGATTAATTTGTTCTTCGAACAATTTGATCTTAATGTTGTTGTGTAAATCATTAGGAGATAATTACAACTAGTGTCTAGTGTCTACCTAGTATTTTTGGAGCAGTTACCATGTATAGCCGGTGATACGATACTTTTTGTCCGCTTCGTAAGAAAAGCGGTTCGTACAATCACCCAGGTTGGTCTCATTTAATTTCGCAACACTGGCACTGTTCTAGATTGATTTTGTTAACTTTTTATTCAGTCTTAACACTACCTATTTCATTTAACAAAAACCGCAAGAAAAAAACAATTTTTTGACTCTAAATTTTTTTATTTGATAATCTAACTGTTGAAATTTTACCTTCTCAAGAAACTAATCTGAGATCGTTAACCAGACTTAATTAAGCAAGAAAATTATGCAGGTGTCAATCTCTTTAGTTATGCTTGATCGGTTTTGAGCAAATTATTAGTTTAGCACCTGGAGACGTGTAAGGATCGAGTCCGTCGCTGACAGCATTTAATGGTAACCAATTTTGACTTCTTCTATCTCGTGTTAACGGAAAGTCCAGTTACTTATGTTAATGGGTAACGCATTTTATGTTAACTAACTGGTTACTCGCCACTTACAATAAATATTTATACTCGCACTAGACACGGATTCACCTCGCTGACTTTTAACACACAGCAGGTAGTTTGTTATGACAACGTGAACTTCTGTGATTGCTTACGTCGGTTAGTTTCCTGACAGACCTTGTATCTACGTACACCACAGAATGTTGACGATGATTTTCAGATTTTCTAGTTTTATTACTATTTTAAGAAATATTACTGTTAGTGACCTTTTTGAAAATTAGAATGCTTCTCAGTAAGCTCGAAATCGTAGGATACGAATGAATAATTTTGTAAGTAGGTCTTCGTCAAATTCCTGTGTTTTACCGTTGCAACTACATAAAATTGGAAAATACCATAAGACGCGATTTCGCCACTTCCAATTCTAGAAAATTTTTAGCGCCTTTCTTTTCCATGAAAAATTGAAACTAAATAATAATGAATCCTTCTAGAATGCTGTTAAACCGGAGGACTACTTTTACCGCAACACAAATTATTTATATTCTTTGTCAGTTTTCCGAACAATGCGTCACGAGATCAACGTCCCAATTGGGGATTTCTAAAAAATTTGGGCGTTGGATGACATTCTAATAAAAGAAAAATCTTTTGTCAATTATCTTTCATCAATATAAAAGTTTTGACAATGACTGAAAAATTTGGGCGTTGGATGACATTCTAATAAAAGAACAGTCTCTTCTCAATTACCTTCCATCAATATAAAAGTTTTGATAATTACAGCTAAATTTTGAAGATTATTAGTAAATGTCGACACAAAAATTTTTGTGGAGAGTTTTCAAAATTAATCAAAGGTTGAGTGGCGACTTAACTGATAACGTGACTTAAGTGGCAAGTACTTACTTGTGCTAATGTGGCTACAGTGAGTCCGAATGTGAGGGCGATTTGGACAATTTTAGCTGCACCATTGTCGTCCATTGAAATTATGGAACCGCAACCGATTAATACCAATAAAAATGTTCCAAGAAATTCTGCTACTAACATCCTCCATATTCCCTTGTTGTCCGTAATTTCTGATAAACCTAGAATACTGCTCGCTCCTGAAACAAAAACTCAAATAAATAGAAGGAAAGAAACCAGGTGGTTCGAGACAAGAACATAAGAATCAGTGAAATTTGGCACATGCAAAGATGCATTCTGAAGCAACTACTTTTGAAATTTCAAACCAGAACCACAAAAATGCATAAGTAAAATTTTGATTGTAACTTATTCAAGAATCTCCAATCAATTTAATTAAAGCCAATACAGTTATTGTCATTTGCCTTCCTGTAATAAAAGAGTTTTTAGATTTTGAAGTCCTGAACCGGTATGATGCTTGTATGGTGCTTGAGAGGTTTCCTGCCATTCTTCTCATTACAGTGTGATTGTCTCGAGTACATTTTTTAGATTACGTGCTGATTAGTAAATTCTTTAACACCGTGCTTTAAGGTTACAGGAAACACTATTAGCATTAACATTTATATGATTATTTCAATGAACCAAAGACTAACACGTTAGGACGATTTTTTTGCGCTACACCACTGCATAATTCCTCTTCTAGACCTAGACAGTTCAATGATTATTTATTTTGTTGTATAACTGCACGCTCATAACTATTATGATACAATTAAATAAGATGTCAAGCAAATTGCAAAATTCTAATTATTATTTACTCCCCGATATTTTTGATTCGAAATATGATGGAGCCTTTTATAGAAATATTCAGAGGAGAGCTTAGTCGCTCACAGGTAAAGTAAAGCAAATGATGAACATTTTGTAATAATTACAACACGAGCTTTTAGAAAGATAATTGAATGATTTAAAAGCGGTTCACATAAAAAAATATAAAACTTTGACAAATGTAAAAATTTTGTAATTTCATTTTCTAAAAGAACCTGTTCAAAAGTAATAGACCGGGTGGTAGCAGTTTTAAGATAGAAACTGCTTATGGTTACGTAACAATTAATTGAATTACACAGAAAATGTTCAATTTACATGACATTTGTTAGTTCATCTAGCTCAAAATCAGACATTCAAATATGGTTTTTACAAGTCAAGGAATACCTAATCCTTAAGAGTTTACTCAAGGTAATCGTCGCGAGTTTAAGCGCGACAAAACAAAACCGGCCTTCAAATCTAGCCAGAACACTCAAAGAAGCGCTAATATCGAACAAAGGTAAGATCGTCAAAAGGAAACATAACTCTTATGGTACCCTAAATTTTTGGCAAATCGAGCTATATACGGTCCACTGTTCATTTACAAAAGACCTCCAAAAGACTCTTCGGTTGGTTCTTCTTGGGTCAATGACCATCAACTCCAATCATATTGCACACATGCAAATCAGATCCTTATTTAGTTTAATTCGAAATCAAAATAATAAGCACCGAGCACAAATTATAAGTCCTAATAAATAAGAATACCGCCAAGTAAAATAAAGTGATTGAAAAATGTGATGCAGTAAAGAATAAAAATAAAGAATGGAGATAGGGAAGTTAAAAAAATAAAAAATGAAGATAATAGGAAAGATAATATAGTTAGAGGGTCGTGAATGATTTGAAAAATAGTCTAGTCAAGGTATTTCGTAAACAAAATAGATGAGACGTAAATAGATGAACAGATAGCAAAGGAGAGAAAAAAATTGAAGCAAATTATTTAAAAAAAAAATAATTAATTTTGACTTCAAGAAAGACTATAGCGCTACGAAATGATACTTCTACATTAACTGTACCATATTATTATTATTATTTTATTTAAACCGAATCTTAATTAGATACTCCAAATTTAAGTTTCCTCAAAACACACTTTTTAAAAATGTATTATAAATTTTAGTTGTTTTTATTTAATATAGAATAAGAAATTTTACATTAATGAAAAACAAACACGAAAGCAACTAGAGCATAAAACATTTCCTAGATTTCCACTAGCCATAACTACAAAATGCAAAATATAATTGAATTAGTTGTCGCGGTGTTGACATAAGAAATTATCAACATATAAACACACACCCGGTAGGTAATTGTTTAGTAAATTACATTTATTAGATTATCACTTAAATCTGGAATAAATTTACTGTATTAACTGGCTAACTTTAAAATGTTTCCCTACACGAAGTAACAGCGAGTACTTTTAAAAGCATCCCGAAAGGTCGACTTACCATGTTTAACATTATAATTATATCCAACATGTTAATTATGTTTAGTTGCATGTAAATGAACGTAAGAAAGCACTAATTAAATTTTATCAAAAATCGGTTTTCACCTTGCAAAGATTTTTTCAATAAAAGCTGGATGAATAAATCTTATCAAAATTCCTAAATAAATTTATTTGTTACAACGAGAAACTCTTATGATCATGATATCGGGCATCTGAGGAGTTTTGTCGAATAATCCACAATTTCATAAAAAACTGATTTTCAAATAACTCTTAAGTGGTGATTCGACAGTTGTTTTTGATATCGTTTCTTAAAATGTATTTAATTTTATCAATCTTATCGCTTATCAAAGATCATTAGCTACTATAAGATTATGAGTGGATTACGTGCTTTCAGAAATTTATAGAAGTATGTTTACTTCACTTCTCATTCTAAGACAGTTCGTTACCTGCTCATGACACTTTAATGTGGGTTCTAAACTTCTTATCAACACTATTGGATTTAAATCCAAGTAAATCCCACAGATTCAAATCACAATTTATTTCTGCGTTAAAAGTTGGTGGAACTGCACGGGCATAATTTTTTTTATCAAAATAATGAACAAAAGGTAATTAATATTTAATTTTAAATCAAGTTTATGTAATTGTTGTAAAAATTTCCTGCTCTAAACTAACTGTTGTTAAAAATTATTGAGTGTTGGTAACAGAAACTCACCTTTCAAATCTTTGGTGGCCATTGCGGCAGAATAGTCGAACCACGAATTGATTAAAATAAACAATATAAATTTATTTTAAAAATCACTTGTCGCGACGATAACGTTCGGATACCTTTCGGATCAGGGCCACTGTTAAACTGAGTCCTGCAGTGCCGTGCGTATACGTGTATGGCGGTGTCAATCAAATAAATCTCGCGGTTAAGAGATTTGAATGTCGGTCAGCAGTGGAACTGAATGAATCAAGTTGAGGTTCGCCAAACGGTTATATAAAAGACAGTCAGCTGAGTACCAACGTCTTCAAAACGACTAGTTGCACTTGAAGCAGGATGCGTTACAGGAAACAAGAGGGGATTGTTTGATGGGATTATCATATCAGTAATTTATTAATCGAACCCAATTATCCAGCGACGAGAGATAATTTCTAACAAAGAAAGTTTTTAATTGATTTCAATCACGTTCGGAATACGTTCACTTCATTTCTAAAGATGCTCTCTTTCCCATCGATTAACTTTAAACGCGCGTATGGAGTGCAGCCACGCAGAATAGGTCATCAATGGACCCCTATTTTTGATCACATTTTTTAGATGTGCTGATCCAGTTTTACACAAATGCTTACCGAAATATTTTCTTAATTTTTTTTTCTGGATATAGTTAGAACAAGGCTCGTATTCAATTACAATGTGGGCAAAGCAAGGGAAAATTAGGTGGCTCAACATCTAGATCAGGAAGAGATAGAAGATTTACCTTGGTAAACGTTTCATTATTATGTTGTATATTTCTCATTTCCCTTATCTTAATTTAAATCTTCAAGTACAGCTTTTAATGATGATATTAAAAATATACCGTTTCAGTGTTTTTATAGTTGCTATAAATTCTAAATGTGAAACTATGATTATCCATTTCAACCCTACATAAGATATTACTTTGTCAAGAGTCAGAGTTATGTCACAGATTTATATTGTCATAAATAAGAAAAAAATCGGTACCTCAATGATCCAAAGACACACTAGAAGATAACTAGAAACTAAAAAATGGGTGTTAAAAATCAAAAGCATAAACTATGTAGAACAGCTTTAATGAATGGAAGCTCAAAACGTAAATGGTCTGGCTTAGCGTTCTTTGATGTCATGGCAAGTTCATAAGAGATGCTATTTGGTTAAAATAAAGGTAAATTAAAATTATCCTTATTGTCACTGTTTGTTGTTATTGCAAGTAGTACAGGTATGAAATCATCGAATTTAAAAGAATATTTTAGGATGAGTCATTAAATCGTTGTTGTTTGTTGCGCTTCATCGTCTTTGGTTCAGGGTGACCCCAGTTCAAACCTTATTAACTTTTTGCGTATTACTTTTTGATGTAGGTATTAAAGTCTGTTTGCAGAGCAAAACTCGAAAATAACAGAAATAAGTATTATCATTGATACTTTCTACTATCTATAAAAAGGATGCAGTTACCTTACTTTTTACTATATTCTAATCTAAGTCTCATGTTAACATTTCAATTTTACAAGCGGCTTCAGCCTTTAAACTTTTGATAGGAAGATATGCCTTTAAAATATAGCCTCATATAGAAACGAGTAGGCAACTGCATCGGCGTTGTCATGCTTTCAAGACTACCACGCAAGAAGTGATACGATTTTAAAACAATTTTAGCTCCCTGTCAGAAAACTTCAGAGCCAGCCATCTTCTGCATTAACCGCATTTCTCTTTCGTTAGCCACACAAGCAATTTTTTTAACTTAAAAAACGAGCGCAAGAAGGGAAAGTGAGACGTATTCGTAACTACCAACTATGTATTAACATTGTACATGATTAATATATTTTTGCTCAATCATCAGACATAAACTCTTGCGTGGTCTTTTCTACCATCTTATAATTGTCACAGCAGCTTTGGTCCAGTGTTAGCCAAATAGAGTAATTTATTACCTGTTGCTCAATTTCTCGTGTCATTTATCAAACTCCGTTTAACTTCATAGTTCTTTGCATAACAAGGCAATTTATGCGGACAGTCAAGAAAATATATTAACAATATTATCAACGTTGGTAAAGTCCTGACTGGTAATGCCCCAATCTAATAATATATGAAATGAAGATAATTGCTTAAATTTGAAATTTTAATATTAATTCTTGACTTAATGATTTGCATAATTCATCACACTCACTGTTAGATTGCTTTTCGTAATATTGGTTAGGGTGCTTCTAAAGTAAGATGATCTAGAAAGTATAAGGATTCTTGAGATTATTACCATAAAATAACCTTGTAGTTGAGTGGTTACGCTAATAGTCCAACTCCAAAAGACGGCCTCTTATACATCTACCTGAACCACCTAAGAGTTTGAGTAATGAAGGACACTGGTGCCACTGTTCTTTCAGAAGTGTTATCAATAGTGAGATGATGCATATTGACTCAGTTTCAGTCAACAATTGTGGAATCGATCAAGGTACACATATACAGTGCACATCAAAAGTTTTGAATAATTTTATTTAATCGGCAATTATTAATAAAAATTTAACCCAAATGATCAAAGGGCTACAGCAACACACCCTGTTGTATTTAGTCCATATTTATAAAAGTTATGAGGCTTCATCAATTTTTTTTAATACTGATTTCTTTCCCAAGTATCTAAGTAGATAGTTTGATTTTTTTTTTAAATCACCGGATTCAACCCCAAAGCATTATGTTTTAGAGGACTACTTGCAAAATATAGGTAAAATAAGTTGCGTAAATAATCGGAAAGAATTATTAGAGCAAATTAAGTGAAACACAAGCAAACGCTGTAAATTGTTTAAGTACAAGATTTTATTATTTTTTATTCTTAACCATTTCCACAATTTCTTTTTTCCTTATTTATTTTTAAAAATACTTAATATTAGCGCATTGTTAATTAATATCGAGGTGTAAAAAAATGTTTGAATTTGCTCCAATTATTTATTTATTTTTCCAAATTGATTTATTGATGAGCGTGGACCAATTTGCCATGTAATTGAAGACTTGATTTTATTACCTTTTATAAAACGTGAACACCTTCATTCACTTGCATTTTTACCTGTTGATATGTTCGAGTCATCTTTAGAAAGGTAAATTCTGCAATGCGAATCGCAAAGTTGTAGCTACACACAGACGCGCATTTAACAAAACGTTACATAAATGTGCGAAGAAGCTTTTGTGTTTTAATTGCTCAATATTTATTTCAATCGGATACCGATACCTACGCCTAATGCGATAGCAATTAATTTATTCTATCTACGGATCCATAATAATAGATTCGTAATTATCGTCTATAAGCGGATGTTATATAACAATTAAATTGTGTTTAATCCTCTACTATATTAATTTATTGCCAAACGCATGAAAGGATTTTTAAAGACGTATTAACATTATTGGCAGTCGGATAAATTAGCTGATGTTGCTGTAAAAACTCCAAGCATTGCTTTATCAATCAATTTAATTTGCAACATCTTGCAAAATTGATGTAAAAAAAACTCACCCATTACTGATGGTACTTGCTAGAAGCTTCGAACTAACACTGGCAAAAGTAGGTACCCGCACTAAAAGTGTTTTAGCAGCAGCCTAAAATTTATTGTTTAAGAGCTATTTGTTTCCCTATTGCGTATTATGCTAGGTACATATTACATATTAATCGAGATAAGAATCTGGCTTGACAAAATACGTCATGAGATCGCATTTAGACTTCTCAGATTAAATCGCTCTTGCATGTATTTGGGCAAGGTGTAGAAAGGAAGTGCATTTCCTGTTATGCTTTTAACTAGTTATTTTTATAAGTAGTAAGGTCGCTTTCATTAAAGTGTGAAGACGAATCTTATTGTCGCATGTTTGTCATTGCACGCAAGGTGGCATTAATTAATGCTAGCTTGATGGTTCAAGGAAGCAGATGAAGTTTTTGTTAGCAGCAAACCGACCATAAATATAATACTCAAGTTCAAGGTGTTGACACTCAATTATTTCTTCACTCTTTCTCTATTTTATAGAATAAACGTGTTGTTTCATACATTAATTAGATCAATAGCTGTGTTAAATGTGCCTTAGTTGTGAACTAATCTAACGCATTGTCAAGTTATTAATTTTCCTGCTTCCAAGCTATTAGCTTTGGTTACAAAGATCACAAAGTGGTGAGCCGCGCATAAAAACGAAGAAGATAAGAACTATTAGGTAGGTAACTGAATCAAAACCATGAAAATTAGATAGATATAATAATATTATGTATGTACACCCGGTCAATTAAGTAATGCACAGGGGGTGCGCAAATAATGTACTTTTTTACGTTTTCATCAAGTGTAACAGAAAAACTTGTTAGAAAAGCACAAGGAATCACAAATTGTCAAGTTATTCTACTTTATACTGGATGATAATGTGGTAAACGTAGATTATTTGTGCACCCTCTGTGCATTACTTAATTGGCCAAGTGTACATACCGCATTTAGGGTTAAAATTTTGAAAGTTTGGCGGTTTTTGACATTTTCTTACTCTTTGTGGCGATTGTGCAATAAACTGAATACCTAATGAGAAGGTTAGGTGCAATTTATTCTGAACTTGGATAACATCATTAGGTACTTATTACCTTGACAGATGAACTACACTATAAATTTATAAAGTCACTGTCCACGTAATTAATTCAAAACTGCTTGATAGTTTTATGTTAAACTACCTGTTTCTAATTTCTTGTAATACGTAATTGCATTTCCTCATCATTCTTATTCATTTCTTAGAAAAGTATCCTTCACCTTTGCACATATTAAGAGTGACTTTTCTTAATAGCATCGAAAGATAATAAGACACAAGATAACAATTTTGAATGATAGAATTGAAATGGTGGAGCAATACATTTATAGGGGAGTCTTGTTTGGTTGGGAGATAAACATTTGAGACACATGGTGGTGTTTAGACTTAAATATTGAAGAGATCGCCACAGTGCTCCCATAAAGTAAGCAACATGGTGGTGTGTAGACTAAATATTGAAGGGATCGCCACAGTGCTCCCATAAAGTAAGCAACATGACTTTAACCACTCAAGCAAAGATAATGGCTTTCTTCTCATAACTGCTTAAAAAAGTAATCTTCAGGTTGTAAAACCACTATTAAAAATAACTGTTTTCAAGTTCAACTCGACGAACTTCTAGGGAAAACCAAAAGTATTTATCGATGCTTGTAAAAGCAAATTTCAACATCAGCAAATTTTCTAGATAAGTTAAACACAGTGAACTTCATTTTGATTCACTAGAAACAGTAGAGATCAAAAATAGATGTAAAATAACAAAAAAAATGATGCAAATATAATTTTTGGCCATCGTTGTTTGTATTATACTTACTGCTGCGTTCCTTCTGTAAAAGCTATACACTGTTGTGTTTCTAATATACAACTCTTATAGTGACAGGGTAACTTCCCCATTTATACTGTCACACAAAATGTAATCCATTGTAAAGTAAATAACTAAATTTGACTGTGTTTACTTCGCAATAATTTTATCATATTTCCAGAAGCTTATCTGATGATTAAGATTTTTTTAAATCCGTACTAATCCTTGTGAAATGATAAGTGGCATCTCACTAATGCATGAATATAATCTACTTGGGCAAAACATTGAACGGATTATGTTATTTTCCCCATAGTTAGTGGGAAGTAATAAAGACAATGACTTGTAATATCATTAGGGGAATATTATAATGGAAAAAAAATTTTGGTTAATTTTTATTTTAATAACTACATAAATATTTAACCAAATTTTGTTACTTTCGATTTATCCATCACATTTTTGTAATTAAAAAACATTCCACTAACTTCAATTTTTTTTAATGATTTTTTGCGGAACGAAAATTATTATATAGCATAAATAAAGTAAGTAATCATAAAGTCACACAACGCTGTAGCAAATATGTAATGTAATTTGATACTTCTTTGGAAACTGTTTAAGTAAATTATCACATATGCATTTTTCCATTTCAAGTTCAAATACGAGTTTTGGGGTGTTAAACGCTTACATCATTTGTCTTAAACTCAAGTACTAATATCCACTTTATTAGAATCAGTTAATTTAATGTTTACTGATAGTTCTGTTTACTGATTATTCTCTTGAATTGAATAAATTTTTTCTCTAAGCTACATAAAAACAACAGAAAATATTTACGAAAAAGTTTCTTAATGACGTAATTCGCCTTAAGTACTTATTGCTTGTAGCTGCGTCTTAATGACCAGGAATTCTAGAGAAATCTTCAATTTTTTTCCATTATCTGAGGAAAACTTTACAATTAGCCGATTTAATTTCCATCACTAATTATAAATTGAACTTGATGAAGAGTTTCAAGGTAATTGCAGGCTAGCATCAACCGAATTACAATAACTCCGTGCTAGAAATTTCCCACAAAATCATTTGACATGTCGAACACGAATGTTCCTTATCTGACATTGTTCTTCGAATATCAATAATAATGTAGGTATTTAGTTAGTTATGGTAGTGCAAGTGAATGTTATGTTAGAATTAAATTGCAATGGTCGTGAAATTGACGACGCATCATCAAATTATCACACGACCAAATCGAAATCTTGATGTTTCCTCTCTAAAGTAGCAATAATAATTTTCCAGAATATGCACAATATGTAGTTTGAGTTGCGTGCATACTAAACTCCGGACAAGTTTTTTGTAATTTCGAAATAATGACACGATGAACATCACTTTTTACAATGACAAGATTCCCATGCTGTTCTGTTTTTCCGGCCGCATTAATTAAGCAAATTATATGGTAGTCTCGTCTCAGATTAGACTGCGCAATTTGTTTTCGAGGAAAGCTATAAACAACAAACAATAACGACATTTAACATGTCCGTGTTAATATGCAACTATGCAGACATACACCTAAGAGGATTTTTATCGTTAATAGTTTACTGCAATAAATAGAGGCGGGATTGCGGCACCATTTCTAATTACTGGGAACCTTGTGTTGCTGCCCTTTTCCCCGGAAAATACGTAATTGCGGATTAATTGTTTCGATCCAATTCTGGCAATTTCGCCATTCACGTGTCGCTCAAACCCATGTTTTGGCACGTTTCTAAGTGTAAATTTGAGATGAGATCAAACATTGCCAAATTTCCGTTCTCGAAACCTCTTGGGCAATTTGCGAATCAAAACTGTCACCCGCGTGTGAGCAATGGGTAGCAAAAAGTTTACCATTACAACGAAACTAGGTGTGTTCGCTTTTTAAGATAAGCAGCGTGCAAATGTCGCGTAAATTGGAGCTAAATTTTTTTTGTCTTAAGTTTGGGAAAGCCCGGATCACCCGATGCTGATTAAGTATCCATTATAATGATGGCTTCTCGGGGAATTAAATAAATTGTTTTGGCCTTTTTCATTGTCTAGACGTTCCGAAAATCCGGGATTTCCAATTTACAATGTTCCCCGCGTTCCTTGAAGAGTTTTTAATTAAGTTTCGCCAACTTAATTGCGCCCAGGTCAAATTTATGATTTATAACATTATCTAGTGCAGCGTTACATAACGTAATGGACATATTTATAAATTAGCAAACAACGTTTTTTATTAGTGTCATAAAATGTCTACAATGTCACCTAAATAAAATCTGCAAATAACCACCTAGAAATGGATTTTCATAAAAGGCGTCTCCATTGTTGCGTAACATTATTAATTTGGAAAAAACAAATTTTCTTGCATGTAGAATCAATTTTTTTCCCTTCCTAATTTCTTTAGAACTAAGCACACTTTAGCTCAGCCGCAATAATAATTGCTGTTCCATGAGCTGTGTCGATTATAATTTTACTTCACGTTAATAAAAAGTTCTACTTTCAAAAGATCAAGGTATGTAGTTAAATAAAATTCTAGTTACGATTTGAAGAAATTGCCAGTCACTTAGCACACCTTGAGATTGCTTTTCTGGGTAAAAAGGACAAGAAAAAGAGCTATAAAGCCCATTCTTACCAATAGTACCAAAAAACGCGTAAAGGTGGCATCTCAACTACATACTTAAAAATAATTTTATTAAATATCTATCGTCTCTTTCCGAGTTTACGCTTTGCTCGTGTCATTTTCAGTGTTTCTTCTTGCTTCTTGTGGCTACCTGCTACAAAGAATTGATGTAACTAGAATAATGTTTTAACGACGTAATGCCTTTTTGACACGGCTATAAAGATGATTTCCTTAAATGTATGTCAAGGTGCTTATGTAGCTTGAAGTTTTTTTACGAACCACAAAACTTGAGCAACAGTATTACTGGATGACTAATTGTCTTAAATGATCCTGTCATCCTGCCACAAACGCTCCTTTTTTTTCTTATCAATGATCTTGATCGTAACTTGTGTCACTTTTATGTAACGTTTAGATGATCCATCCTCAGCCACTTACGATTCGAAAAAAGTAGAACAAATGTTTAAAAGACAATTGAGCGAGGTCAAGAAAATTGTTATCAGACCATCATTGTCAATGTCATTACTATTTATTAATAGCAACAATTGATAATTCTGGATGCATCGTCTGCATTGGCAAATTAGAATTAAATAATTTTAAATTATCAATTTATTTTTAGCATAACCATTATAGTTTTATTCGGGCATAAATTGACGGTAATTTTGTGGTTGATCGCAATTAGAATTATTTGGGCAGTTTTTTAAAGATATCACGTTTTTATGTATCGAACGCGTTAACCGCCAAAGAGCTAGGAGAAAACTTTCTATATTTCTCTCGTCTCGTAACAAAAGAAATTGTTCAAAAAATTAAAAACAATTATTAACAAAATTATTGTTGATATTAATTTAATATTCGAACGTTAATTACTGTTACTCTAAAATAATTTGAGCATGGTAAATAATTAACCGAATCCAGTTTACGTAATGAACATTGAATATTATGATTACGAATTATGCGAATAAATCAAATATTAACGCGGCACACCTGGTAAATAGTGATCATGATGAGTAGGATAATTACAAATAATTAGTACTTTTCGCGTTCAAATTCGACCTATTTTCATTAAAGTCTACACCTATAACCTTGATGTAGCCAATTCTTGCAAAATTCACATCTACAATGTTTAAGTTTTTAGCAACTGAACCGTTAAAAACCACATTTTTAATGAAATTAGCCTTTAGGTTTTATAATTACGGGTCATGCATCAAAATGTTGCAGGACAACAGATGTACAATAAATGCTTAATAATTTATCGTCATTTTCGTCGTTATTGTTGTTATTAGAGAAACTAAATTGTCTAGAAAGTTTCATTAAATGTAAGTGTAAAATAACCAGATGGTCTATATAATCTAAATTTTACATCAAAAGGAAAAGCTTAAAACGGATTTAATAAATGTTAGCTGCCGTAAAGTACCGATTTGCGACACTGCTAATTCAAAGGTTGCCATTACAACAAGAATGATTAATTTGTAGAATACGGAATTTGCATTATGAATCTTAAAAGTATCTCGCACTACAACTTTATTATCTCGATAAAGCAAGTAACCAATTAATTACACTTATCATAATTTTAGTCGGGCGCCAAGATGTTAGATAACCAGGCCCACATGTGACTGCGTCACTTATAAGTAGGTACAGTTTGACTTTGTCAAGTAGAAATAATTATTGTATTGCACATCTTTTATTTTAGACAAGTCTAGTCCTAGCCTAAAAAAGGTTTCACCTACGTACCAATTTCTTCGATACCATATATGTGCATAATTATTCTTCGTATTTTGCAAGTAAATATTTAATGCTAAATTGGCTAATAATAGACAGAAAGCAAAAAGTTTCTAATTTTTTTAAGTTTTAACAATATCGAATAATCCTATTTCAAAAATTACCTAGCGAAGGCGCCAGGTTAAAAACTCTAAATTAACAATTGTACAAATTCGACAAATGGCGGAGGCGTCGGGTGAAAACCTAATTAAAATTTGTAATAAATGAACAAAGACAAATCTAACATGTTTTAAACTGAATTTAAATAAAGCAAAATTGGCAGTATTTGAAAAGGTTGGAGCTGCTTAAATCCGATGCTTTCTCAAAAAGTTGCAACCCAATGACTCTTTAGTTTTTAAGCAAACACCTCTTTTTTAACGGCAATTTAAATAACACAAAGCAAATAATTTCTTGAATCCTTTCAGTTTCTACAATTTTTCAATTAATTTTTTAGAAGTTTGAATAATTAAGAGATTTTACAATGAATATCTAAGGTACCGCGTAAAAATCTTCAAATTACAATTAATGACACCGTAAGTGGCAAAGAGAATTACTTGTAAACGCTTCATTATAGGTGCAATTTTAAATTCTCTACGATATTTGTGCAAGTTATAACTAAGAAGCTTATCTTGTTATTTATTTATTATGTTTATCTTTACACCTATGTAGATATATGTATATACTTAAATAATAAATTTTAATAATTTTATAACTTATCAAACGTGAACATAAAATGCAATTTTCTATCTAAATCTATTTCGGGCTCCAAATTTTATATAAGTTAATTTGTCTTTTGAAATATCTCGAAGTTCTCGGTTTGTAGTCGAGAATCTACGTAAAGAACAAAATTTAATAAAATTTGTACGGTATCCGGAATGATCTCAAAATTTTGAATCCATAGAGCAGAAAGTTAAATATTCTTCTAATTAAAATCATGATTATTTAACAAAATTTTAAGAAACTTATAGAAAAACTTGATATACTCCTGAGCTTATGATGGTGTTGCTGTTGTTAAAGTTAATGTTTTTACAAAAAATACTTATACAACCCGGATACCCCAAAAACAAAGAATTTCGTGGGCATGATGTAACTTTGAGTTGCGAGTAGTATAAACATATTTTATAAAAGTTTTTGTTAGAATAGAAAAAAATCAATGCATAATTAAGAGGCTATCTCTTGAAGAAGCTTATAAATATTCATGCATGCGCTCGTGACACCATTCATCAAAGCAAGGCTACTATTAATGCAATGAACCTACAGATAGTAACATAATATCCTGATTTAATCAATAATTAGATAACACTTTAATAACCACCTGCACTTGTAAATTAAATAACATTACATTATTTATTAAGACATCTTTTATTCGTTTTTAATCTTTATTTTATATTCGTGTCTTTAATGATTTTCCTGATCATTTTTATTAGCAAGTTCGGAGTTTAATAAAAATTAGCCATTCATTATTCACATTCTTGCCTCTTTTATTAAAGTCCAAATTAAATTATCACATATCCACTAACTCCGTTCATTTGTAACAGTAGACTTCCTACATAAACTGTTAATGAAAACACATATTTGATGTACATTTTGCAACTGGGAGTCTTGAACCAGAAACAATAAACATGCAGTGGTAACTAAATTTAAAAATTTAAAATTATGAAAGCAAAACAACAAAAGTAAAAGTAGAAATTTGAACAAAAATCTCTAAGTAAAATAATTGTCAATTTTTGTTAAATGTTAAAAATTATTTGTTTTAGGTAAACCCCACCCGCTCGAGCTTTCTATTACAAATGATTGCGCATGCACTGGAATAACAGAAAAATCAAGTGTTGACAATTATTGTAAAGTCATGTTTCTTTTCAGTAGATCTAATTGAACCATGTCTAATTAAACAAATTACCTATTTCCAATGATTTGTAACTCTATTCAAACCCAATATCATTTCAAGGACACAGTACACTTTGTTTACAAATGCTAATAATATCGCTGTGGTGTAGTAGTTTTCAAGACAAAATTTTAAAACTGAATACTATTTAAAAACGCAATAACAGAAGAACTTCTGCTAATAGAATGTTGTACCACCGTGGGTAAGTTAGGATCAGAAATTTAGTTTCCAAATATGTATATTGATTCTCTCTGAACAAGTATAGGGTCGTAGGAAAGACATACATACCACAATAAAAATCAATAACAGCGAAAGCAACCGTTACTACGACAATATTATTTTCTGGCAACTAGTTTTCAAATTGACACTTACTAAGTATCTTCACATTTCTTCTAGGTTCTTTCTTAGTTCGGCAAGGAAAAAATGGCAAGTTTTACTCATATACTCGAATAATTGACAATTTCTTGATTCTTTACAGCCTCCAAAGAAGAAGAAAGGGGGTGGCAAGGGAAAGGGTGGAGCTGGTAAATAACACCATAGTAAAAGCAATGATTACATATTAATCATTAATTTTTTAACAAAGGCAATATTATTGATGGCGTGGACACCACACAGATGACGCGAGAACAACTAGAAGTTTTTTGTCATCGCATAAAAGAAGAGAATGAACGAGAGAGGGAAGAACGAAACTTTTTTCAACTTGAAAGGGACAAATTAAGGACGTTCTGGGAAATCACTAAGAACGAACTAGAAGAAGCTAGAGCAAAACTAAGGTACCACAGTTTCACGATCGACTAGACTAGCTTAATAAAAACTTTCAGGAACAAGGACCGTCAAATCGAAGAAGCTGCGGAGAAAAATGATGAAGAGCTCAAATTCTTTAAGCAGAAAGTTAAACATTTGCAGTATGAACACCAAAATAATTTAACCGAGTGTAAAGCGGAATCTTTGGTTTCGCTAAAATTGGCCCAAGATGACTATACCGAACAGGAACGAGAGCTGCTCAGGGATAAGCAAGATCTGAAAAGTCGGGCGAGGGAGCAGGAACTTGCTCACCAAGACCAGATAAAATCGTTGAAGTTGGTAAGTGTTTGTATAAATCCGTTTAGAAATATCTAAATTGATAAAAAACTAGCAACAAAGTGAAGAACTGAGCAAGGTGAGAGGTGAATTCGAGAATAAAGCCAAGGAATTAGAGATCAAATATGAGAAGAAATTTGCTGACCTGAAACAAGAACTGAATACTAAACATAAGTAAATGCATTTCATATAATTATCCAGTTTTTGACCCTGATTTTAAGCATGGAAATGGCAGAAGTTGAGGAGCGCAAGAACAACCAAATATCGGAATTAACCAAATACCACGAGAAAGCGTTTAACGAAATGAAGAATTACTATAACGACATTACTCTAAACAATTTGGCTTTGATTAGCAGTTTGAAGGTAGGTAACGAGATCCTTGATAAAAGTCCAACAACTTAATTTTAAAGGATCAAATGGATATATTGCGCAAACAAAACGAGAGGATGGCCAAACAAGTTGCTGATGTTACTGCAGAGAACAGAAAACTAGTCGAGCCGTTAAAACAGGCCAGAGCCGATGTGGCCGAATATAAAAGACAGCTGCAAAATTACGAAAAGGACAAATTATCCTTAGCTGTAATTAGTTTTCCTTACTACTCTATCTACTAAAAAATGTAAAATAAAATTTTAGAATACCAAGCTAAAATTAGCTGCCACCAAAAAACAACTGGAAGATTTGCAATGGGCTAACGACGCTTTAGAATTACGATTTGAAAAAGTATTATTTTTGGAAATTATTGCCTAAGCTACTGTATTTGACTCGTCTAATTTTAGTTACAAGGTGAAAAGGATGAGTTGACTAAGAGATTTGTCAATGCAATTTTGGAGGTGCAGCAGAAAACGGGACTGAAAAACGTACTCCTCCAAAAGCGCGTGCAAACTTTGAGTGAAGTGGCTGAATATCGAGAAGCTTTAATAGGAGAACTGAAAGCGTCTTCAAGCGTACCACCTCAAACCACCAACAAGAAATTAGAGGTAGGTAGTTTTTAAACTTGATCCTTTTTTCACCAAATTGTTTTGTTTTATTTATAGGAAATCTTAGCTCAAAAGAACACCAACATCCACGATTTGCAATATGAATTAGCAAGAGTTTGTAAGGCACATGATGATCTGCTTGCCACCTATGAGGACAAAATGCAACAATTCGGTATTCCCAAACAAGAACTCGGTTTTGTGCCATTAAGAATCTTGCCAGAAGGCCAAGGAGGTTTAGCTAAAGGTCCTGCGGGGTTAGTAACTAAAAACCATTGATCTCCAATTGTTGCATAGCCAATATTCAATAAATCGTAATATCCAAACAACTGGTTTGTTAAATATTGTACAATAGCTAGCAATAGTAATAAGTGACTTAATAAAATTTACTATAATTAGCAATGGGGCTTTCAACGATGACTCGCAGCTTGTGTTAATTTCTTAAAATACAGGTTATGTTTATAGCATCCAGGAACCTCTGTTGTGGGCATAGCTAATTTTCGCTAAATTACTCAAAATGTTCAAATTTTTAGTATAATTTTATTACTCATAAACGCTAGTTTGATTATCTCTTCACACATAACTTTAGCGATATTCTTTTCATGTGAAATATTCAACAATAAACAATAATTTAAAGTTACTGGCTATTAACTAACAGAAAAATAAACAATAAAATACGATAGAGGAGCGCCTAGACTTATACTTTCGTTGCTTCGTTGTAGCGCGGGTGGCCTAATATCAGGAAATATTTATTGCTCAGACTCGAAAAGATGGTTCTTTCTATTAAAAAAGTGTTTATATTCTCTGAAAACCACGGTGTAAACTTTGACGTAGACTTTTAAAAAGTTTTAATTGTCTGAATGCGCTTTATAGGTGTATGGAAAAATTATGATTGTAATATTTCCTAACAGTTGACCAACCCATAAAATTTAATAACGTCCATGTATATTTCACATCAAAGAGATGATACTATTAAAAATGGAACATGTACTAAAAGATTCCGCAATAATTGTTTTATTAACTGTTAAACTGCAATAAACTGAGCATCATAAGGGACACTAAGTTACTATGAAAGTGGGTGGACCAGGAGTCCCTTAGTCAGTCATCCCTTTATACGTAGGTGAAAGTTATCAATTGTTTAAAAAACATAATGCAACTCTTATGTTCTCAAGAGATGGAAGACGGAAAGGATAACAAAATTTTTCGTACTTCTGCTTCTTGCTTTTGATTCTTTGTCAAATATTTTAAAGTAAGATCTTTTTTCATATATCCCAGAGACATATAATTGACAATATTTTTAATTGCCCGATAGTGGTTAAAAGACACTAGGTATGAAGTTAACTTTAACCATCTGTGTGTTTAACTGTCGTATCTAGTTTAATCTACTTTTACCTTAATATTGCATGTCTTCGATCGGAGTTTTATATCTTGATATTTGTTATTAGTTTTATTAGATTTTTTAACTTTTATGATGGTCAAATCTGTTAACCATAGCACTATTAAAGCTTGCGTGTGATATGCTATATATTACTCTTGCCTAAAATCATTCTCCGTTCTTCCTGACTTTCTATGAATTTGAGCAGATCTTATTTAGATCATTGGGTAGTGGAAGACTCTACACTTCTTATTGAAAGGTGCCTAAAGCACTCAACCTTTATTCTTTTAATCAAAAGTTAATATGTAGGTAAATGCTTTCTTAAATTGTGCAAAAATTCTCAACCATAGTAAAGTTTTCTATATAATTAAATTGGTAATCCAAGAATGCTAAGAATCTTAGCGCAGGTCCTAGGGCTAATACCTACAGTCTTAGCCTATAATTGATAGTTTTTTATTTTATCAAATCGGTTGTCGATTTAGAAGCGTTTTTGGCAGCTTTACAATGGGGTACTTGCCTCATGTTTGGAAAATATAATATTTAGAAAATGTAGGCAATTTCATTACACCCATATTTTTTTATTTGGTTCTAGGGTCAATATTACGCACAGAATTAATTTTTTAATCTTTGGAGTGGGAGATTTGTAACGTAGCCGGCCCCTGCACGGCGTAGTTCTAAAAGAAATCGTATGATGGCGCTTTACTCAGATTTCTTGCGTTCTATTTATAAATCGAATGACAATCCACTGTATACATGTCGCGCCCTCTAGTAGCAGCGCAGCATAGCAGACAGAAACAAGAGTCTATTCAATATAGGTGCGTGAGTCATAGATGCAGGGGTCCAATACGTCATCAAAAACAAAAATTGCAAATATTTACAAAAATATGAAATAAAAAATGGAAAAAAAATATTTAAGCCTCTTTTAGTTATTTGCATGCATCTAGAGAATAAAAAGTGCAATATTTTTTTAGGCAAGTACCTCAATTGTGTATGGTTTGGCAACCACGATAATTTAATGCTTGGAATTTCGAAACTCATAAATTTATTCACAGTGATCTGCCAAAGGTTGAATTTTATTTTTAAAATATACAAAACACAACAATTAAAAATATAGCGTGACAATCTCACGTGATCAAAGCGAAACTTCTTAGCAAACCACAAGAAAAAGCACAGTGGAGTCAGAACCACAACTATTGCTTCTAATTGAAACTTTAACGAAGTGTTAATAAACCGTAAACGTACATTAGCTTTGTGCAACAAAACATCATTCAGTTAATGTCATTTAATTTATTAGCGTAAGTTTTGCTTTGTGAGCAACAATTTTTTAGTGAATGTGGACCAGTTTGTCAATTGAAAATATTAATAATTTTGGACCATCCAGGATCCAGGAGGTCGGCGCCATTTGACCAAATTGATCCTCTGTAGAATAAGTACATAAAAAAAATTAATTTCTTAGTGTAACTGGGGTTTTCGTGCAGATTCGTACATACAACTGGTGAATGTCGAATAAAGGAACAAGTGGCATCTAATTTGGCCACCTCCACTACAGCAATTTATCTGACTACTTTTAGTGGCGTTACTTCCTCAATTGTAACCAAATGAGCAGTCAACCATAGTGTTGTTGTTATATTTTTAACCTTAGCAAATATCCAATTGCAATAAATTTTGAGACGCTTTAAATAATTTATTTTCGTTTTAAAAGCTCTAAATTATTTAGAATACATATTTATTCTGGCAGGTCCGTCGAGTTTGTTTGGGGTTTAACCTGCCAAAACGACATTGCGTGCTGTGCTTGCTTTGTTTACAATAATTACACCTACACCACAACACAACGGAAACGAGAAATACGGGTATTTGTTAATCAAAGTTATGGTCTATGATGTCACTGAGTGTAGGTGCCCACAATGCCGCATGGTAGGTCGAAAATTGATTCATTTGGGCCTTAATATGCAATTATGCTAAATATAAAGTTTATATCACTTGTTAATGTAGCTCGTTACAATAAATAATAAACTAACAAATTTCTTTACTCGCAAAATTTATTGATGAATTTTTAACGAGTACAGAAACCAATATCGAATTCCAGTTAAATTTACTTTCGATCGTAATATCTGATGTTAATCTCATTCCTGAAAAAATGATGTCATCTGAACGAGATCTGTTACGTCATTTCCAGAAGAAGCGAAATTTTTGAATAAAATTTGCATAAAACCGCGTTCTTGTTTGTTGTGAAATGGATGTGCCCCAGGCTCGTCGATTTAACAAGTGAACCCCCACTCGACTTCCTGATGGCCCCACTTCTAGCGTGGTCGAAGCTTTCAGGTGCTCCTCAGATTGGTTTTCGCGAGTGGTAAGCTCATATCTACCGACGTGCCCTCTACTATCGACCGGGTAATTACAAACGCGGACTTAAAGTAAGTGATAACAATACTTTAATTATGTTTATTTATTCTGTTATCCACCGGCATTATAAAACTATTTAAGTAACTACTTATATTCAAACGTCGTCAAAGGACATTGGTGTAGTTTAGTTAGTTATAGAGTCTATTGTAATTGGTTAAGATAAGCGGTTTTAAAACTTTAGGTCATCTATTGTCACAATCCGTTGAAAGTTTTTACGCGTTATTGTAAAAATTTATTTATAGTTCGAAGAAAAAAGCGGCATTTGTCAACTTTTTAATTAATTCAAACAACATCTTGTGAATGTGTTACGTCATATCTCTTCCATTTTTATCGCTACCTACCTCATCTTTATCTCATCAGTTTAAATTTTTAATGATTTTTGCAGGATGCTGAAGAATTTTTTAATAAACATTTTAGCAGCATTGGATTATGAGCAGTATTGTTAAAAATATTGTTGTTGATAGTTTTCTTGAATTGAAACTTTTTTGCAATTACCTGCAGATATACTCTAGCTTTAGCACATCGACGTTCTGGGTCAAGTTCATGTTAGCATTGGTTACCTCCAGGGCGTCTAGTATGGGTTACGCTAAGACAATAACTCCTCAATTTTTTATTTGATTGTAAAATAATAAATATGTGTCCTTGTTTTAACGCCTCCTCAACCACCATATAAAGATGAGTTAGTTGAACGTTTAGTAATGGCTAAATTTGTCTGCATTCGAAGAAACCATTGAAATAACAGTGACAGATGTATTAAAAAAATTAATATTTAAATCCAATAGATGCTTTTTAATTATATTTATTTTATTTATTTTTATATTTTAATATTTTACTTAGCTTGTTGCTAATATAGTAAATTAATTACCTTTTGATTAGATTTTTACTTTAAAATATTCTTTAAAGTAGCAACAAATCAAGACATGAAGTAACACCGGTAGTAATCTACAGTTTGTAGGTACTATTTCTTTGCTTCCGTGTTGTAGCCGATGATCAAGTCATAATCCACGTTCTCCTTCTTTTTAAATTTTATTTTTTCTCTCATCTTTCTTTATTTTGCTTATTTCCAGGTACTTCGGCATCTGTTCTCTTTTTTTGTAACAAAGCCTTTACGTTTTGGAAATGATCTATTAATAGACAAATATTTATAAAGAACGTTACCTTAGCCTTCCTAAAAAAAATTATTTTTAACTGCATCAAATCAATCAACGATCAGCTTTTGATCTGTATCGTTCAGAAGCAACAAACTTTTACTCGCCATTTGAATTTTGAAATACACAAACTTGGATGGAATGAAGCAGGACACGGAGAATAAATAAATATGTGAAGGAAATATAGAAAGATTGAAGAAGACAGTCTACTTGATTACTATAATATTTAGACGAATTATGTTATTAACGCTATTGCAAAATTAATAGTTCAGACATGACCTTGTTGTTGATTGAAAATTGATCAACCGGTTTCAAATCCGCATGCATATCCATTTGCACCTTCCTACCTCTTCGTACTATGACAAAAAACTGGGCGTTACGTTAAATTTTGTAAGTTAGTCATCCATACTGACTCCCATCGATCTATTGAGCCCCCAGCTTCTTATACCAAAGCCTAGCTTTTCAGCCTGAAAATTTCCATTCCAAAATTATAAGCGAAGCGACAATGTCTTTCCAAAAAAATCCAGTTTGATACACTTTAATCTTAAAAACAGAAAACAAATGTTCATTACACACATTCATAAAAGGATCATATTCCAGAGCCATTACAGAGAACTAAACCTTAGTTCATCAGGATTGCAGTAATTATTGTTGTGCAAAGCTCTGCTCTATACCAGATCGTGACCTCTAATTAATAGAGAAGCTCGAGTGTTGTAGCAAAATGGTTGTAGCCTCGGGAAAAATTGGTCAGATCGTTAAACACCACCTTTTCTACACTTCTAAGGTACTATGCCTGATACGCTTGCTTACACTTTGAATCATTCTTTCGTGGTAGTGAGCGAGGTATAGCGATAATTACCACAGTTCAGTAATTCTTCACGGAAGGAAACCTTCAGTTTATCCCCGCGTTGGTCACCAAACCACTTTTTCACGAATACCATTGTGATTGACTACTAGAACGGACTGAGGACAACAAAAAACAGGAATTTATTTTCCACCAACTTATCTACACAATAACAAATGCAACGGGGTTACGGGTATAGCACCTGCAAAGTAATTAACTGCTTTAAAATTGTTTATTTCCTGCAGAAGGCAAGCAAGTTATGTGTACACTACTTATTATATTCAATTTATATTATTTGCATGTCTAATGCAAAAACTTCAACACAATGGTGGGATATTCAGATTCCACAACTATTGGTCCACTATTTCTGCAGTTGGACGTGAAAATCAGTAGTTATTTTATTTATTTAACAACAGCACTTAGGGCTTTTGTACTGGTTGAAAGTGATTTAGTGTGAGTTACGCACAAATACGCAAGTAATTGTATTTGTTTAAAAAACAAACATCCAGTCGTGTTATTGCCGCTATAATTATTTAAACCAATATTTATGTTTACCTACTAATTTTGTTAATAAATCTAAACAAGTATGCGCTAACTAGACCACCTCATGCTAAGATACAACGTGTTGAAGTAATTATTACCCATAATTGTTGATCACAATAGCACATGTGTCTGTAATTTTTTATCTTGGTAGTTTTGCGATTGATGAAAACGACAAACTATACAGGGTGATTTACGTAGCCCGTCCATTAGAAGTTTTTCAACTTCCAGTTGGATTAAAAAGTTGAAACTTGGAAGGCAGTCATTATCAGTCATGCTCATTCTATCTAAAATATTTTGAGCTCTCTAGCTATACAGGGTGTGCAAAAAGTCGGTATCAACTTTCTTATTTTAAATGTAAACGTACCATTTTTTCTACATGGTCTAATTGGTCTTCCAACTCTGAGTTTTTATAACATTTGTTATGTAAACTTTTTTGACAATTTTTGACATTATGTTAATTTATGTGAAAAAAAGGGTCGATCTGGTAGCTTACGAAAAAATTCGTATCTGGCAGACAGTTTTGAATTTATGAAAACCAATTTGTAAAGTACTTAGTTCAAAGTCCAGACTAACTTCTGATATCTTAATGGTAGTTTTATTTTGTACCGTATGGGCGCAGACAATTTTCAAATATCACACCCAAAAATGGTCAAAAAGTCATTTTTTTCAAATGGCACCTACAGTTTTTTTTTATACCATTCACCATTCGATACAAAATTGTATTTTGGGATGAGTCACTTAAGCATTCCCTATACCCAACTTCATCCCCTATCAAATTAAAAATTTAAATTCAGAAATTCCGTCAATGCTGCCAGGAGATTTTTTTAGTTTTTCAAGTATACCATGGAAACAAAAGACAATTGCAACATTTTAATTATGAAATGAATATGTTACTAATTTTATAAAAAAAACAACAACAAAAACTACCAAGAACCATCTTAACAAAATTCTAATGTAGGTGTTCAATGTGAGCACCATTTTGATTACTACATACATTCTATTAATCCATTTTCAACAGATTGTGTACCTCTTTCAATTTCGTTGGGACCAAGACTGTCGAATGCTCTTATTATCTCCAGATCTTACCTTATTAGACTTTTATGTTTGGGGTCGAATAAAAGATTTAGTTTATACTTCACCACTTTGCAACATAAAGGAATTAATCGGGAGAATAATAAGAGCATTTGACGGTCTTGACACCAACAAAATAAGAGGAGCTACACAATGATATAAAATGCTAGAATGTAGTAATCAAAATGATGCTCACATTGAACATTTACATTAGAATTTTGTTAAGATGGTTCTTGATAGTTTTTGTTGTTGTTGTTTTATAAAATTAGTAAGATATTCATTTCATAATTAAATTGTTGCAATTGTCTTTTGTTTCCATGGCATACTTAAAAAACCAAAAAATCTTGTGCAAAATTGATGAAATTTCTGAATTTTAATTTTTAATTTGATAGGGGATTAAGTTAGGTATAGGGAATACTTAATTAACTCATCCCAAAATACAATTTTCTATCGAATGGTGTAAAAAAAATCTGTAGGTGCCATTTGAAAAAGATGACTTCTTGACCATTTTTGGTTGCGATATTTGAAAATTGTCTGCGCCCATATGGTACAAGATGGAACCACCATTAAGACATCAGAAGTTAGTCTGGACTTTGAACTAAGCACTTTACAAATTAGCTTTCATAAATTCTGAACCGTCTGCCAGATACGAATTTTTTCGTAAGCTACCACATCGACTCTTTTTTTTACATAAATTAACATAATGTCAATAATTGTCAAATAAGTTTACATAAGAAATGTTATAAAAACTCAGAGTTAGAAGACCAATTAAACCATGTAGAAAAAATTGTACGTTTTTATTTAAAATAAGAAAGTTGATACCCACTTTTCGCACACCCTGTATAGCTAGAGAGCTCAAAATATTTTAGATAGAATGAGCATGACTGATAATGACTGCCTTCCAAGTTTCAAATTTTTAATCCAACTGAAAGTTGAAAAACTTCTAATGAACGGGCTACGTGAATCACCCTGTATTGCCAAATTAATCTTTTGATTAAACTTGTTTATGATCGTTGTCGACGTGATGGCAAATATTACGATTATGCAAATAGAATTGGTTGTTGTTCCCTGTACCATGCTGTTGGTGTAATGACAGTATTAAGATGAATTGACGAGCGAATTGCAGCAAAAGCTGCATTCAAATCTGTATATAACCAATAAAACGATAAAATCTAACGTGAAACAGGCCGTTATTATTAGTTTACGTTCAAAATTACGGTGCTATGTAGTACACAGCTGGAAAATAACCAATCAAAACTTTCTTAATTAAGCACCAAGATCCAGAGATTTACGCAGAAGAAAAACTTCACAAACTATTAAGAAACGATCAAATGCATTTCACGTAAGCTGTCAGGGCATAATCATTTGTTTGAAAATTAGTATAATTTTTGAAATTCCCTATTTTCCAAGAGAAACAAAACATATTTAGTCGAGAGGATCATAAGCATGAGTTATTTCCACTTAGGCATACAATTAGTTGCAACTTGCTTAGTCTTCTCTTGCTTTCCGTTTCCTCTTTGGTTTTTTACCAAGAGGAAAAGTACGTAATTGTTGGTAGGCACCACAACTCTTTGATCAGTCGCTGAACCATTCTTGGTTGTAGAAGCAGCTATAAATCTAGCGAAGCTTTCGTGGAATTTTGTCTCATGAGCTTTTAAATGTTTATTGAAGTACTGCAAACTACAACCCTTCAAATTTTTCTTACTTGTAAATGTCATCATAGTCGCGTTAAGTCTTGTCCACTTTTCCAATTGTTTTAGCATTGCTTTGTCGAGTTTGGTTTGTTTCCTTAAGGATAGCCCTTTCTGGATACATCACATTAACTAATCAAATTGGGCGTTCTACCTGACCTAAAGCTTGCACAGCTCTCCAATTTTCTTCTTGTTAACATGGCAGTTCTTGCACATGCTCCACGCTGGTTCTTAAGTTAAATTTTCGTCTAATTTGCTATGGTAGCAGTGTCGTCACTACATGTTTCTGGGAAAAGGTATCACCACTGAAAAACATGAATTGCAGATCTTTTAGCATAAGGGGAATAATTTTAAATAAATCCTTGATTATGAAGCTTAACACGTTTTGCTCTCATTTAGAAAACAATTCAACTCTCAATAACTCCAAACTTTCTCTTTTAACTTTATCTACACCTTGAACTCCATACGTTAAGGAATTTGAGGTAGCAAAACCCATTCAACTTAAGTAGCTTTCATTGTATTATTTTCGAAAAAATTACTTAAAATGCGTTTCTTGACCTGATGGGTTTGCAAAAAATGACCTTTCAGGTTCACAGTAGTCAATTTTTTAATCGACATCACATTACACAATAATATACAGATTCTAATCTAAAGGTATCGCCTCAAACGTGACTAAGTGTTTTATTACATGTCGTTGTTGTAATGTTCATTTAAATTTCCGATCTTCCCTGGAATCTTCAACTTATCTAATCCATCCGGATTAGAATCTAACAAAAAGTTGACATATCAGAGTAAAGCGGAGCCTTTATAGGGATTTATTAATTAGCAAGATAAGGCGCGAGATAAGGGCCGATCTACAACATTTACACGTTCATTAATTGTTTGTGAACATCATAAAAACGTATTGAATGATTGTGGTCTAGATTTGGTCGTGTCAATGCTATTTATTACGAATTTCCTTTTATTATGAGCCTTTACGATAATAACTAAACGTCCAAAGTGTTGTGATTTCGGAGCAACGAGTGTTAGAATAATTTTTCGAAATGGAAGGTAAAATTGCTGCTTTTAGTGTCATACCGGAACTGACTTCCGAAAATTGTTGAGATTTAGGACAAATGAGCTTAAAATTATTATTGCCTCTGTACACAGGAAGCACACGGTTTTAGCACAATAATTAACATAAAGGTATGAAAGTCATCCCGGTTATACGATAGAGTAAGCAAACAATGATATGCCCTTAATGTGTATATATGATGGAATCAGCAGCCGGAACAATCGTAATTTATATGTAACGCTAATTTGCTCCATATGCCGCCATGTCAGTACATACTTGACACCGAATTAATTAATTTTTCCTCAATAAAACCATCAAATAGTCGCCTCTAAGTGGTCGAGAATTCCAAAAATTTAGCAACGCTTTCATGACAATGTGGCGAATTATTTAATTTACGCATACATCACGCTTCATTGACGCAACCGTAGTATTTTATTACCAATGTTTTTAAGTGTGTTTAGGAATTTAAGAACAATGTTCGAGGAATTAGAGTTATCGCGTTAAAAAAGTTTTTCACGGTGGGCTAGAATAACGTTTTTCGGGCATATGATTGTATTTATTTAACAGGATCTAGGAAGTTGTGGGTAACCGCAATTTTTGTCACTTTCGGTTACTACGAAAAATCTACGTTACAAATCAAGACGTAGGGCAAACACTTGATAACAAGTCCGCCACTTTTACAGCATTTACAAGAAATAGTTTAGAAATAATCATTGAAGACAATAAAAATTGCAATCCCACTTACTGTAAATAACAGTTATTTTAGTTAACGTGTTCTAGAAGTAATTTTTATTCGCTTTGTTTAAATCTTTGCCGGGTTATCGGTTATCTGTTGACTTTATTTATAGTCGTTGGACTTGGTTTATTTACTTTTTTTATTTATGTAATCGCCGCTTTTACCATAATCCTTCTATAAATAATGTTGAATAATTTGACGCCATGAAGTTTTAAAATTAAATTTTAATTACAATAAGTAGGCACCTACCTACTGAAGATAAGATTCCCGTAATAACTTTAATAATGCCCGGTGATTTTTGTTCTGATTACGCTTTATTTTAAAAAATGCTCTCAACTTTTTCACAGGGTCACAAATCTATATTTTTAATCATTTTGCAAATACATCGTTTTAGTTCTGACTTTGTAGGATAGTAATATCCGAATTTCTTTCCTCAAGAAATTTGTTTTAGTTAAGTTACGAAAGACCGTAATATAAATAGGGCTGTGAAGATAATAAGAAAAATCAAAGATCAAAGCTTTTGGCATTTTTACATCGATTTTATAAATTTACAATCTAAAATACAGTTTTAAAGTTAAGAGCATAATTTTCTTGGTAGAAAAATATTTTTGGCTTTGTTATTTGAAATTTTCAACTTATCTATCTTATTATGATTTTTATGCTCACATCAGACAATGCTACCTGAACGTAGCATCCCTTCCCTTATTAAAATTTTGTTAGCCTCTGCGATTTTGGAAAAAAGTTATAAATAGAAAGTTTGTGGTCGATTAACCTTTCAACAAAATAATTAAAATAAAAATTAATTAAAGGTAATGGCGACACCAAAAGTAACTAGGTATTATCGGGTTATTAAAAAAAGTAAGTGACAGTTAGGTTCAATACAGACAATGCAATAGTGCGTCCAACTTCGATGGCTTGAGTTCTATGATGGGTACAAATTTGATTTAAAAACACAAATAAACTAGAAAAAGAAGTCTATAACCGGAAATTATTTTTGAGCATACAGGGTGAGCCAAAACAATTATACCAAAACGATTATACAGGGGCAAGTAACATTTTTTTAAATAGAATGATGTGTGTAAAAGAAGATTTTTTAGAGCCTTTTTCTAGACTCTTTTCAATACAATATTATTACTGACTATTTCTAAACCACTTGGAAGTAGCGATTTTTTTGGTTCAAATAATAGCATTTGCAGATGCATGTTAAAAAAATCACTACATTCACAATTACGAATTTTAAGAAAAAATTATGTAAGTACTAGTTAGGAAACATCTGTGGGATGTCTTTGAATTATTTTTACTTTTTTAAAAATTATACAGGGTGGCAAAACATAATTTTTCAATTTAGAACTTTTTGAATAAAATTTTATTAATTTTTTTTTTTCAAATGGAACAGCCTGTATATTTTTTATTGGTATGATGTAGAAACTAAATACAAACATTTTTTGTATGTACTCCCCTATGGCTATTTGTAACCATTTTCGATTTTTGCCTAATAATTACAAAATTTAGGAATATTCCTAAAAAATTAGATTGTTTTTCAAATAACTCGACAGATAAAATTGTAATAAGTGCTCCAGATGTTTTGTCTATAAAAACAACATAAGCTTTTTTGGTAAGTTTACCTTATGTTTGTATTTTGATCATTTTTTGCTTTTTATATTATCCGACAAGCAATACACATTTATCGCAGTTACCTGTCGTTAGTTGTCATTTGTGTCAATTTTGCAACATTAGAGGTTTTTTGTCGAACTATTTCAAAAACGTTCTAATTTTTTAAGAGTATTCTTGAAATTTGTAATTATTGGGCGATAAATCAAAAATGGTTACAAATAGCCATACATATATACAAAAAATTTTCGTTTTTAGTTTCTACATCATATCGTTAAAAAATATACAGGCTGTTCTATTTAAAAAAAAATGGAGAAAATTAAATTCAAAAAGTTCTAAATTAAAAAATTAAATTTAGCCACCCTGTATAATTTTTAAAAGTAAAAACGATTCAAAAACATCCCACAGATGTTACCTAACTAGTACTTACATAATTTTTTCTTAGAACTCGTAATTGTGACTCTAGTGATTTTTTTAAACATGCATCTGCAGATGCCATTATTTAAACAAAAAAAAATTGCTACATCGAAATACACAGTTTGGAAATAGTCATTAATAATATTAGAGTAAAGAGTCTAGGAAAAGCTTTCGAAAAATCTTTTTTTACGCACAACATTCCATTTAAAAAAATTTTACTTGCTTCTGTATAATCGTCTTGGCTCACCCTGTATGTTCAAAAATAATTTCCGGTTATAGACTTCTTTTTCTAGTTAATTTTTGTATTGAAATCAAATTTCTAGCTATAATAGAACTCGAGCTATCGAAGTCGGACGCACTCTTACCCCACCCTGTATAACTAAGCCAATTGAGCAAAATGTTAGGATAGCACACTGATTCCATATTTTCGTGTCATTAACATTAATCTTGAAACTAATTAGTTAAATCGTAACTTGAAAAAACTTCGGACAGAATGCTGATTCTGGAAATTATTTGGCAAAACAGGAAGCTGCAGACATCTTGTTAATTATTTATAATAAGCCAATTATTATTCTAAAATTCATCGCGTTTCATTTATTTTTTTGCTGTTAAATTTAGCAGCTACAATAACTGTTCTCTACTGAACTAAGCAACATGTGTTTGTGTTTAGAGTCAGCATCTAAAATTGTGATCTTGTCTTATCCTCTTGGGTAATCCCAAACCCAAATTCGCAGTTAGAAGCCAAAGAAGCTGTTGCAGCTCGAACCTGTGTGGTCAATAATCAGAAAGTTGTTTGCTAAAAAAACAGAGTCAACGTACTACACTACAGATGCGTAGTTTTTTTTTTTAAACAATATCTACCTAGTAGTAAATTTCTCATTGTTATGGTTCCAGCCCGGTGGTTCGAGATACCGAATTTGGGCCGATTTACGGTACATTGAAGTAAAATGCAGTTATTTTAATTGCTTCAAATTTACGTGCTGCAACTTTCTGAAACGATCGATCCAAAAGAGATGCAAAAATTGGCGATAAAATTGAGCACAGCGAGGTTTCGTCAAGCACCCAGTGAACTCAAATAATGGCAGCACGCCAGAAAGGAAACGTAGTAATTGTAAGTTTCCGTAAAACGACGTTATTAAAAATATCAAAGCAACACCATGTAATTACATTCATCACGTCCCTCACGGATCGACCCCCCATCCGTGTGGAATAGGGTTTGGAATTTCAATTAGGTTACTTCAAGAGGTTTTATTAGATCATCTAACGCCGACTTACCATTCTTCAACTGCTTCACTTTTTCATTCTTACAAGGTTAACTGCTTTTTTCCCGCATTATGTTCCAACCATTGCATGACTTTTTCATTATTTTTTGTGAACAGGTAGGCACGCCGTCACGCCCTTTGGGAAGCGGAATGAAACAAGCGTAATTAGGCTAATTCCTGTAACTGCAACTGAAAAGCAATTATTAAATTGTTTCAAGTTAGGTACTCAACAAAAGTGGTGAAAAAAGTATCGGTCATTAACACCCCACAAAGTTACTTTAGTTTTGTAATCACTGTGAGTGTTTAGCGACCGTGCTAACTGCATCAAGAACATAAATGGATTAACAGATGGTAACCTTCAGTATGTGGATGATTCTTAATTCAGTAATTGGTCAGATTACCTAAGAAATACCTACATAATGCGTTAAAGACCAAATAAAGGTACTTTCTTGTAAATTATCAAAAAATCAAGGTTCGATCTCCACTTCATTGCATTCAAATTAATGCATTCAGTAATTTTACAGTATGCAAGGTAATTTGTATCCATGCTTCAATGACTGTCAGAAATTGAAGAACTTGAATATCAATATACAGGGTGTTTCATAATTGAATGTCAATATTGAAGGAATTGTGTATGACTATAATATAAAAAGTTGACATACAGGGCAATAAAGATTTTTTTTGTCCTGCCAAATTTGTAAATATATGGTACTGTCCCTTTAGGGTGTGTACTACACTACAAAATTATCCAAGCTAATAAAACAGCTCATAAAATTAGTAATTCGGTTCGTCATGCAAAGAAGTTATAAAAACCATTTAATAGTATACCTATACCATAATTCCCAGGAAAGAGAGCTGCTCTCGAGAAGATTTAATCACCTCCCTCGGGGAATTTAGCTCAACTAATCTCGCACTCGGCATTGGGATCGACTAAGCAAAAAGATTTCAATTTTGAATCAATCCATCGGAATTTAAAAAAACAGGTGTGAAAAATTGTGCTGATTGTTTTCCAATGCTGCTCATGATTAAATGCTAAAAGTGTGTGCAAATATTCATTATCTAGGCATCAGTTTAAAAGGAAACTTGCTCAGATGTACAACTAACGATTTCAATTTTTTTTCTAGAGATGGGAAAGTTCCAAGAAACGTTGGGGATCAACGAATTTAAGAACAAGAACAACAATATTTGGAAGGCGTTGTTGGCGGAATTTATAGCGAATGTCCTTCTTAACTTCTTCGGATGCGCCTCCTGCGTGAGCGTAACAGGGTCACCACATGGCTTCGTCCTGATCGCCCTCACCTTCGGATTTACAATTTTCATCTTAGTTCAGGTGCGTAGGTATAGCAAACGAGATCCACTAAATCCATTTAGAAGAATAACGGTTCTCAACTAGTAAACTGCAATTCTTCGACGATCCGTTAGCCATTAAACGCAACAAGAATAGCGTACACACACAGTTCTGTTTCGTTGGGATCACGTTTTAGCTTCAGGTAATAATGGCTAATGGGCCATTAACTGGATGTTGCTCTTTAATAGCGGTCGGACAATGTTAGCCCTCAACCGCAGTTTCACCCGAGTTTCTAATTGTTATTATGTCCAAAGAAGCACATCCAATGGTTGCAATGAATCTTTTATTGGCTTGTTTATAGAGTGTGAATAAATAAACAATCCATCAGCGGCATTTAAATGTGGAGATCAAAAATGCGTGCTGGAAATTTTATTTTAATTTTATAGAAATATTTGCGTGAATTCAACTAACATTTTTGCATTATTTTTAGACATTGGGACACGTAAGTGGGGCACATATCAATCCGGCGGTTACAGCAGGAATGATGGCTACAGGAAATATCAACGTCATTAAAGGAATTCTCTACATGATTGTCCAATGTCTTGGAGCATTAGCAGGATCTGCAGTTTTAAAGGTAATTGAAGGAAGTCAGGTCAACCCTGAGAATTAAGATGAGCATCTCTATGTTACAAGTCACTACCTATTTATATTGTGCCTAAATAAGAAACTGCAAATAATAAATTAGTAATAACTGTAGCCCCTCAGAATGATAAATTCATCAATCACGCTACGCCTAAAGTTCAATTAGATGCGCCAGTTTAAAATCCAAAAGACTGGCTAAACTTTCCGAAATTTTCCAAGAACCATGTTTTTAATTTGATAAATGCGAGCACAAAGCAGGGGGAAAGGACTGGAGATTTTTGACAATTTCTGACTTTCAGGCCCTCACTCCTGATGAGTACCACAAAACAGGATTGGGAAATACCCAGTTGGCTCCCAGTCTTTCACCGATCCAAGGTTTTGGAATGGAATTCTTCCTCGGTTTCGTCCTGATCCTGGTAGTTTGCGGAGTTTGCGACCCCAACCGCCCTGAAGCCAAGGCAGCAGCAGCTTTGGCCATTGGTATGGCAGTGGCTGTAGGTCATCTAGCTGCTGTAGACTACACGGGTTCAAGCATGAACCCCGCACGTAGTTTTGGATCTGCCGTTATCGCCAACAACTGGAAGGATCATTGGGTAATAAACTAAACATTTGTTATCGGAATAGCACTTAAGAAGCTGAAGCTTCATTAAATCTGATGTTTTGCAAACGATCTATCAATTAATCAGCGCTAAATTTAGACGTTGCTCGACAAATGTCAGGAACTTTGCAAGTAAAGTTCATCGCTGTACCTGAAATATTTCTAGTAGCTAATCGATTTTCCTGTTTAGGTGTACTGGGTGGGACCCATCCTTGGAGGAATTGCAGCCGCTTTGATGTACAAGCACGCATTTGCCGCACCCAGCCTCGGCCCACTGAAAATTATTGAGCGATACACCACTGTGGTCACGGACGAAAAAGAGGTAAATGGATTTAACGAGTAATTGTGTTATTTAACTCGATCATTTAACAAATTTAATAATTCGTACAAATCTCCGCATAAGTCAGCTCAAGGCATACAGCTGAACTCAGGAGTAAGTACTGAACCCCCTTTTCTTATTGATATTTTGCTATCATACTGATCCAAATTTCCATTTGCAGCTGAAAAGACTGGACGGCGGCCGAAACGAAGACAATTTACCATAGAATGATCGTTTTTTATTGAGCACCTAATTTTTTTTAACAATGTGTGCATTACTCGTATATTTATTACGCCATTTGATGTCAAGTGTTCTTCTCGCTGTATTTAAGCACGATTAACCCTAAGCTAGCTTACATTATTTGTAAATAATTTTACAATATCCAACAATAAAGTTGTATTTTCGTAAAGTTGCTTCCATTGGTCCTCAACTTAACTAAGGGTTGTACTATACCTACATTATTTAACTATAGATTAGACATTCGAAAACGTTACGGTAAAAAAAAACACTAGATTTACTTGTACTATTAGAAGCATGAACTGGTCTCAAAACATTCAGGAATTAGTACGAAAGATTAGCTCTGGCTGCAAAGATAAAGAGGGGAAAAATGGTTTCAGAAGCTATCTGTTCGGTACCCTCACTTAGTTTAGATAATAAGTTCATTTTTTCTTTTATAGTTAGTTTGTTTTCTTTAGGTTAGTTTACTATAAGAACAAACAGTTTGTTGTATGCTCGCAATCGCGTTTGAATTCCCCCCAGGGTGGGACCCACGTGACGTGATGAAGGACGGTGGTCAGCATCCACTTCTCTTACAACCCTGGCAAGGGACAGTCGGTCTAAGGTTTATTATAGTTTTGTGCGAAACTACTCCCACGGTTCTAGAGCACCCCGTCACTCGAAGCCGACTACACCACACATTCTCCACTATTAGGCAGGTCCAAACCCTTGTGGGAGTTAATATTTTCGTCGCTTTTATCGCTATTTTGGGCTCTCCGTAAAAGCAGGTCTATTGACTCTGCCTTGAAACATGGTCGTAGTTTCCTAAACACTACGAAAGACTATCAATAAGCTTGTTATGATCCATAAGAGAAAACAAAGTTTGTGTTAATTTGGTAAAAAATTGAAAGTTTAGAACAATTATTTGAATAGCATTTTTGAGTTGCTCTTAAAAGCGTTTTAACAATGTTCAACTTTTATGGCAGTATTTTGCCTACCAGTGGAGCAAATACGTTAAGGGCCGGTTTTACGAAAGCGAAATATGCCTAGAATAACGCTATTCCGGAATAACTTGAGATAAATGCACTTTTACGAAAGTCTAACAGGACAAAATCCAGGTATAAACTGTGGACCGAGGGTATATAAACCGGCTCTTAGTCTGGAATAGTTATTCCAATGCTTATCCGACTTTCGTAAAATTGGCCCTAAATGTTATTGTTCTATTAAAATAAACCCTAGCTAGGGTAATTTAACCAAAGTCACCACTATTCAAATAAATGAGATTTTCATGTTTAACATTTATTCCGGACTATGACCTCAGCATCCTTCTTAGCCTTAGCTGCCGCAATGGGCGATTTTAGACAGGGCGGAGTTGCCAATTAAACTATTTGCAAAGAGCATTTTAGGATGATGAAATTGTGGCTCTTTCACTTAAATCTAATATACCTTACATATAGCCCAGCATTGTTTATAGACCTATATACAATGACTCAAATCGTTGCTCAAATTCAGAAATTTTTTACACAATATTAGAAGAAAACAGCTTAAAACTTTAGCCATGAGATAAAACTATTTGGTTCCAAGAACATGACAAATCTGTCCAAGTTGATGCTAAATATAGGTAGTATCAAATGTACTGATTAAACTAACTGTGAATTTTAAATCATAGGAAACAGATATTGAATTTCAAATTTTATTAGAACACAATAATATAACTTCTTTTAATTCATACACAGGCTCTCTGGTTAATTTTGGACTTGCTCAGATGATTGACTCCCCTTACAAGTTCAACTAAACTTCTACTTAACCTTACCAGAAATTTTAGACTTCAAACCTATACAAACACAAAAGTTCTTCACTCAAAATTCATACCTAAAAGACCGCGTTCATTACAAATGATAAATTAACGACCAGGTAAGCACGTGCAGCCAAAGTAGGCAGTAAATAAAATCTATATGTCTTTTCAATAGATTGACTAATTTAAAACCCTCATAAACTAAATCCCAGAGCACATGTATGAATCATCACATTTCAAGTATATAAGTAATAAAAGCGTATAAAGTCTAGAAATAAAGCATTTACGTAAGTTAAATACAGAATTGTGTGGTATTTATATGCAGGTGGCTAAAAACGTACGACAATACTTCAAGAATTAGAGTTTAGATGTGGACAAGAAGACTGCAAAATCCAACAAAAATATTTTATTAGCGTCTTCTAAGCCAAAAAAAAAGATTGAAAAATGCGTCCCACGAAATTCTCTACTAATCTAAAAAATGCAGAGGATGGCTTTTACATTTCCAGAATCTTAAAGATTTGCCATACAATAATTATTATAAACCTGATAAAGTTGATGGTGTAAAATTATATTCGAAATTATTCAGGGGTGTCCCTTTCCTAGCTGAAGTATTGGCGATACGTTTGCATACACCAGTTTAAATTAATTTTGGCATGTCAAATGATTAAATAAATTCCATTTCTTGTTGGTCTGTATAAAATAATAAAGTTTACATAGCTATCTACAACAAAACTAAACTTATAAAATCACATAATTCACCAATTATCAAGATTCTAAGGTATATAGGCTATAAGAGGATACAACAAATCTACTTATATGGAGGATTCATCTATTGAAACGCTTGGTTGTTCCTCAAATGTGATATTTATGGTATCATTAGTAGAGTTGACGCTTTCGTCAGTAGATTTTCTTTCATTTCTTTCGTAAGTTTTCTTCAATTGTTGAGATTTTACTCCGCGAGGACTTCCCATTAAAGCCCCAACATTAACAGTTTGAAACGTCTGCCCGGGACTCTTCTTCAACAAAAACGTATTACCCTTCTTTTCAATTTTTCCCTCCTTCGCCATAGCCTTCATCTGTTCTTTAGTCAACACGAGTTTCTGTACAGTGACGGTTTTATCACCAATCTTCATGTTGAAAATCTCCTTATCTGGCAGCTTGCTCAAATCTTTCGTTTTGGTCAACTGCTCCAAAGGATGCATGGGAGGTTGCGTTATTCTAGATAACGGTGCTGTATTGACGTGTTCAAGATTAATCTGAGGTACAACCTTAGGCCGCTCACCCAAACTTTTGCGAGCATACACTTTAGTACCTTCCGATCTAACAATAGGTTTGATTGCATCCTCGTCTTGTGACGTTTGAGGCGGCCTTTCTTGCAAAGCAGTCTCCACATTTTCCTCTTCCTCTTCGCGTTCTTCTCCCTCCCCTTCGTCGTCGCGGTCTTCCTCAACATTATCTTCAATTTCCGAACCGAGTTCATCTTTCAAAAATTCGGCGTAATTCTTGATTTTCGTCACCCTTTTCGACCGCCGCACCACCTCTGGATTATTCATGTCGTTGGTAATGGTAAATTCCGCGATATCATCAGTAGAATAGTCAGAATTCTCTTCTTCATTGCCGTCTCTAGCTTCGGCAGCTTTTCTCGCTTCAGCTATCACTTCTTGTTCGATTTGATCCTCGTATTCCATTTCAGCGTGTTTTAGTTCGTGGTCCTCCAGCTGTTCCTGACTCTCAAAAGAATAGTCGCATTTCTCGCAAGGGAACGGCAAATCGGATAAGTGAGTGGTGATATGTTCTTTAACTTTAACAACGTTGTCGAATTCTGTGTTGCAGATGACACATTTAAGGTTAACCATTGAATGGATCGCGCTGTGGTTAATTAACGAATCTTTTCGGCGGAACGACATGCTGCATATGTCACATTTGTGCTGTCCAATTGAGGGGACGAAGGATTCCGACTGTTGGGCGGCATAATGACTGCGCATATGTCTCGTAAGGTGGTGGCTGAGGAGGAAAGTACGTCCGCATATTTTACAAGGGTAAGGCCGCAAGCCTGCGTGCGAAGTCACGTGACGGGTCAGTTTAATAGCTGAAGTGAAACTAGCTTCGCAATAATTGCATTTGTGTGGTCTTACGGTAGTGTGGCTTTGTTCATGTCTCTCAAGTCCCTAGGAAGAAAAAATCAAAACGTTAATAATTTTTTAAAAAATGTTAGAACTAAATGGAATAGGTAGAATTGGATAGAAGCTTCGGGAAACTCTTACTTACCTGTTCGTAATGTAAAACTGGCTGATATAGGTAGAAATAGGTAGACACTCGAAGAAGGTCTTACCTGTTTGAAAACAAAGCTCTTGTGGCAAATTTTGCACATGAATGGCCGCTTCTTCTTGTGCTTGGCAGTGTGAGCATCAAGGTCTTCGCCGGTCAAAAATGTCCTATCACACTGGGGGCACAAATATTTGGGCACGTCAATGTGGATCTTCTCGTGCCTGTGCAGTAGTGATTCCCTCGAAAACGACTTTTGGCAGACCACGCAAATGAACGGTTTGCATCCTGTGTGCGTCAACAAATGTTTACTCAAATCATATTTTGAGAAGAACGCCTTATCGCATTCGTCACAGTTATAGTTGCGCTCTCTGCCATGATTGGACACATGTAAGTCGAGAAGTTGTTTTAGAGGAAAAGACCGTTCGCAATGCGGGCACGGGAAGCAATCGGTTCTCACTTGGTTCACTTTCAAAGTTGGATTGAGAATGCTCTCTTCCAGACTCTCTTCTTGCAAATTGATAAATTCGATATCTTCCGGTTCCCGGGCTTCTTCCTCTTGTTCTTCCTCTCCCATAGCCTCTTCTTCTTCGTCATCATCTACCATGTCTTCGGTTGGATTCAAGTTGTTCATGTAGTTGAGGGTGATCATTTCAGTGTTTTCATGTTTAGCTTTTTTGGGAGGCTGCAGCGTCCGACTTGGGGCAGCGCGTTTTGGGGTTTGAATTATTCTCGTTTGCTGTTGATTGACCAATGTTAATTAAGTACGACCCAAAGTAATTGCCGTCCGAAGACTTACCTCATTTGAATCTTCGGAGTTCCATGGCTTGATGAGTGATCCCGTTGCGAGATATACTTTTAGAGCATCGTCGGCTTTCTTACAGTTAGTTTTGAATGTGTAAGCTTGCAAAGTTTGCGTTCTACACGTACTGCAAATCAACTGAGGCATACCATCATTGGGAAATACCTAAAATGACATTAACTTATTAGCAACTAATTTTTTTTTTTTGATGGACCACAACAAATATTGGACATCATTTTGGAGTTTTCTTTTTAAGAGTGGAAACGAATGTATAAGGCGTATGCTATGCGGGCCCTTCCAATTTCCAGACTTAGAAAAACTATATCATATTATGAGATGGTACTTTGGAATCTTGTAAAGCAAACTATGATCTGTGCTTTTGGAGAAAAATTTATAAAATTGGCCCCCAAATTTTGTCATAGAGATAAAGCCTGTATCGTTAATAAAAAGTGTGCCAAAAGTAAAATTTTCATTCGCAAGGCACAAATGTAGGTACTCTTCTTTTAGTTCAAAGATTATGCAATTACATTAATGAAATCTTTTAAATAAGACTAAAAGCCATGCAACAGTTTTTGTTACTATTTCCCATTTTTTAGTAAGTTTTGGACCTCAACAGTTCAGAGCCTATGAAACAGATGACGTGTTTCCCACTTTTGTTTCTAACAACGCTTTCTCGCGATGGCACTTTCTCGGAAGGGTGTTATGATAGGCGGCAAGAATGGAAGTTGCAACGGTCAACCCACTAAGGATGGACAATTTCGTTCAAGATGTCGCATCTTTATCATGACATCTGCCGATGCGTAACGTCAGCAAAAGATTAATTAATAACTCACAAAGGGTGTGGAACCGAACTAAATTTCCGACCGTAACGATGCTAAGCGGGCATTTTTTGCTGTTTCGTCATTGGTACCCTTAAATCGCGTACTTGGGTTACAAATTTTTGGCAACAAATACTTTAAAAAATGATTTAACCCTACTCGCTTCTTTAGAACGTGCCTAGAATAATAATATAGGAATTTCATATTATAGCCACAAAAGATATTTTAAATAGTTATTGCATTTTTATACAGGTAGCGCCATCTATTTGTGGCAGCAGAAAAAATAATTTTATTATCTAATTTTCTTATTTTTTGTTTGAAATGTTGGTAGCCATGTCGAGCAATTGTAATAATAAAAAAAATTAATTTTCAAACAGTTCAGAAGATGGTTTACGACCATTCCATTAGAGTCTAATGATTAGACCATTCGTCGTCTCTCTTTAGTTACACATGGGCAATTGCTGCCTTTATTCGATCTAAGCGATGATCTTTTTAAATATTAAAAACTATAATTATTAATAGTTAATAATCATTTACTTTTAGATTTACAAGATGTCATCTTAAGAAGCATAAAATTTAAATTGATCGTAGTGAACCTACATTCAGAACCTCTAAATTAACATTTCAATTAGTAATTACAATGGGGTACTTGCCTAAAAAAAATATTGCACTTTTTATTCTCTAGATGCATGCAAATAACTGAAAGAGGCTTAAATATTTTTGTTCCCATTTATTTATTTCATATTTTTGTAAATATTTGCAATTTTTGTTTTTGATGACGTATTGGACCCCCGTATCCAAGACTCACACCTATATTCAATACTCTTGTTTTTGGCTACTATGCTACGCTGCTACCAGAGGGCGCGACATGTGTACAGCGGATTGGCATTCGATTTATAAATAGAACGCAAAGAATTAAGATCACTAGATTATTCGCTACGCTTCTAAAGGTAGCGCCACGAGATGCGACGGATATGTCTGCCCTTTACAAAAGTTAAACTTTCAAAAAAAAAGTCAAAATTATTTGAACTGTAAGATCTGTGACAACGTCAAGCCAAGAAGCTGTCCTTTTCCCTCTTATGGGTTTTTAATGCTGTCTCTTACAAAAGTTAAACTTAACTGGCGCTACCTTTAAAAGCGTAGCAGATAATCTAGTGACCTTACAAGGAATCTGAGTAAAGCGCCATCATACGATTTCTTTTAGAACTACGCCGTGCAGGGGCCGGCTACGTCACAAATCTCCCACTCCAAAAATTAAAAAATTAATTTTGGGCGTAATATTGACCCTAGAACTAAATTAAAAAATACGGGTCTAATGAAATTGCCTACATTTTCTAAATACATACATATTATATTTCCCAAACATGAGGCAAGTACCCCATTATCCAAGTAAGAGCAAGTAAGAGTTTGGCATATGAGACTCTTATGAAAGTGTTTATAACCTACGCAATTAGTACTTAACGCAAACTTGGAATTAGTACGTAACTTAGAACTTTGCAAGCTCCAAGCTTTTACGTTAATTTACGTACTAATTCAAGGTCATGTCAAATTCTACCCAATTTATGACAGTTGTATGTGCGGTTGACAGTTTAAAGTGATTGAAACTGTGATACCTCCAAATCGTAGAGTATTAATTACGTCTACTAATTTTAATTATAAGTAGAGGTTGTGAACGTAGCTAAGTTTTCTATTAATTTGCTAAGTTATCGGGGAATGGTAACGATCATCGGTTGTTTTCTTTTCCCTGACACAGCGACAGAAAGAGTAAAGTGACAGTCTGACAGTAGGTGGTCTGTTATTTATCTATATTACAGATCCCTAACATTCAAACAAGCATAATTTAAACTTACAGGGTTTTTAATTGGGAATAGCTGCTTCAAAATCAAATTTAACGCAATGAATCTCCTCAATTATTACATTTTCTATAAATTACAGGTTAATCCACATTTTGGATTTTGATTTTTTGAATTCGCAACTTTAACGTCACTTTGGCAGCTACCCCAGATATGCCCAATTCTTGTATTTTTAAGATCAAGTTACCGAGTTCTTCTCGGCGTTCGGCTGTTTCTATTGGCGCATAATTTAAAAAAATTTTGCCAAATAGGAACTGACGATAATCAATAACGTTTTCTTAAACTGCCAAGAAATTTGCAGATCAACCCCAACCCGGGATAATTCGCTTAATTCGGGCTGGTGCCCTAACAAACCGAAGCTGTTGTGAAGATTGCCAGCCCAAGGTACAGACTAGTTTAGCGAAAAGGAAGCGAACTTTTCTAGTAATTAGTTTATTTACAAACCTCAATAGCAACGCACGCCATAAGTTGCAGGGGGAGCGGAACTGTTTGTTTGGTGTCCTTAGTCACGGTCTGGCGCTCGTAGATGTTTGACAATGATCCGTCTTCACGCAGACAAAACCGGCAGATGTTCATTCCACGTAAAATGTTCGCACGGCCCTCCATTGCAGTAAATTTTCCATAAATTTACCACACTGAACTGAAATCTACAAGTGACGCGTTAAAATGGTGGTCGGCTTGGCTTGACGACGCCGCTTTAGTACCCGGCTCCGCCACCAGGGGCATATAATCAATAACGATGCAACTACTAGCCAACAGATGGCGCCACGACCCCACGTTGGTAGAAAATTATAAAAATAATACGTTTTGGGTGTACATACCGTATTCTTCTGCAATTATAAATCACTGATAATCTTGAAACAAAATTATAGATTTCTTTAAAGTTTTTAAAACTTATCCATCTTTAGATGTACTAAAATGGTGACGTCACCAATTTAGGGGTGCCAATCATCCCTTTTTTCAGGTCAATGTTTTTCCGGCTTCGCTTTGTAGCACAATATTCTTATTTATGTCTCTACCATATCAACAATTTATAATGTCATATTCACATAAATGCGTAATTGTGTCAAGTTTTTTCACCGCTGTAGAAAACTTGACTTTGAAAGATATCTACCTACTAAAAAAAGATAGTTTGAACAGTTTTTACAAATTTGCTAATTGTAAGTGACAAAAATTGATTAGAGAAGTCAGGGGCAGTCCCAAGGAGGGTCACAAGAGTCATTACCCCCTTTAAAGTATCTCAAAAAAAAATATATCTTTAACATGCAAAAATATTTTATTTTATTTCGCCAGTATGAATACAAACTAGGGGTAGCTATTCAAAAAGAAGACTTAATTATGTTTTGTAAAAAAATTTAAATTAGCATTTTTATTTTTCAGTTTTATTCCTTTTCATTTTCTTACATTGCTACATTGTAAACAATAGATTTGTTATGTTATTTATTTTTAAAGTAAAGTACTTTTATTTAAAGTAAAGTACATGTTAACCAAAAATATACTGGAATTCTTGACTGCTTTAGAAAATATTAGTTTTTTTTATTATATTAATGAAAGAGATTTGTTTTGAGAAATTTGCTTTAAATTTGCGTTTTTGAGTCTTAATTTTTGAAAAAAAAACCGAAAAGTTTTCCCAGTTTTCCCGGTCAATGGGCTAACGCCACAATAATTCCAAACTTTATATCTTTGACCCGCTCCCAAAATTTTTTCCTGGGTAGTTGTCGCCAGGGGGTGATGGTGTGGCGGGTCACCGAGATCTTTCCCAGCTTTTCCGGCAAACCCTTTCTTTTTACACAAAATTGGCTCACTACCCTGGTTCTGTGGCTATGTCGTGTTGTTGGACTATAGGCATTCTAATGATTTATTATTACAGTCATTACACTACATTATTATTATGTTTTGAGCCATTATCTATAATTTTCTGTCTATATCAAAATTAAGCTTAAAAACGAAGCAAAATCTAAAGACCAACAATAGGCCAATTCAACTTATTTCTTTGCACCGATCAGTGGAACGCAAGTCCAAGGATTTGAATGTGTAATCCTGCACAATGCACCGGATATAAGAACAATAAAAGTATGTAAAGCATTCAGTTTGGTACTAACTTTTGTAACGTCTTGGTAGGAAAATTAATTACGATCAAAGCAACCAAAGCAAACGCCTTGATCGGCACAGGAAATCTCCTTGAGAAATTATTTTAGGAAGTTCATAATTTACACACTTCAACATTATTGCTTAAAGGGTTTAGTAGAAATTTTCCGACTACTTAAAGAAACTCAAAGGTGGCAACTTCTATCAATAAAATCGAATATTTCTAAAACATAATCAACTGCAAAGACTTTTTCTTTTCGATCTCTACAGCATTTCACGATATTATGACGAATGACTCAATCATAGGAAATAAGCTTCTTGGCCAAAGTAATTATGAACTGACAAGTGACGATTTCTAATCCTAAAGAAGAAGAGATGTTGATAAATATCCCCTTGGAAGCGAATGAAACTCGATGGTAATCACAGAACAAAAATCCTGGGATGGATTTAAATCATTAATCAACCCTAAGGTACTACCTACTAAAATATTTTCCCTCTTTATTCATTTTCTAGATTTAGATCACTTTTCTCTTAGTGTCATTGAAATACTAAAGCAGATTTATTTGTTGGTAGGTTACTTTCCTCGTTCAAGATATCTTCGCCCAGACAGGGAGGCCAAGATGTTTGCAAAACAAGACCGACATGGTACTTCCGAATTTTCTTGTTTAACGCGCCTTACTTGAAACATAACTGCCTTGCCCCCAGGTAAACTCAAGCAATCGACGCTCCTGCTGCCAGCTTTCACATTTGGTCTTTGAAGCAACCGAAGAGGTGTCGTATACAACTCTTATAGTGAAAATATTTGCATTGAAATTTGCAGAATCAAATACAATTAATCTAAATACATAAAGCCGACCATCCGAAAGTTATTGTATCTGATTTTGATGGAATTTGTGGTGGTCTAGTGTTGCATTTGACAAGGTCAGCTTCAGGGAGAACGGTGTTATAAACCATACTAACTTCAAGTCAATTTAGTTGCAGACATGGCGCGGTTCCTCAACTACACCATCCTCCTGTTGTTAACCATAGGTAAGTCGGACTTTTCTATTTTTACTGAAAAGGCGCTTTAGTACTTTCAAAATGTCAACATTAAATTGCAGCAAATTCTTTGCTTACTCTTTATTGATTTAGTTCAATCAATTTACTTAGTACTGCCGGTACTAATCAAATTGCGAGAGGGCAAACAAATTGATAGGATACTCGTTATTGCATAGTATTTCCTTCTAGCTACTTTAATATTGGGTTTATTAGTAGGCAGCTAGATAAAAAAAAATGTAAAACCAACTGTTAAAATGTCTGGTTGAATAAATGCAAATGATTAACAAATCAAAATTGAAACAATGGGTCACGTGCCAGCAAGTTAGGTAACGGTCTTGCTGGTATTGTTGTGAAAGTTATTCTTTGTGGAATCTCGAATACCAAAGGCCAACTACTACCTCCAGGTGTTTGCAGTTGAATCAATTAATGATTTGTAGTATTTCGACTTGTTTTCAGAATAAGTAGTTCTGGGAACGTGATAATTTTGGAATCTTAGTTCAAGGCTGGTCTTTCTCGAATTTGAAATTTTCAAATTTACATATTTATAAATATTTTATATGGAATTTGCCAAAAGTTTGATATATAATAAAGCCCTCATTACCACAGGTATTGCAGCCGGTGCCAAACCTAGAAGAAATCAAAATGCTGAACCCAGTCGAAGAAGAACCCCAGCCCCTGATAGAGATGTAGAAGATTCTGATACCACAGATCAATGCCCTGAGCCTGACGGCTACTTTGCCGATGCTGAACAATGTGATAAATATTACGAATGCAAGAATGGAGCAATTACAGAAAAGCTGTGCCCCGATGGGATGGTGTTCAACGACTACAGTACAGAGTACGAGAAATGTGATTTACCCTTCAACCTTGACTGCACCTCAAGACCAAAACTCCGTAAGTCTTTGCTTTACTGAGTCACTTGAACCTTGGGGAGATATGAATATTTACAAGTTTTGCTCTAGTAATTACTCCAGTTCTTTTCAATAAAACCGCAATAAAACTTTCCATACTTTTTGATTCAAGAATCGAACATAAGCACATAAATCATAAGAAAGCAATATAGTTTTCTAATTTTAGAGGAGCCACAACCCAGCCAAAATTGTCCCCGCAAACACGGATACTTTGCCCACGAACAAGCAAACGTCTGCGACAAATTTTACTATTGCGTTGATGGCAAATTCAACATGATTACGTGCCCTAACGGCCTCGTCTACAACGAGAAAGTCGGAATTTGTTCCTGGCCCGACGAAGCCAAAAAATCCGGATGCTCCTCCGAAGGCAAGTTCCGATTCTTGCTCGACACTTCCGCTAATAATCGTTTAATTTGCAGAAGTGTTCAATTTTAAGTGCCCCAAGGTGAACGAGACCATAGCCGCGACCCACCCTCGCTATGCCGACCCCGACGACTGCCAATTCTTCTATGTGTGCATTAATGGAGACTTACCTCGCCAAAGCGGCTGCAAATTGGGTCAAGTCTTTAACGACGTTACCAAAGCCTGCGATTGGGCTCGCAAAGTTCCTGAATGGTGAGTTTTCAATTGGGTGACAAATTTGCGTTGACGATTTGATCTGCAGTGCTGACTGGTACAAGGGCCGTTTAACTGATGAACAATTGGCGAATCTGGAAAATCCACCCACTCCCAGACCCAAAGCCACTAAGGTCAGCAGAAGGAAACCTAGACCTCCAAAGGCGCCAGCTCCAATTGAGGATGAAGAATAAGCAACACTGATAGACTTCCTATACATACTATTTTTGTTTTTGTGATTGTTTTTTTTTAATAAACACTTTTATAAATTTAAAATCTTTACTTGTTTGGGTTCACTTTTGACGAAATAGGTAAAGCAAGTAAAAATCGATTCCATTTAAGTGATTACACTAAAGACGTAGGTACATACTAATATAATTAATTATTGGATTAGATATAGTTACATTATTATAAATGAATCACTCTACTTCTTGATACGTTATTTGTATACTAATTTTTTTAGCTTGTTAACTTACATCGCAAAAGCATTAACAAATGATTAACAAATGAAGTTATACTATTCAGCTGATTATTATACTTTTACTGAGAGTTGCTACCCTACTAGCAATTTTCTATTTCAAAGCTCTTAATTAATTAAATCTTAATGTAAAAAGTTGATATAAAGAAAGTCTATAAAAAAAATAATTTCCAGCATGCAAAATTAAATTATAAATTATTAATATTAGAAAAGAAATGGATAAAGTGAAAGAAATTAAACCACAAGTGAGCGAATAAGTCATAGCTTTAATTGAATCAAATTTAAAAGCTACAAAATTATTACAATTTAAAAAAAAAAATGCATACTAACGAATAAGGCGACTGTGTAAAACATTTCAATATTTTTGACCCGTAAGCAAATTTTTGAACAAAATGCAACTTGAAAATTTTATTCTGATCTGACACAGACTAAATATTAATATTATAAACCCATAGACTTAAGTACTACTCCTGCCATATTAATCGGAACGAAGCTAAAAACTGGGAAGCAAATTTTCCCAAATTTTAGTTAGATTGCAACGGGCTTCAATCGGGGGTTTGTCAGTTTTATGACAACCCTTAATATACCGATTATGCCCATTTATTATTGGAGCGGTCCCATCTCAGTTTGTGATCTGATTATTGGACTTGGAGCATTACTTTTATAATTTATAGGTTTTACGGTTTTTAACATTGTGCAGTAAAAGCCTTACTCACACAGCTATTTTCAAGGCGTTCAGATTAATATGGCGGTAGTAGTACACTCGGCCAATTAAGTAATGCACATGGAGTGCACAAATAATCTAAGTTTACCACATTATTATCCAGTATAGAAAAAGTTAACAATTTATAATCTCCTGTGCTTTTCTAATGTCTTCTACAAGTTTTTCTATGTTTTTCTATAACGTGAGAAAAGTAAATTATTTGCGCCCCCCTGTGCATTACTTAATTGGCCGGGGTACATACATAGGTACTACCTACTTATGGTGGTCAACCTAATTTTTGAATTTTCTTTATTTCATTTGTTCTCATGAATAACTAACAATTGTACTGACGCAGACTGAGGCTAACATGACTTGTCATGTTAATGTTATTATAACGAGTTTGTGCACACACTACTAAACTTTGTTAAGGTCTTCACTTTCATGCAATTAAAATAAAATTACAGTTTTGATGGAAAATTTTGCACAAATATAACACTCCTTGTGGACTAAGTGGTAAAAAACATTTCAACTTTTCTAATCTATTACACCAGTAACTGTTGTGGTTTATTTTGGCGAGTGGAAGTCCAGAGTCTTACACTTTGATACAAGATTTATTAGGAATTTGACTAAATTGAATATCTTCCTCTTATTTTCGAATACCTAAGTACCTATTTTTACCGGGTGTCCCTACGCTACTAAAACATAGAAAAATAGCATAAAAAGTTATATTTTCTTAAATTATATCTTCCTAGATAAAATTTAGTAAGAACGAAAAAATTTACCCGAATTCTTAAAAGGAGGGGCACAGTTTTGTGTAAAATTGATGGTTAGAAAGGATAAAAAAAAGATGTTGCCTTGATCAGGATTTGAACCTCGGATTTCGTGTTCAAAATAAACGTTCTAACCTGATCACTTCTTATTTCATTCATTTCTTATTTTGACTTTTAAGGTCTTTCTAATCATCAATTTTACATATACCTAAAGTGTGCTCCTTCTTTTCAGAATCCGTGTGAATGGAGTTTTTCGTTTTTACCAAATTTTATCAGGGAAGACATAATTTTTGAAAATAGGACCTATATTTCATATGCTATTTCCCTATGTTTCAGTCCCGTGGTATACCTAGTTTGTTTCATAACCACATTGGTGGTTATTTTTGAGATACATCTCCACTCCATTACTTACGAACTGTTTCCTAATGAAGCAATTTAGATCAGACGCTCTCTAGATAATACATTATTAATATAATTTTAGATTTGATTAATGAAAGTCTGAGATTTGACCGAGATAAGGTTGGTCAGTGAAATATTGACGGGAAGATCTTTTACACAGTATAAACTGAGTAGGGGACAATTTTATGATGAAACTTTATTTGAAAAATTTTATTACGAAGGTGGCTGCAGCGATTTACCTACTTTCACCCAAAGCCCATATTTATTTCCAATATTTTAATTATATCACAAAGGCACGCCCTGAATTCAGACACAATATGAATGCCAAAATCTGATATAATATTCAGGATGTGAATAGTCCTCTTTCATTCTAAATAGTGAGCCTTATATCTTGATACGGGTAAATTGTGAACATTCCTACAATGTCAAATTTCTTCCGGAAAAATGAGTTAATATGCCGTTAATAATAATAGGATTTATTTCAAGCCTTGGCACACCTGAAAACATTTTAAGTAGGTCTATCTAGTTAATTAGAGGGCGTTTCCGCTATTATCGCTAATTGATTTGGATTACATTAAATTTTACATTGACCACAATCGATGCAGCCATGTACTTATTATGATAGTTTATAACAACCCTAAACTTGTTCCCAAAATCACTGAAAGAAAAGGTCCATTTGGCTGTTTATGCGTATGAATGAAAGATTGCATAAGACGTATGGAGGTTTGGGTCAAATTTATCTACAAAACTTTCACTATGTGCGGGTGATAAGATGTGAAAGTTCGAAGTATATGGAACACTCTTTAAAATCATACGTGTTTTAAACCGCCGTTGCCACCCGCAGTTTGATAATTTTTAGCAATTAAATTGTTACGTTCCATTCATTTGCTCTTTTCATTGGAGAACTTTTACGTTTTGAAAAATGTTTGCCATTCCGATAGGTCACCAAAGTGTCGAATCCCACATTCAGGTCATTTAGACTTGTGCACTTTTTAATTTTTGTGGTACAAGTCTCTCCGGCTCCGGCAGATCAGGATGTTACAAAAAGAAAGTGCTCGTTTCCATAAACGACGTCTGCAAAGGTTGTTCTTGGAAGATGTTATTTGAGTTTTATTGTTTATCCCAACTTCATGTTATTAACCTAACGTTTCTTTCAAGGTCGAGCAGAGGTATTTATGGGAATAACAAATAGATTCTCAGTATCCTCATCCGAAAAAAGTTCGTAATAAGAACTACAATTTAATCCGCCATGAAGTTAATTTTTTAGCGTATTGTTCAAAGAAAAGCGACTCGAGAAGACGACGGAATTACTATTTACCACTGACACCAGTGGAGAATCTACAAGAAAGGTTAAATATTTCACCACAAGCTGGAGGGGACTCTAGTCAGCCAATAATAACTGATATCTTATTACGATCACATCAATATGCAGTCGATGACTGTGCGACAACTTGCGAGTTCTTAAATAAGGTACCACCAAGTGGAGGTGCAGTTCCAACGACGAGGTGAACATTGTTTCACCTAAAATATTTGTAGATTAGTGACAAATTTACCATGAAACTGCTCGTATTGTCAGTGCTGGCTCTGGCTTCGGCTGCAAGTAAGTGGACCATGTTTTCTCTTTGAACCCCCGAACGAGCTTAGGAGCGAAAAAGGGGTCAGTTTTTAATCGCAATCCTGCTCGATGTAAAGGCATAAAGGAACGTTTCCTTCCTGGTTGCGTAATTTCGTAAAAAGCGGTGTTCGAATTATTGGAAATGTCACTTGGAGAAAGCTCATGCAAATAGCGTACGCTAACTCAATGTTAATCAGTTTATGGCTGGGCTGTATAACATGTTTTTGTTGCATTTTTATTATTCAAGAGGCATGGTCTTTGTAAAGATGCGGCGTGTTTGGTGCATTGACCATTAAAATTATTAGGTGAAGAATACCGGTTTCAATATTTGTTACAAAACCCGCATCCTTTCACTTTCATAAATGTTGTAAGAGTACCAGACGTGTTCTCAGCTTCTCTTGGAGTTGAATCTGAGGTGGCGAGTTCTGTTCAACAAATAATATGATGTTTGAAAAAAATTTAATAAAAATTACTATTTTTTAAATTTTGTTCCCCTTATGTCTCGTAATTGATAGAAATTTGGGAAAAGCACAGCACCAAGTAATTTATTATTGGATCCTGTAACCGTCAAAGAAGTCATCGTTAGCGTCTTTGTGTTTCAGGTGCTCAGTTCAAATGTCCTCCAAAAGACGGCCAATATGAGGACTCGTTACAATGTGATAAATTTTACGAATGTTCGGATGGGATACCCAAAGAAAAGCTCTGCCCAGATGGCCTGGTGTTCGACCCCTTGATTAGAAAAATCAACAAATGCGACCAACCCTTCAATGTCGATTGCGGGGACCGTACCGAACTCCGTTAGTCTACTGCCAACAACTCTGGAAGTCCAACTTATAATTTTCTTTGTAGAGCCTCCAAAGCCCAACAACAATTGCCCTCGTCGCAACGGTTTCTTCGCTCACCCCGACCCCGGTGTATGCAATAAATTCTTCAACTGCATCGAAGGCGAACACACAGAGATCACTTGCACTGCAGGACTCCATTTCGATGAATTCACCGGAACTTGCGTATGGCCTGACGGTGCCGGAAGACAAGGCTGCAACAAAGACACCACTCGTAAGCATCCAAACCCGCATAAGTTTTCTAGGTAAAGTTGTTAATTGCAGTTAAGCTGAAGGACGGTTTCGAATGTCCTAAGGTCGGACAGACCGACGCTAACGGTCAAGTCGTCGTTCATCCCAAATTCCCCCATCCTTCCGACTGCCAAAGATTCTACGTTTGCTTGAACGGTCTGGAGCCCAGAGACTTGGGTTGTCAAGTGGGAGAAGTTTACAACGAAGAATCGCAGAGGTGCGACGCTCCCGAAAACGTACAAGGATGGTGAGTTTGAGGTCACTTTCGCCCAAGAAATTCGGTTTTTTAACTTATGTTTTTAGCGAGGACTGGTACAAAGACGATCCAGCGGTGGCGGCCAAGCCCACGAAGAGAACATAATTCTCTTAAATTACTTCTTCTCGCTTTCTTCCTTCTCCATCAGTCCACTCTCCGACAAGAACTGGGTACACCCGAGGCAAATTAATATCAATACTTTATCTGATTTCGGTTCGCTCTTACTTTCGCAGCTACCTACCATTAGGTGCGGCGAAGAATTCCCGTTGAACTCGAGTATACCCATTTACCACGCCCCATTTTTTCATCAAGACTCTTTTACTATTAACTATGCGTAGCTTTTCACAATTCGTAAGATGTTTCATTGTGTTTGTTTGTGAAAATTATGAACTGATTTTGTACGACAAGAAATAAAATAAATGTTTTTGATAAAATTGTTGCTTTATTGAAGAATTTCTCAAGACTTTGACGGTCAACTCCAGTTTCTATAACCTTGTACTGTATACAGTTATAATTTCTCCGGAAATCCTTATTTTGTTCATGCACTTCTAGCTTGTTCTCGATTGAATAAGCAATTATCATTATTCTGGTATTCCAGTAAAATCTGGTACAGTGATCACTGATCAAGACACCTCAGCAGGTTTCGATCCTCCTGAAAACCAGTGTCGCTTTACACTGTGTTTTGCGCTTCTATCTCTTCCTCTCGTTGGTTGCAATCATCAGAAAGTAGATTTTAAATTATTTGATACGATTTTCCAAGTAAAATACCGTACATAGAGACATCAACAAAAATTAAGGTTGCACGCCATGCTCTTGTGCCCAAAACGACCAGAGTTGGTTCGAACATGCTGCTTTCAATTACCACTACCAGCCTGCAACTGTTGGAACGATAATCCAAACATTATTTGGGAGGTATTCTAACGTTCATCAATAGTAAAAATAATAACAATTTAGACATCTGAATTTTTCTTCCACAGACATGTAGGGGAGCGTGGGGCACAGGGGCCTGGCGGGGCACAGAGGTTTTCGTGAATTATGGTAGTATATGCGCTGCCATCTGTATGACGTATATTACATCTGCAACTCAGAAAAGACCTGCATCGCTCGTTTGTGAAATTTTGCCATTTAGATCACAGCTGTGACAGAGTCGGGAAGAAAAGTGATTTTTATTTCAGGTCTTACAATATTTTCCAATTTTGATTGCATCTGAAAAGACTGAAAATGTTTAATCTGAGTTGATCTATTACACTCATTTGAAAGTGCCATAAATGAAGCTTCAAAATTGCTTGAGAGTCTGCCATTATAAAATGTTTTGATATCCTAACCTATTTTTTCTATAAAAAACGTGCACTTGGGGCAAAAAGGACTGGCTGTGGATTCAATGTCAACAATGTCGCAAGTGGGCCCACGACAAGTGTGCAGAGGCCTCAGAGAAAGATGACAATTTTCTGTGTTTTAACTGTAATGCCGATAGCGATTAGGCTGAAAATCTGTATTACAAATGAAATTCTAAATACTAATGTTTGTCAATTATTTTTGTATTACTTACAAAGTTTATATAATGTTTTCAATTATTTTTATATTGTTTAAAGTTTATTACTTTCAATAAATTAGTTTATTTTTCTATTTAAGCTTGTCAACATTTTTTCCAATAATGTTGAGCATGGTGGTCCGATGTGCCCTGAGGTATGGGGTACACAGGACCGAGTGCAATAGTGCACACTTTTAGTAATAGAATTTGAAAAAAATTGATTTGACTAAAACTGCCAAGTTCAGTCGATAACCAGATAGTTATTGCTCATCATACCATGAAAGCACTTCATTATCAATTAAAATAAAAAAGATTCAATTTTTTTTAGCTTAGATGGTCTTCTGTGCCCCACTCACCCCTAAGTAGACAGACAACATTCTTTCTCTTCTTGTAATGATGGTAAGAACGGACAGGAAAATTAGTTATGACATTATATATCGCTTTTGACTCCATCAACAAACGGGAAGTGACACTATTTCACTCTTGTTCGTGTCGCTACCATATACTCTTCATTTTTTTTATATGTTTATTTCTTCAGGCGATGCCTGAAAGCCTGAGCAATTTCAAAATTGTTCGAAAGAGATAATTTTATTGACCCAAAATTGGTGAAATAAAAAGTGTACATGTCTGCCCCACTTTCCTTTTAAGTAAATATTTACTAAATTGAGCCTCGTTACATTTTCGGTTCTTACACCCAAGCGACAACTTAAATCGAACATTGTGAAAACTGTATATATTACTATTTTTATTACAATACAAATAACAACTGCTTCTTATCACGTATTTCCTCTTCATAGTTCCGCATTAAAACATTCAATTTCCACAAGGTGAATTAAAAACATTTTATAACCTTTGGAAACTACTGTATAGCGTTTTTACTTCTGCTTACTCATTAACTCATTGTTAACTAGGTGAGGCCTTCCAAATCAGTTATTGTGGCAAATAATTAAACCTTAGAACTAAATGTGTAGTTATCAGTTGTAAAAGATATCATTGAAAAGTACAAGTGGTAGCATTTCTAATGAGTTATTTTTTCAATTTATTTTATCTTCAGTATTGGCCTCTAATACTGGTTCAGAAGCAACCCCTTTTTGATTATTTAACCTTTACATCTGTGGAGAATAGCTTCTCTTCTTCAACAAAACCTTGTTAGGACCAAAAAAACTGAATTATCTGAGTCTTAGAAATTTTTAACCAAAGATATTTAAACTTCCCAAATTAATTTATTAAAATCTTGATCACGCCATAGCAAAATATAATGATAAAGAATCTTTTTATGCATGTTATATTATAAGCTATAAAATTGTTTACTGCAACTCCAAGGTACTATCTTTCCGTTGATCTCAATGGAAAGATAGTGCCTTGGACTTTTTACTAACTTATGGAATCTGCCTTCCTGGAGTTAGTCGTGATTTTGGTTAAAGTATTTCCTGCACGTAATTCCCTGAATGGGTAAAATAAGAGCGGCGTGAAGAAATTGTAATTCAAAAAATGTACCATTTCGAATCAGCCTTATTTTTTGCAACTTTCTCCATTTAAAATATGGTAAATACAATATTTCGAAAAACTTAATTTTTAAATAATATAAAACGGGGTTACGCTTAACAAAGTCACTCATTTCACTACTCCTAGTGACTTACTATCCAGGCGTGTTTTCTTATATGAGTAAAAGTTGTCTCAATGAGCGGTCATCATACGAATCAACTTATTTTTATTACGTGGAATTAATTAGTTCGAGCGGATTGATAACAGTAATTGCCGGAAATTTGCATATTTCCATAGACATTCGGTTAATGTATTCAAACTGAACCAATTAGAAAATATAGTGGTTGCTTTTTATCGCGTATTCATGCTTTCTTGAATAAGTAGCAGCCCGCCGCGGTGGCAGCCAACAAATTTTCAAACGCCACAAGAATGTCACGAACGGCCAACCAACAATTTCCCTGTAATTAACGATCTGAAAGCTAAAAGGAATGCAGAGTATCTCCTTATAATCTACATAAATTTACAACGAATTCCGATAATTTTCGGACTAATAAACACTTTCATTAAATGAGAGACCGTGATTTTTCGCTATTTCCCATGAATAATTCAACAAAGCAAGCATCTTTACAAACAATTGGAAGAGTCTATGGCATTATTTTAGCAAACTCGAGCTGGACACGGTGCGCCGCCCCCACTGACGCCGGCATCGAGAGAAGAGAAATTACTTAGTTGCACCTGCAGGTAATGTGATTGAAGCAGTCAGCGTAGTTGTTAAGCGGTCTAGATGTTGTAGGAGTTGGGCGCAATCACGCAATTGTGCCGAAGGGTAAAGGTTTCGTGAAACTTTCATCGAAGCTCCAACCAGCCGCAGCCACCACTCAATTTCGACGCTGCCAAATTTTACCAGATCGATCTGTGCAAGAGCTTAATCCCGACAGTGCTGTGATCCGTCGAGATGCCGACGGTATTCTGGGCCTTATTCTTGATCTTCATTTCCGGTAAGTCTTTCCTCCACACTCTAAAGAGTTCGCTAACGTTTTTCTCGCAAAATCACAAAGTCTTTTCCACACTCTAGAGTTTGTTAACGTTTTTCTCGCAAAATCACGAAGCGGCCAAAATCCGACAGGGCAATTTCCACAATTACATAAGCGCAAATATTCCAGTCCCGGTCTTGCAAGTCGACAACTTGGTGGTAACCGATGAAAGATGATCAGTTTTTACCGTGAATATTTTATGCAATCGCTACCGCGTCAACTCCTTTTGCGTACGTTACATAAATTGTACCTGCAGATTGTAAATGATTAGGCTTAGAGGATGTTGGTACCCACTCTGAATCATGACTTTGTTTTTTGACCTCTCAAAGTCAATATCTATTTTGAGGTTGCTCGGCGCAGTTCAAGTGCCCGGAACGGACCGGATTTTTCCCGGATCCGGTGCAATGTGACCTCTACTACGTTTGTTCTCGAAAGGGCGATTACGAGGAGAAGCTTTGTCCTGATGGTTTGGTCTTCGACGATTCGGATTCCCATCACGAAAGATGCGACATTCCGGCCAACGTAGACTGCGGGGACAGGACCGAATTACGTAAGTTGATATTTTTATTAATGCCGTCGCCCCAAATTTTTCTAAATTATGTAACGAAATCGACAAATGGATCAGGCCGCATAAATTATCGTTAACTGGCTTACAGACACTTTCTAATGCCTGGTAAATGCTCATAAATACGTCACATATTGAAGAGGTATTCTTGATGACCTTTCCCCAAAATATGCGGGTGATTAAAATTGTACAAGTGATATTAGTGTGGACTAATTATGTTAAACCATGCGGTTCCATTTACGTTAATTTGAATATTATAACACTCTTCAATGCTCGAACCAGTTTCTATTGCCAAAAAACGACAATATATTCTCATTTGCTGGTAATCCTGTTTTTCACTTTTCCATTTGCCGCTAACGACCTTGTTTCTTTGCTTTAACACATTGTCTCTATTATAGTGACCCTATCAGTCCACTTCTCCTCTTTTAAAATGTATTAATCATTAATGTTACTTCTAGATATACCATAACAATATAATTTTACTGCTTGCCTACGACTTGTAGTAGATATGTGAATATTAGCTCTTACATGTTTAGCAAATCAGTTAGTATAACTTGAAACTATTAACGAAAGCTGCTGCAGCCTATTCACTATGCCATTCCAAAACCTGACCTGCACAATGGTGAAACGGTTGCCAACTGTTCATAGTTTGAATACGAAGTGGTCAAATACCCACCTGTTAAATTTTAAGCAAAGTATATCCAGTTTTGTGAAAACCCTCGATTTCTAAAATTGGACCATGAAAGGTCGACGGTAATTATGATTGTCTTCTTCAGAGGATCCGAAGCCCAGCAAAAAATGTCCGCGTGCCAACGGCTACTACCGTTCTGACGACGCCACAGCCTGCGATAAGTTCGTTAATTGCGTCGATGGGGTGGCCCATGAGCTCCCCTGTCCTCCTGGACTCATTTACGATGACACGGCGAGCACTTGCGCTTGGCCAACCGAAACTCTCAGAAAGTGCACAAACGCCAGACGAGGTATTACCGGGATAAATATTTGTTTTTTGCGAAAATAATTGGATTTTTTTAGATCTTCTCGATGACGGATTCTCTTGTCCCGAGGAAGATATAAATGGGCCAGGAGGGAGAAAACTTCCCCATCCGACTTACCCTCATCCAGATGATTGTCAGAAATTCTACATTTGCAGGAATGGGGTGACGCCGCAGAAAGGTTCGTGTTCTTATGGATACGTTTATAATGAAGAAACGTTCACTTGCGATGATCCCGAAAATGTTCCTGGATGGTAGGTTTTTCTTTATTACTAATTGCTTGGATACAGTTATGTGATTCCAGCGAGAAATTCTACGAGAATGACGATAAAGCAGCAGCAAAGGCGGCAAAGAAGGCTTAAATTTTAGTACATACCTATATTTATAGTAACTTATGTATGTGTATATATCCATATTTTTGTACCTACTTATTACATTAAGTAACTAGTTAATACGGCTATTCTTATAAACACTAAACCGTAAGAACTGGTACAAGTTTTTTTAATAAAAGCTGAAAGTATCTGTCATTTTACTGCCTCTTCAATCAAATGAGACACAGTAGAGTTAATATTAAGGACAAAAAGTTGATCATAATTGCTTACAAACCACATTAACTTTTCTGTTATTCTGTTAAAGTACCTTTTTTACGTTTATATGTGTTTTTAAGTTTGCAATTTTTAAACGATTTGTTTGAAGCACGTAATAAATGTGAAAATCAAATAACGTATTCTCGCCATGGAGTATATTCTACTCAATCATAATAAAATTATAAAAATATGTGAATTTGTTTGCAGTTAATTCTTTTATTGTATTATTCAAACATTAATAATGTCACCTTTAATCAATGTACGACCAACATCAGAGATAATGTCCATCTCACACTTTTAATTTCTTCAACAGATGATGTACAATGTAATGCATCTGTTTCATTATTTCACATCCTTGGCATAAATATAAATTTTAATGTTTGTGTTGGTTTTATGTGGAAAATAAACGATGAGTATTAAGTTTAAAAAATGGACATTATCTCTGTCGGATGTACATAAAGGTAATCAAAATTTAAAATTGGAGATTAGATTTTAATAACAAGATGTTATTATCAAAAAATGTACAATATTATTATTAATAAAATTACTAAAGGTTTAAGATTATTACTGACATTATTGGAATAATCAAATATTGTATGGTGTACAAAACAAGTAGTGCTATTGGTTTCTTATTTTAATGTCTCCTGATTTGTTTAAAACTTTTAGCGTTTTTGCTTGTTTATAGATCCAGAATAGTGAGAAACAAGCGACCACATGATGATCAAATTGAAATATAAAAATTTTGAAAAATAACAAACTTATAAAAATTGATGAACAAAAAGTATACATTAACAACTGTTAACTGTAGTCTTGCACATTTTTAAATAAGTGTTGATAACCCATCGTTGAATCTGTCGATTGGATTGAACGAATTGATTATTGGATAATTTACTATAATTATTTTTTTTATCTGATACTAATAATAATAATTGTAAAATAGTAGTTCTTTGCATTTGCATCAAATAAGAATTAAACCAGTCTCTAAATGGACCTAAACTTGTTAGAAATGCTTAGATTTATAGAGACTCAATTTTACATGTTTAATAAAACTTGTCATGTAGTGAGATAAGATAATAAGTTGATACAAATTCTAAAGCCGGTTTTTCGACTGTATCAAATTATTTAATTATGTTTATGCTGCAAGCTGCAAGTATGTATTTTTAACATTAGAGGATTATTATCATGGAGTATGTACATACATATAACATTGTAAAATAATCAGTACATCATCAGGTAACCAGATTCAAATCTCCAATGCTCTTTTTGTTCTGCGAGGCAGTTCCTTTGTTTTCATTCTTATCACTTTCAATATTTTATAAATTGGATTATACTTATCCAATGATTTCTGGAAGTTTATCTGCTTTTTTATCACTTTTGATCTTATAACATTATAGCTCTTGTAATTTTAATGTTATCAGAATCAAATTTCCAAGTTTTTTCATTCTGCAGAGTTGAATAGACAAAGGTTTGTCCCTATAAGTATAAATAACTACAAGAGGTGAAGACATATTTAAGATCAAAATCACCGAATGATTTGGATCTTAAATAAGTCTTCACCTCTTTTTTTCTTCACCTTCAGGGTGCTACAACCCCAAAATTCTGTCTGCTTCAGGTTTTGAAACAGCCGTTGAGAAAAAACGCTGTATCATTTGATATATTTGTCTCAAGCACCCTAGGTTTTCTTACCCCAAAATTAAGTTTTAAATCTTCAAAATTTTCTATCAAACTTTTATGTGAAGAAATATTATAAGCAGAAAATTCTTATTAGGCCCATTTTCACTGTCGCAATTAAGCTAAGCTTAATTTTACAGTTACAATTAATAATTAGTGTTAAAACATTAGCAACGATTGTATTTAAGCTCGGCTCAATTTTAATCTAAGCGTCTGGGTCCAGTTGGCCCTAGTGGATTTGTTGCAAGACCCAAGACCCACGGAAAACCCTTTAGGCATATTTGTAGCATGGAACAAGTCGATGACGACAAAGCATTGGCAAGGAGTGTAGTCGTCTCACTAAATCCTCCAAGATTCAGAAGTGGCATGACTGTCACCGCCCTACCAGAAAGTAAAAAAAAAAATAGGAAAACATCTATAGTTTTTCCTGGCCTAATCTAGATTAAGAAGTAATTTTAGTATTAATAACAGCTGTTGCAATTTCTTTTAATAAAACACCCAATAGACCAGACTGCACTGCTGTAATATATCTTGGGTTTTCACTTCTTGTTTCCTTCTTGTATACAGACTTGGCTGAAACCTATTGGTTCAAATTCTCATTGTGAGTGACTACGATAGATTTCAATAACGCACCAGTAACAGCTGCGTACACAATAGACCAAAAAGTCTACTTTCACTAACCTAAAACCAATTTTGGAGGTATGTTTCGATCAAAACTGCTTACAGTTAGAAAAATGGTACTGAAAGAAAAACCTGAAAAAATGTAACTGACGGAATTACGTTGAATTCGTCAGATTATGATCTATTACATCATGTACCTAACACAATAAATCTCTCAATACCGCTAAATTATACCAACTAAATATGACTGCGGGTAAAGCACCAGCCCAAGCAAATACCACAGGTGAAGGGTACCTATGCTCGTGTGCGGCACTGACTGACCGAACATACGGTTCTGCAGCGTAGAAAGTGTTGTGGTACGAATTTACTGCTGTTGAGCTTGTCAGTTATCAAGGATAAGGCAACATGAGAAGGTTTCTGTTCGCCACCGTTTCCGCCCTCGCCATTTCCTGCGGTAAGTGCCATATTGTTCCGTAATAATTTTATTCCTTCCACCGGGAAATACTGTTAGTTTTAAAAATATTGTCGATATCTGAGATCTATTCAGCGCAGACAGTGAAAGTACTGACCAAAATATCTCACACAACAGTTAAATGGAGGAAGTAACCAATAATCACACTTGAATGGGCCTTTTTTTAACGTTAAAGGCTAATAACTGCGAAATTGGGAAATTAACAACCATTACTCGTTTAGAATTTTTGGCAATTAACAACTAGAATTTAAATGTCAACAACTCCATCGGGGTCGCACCTTGTTGAATTAAACTGAAAATTCCTGAATATCAACGTGAGATTTTTTACCAAGCAGAGAGAGAGGCCTATTATTATTTCACAAAACAAAAATTGCAAGGAAATTCGATTCGGTCTAATAACTTTAACTGTGAATATTTTGTGTTACGCGCTTCTGAAACGACAGAATAATTAATTATGACATTGATAGCGTTAAGTAGCGAATAGATTGCTATTGCCTACTTGAACACGTACTAAATTTCATAATTATTGTGCCTACTCAAGCCAGGATGTGAAAGGCGAATAGATTGATCATTTAACGTATAATGTGGCCAATTGCGGTCTTCTGAATTATGTTGGAAAAACTGCACGAAACTCATCTTCTGTCCAGTTCGCCGCTTAAACCTCCGGTACTTATTATAGCGATACTTCCTAAACCTAAACGGGTCGTTGCAACATGGTCCAGTAGCAAAACGGCTAACAATATTGGTAACAAACGATCAATTAGATAGTAAAGCCGCTGACCTGAATAAGCTAAGACAGAACCAGACATGGGTTTATTGAATTGAATGTTTTAAAATACACTTTTTTTTCCTTTTACTGTAAAAGCTTCGCAGCCTGTTCAATTAAAATTTGGTTTAAGGTTCTAAATCTCTTGTTTTACATTTTAGGCGTCCATTCGCCACCTTCCGGGGAGCTTTCGTGGCTCTGAAAGTAATTTACATTGATTACGAATATAATTAATACACGTTATTGTTTTTATATGTTTTTATATATTAATAGACTGTTATTGTTATTGTGGTGATATTGTTTTAGTTTATGGGGGAGTCTTAGTGCAAGATGCCCCGGCATGTCCGGAGCAGCACGGCGTCCAAGCTTACGCACATCCTGAATCCTGCAACCTGTTCTTCCTTTGCACGAACGGAAGTCTTACCGTGGAGCAGTGCGAAAATGGTCTTCTCTTCGACGGAAAAGGGGCTGTTCATCACCACTGCAATTACCACTGGGCTGTCGATTGCGGTGCTCGTAAAGCCGATTGTATTTTAACTTCTGATTACTTTTTATCCCGAAGCTAACAATTTTGATAATTTTTAGTGACTCCAATCAGCACTCCTGGTTGCGAATACCAATTTGGAATTTACCCTGAAAGTCACGAATGTTCGACCAACTACATCAAGTGCGCCCATGGCGAACCCCTTCCCAATCACTGCGAACCCGGTCTGGTATACGACGACCGCATTCACGGCTGTAACTGGCCAGATCTTTTGTTGGAAATTTGTAACCCTGAAGGTAGTTGTTACAACATACTTTAATTATCCAATCAATTCGCTAAATTTATATAACGTTAGAGACTGGTATAATTAACAAAAGTATTAACCGAAATAATTCTTGCAAGTACCTACGTATTTAAACTTTCTGTTTATAATTTTTTGCAACAGAAATAGGTTTGACGAACTTTCTCTCAACGTTCCAACAAGTTCCCTAAATTTCAATTTTGTATTGAAATTGGTGACATTTTCATTTGTTAATTTGAAATGTGCACATAACGTGAACGTGAAAGCGGGATTGATTGTCTTGTACAGGCAATAAAACACTTTTACGTGTAGAAATGAGAAATTTCACCTAAAGATGCAGTCTTTGTTAGTTTACTTTAAACGTATTTGTTTTTACTGCCCTCTACGCTATGAAATAATTTTTTTTATTCACTTTAAACATGTATTTATTATTTTATCTATAACGTTGTCTTTTTTATGCAGCCGTTGTCGGTTTCAAGTGCCCCACTAAAGTGCCATCAAACAGCCCTGCTGCCAAGTTCTGGCCGTTCCCTCGTTTTGCCGTTCCTGGTGATTGTGGACGTCTTATCACGTGCGTGAATGGTCATCCTCGCTTGATCTCCTGCGGAGAAGGAAAAGCTTTTGACGAATCTTCGTTGACTTGTGAAGAACCTGAATATGTGCCCCACTGTGCCAACCACCTCAGAAAATAAAAACTATTTCGTAATGCAGTAATTAATAGACCATATTTTTTCATAACTTTTAGATTGAACCCAATGGTAAAAAATATTCATTTTGCTTGAATTCTTCTATTGTCAAAAACGACACCACTTTGTTCCTTAAATGAACATGGATATCATTCTCATTAGATCTTCGTAATTTAGTTAAAATTATTGGCTTTGATACTTGTACATAAATATGGGAGTAATGTAATAAAAAAACTGAGCGAAAATATTTGTAATTGTTTACTTCCACCACATGTGACCATAGATACTCAAAAACAGGAATGTAAATTCGGGACTCTGCATATATTGTGCTGCTTATTTTTATTTTATTTTTGATTGCTGATTTTAGTAGGATATAAAACGTTACTTCTGGACCAGGAGATTTGGCGTCTTAACGAACAGGGAACCTACAAATTTAGCGGTTTTCTCAAAAGTAAAGAACCAAAAAAGGCCTAAAACCCTTCAAAAAGCGTTAACTTTTATGCACCCCAAGTACCAAGTATCTGTAGACCACCAAAAATTTGGCACAAGAAAAAACTGTTGAAATCTCACAAAATAATGCAAAATTACTTCAATAACGCCCTAAAAAACTAACAAAACAACTTTTTTTTATCACTCCAAAATGGCTTTTTATTTCTAGTCCAGACCAATTGGCGCATGAAAAAAAAGGAAAGCAACACCAAATGAAAGAGATATATTTGGCGCCTTACAAAACAAGACAGAATCCTAAAATTTTATGTTTTCCCAAAAGTAAACAACCGAGAAAGACATGAATCCTTCAAAAATCATATTTTTTTATGCGCCCAAAAAATACTCGAAAATCAATAGACCATCAAAAAATTGAGAACCTGGAAAAACTGTTGAAAATCATCCAAAATCAAACATAATTACATTAAAGGCGCCCAAAAAACCTTACAGCATTTTTTGTTTTTAGACATCCCAAAATAAGTTTTAATTTCTGGACCAGACCAACTGGCGCATGCAAAAAATTTACCTGTCGAAATGGCGACCGGTAAAAATATTAGACAACAAATAAAATAAAAATAAAATAAATAAGATAAATCAAAATTAATTACCTTGTTTTTAAATGGCCCAAAATGGCTTTTTATTTATGGACCAAGTATTACGCTTCCCATCTACGATTGTTAATATTAGTTAATTAAAAACCTGCCATGTAGCGAAAAATAATACAATCTGGTGAAACCAGCTGAGGACCGAAGGTCGATTAAAGCCTTGCAGAGCTCTGTAGCGTCAGCTGAAATAGACTCCTGTCTGCGACTAAACATAAAACATAAAACCTTTCAAATTTTTTTTAATTTTGGGATTTATTTTGAAATTTTATTTTACAACTTGAAATTTTTAAGAAAATATTCTATCGCTATGAAAAAGGTTTTGCGCTTTATCAGGATTCGAACACGCTGCAAAGTAATAAACAATATGTATTGCTGGTTGCAGAGCCGTCTAAAAAACTGGTATTATTTAGTCACTGATTTAATGATAAACCCATATCAAGTTACTAATATTGATTGCCCCACTTAAGAGAACATGGATATTTTCTATTTTGTTAAAAATTATCTCTCCAAAAAAATTGCGTAAAAATTAATATAGTTACAACCCTTTAAATTATTTTCAAATCAAATGAGTTTGATGGAACCTAGAAATTTTTGCATACGTATTGAAAAAAAAAATTGACAAAATAAGTAAAATTCAGGTTCTCGTTAATAATTTTGTATCTAAAAATTTATATAGAAATAGAATTTTGACTAATTAATAGACTCTTTTAATTTATACGGGGCTAGAAAAATAAGTTACATACATGGGGCACTAAAATAGTAGTTTATTGAAATACATAATATCAAACTGTCAGGAATGAGATAATAGTCTTTTTGAGTAAAAATGATCATTTTTGTACTTTTATGTTAGTTTTTAATAAATTTTAAATTTTATTCTTTGACTACCTGTAGTTTTTCTGTGATTTGTCGACCGTCTGCAATTTGCACAAATCCTTCAAATCTTTTTAGAAAAACTACTTAAAAAGAGATATTACGTCTTTGCTAATGATTAAAGGTATTTTTTACTAAGATATTTATTTAGTAAATATTTTTGACTTATTTATGGAAAATCTCCTAGTCTGTGTAGTACATAGCAGCTACTTAAAAAATCATAACTGCTGAACGAGATCCCGTTTTAAAAAAGTTTTTATATACCTGAAAAGAAATAATTGTTGTCTATATAAGAAAAAAATTATCATTTGCGTAACTTCATTTGTTAGTTATCTATGAATTTTTATATTATAATTTTCACCCGGCACCTCCACCATTTGTCGAGTTTCGCTGTTTGCAAAATTTTTTCAGAATTTCTTCACAAAACATTTTAAATTGACAATATTATTTTGTTAGTAAGCAGAATTACTGTCTATCCAGTAATTTATAATTAACATTTGTCACATTTTGATTGACTTTTTCAAAGCTTCCTGGAAAAAGTTTTAGATTTCTAATTTCTCCGACAGTACCATCTTCCTTAATCACTACGTTTATAAATATTTATCAAAACCACTTATCATGAAAATAAATTGGATAACCTTAATAAAACTTTTTCCGTGAAAAAATATGAAACAATTGCTTGTTTACGCTGCAAGTTAGAATAGGTTGCAGCGTAAACAAGCAATTGTTTCATATTTTTAGTTGACCACTTTTGTTTTCTAATGCCACCAACTGAGAAGTTGGTATGTAGTTAGATAGGATGATAATAATGTAAAAAAACAAGAGCCAGTTTAAAAAGCAAGCGTTGTTCATTGATCCACAAACCTACATACAGCATACTTATAATGATTTCCATTTTACCAAAGAGAACATTTCGAGTTTCGTAAAACCATTTCTCCCCATCCAAATTTCTTTAGATAAGTTTATCTAATCAAGGTTTCTAGTAACAATTATGTCACCGGACATGAAATTTTCTACCAAAAAAACCTAATTCAAATATATCAATTTGCTAAATTCTAACGAATTAACGTTGAATTCTGCATCACTGGCCGAAATTATAAACTAAATATTACCACAAATAAAAGTTTACAAATAAAAAATAACATTCAATTTCCAATTACCTACTCTGTCCATGTGGTGATTCGTAGTAACTTAGTTCAAATGAATGACGATCAATTTGCCAATTAAGCAGATTTAGCGATTTTAATAAAATAACGAAAGTATTCATCCTTTCCTTATTAAATTAATAGATGGTAGATAGCCCGTGACTAATAACAAATATTTTGCAAAAAATAGTTTAACAAAGAAGTGGAATCCTTCAATCTCCTTATTACTGCAATGATAGGTACTAAATAATTTTGAAGTAGCATCAATAGGGTGAAAAACGGAACAGCTATGTATACCATTGAACTCAATGGTACCAGTAACCTTGACCGATTGAACTTATTCAAGGTTACGGCATGAGCAATCTTCTTCGATCAGTTTCAAATTTCTCGCACAGAGTCGTTAATGACGACCGCTGATGCGATTTCCAGCGGCTGTTTTTATTTGTTGATTAATGAACTTCTACCGGTAATGTGAAAAGTTTAAATTACGAAAAAATTACGCAGGTTTTGCACTATAATTGCGATACTTTCTATTGGCAGTAGCAGGCCGGTCCATCTGTTGCATGGTTATTATCGACAATTACCAATAGACACCAGGTGGATCCCAGAAAACGATAGATGCTTTTAATGACGAATAGTAAAAATTTGTAAATATTTATGTCAATTGTGAGAGGGTGGGGTCGCCCCTGCGTAGCTTCATCATGACCATTTTGCTCTAATAGTCGCCCTAGATCTACATTGTTGAAATTTCTTTTTGGATTCATCATCAAGGCTTTCTAAAAAGTTCGGCAAGTTTAATTAAAAGTAAAGACAGTAATTATTAATATTAGATTACACGGTCTCTTAAGTTGTCCACACAAGAACATGAATTTCAGTTTTGTGATTGCTTCTCTTTCTCGTTCTCTGGAACATAATTTCACGTTATCTTTTTAATTTTAGGTTCCACATTAAAAGAAAGCTGCTGATTGTAATGTAATCGCAGCACTTTGTGCGCTATGAAGGTATTTTCCCTTTTCAGGGACGCAAAGAAAGTCGCGATGAGAAACGTCAATAGCTAATATTCGTGATACTGAGAAAAATTAAGTTCTTTGTCTAATGAGATATAAGGCAATTTTTACTTCTACTTACTTGGCGAGTAATATTTGTCCAGAATTGGCCGCGGTGACAATCTAAAGCAAAAATGGTCATTAATTTGGGTCGTTAAAATATTCCCAAAATTTCTCCAGTTTAATGAAATTGGCTTTACAGGTTCACGTGCATGATGGCAAAAGTTTTCCCAACATGTTTATGTCAGTGACAAGGTTTCTCGATATCAGGATTTCAAAAGCGACGTGCGGACAAGATTTGAACATCTCTTCAGGTATATAAGTCGGTACACTGACCTAATTGTTTAGTTTGCGGTGTGTTGACTGTCGTGTTCAAGTTGTGATAAGTGGGTTCAAATACAATACTTCTCTCTACATGCTTTCGCTCAGCTTGGATTTTTAAAAACTTATAATGAAGGTAACATGTTACAACCCCGTTGCCAAGCTGCCAAATACAATTTTTGACCCAATTATACAGGGTTATCATTATTCGGAAAAATATACGCAGGTCACTCAACTGCTAAAAAAATACTCCTTACACCCTCTCTTTACAAAAGAAGCAGTTTTTTCAAAAGCTGAATTTTTATCCAAATGTGCATTCTAGTAATGTGAACTAGAGTTACATTGAAATTATTTAAAAAAAAGTATGTGCTTTTTCAAAATTTTTCTTGCTTGCACTTTCTAAGTGATCCACTATATCTAGAATAGTAAAATTTTTGTCAATTAATCTTACTTTGCTGACACTTAGAACGTGTGAAAAGAATTGTTATTGAATCATACATAAACACAAATGTGCAAACTATAAAAGGTATAAAAGCAGGTTACACTTAAAATAAGAAACAGACAAAGCAAATTTTTATCTGATTATAGATTCTCGCAGTAAATTGTGTATACCACCCTCTATTAAGTTTTGGCGAGATAGAAGATTATACAGGGTGGGACAATAGTGCGTCCGACTTCGATAGTTCGAGTTTTATGATGGGTAGAAATTTGATTTAAAAATACAAATAAACTAGAGAAAGAAGTCTATAACCGAAAATTATTTCTAAACATACAGGGTGAGCCAAGACGATTATACAGGGGCAAGTGACATTTTTTTAAATGGAATGTTGTGTGTAAAAGTAGATTTTTCGGAGTCTTTTCCTAGTCTCTTTTCACTCCAATATTATTGCTGACTATTTCCAAACCACTTGAATGTAGTGATTTTTTTTTCAAATATGTAATGGCATCTGCAGATGCATGTTAAAAAAATCACTACAGTCACAATTACAAGTTCTAAGAGAAAATTATGTAAAGACTAGTTACGAAACATCTGTGGAATGTCTTTTAATAGTTTTTACTTTTGAAAAATTATACAGCGTGGCTAAACTTAATTTTTCAATTTAGAACTTTTTGAATTTAATTTGCTCCATTTTTTCAAATGGAACATTCTGAATATTTTTTAACGATATGATGTAGAAACTAAAAACATACTTTTTTTGTATGTTCCCCTATGGCTATTTGTAACCATTTTTGATTTATCGCTCAATAATTACAAAACTCAAGAATAATCCTAAAAAAATAGATTGTTTTTTAAATAACTCGACAGATAAAATTGTAATAAGTGCTCCAGATGTTTTGCTCATACAAACAGCATAAGTTTTTTTAGTAAGTTCACTTTATGTTTGTATTTTGATCATTTTTTGGTTTTTATATTATCCGACAAGAAATACACATTTATCGCAGTTATACCTGTCGTCAGTTGTTATTTTTGTGTCAATTATAAAATATTTGAAGTTTTTTGTCAAGTTATTTGGAAAACATACTAATTTTTTAGAATTGTTCTTGAATTTTGTAATTATTGATCAATAAATCGAAAATGGTTACAAATAGCTATAAGGATGTACAAAATGTTCGTTTTTAGTTTCTACATCATATCGTTAAAAATATACAGAATGTTCCATTTGAAAAAATGGAGAAAATCAAATTTAAAAAGTTCTAAATTGAAGAATTAAGTTTAACCACCCTGTATAATTTTTTAAAAGTAAAAATGATTCAAAGACATCTCACAGATGTTTCCTAACTAGTATTTACATAATTTTTTCTTAGAACTTGTAATTGTGACTGTAGTGATTTTTTTAACATGCATCTGCAGATGCAATTATTTTAACACAAAAAAATCGCTAAATCCAAGTTGTTTGGAAATAGTCAGCAATAATATTGACCAAAAAGAGTCTAGGAAAAGGCTCCGAAAAATCTTCTTTTACACACAGCATTCCATTTAAAAAAATGTCACTTGCCCCTGTATAATTGTCTTGGCTCACCCTGTATGTTCAAAAATAATTTCCGGTTATAGACTTCTTTCTTTAGTTTATTTGTGTTTTTAAAACAAGTTTTTAGCTGTCATAGAACTCAAGCTATCGAAGTCGGACGCATTATTGCCCTACCCTGTATAAAAAGTAAAATATCGTACCTTTCTGTTTTAAATTCCAGAAATTGCATATTCGCAGCTCTTAATTCCTACTTTCTATAACAATCATTAATGTGCCTAAGCCAATTGCCTCAAAATTATGGTGGCTGCCAATTTTTTAAACATTATACGCCCAAATGTAAAATATCTTCTTCAGTTACAAATACGACCCAATTGTTTGATTTCTGTAAAATAATTTAAATAATTTTCGAAAATTAGTTTTTAAGGTAAAATCAAAGTAACATCTGTTATCCAACTACTACCAATCAGAAAAAATTAAACATAATCGTGCCCAAGACGTCGAGCTAGCTTGACTTTGTCTCTGTTTTGTTATGTAACCAAAAGAACGACGCCAAAAAAATTTAATTTGTTAGCTGGCAGTGGGTTGTGTAAGTACCCCAAATTTTGCTTTTTGTTTAATGGTTGCCTTGGAACTTAAGTGGACGTTAAAGTTAGAGAGGTGAATAAATCCACCCTTAATTAAACTTCTATAAACTGAAAAATCTAAATTAGTGAAAAAATTATTTAATAAGTATTTTAAATATGCAAGTAATTCAATATTGAACAGAAGATGTAATAATGGAAACTGCAACGCTGGATGAGGCGAGGTACCTGTTTGAATCTATTCCTGCTGCAGAAATAACTGTTCGATAATATTGACGTGGTCAATAACTCTCTACGGAATTTAAATTTAATTACGTGAAGGTGAGCTCCTAATAAGCATCCTTTTGTGCTTGGATCGCATACTGACCTACTACCATAATTGTTGCTAATTTAAGACTTCGAATTCCGGAAGGAAACTGGCGCCGACAGTGGGTTATTGCTCTTGCACTGACCCACAATCTAAACCGTCCTTTCCGATAGATTTCTCCGGTTTTATTTTACGACAACATCATACGTTTAAAATAGCAGGTACTACCTCCATTCAGGTCATTCAACGTATGGCATTAGTTAACCCACTCTCATCATTCTGTACATTCACTGAGTTTCAACGCAGATAATAATAATTGTCAATTCTAACTTGAAATGTCGTTTCGTTTCAGATCTGTGCAATATTGTTGCTGATCTCATGCACAATCACCGTCGTACTTTCGGAATATCCAAGACTGAAGCGTAGAGGACCTGTCGGACCACAACGACCTCCTTCAGGCCCTCCACCGCGGCAATTCATGAAAAAATGGCAACAACACCAACAGCGGCCTCCAGTGAGGTCACGACCGATTCCGGTCCACATGCCAAATTCGCACAAAATTCCCATGGGGATGCCCGCATCCAACAACCGGCCAATTTCTCACCCAGTGAGGACGTTCTGGAAGAATACTCAAACAACTTTTAGAACACCTGTGGAGAAGCCATACTTGCCTTCGACCCCGTCAGTGATCCCAGAAAAAATGTTCTTGTCAGCGCCCAGCATAATTGTGCCAGAATACGATTTTCACATTCAAACCAACAATATCCCCACTCACGCCAACCCCATCAAGCAAGTTGGGGAGAAGGGACCAATTCACACAATACCCGCCCCAAATTTAAGCTTAGCCGATAAGCCTCACGTGATTAACGAAATGAAGCATGAAATATACCATCCCCAGGTTCCCCAACAACAGGCGACCTATGTTCAGGTCCAAAAGGCGCACCAATACCAAGTGACTGAAGCGCCCGAATACCCAAAACACAAAGTTTTCAGAAATCAGCAGCAAAATTTGCCCCAAAACTACGAGATTCAAAGCACCCCCTACCAAACACCTCAAAGCAGTAACGAGCAATTGAACGCTAATTATGAAGTAGTAAACGTCTATCCCCATCAACAAGAAATGTTAGAAACGTATGCTGTTCCAGTCGTGCACCAACAGCCGCAGCTCCAACCTCAGTATTTGCAAGCCTTGCTGGCACAACAATCGCAACTCTTCCAACCTGAGCAAGAGTACGTCCAGCATATTCAACCTGGTCAGGTAGCGAGCGACAAGGTCGGCGATCAACCGGAATATCACACGTTCAACTACGAGGAGCCGCACCCTGACCAAAATCCAAAAGGAATGACTCAAAAAGAAATTTCTTCTCTTGTCACGGCCGTGTACAATTTGGAACCAAACGCGGAAGCGTCAGAACCCGTGCCGGCAATCGCCCGCAACCCTCTAGGATCACAAGCTCAATCTCAATATGTTCAAAATTACTTTGATACTAGAAATGATAATGGCGGCAACAACGTGGAACCTGACGCTAAACATAGCGAAGTTGTTACTAATGCAGCCGCCGAAGACGATACGGAATCGGAGGGTTTCTACTCATCGCTGCCTAACAAGGAAGCTGCTGATGTTTTGGCGTCCTTGCAAGCTGCTGGTAAAATTAACAGTAATTTGATGCACAGTTCGAAGAAAAACCCGGACCAAAATCCTATGTCGATTATTGTACCTGACCAAGAGAACTCTCAAGAATTTTCAAGTAACGACAACGAAGAAAATCAGGAGTATGAAGACGACTACTCCCAAGAAGATGCTGCGACTGAGAATCAGCAACAGAATGATGAGTCGTTTGGGCACAGAATAAAGACGAGGGAATGAAAGGTTGCCCAACCATTTAGTCATTTGTAATCATCTTAACTTATTTAGTTTAATTTAATTTTCACCTGCGTCATTTTCATGTTATTTATTTATTGTTATGATATTGTTGTTGCTACAATAAAGTAGATTTTACGTTAACGTCAGTTCTGTCAAGGGAAAAATTTAGCATGTTCAAAAAAAATCGAGATTCAACTTCGTTGCACCGGCACTTATTCCTGGCCGATGTGCAACCATCAATTTCTTTACATGAAGACGAAAGTGCCATAAGGTCACTCCCTTCTAATGTCGGTAAGTTCTCAACTTTAGCTGTTTAATGTAGTCTAGTCCTATTCGGCATTAGTTCCCGTCTCCAAGCCGTCGAAAATTGTGACTAGACTGATGGAAAAGCGGCAAAAAGAACATGACGGGGTTTTGGAAAATATGAAAAATGAGATAAGACTAGTTAACACGGAAGTAGAAAAAGAACTACGTGTTGAGTCGGAAATTATCAAAAGGCGGTTGTCTCAACTTAAAGAACATGTGGAGATCATTCTAAGCTCTATGATCAGAATACACCAATTCGAGGTTATTACATCCCTTTTTATGTTATTTAGATGTAGGTATTGAACATAAGATTACTTTCAAAATGCACTTCTCGGTTCTCTAAATCAAAATGAACAGACACCTAGGTAAGTACTCACAATTTTTATTAACGATGAAGAAAGTAGGGAGAGATGATCAACAAATTGCAGAAAAATTATCCTGTACTTAACTTTATTAAAATTTTAATAGGCTTTCAACAAGTTCTGGTAGTAGGGTAAGATGGGGGGTTCTAGATCACTCCTCCTCCTCCTCCCACCACTATTGTTATATTGCGTTGCCTACCTACTCAGTTTTACTCAACTTACTATTTCTCATGTTCTAAACAACTTTACATAAGTTCTAAACAACTTTACACAGGTTCTAAATAACTTCAATCATGTTCTAAACAACTTTAAACAACTACTAAACAACTTTAAACGAAGCTGTTCAGAACCTGTGTAAAGTTGTTTAGAACATGAAAAATAGTAAGTTGAGCAAAACTGAGTAGGTAGACAACGCAATATAACAATAGTGGTGAGAGGAGGAGGAGGAGTGATCTAGAACCCTCCATCTTACCCTACTCCTGGTTATTGTAACTCTTTAATTAGAGTTTCTAAAGGATAGTTAAAATTTTTAGCTCTTTCAAGTTTATTGAAGAATGCGAAAAAAATATTTCCATCGTCTTGTCATAACGTCATAACCTGTATAATGCTGCTTTATACCTAAATGGTGTAAAGTAATCATCTTACCTAAATAATTTTTCGGTTCTAGCCAATTAATTTCAGTAAGCAAATATTTCAAGCAACCACACTAGAAATTTGTGAAATGAAGGAAAAGCGAATCTATCACATCAATAAATTTTACGATGCGATAAGAACCTTGGAGAAGAAGAGATCAACAATTTTCAAAAACATATTGCAAAAGAGTTTTGAGAAAATGCATAAGATTTATTATAAATTACCGCAAGACCTTCAAGACTTCTTTGAACATGAAATTCTGGTAGTTTTAAAAACATTTATTTTCAAGGAAAAAATCCCACATTCTCTAGAACATCAATCAGATCACTATGGCAAACTACTACTGCTACAGTGAGATACATTATCACTTAAAAATGCAGACTGAGAACGACTTGAGGATATGGCTAATGGAAATGATGCAATATAAAGATAAATATAAAATTGAATTAAAGAAAATAAGGGTTAAAACCCTCGTGTAAAATTTGCAACTTTAAATTATTAATTAACCTACTACCTAATTAATCAATTTTAGAGATATAAAGGAAATCAAACAAAAGCCCAGTAATATTTTTCCTGAGATTGAAGAGCTTAGAAGAGAACGAGAGGGCTCTGCTAGTTCACCGAAGACAGTAACCAGTGCAGCAGACTATAATCCTGCTGGCGTCACCCTTACCACCGGGGAAATAGAGATGTGGTCCAGACAAACTCAAGACACCCTAGAGTCACTCGGTAACGCTTCCTGGCCAATTCAGTACCTATTTAAAAATTTAAAAATGCAATTCCTTTCAGATAACAACGCAAGAAAATTGGTCAGTTTGTACAAACTGGCGGTTGTAAATATTTTCAATAGATTCTTCAACGAATTACAAACCGTCACTGATGCAATGGTGGATGAGACAAAAAGCAATGCTCCTGATGTCGACTACATTAACCAAGAAGTGTACGAACCCATCATGGAAGACATTACAAAACAATACACTTGTGAAATTACAGACTTGCAGGTTTGCAACTAAACTTGCATAATGCAAGTGTTAACATTTTAAGTGACTCTTCTAGGATCTCTGGAACAATATCACTTCGTACATGAAAGCAAACATTAATAACACCTACACGTTCCTTCAGGGCTCCTCTCATCTTTGGGACAATCATTTCAGACGTATAGACGAAGCTCAACGTTTAGTTCTTAAAGACTTAAAGAATTGCGTGGACATCAATGACAAGACCGCGCAGGTGATAATTACGTTAACGATTTTTAATATTTAATAAAATCACATTCAGGCACATGAACAAAAAATCAATACTATTGTTGATAAATTGCGTCAGGAATCTACAGAGGCGAACTTGAAAAAGCATTTGGGTACCACTAACAAATTGCTGGATTTTATTGGAAATATGTTAGTGTCGTCAATAAACTATAGGAAAGTATCACTAACGATTGTAAATATTTTGAGAAGGTTTGCGACGCAATGTGCGACTGAAGTTAAAGTTCTGCAAGGCTACAGTAAAATGATTAGCCAAGAAGTGGACGTGTTGATGGCGGAAATTGAGAGGTTTTTGGGTGAAAATACTCAAGACGTGGGGCTAGATCCAAAAATACAACGGGCGCGTGCCAGTCAAGATTCTACAATCGAGGATGAGAGCGAGCACCTTATTCCAGTGCAAATGAAAGCCTGCCAGTATCAAGTTGAAGCTGTCAACAATTGGATGTTTGGGTAAAATTCGTCTGTAACTAAACTAAATTTTCAAAGTACCTACCTGATCGGAAGTGGTTTCTAATTTCCAACAATAGTCTCTAGTTGCATCGACATCAACTAATTTGTAACATGGAGGCAAAGTAAAAAATTCAGTTTTTCACAATTATACAGGTGTCCTAAAAAAGTGTGCAATAGTTTACTGGCGGCTTGTACAATTAAAGACATAAATAAAGTTGTTATAAACATAGGGCAAAAAATTCTTTCAAAGAGAACTAGAGCCCTCTAAAGGTAAACTTCTTTTAGTGGTTTGCAATGAATATCTTCAAAACCAGTTACTCTGCGCAGCCATTACAATTTTTGCATGTAACCAGTAGAAATAAAAATAATTTAAAAATGTATACAGGGATGACTCAAGCGCAGAAGCTGCTAAGTTTTATGTGTGTCCATTTTCACTTTTTAACCCTAAGATCTATCTAAGGTTAGGTATCTAAGGTTTTCTACATAAGAAAGGTACCCTTGTTGAATACCGATAGGGTACACCCGAACCGCATTTTATCCAAATCGATTTAAAGATTCTGTTACATCATAGCTACGTATTACGAATTAAATAACTTATTATTGAATACATTTTTTTCAAATTATTTTTCTTTCATTTTTTTACTTACAAAAATAGTAACGTTGTGCATATTCACTGCAAACAACTAACCAAAGCTTAGCTTAGCTTTAAAGGGCTCTAGTTCCCTAAGGGCCAGTTTTACGAAAGTCGGATAAGCATTGGAATAACTATTCCGGACTAAGGGCCGGTTTACAAACCCTTGGTTCACAGTTTATACCTGGATTTTGTCCTGTTCGACTTTCGTAAAAGCGCATTTATCAGGAGTTATTCCGGAATAGCGTTATTCCAGGTAAATTCCTCTTTCGTAAAACTGGCCCTTAGAAAAATGTTTATAGACAACTATCTTTGTTTTAAATTGTAGAAGCCATCGGTGAAGTATCACACACTTTTTTCGGGACACTCTGTATATCTATCTTTAAAATACCTATACAAATTAAGAACAACTTTTCTTCACAGATTATGGGAAGCCATAAAACTGTATATGACTACCTGCAAGAGAGAAATTTCCGAGCAGGCTCACATATGGGTGGACAGACAAGTTGAAAAGATCGAAAAGCGCTTAGAAGTCAGACTGGCTACACACATGCCACTTTACAAGCGTATTGAAAAAAACATTTATGAGGTGCGATTAAAAGAATTGAAAAGTCATCTCGACGAATGGGAAAATTTAGAAAAGGTATGTACTTACCTACTAATAAATTTGATAGGATTTTAAACTACTTCTTGTAGAACATTGCAAATAAAGTGCAGCATGCAAAACAATGCAGCAACACTTCTAAAGAGGAGCAGAAAAAAATCGTTAGCGATTACAAATCGAAACGGCTAGAAATCGAAAAGAAAATGGTAACAGCTACAAGCTCGAAAGAAATCTCGTACTTGATTCAAAACTTCAAAGTCCTCTGTGAACACAGTGAAGAAAAACTTGAAAGTAACACCAAGAACAATCTAGCAATCGTCGACGATAGCTTAAATAAGATTAACGATGAGATCTGCTGTTTCAGTAATTTTATAAAGTAATTAATCCATAACTTAGTTACTTAGGGTTCAATATTGTTAATTCGTAGATTGTTTGCTGAAGGTGGGAATTTCTGCAACGTAGAAGCAAAATTGACCAACAAAAAACTCTCATCTATAAATAAAGCAATACCAAAAAAATTTTCACCAATTTTGAAAGAAGCAAAGGAGAACCAAAATAAATCCATGGGGGAACTGAGAGTTGACACGCCTATAATTATCGATAAGTGAGATTAATTTTATTAGAGCAGAATTTTGTTAAATTTGCTTTCAGACTCAGCAGTTCCAAAGAAGAATTTGAACACAAAGAAATTGTGGTCTTGAAAATAAAAGATCTTCAAGGAAACATTCGGCGTCAAGTTTACGATATTAAATTTAAAATGAGGAAGATGGAAGCTTTCATTGACCATTTCACAACGTTAGCACTCAAAAGGCTTGATGAAGCTACTAGTTTAGACGATGTAAAAACGAGTTTTGAGGAAAGCTTAGAGAAAGTGGTGGAATTAGCATCGTATTTGAGGCATCCAGATTTGAGGAACAGTAGTACCACTTAAGAAATGACTAGTGATTACCGAAAAGTACTTAGTTTTACATTTTTAGTTCATTTGCCGGCTGTGACCAACACTAGTGGCGACATCTTCACTCGAAACCAGTTTCAAGAAGAACCTATCAACGACGACTCCTACTTGTCAAAATTAAATATGATGATCTACAATTCTTTGAAAGACATCGAAAAAGCGTCGACGGTAAAATTTATTAAAGATAACTATGCACATCCACAAACACTTGGACTAATCTTTGCTGGTTCCTTATACCAGTCGGGATCTCTTTCTACGCCTCTCCTGCGGTAGAAGGACTCCTTTATCACTTGCTGTCTCGCAAAGTTGCTAGCAGGCACGTCTTTGTGTGCGTTCCACATGTTCCATCCATACTCAAAATTAGTTGTTTCCGTAAAATAATACCTCTGTTCAGGTATTAGTTTATTTCGTTCGCGCAAATAGTTAACTCGCCCATTCTTCTCCGTGCCTAATTAACTTAGTTAAAATAACATTTCTTCACTACTTACACCTACCTGAAAAAAGTAAATTTTTAATTGCCGGATCAACGGGTTTCATGACGTTATGGACGGCGTCTGCATTAACCTCTGGAGGCACGGGGTCTTGATTTGGAGGTGTGACATACCTTTTTACTTTTTGAAAGCTCGCGATTATGCTTTCCTTTAGATCTCTAATTTCTGATGGAACTTGCCGAACCTTTTTCTTGTTAGCTATGGCTTGCAGCCGAGGTTCGTTGGTGTTGAACCATTTCAAGCGCAACTCGTTTTCCTTTTCGATAGAGTATGCCCACAATTTTTGCTTAGAACCTTCTATACTGCGACTCGTTCTCTTGGCTTCCATCACTTAAATTTTGTCTTCAATGCCGTTAGCACTTAAGCCGTCAATGTTTGACAACTGTTGATTGTTTCCTAGGAGTTCTACTCCGGACGCAAAATTATCATTAATCGAGGAAAAATTCAACCTACCTTGAATGATTTCATGCAAGAAATCCTCAAAACGTACAATTCCTATCAGTTGCAATGCGAAATAAATTGGATGAAATGTGTGCAAGATTTGATTACCCGTATTCTGGCACTTCTCAAATCTATGTGTGAGATACATACCGATTTGTTGGTAAAATACGTAACGAAGAAGTCTGTATGGTTTAAAGAAGAGAGAGAACAAGTGAAAGATGTGGTCTATAACAAAAAGAATGAAATGGAAGATGCTTATATAAAGTTATATGTTGAGTTGAAGAACCAGCTTTCTTCTGGAAATCGAGACAAAAAACTGTTCCTGGAAATGTTGGAAAAGGAATTAATCGCATTAACCGAAGAGAATCAATTGGTTATTGACGAGCTTATTTTTACTACTACGGTAACCAGCCGCTTAAATTAATCCCCAAAAATTTAATGGCGGTGTGCCAAATTATTGTCCTTAAAATAACAATAAACAGGCATATCGTCAATTCCCTTATAAAAATTTAAAATCTCTAATTAGAATTAATTTTGTAGGAGAAATTTACAGTGAAATACGAAGAAATAATTTCCACCGCGGCAGCAATTGACAACACACTCATGAATCTCGATGAAGAGAATGTCTTGCAGAAGCTTCTAAACACTTTATTCGATCACTATGAGAATAAATTGGTGGAATTGGAAAACTTACATGAAATTAAAATTTTAAAAAAGCAGAACACACTGGATGCAGGTCTGAGTCATCGCTGTAAACGTGACGTCAGACGTTAAAGCCAACAGTTCTTAGTTCAAAAGTGCTGAAAACTCTCATCAACGGCTGACGTCATGATCTGCACCACGTTTCACAATTTAATTTTTTGTAGAAGAAAAACGTAAAACTCTTGACGAAGGCACAAGCGAATTCTCTCTAAAAACAATGAGCGCATTTAGAATGTTTCTAAAATCAAATTCACTGATTCAAGAGAAGGATGATTCTTTGGAAATGCTGGTTAAGGTAAGTCTACGTTGACAATTTCTCTTCCCGTATTAAATGTTAAACGATAGAACAAATTAGAAGAGATTTGCACAAATTATAAGGCATCAACAAAGCAAATTGAAACAATGAGAGATATTTTGGTAGAACTTTTTAATGAATATAAATTACTTTGGAAGTTATAACGAAAAATTCCATTGTAAACACTTGTGGGTAATAAAGAAATCAAATTCAGTGTTTCAATTTTTTCTAGTTTATTGTACTAAAGATATAAATGTACAAAGCTATTTTTAACCTCAGTGAACTCAGGATTCAAATTATGTTAAAAAGTTAGGGAACGTGTAAATACAAAAATATGTACACACTTTGGTTTTAAAGTTTCTTAAGTTTGATTAAGTGTACTTACACGATTATAGCATTATTTTGTAGGCTTGTATCACAAAGTATCATGGACGGTTTTATCATAAGAATGTTGACAATATCATTAAATCACAATTACTCAACAAAAACGTCGTAAAAATAATGTTATCTACATAAATAAATACATAAGTCAACAAATACGGCTATTAAATAAGCCGTTCTTCGGGGGGTGGTTTAAGTACATTATCGAGTTCCATTCGGGGATTACAGAATTCTTGCGCACTGGGACTGTAAGTTCCCCTCGTTGCCCTTTTACTCCTAGCCACATTAACCAAAATCGCCATACCAACCGCAAACGCTATAAGTAAAATAAGAACAATTGGAATAATAATATACAGAATATTGAAGCCATCGCCGCTTTGAAGAGTCGCCACCTGAAACCGAAACACCATAATCACACGATCATAAAAAATTAACCCAAGTACCTTCACATCAGTACAGTTTTTCCCGTGGTAACCGTCCTGACAAGCACACGCGTAATCCGACACTTCGGAACATTTCGGGATGCATTCTCCATGCACGCAAGGATTTTCAATTTCGCAGGGGTCGTCCAAAGAACAAAAATGTCCGCATTTCCCTTTCACCTCACAATTGCACTTGTAGCTGCCCAGCAAGTTCTCGCACCTGCCCTTACCGCAAACTGACGCGAACTGCTTACATTCATCGATGTCCATTTCGCAGAGTAATCCCGAATAGCCTGTCGATAATCGCAAATTATTGCGGGTGCAACCTCGAAATTTAACTTTACCTGTGCCGGTGCAGTTGCAGTCGTATCGGTTGATGCCGTCAATGCAGGTACCGCCGTTTTGGCAAGGATTTCCGGCAGGCAGTACGCAATCGTCGACGTTATTTTCGCAAAATTTGCCGTCAAAGCCGTGTTGACATTCACAAAATGGTACGTCGGTTGTCGTGTTGCAATGGCCACTTTCACAGTGTTGTCGCAAGCAAAACGGGGTGTCGCATAAAGGACCCTCCATACCTTCCGTGCAGATACAAGTGAAATTGTTGCCGGTCACTTCATCTACAAGATTTACAAGTAAATAGTAGAACCAGGTGAAGTAAATTGAAGATTTACTTGGGCCAGTTTTGCAGGTGGCTCCCTCTCTGCACGGTTTGTTATCACAGGTTATCAGGAGCGGAACTTCGCACTGTTTTCCAACAAAGTCCTCGGGACACTCACATTTAAAAGTACCGACTAAATCAATGCAAGTTCCGCCATGGCGGCAAGGATTACTCAAGCACTCATCGATGTCGTGGTCGCAACTAAAATAATTAGACTATTTCCGGATCATTTTTACGGAGGTGCGATACTTACTAAATTCCTTCGTAACCGGGCAAGCACTCGCATTCGTATTTGGCGATTAAATCGACACAAGTGGCGTTATTCTGGCAACGGTTGCTCTCACATTCGTTTATGTCTATGGAGCAATCATCTGCCGTGTATCCATCACTGCAGTTGCATTTATAAGTTTCGGTGGGTTTAATGCAAAATCCTTGGTTGAAGCAGTCGGTGCTGTAGCACAGCAGGCAACCTATATCTGGTTTGTGTTCAGATACAAGTTCGAAGAACGGTGTTGAATAATTATTCTTAGGGTAAAGTTCTGAAGTAGGAAATATAGGAAGAAGAAGACCACCAAGTCTTATTTCACTCAGACAACCCTGCGTGCAAATCATTATTACCTTGGTTTTAATTGAAAGTGGTAAAGTACCTTAAACAAGTCAGTCTTTTTGTTTTGATCCACCTTGTACAAGAGAAGATCTTGAGAATATAACTCGGCCACATCTAACGCGTTGTTAAGGGGAAGCGTTGTTGTCGTTTCACTAACTGGAATATACCCCGTCATATTGTAATCAGCACCCTCAATAGCACTTTGGTAGTCGAAACTTGTGCCGTCACTTCCAGTTACATAAACAATCCCGTCAGCTAAAATTCCCTGGAAGCCGTCAAAGTCGAAACCGGCAACTTCAAAATTGGGCGCTTCATCCATAACTAAATCTTTAAATCCCCCTCTGAACGTGGAATCTTTATAGACGAAATGCAGCGTCAGCCATTGCCCCTCGAAATGATCCTTCCTGAATCTTCTCCTGTCAACAATGTTGTTGATGTTCCATTCGACGACCACTTCGTTGTGGTAGATAAATATAACGAAATAATCGTTCTTATGCGTGGCGAAGAAAAGAGTACCCCACGATCTGGTTCTATACGTTAGTTCTAACGTGTCGAAAGATACTGATTTCGAGGAGTCGGGAGGAATGATCAGTTTATATTGTAATGGAGTTGATGTGCCGTTAAAAGTTGAGTTGGCCAAGCACTCGTAGCCGTCATCGAGATTCTTACATTCGAAACCCGGAGGGCACTGTTCAAGTTCGCAAAATTCGACGTCAGTACAATCTTTTCCTTTGAACCCTCGAGGGCATATGCATCTAAAAAAACGTGCCAAAAAGATTTAAACAATTAAGTAACCCTAAGAACTGTAGGCAAAGACGCGTACAACCGAGTTCAAAAGTAATATCCACCTGTTAAAATTAAACTCGTAATAATACCTTTTTAATATCAATTTCACCTTTGTAAATGATATTAAAAGTTTAAATGGCGCTCCATAGATCTCAGTGAATATCGGTAAGCGGACTTTTATAACAACTTCGACCATTGCATAAAGTGAGAGGTGGGTTACTGTTAATTACCTGTAATCGTTCCAAGTATTTTCGCATGTGCCTCCGCGGTGGCAGGGGTTGATCTTGCAAGAATCGTCCGAGTGGATTCCTTCCAATACCGTTAACTGGTCGAAGGCTACAGTTCCAAACGGCATTGGAATCTCCAGATCTTCAGCTTGTAACGGGAAAAACTCGACAATCATTACTGAAGAGCCGTTGCTAACCTACACCAACATCAAATTGTCGTTAACAAGTTTTTTAGTTTTCCTTCCCAGTTACCTGGACGTCTTGAATGATTCCTTTAAAATGGATATTGCTCGGAGGGGTACTGACAGCAGCTGACGCAGTTGGTGGAATTACATCGATCTTCACCATGTTCTCGTTAGCCTGACGTACCGGCCTCAACTGGGGTTGGCCTCCTAAAAATAGTGCCTGCGCATCAAGAGTTCCTGTTGCAGATATCGTTTTACGAAAGTACTCTGTGCCGTTCAATTTGACTTGTACTAAAGTCACATTTCTGATGACCTGGAAGATATTTTTTTAAACCGAGAAAGCACCGTTAAAAAATCTACCTCAATGAGATGATTGTAACCATTGTTCAATTTAACACCGCCGACAGTGTAACTTTCTAACGTGCCATTAAACTGTATGCGTACTAATAGTTCGCCCCCTTCTAGCTCCGCTGCTATGTATGTTTGCTCCATCAAATTTGAAGAGCCGAGTTCGGAGCCCAAATAAAATATTTGACCCCTGGATTGGCGGGTCCTTACAAACATGCTTATGTCGACAATTGTTCTCACTGCTCGTCTTGCAAAATCCGCCACTTTTACCGTCACTAAGGAATCTGTTATGTTTTCATATCCGAATGTGGCTGCTGTGTAGTCTGGAAATAATGAAAAAAAAAACTAGATACGAACCAGAAAGATGTCGCATTACTGGTTGGAGGTCACGCGACCAATTCTGCGACAAGCATTTTCATATTAAATTTCGATAAAAAGTTTTTGAATTCAAAACTTCCACTTGATCAACTCTAAACTACAGGATGAGTCAGCTAAAGTGAATCAACCGAAATATCTTTGTTATTAGTAAAATTAGAGCTTCAATACATGATACAATTATGCCCAGTTGCACGAAACTTAACGGTTGTTTAATCCTTCGTTATCTCCAAGTTCTTTACTACTTTGATTGGCTATTAATCTATTGTTGCCTGTCAAGTTCTTACGAATCTTGCAATAAAGTTGTAACAAGTTTTTAACGAACGATTAAACCGCCGTTAAGTTTTGTGCAAGTGGGCATTAAATAGTTAAAATTATTCCTAGTACATATAGGTCAGTGAGTAGGTAAAAAATTTAACATTAATTCTAACATTTTTTAAACTTTGCCGTCTAATGTGTAACGAATCGAAACAAAGCTATAAAATTTTGCAACTCGATTAAAGGTCGGCATCATTGTGAAAATCGGAAAAATTTAAATTAAGCGATATCTCGAGAAAAAAAAATAACATTGTTGCAAACTCGATAAAGTTTTCATTACAATATTCAAAATGCACAGAGAAATTGGCAGGAACTTATGAATTAGGCATAATAATTAATTATCATTAATAAACATTTACGAATGCAGTCATTTGCAATTGACATCTACACACGTTACGTTTTTTTCGAATCGTTTTTACGTAAATAACTATTGATTTTGTTGTAACTTATAAAAAATGAACCATGTCCTCACCGAATAGAGTTACAAATTTACAGAGTCTTGTAAGGCGATTTTAGCAAGTTGATTGTAGTTTTGCAAGCACGTTAATATTTTTGCTGGAAAATTAGATAAAAAAATGTTATTAATGATAATTAATTATTATGCCTAATTCCTAAGTTCCTGTAAATTTCGCTGTGCATTTTGAATATTGTAATGAAAACTCTACCGAGTTTGCAACGATGTTACATTTTTTCTCGTCGCGGATAACGCTTAATTTAAATTTTTCCAATTTTCACAATGATACCGACCTTTAATTGAGTTGCAAAATTTTATAGTTCCGTTTCGATTCATTACACATTACACGGCAAAGTTCTAAAAATGTTAGAATTAATGTTAAATTTTTTAGTTATCATGTCTCTATTCACTGGCCTAATAGATACCTTCAAATGTCACTTAGTTTTATTCTGCAGAGATTTTCAATTAAACGTATCAAATTATTTTTCTAATTTCAAATTCGACTATTTTGTAGTCAACATGTAAAGGGAAAGAGCCCTGACTATGATATTGGCAATAAAATTAATTAAAAGATGCAACTAGTGTTATAATAAGATCAGGAGCTGCTACTGTCGAATGCTGAGGCCCGACACCCCGATACTTTTTGATAACTAACTTCGGATGTGGCCTTAATAGGAACAAATCGAACTAAATGCTTACTGTATTGACAGGTGTGGCCTAAGTAGGGTCTTTCGCAGGTGCAGCTGAAATCCCTCCACATGTCAGTACAATGACCTCCAGAATGGCAGGGATTGGGGCTGCACTGAGGCTCCCTCAAGCAACCCACGTCGACATTTTGGAACGTAAGACTAGGATCCTTTTCGTTTTCAGGCAAAACCCACTCGCCATTAATGAGGACGTCTTCGGTGCACCCAACAAGAAATGGTTGTCCGTGAGTCAACTTCCTCAAGTTATTCGGGATTCCCCCAATATACGTCAACGGAAAACTTGTATAAGTGGCGTTATAGTTGTCATTGAAAGTAATTGGATAGATAGTTTGTTCGTCGTTGGCAGACAAAACGAGATGACTGGAGTTTATTGCGACGAACACTCTTTGCCAACGGCTGTCGTTCAAATTAGATCCCGTAAAAACGCCCTCCCATTTGTTCAGCAAGCTCGAGTGCAAATTTAGTCGTCCTTTAGACAACTCCAGTATATAATAAGTTAGGCCTTTCCCTAGGGCTAGCAGTCCGTCTCCAAGCGTTGTCTTAAATCGAAACTGAACATCGTAACCTTCTTCCCTCGTGGTGTTAATCATGATCAAAGAATTGCCAGATAGCGACATGGTACTAATTTTTTCACAAGTGTGGCCATGGAACCCGTTAGGACAAGAACAGTTAAATCTATGTCTAGTTTCGTTAACCAAATACGGTCTGCAACTGCCGTTGTTCAAGCAGGGATCGTTGGCGCAACCCGTCAGCTCCACCGAGCAGTTTTTGCCGCCGTAACTTGGATCGCAATCACAGAAATAATTAGCTCGTTTATCGATGCATTTGCCGTAAAGACAAGGTTTGAACTTCAAACACTCGTCTATGTCGATATCGCAATGTTCGCCTTCGAAACCTTCCTCGCATTCGCAGACGTAACCTCCGATTTTGTCGATGCAAGTGCCCTGAAAGCAGGGCGAACTTTCGCACTCATTTATGTTGATTTCGCAATTTCGGCCGGTCACACCAGGAACACAAAAACACTCGTAGCTAAAAGGAGATGAAAAATTAAAAATGGACGAGACGTTTGCAGATAATCACCCTGCCGCTTCGGAATAATCAAATGGTCTATTGAATGAGTCGGGTAACGTAAGGTTGAGTTTAGATGTGATGCTTGGTCGGTACAAAGTCATGTTGGATTTTTCCAAACAAGTACCTCCAAATTTACAGGGGCTGCTCTCGCATTCGTCGATGTCTTCCTCGCAGTTCTTGCCTAAGAGAGAAAATTTCAGCAATTTTGCGCTAAAAGTTAAGTTGAAACCTCGACAAAACACTACAGAGGAATGAAATAAGGTGGTGATGGGTAAATGCGAGTAAATGTTGCAAAAGAGGGGCATGCAGAAATTCAAATAAAGAAAATTCGTTAACTTCATGAAATTGGTAGTTGAAAGAGTAACTAACTCAAACTAAATAAATACAAAAGCAATGACATGATGTAAAGTTCATGCAACTATACAGCGTGTCAAGGATAAAAATGTTAAGCATGGGGATCTCACTTATTTAAAGAATTGCGACTTTCAAACCACAAGAAAGTAACCCCAGCTAGAGCTTATTTCAATAGAACAATAACATTTCAACGTACTTTATGTTAAAAACTGAATTTTCTATTTTGGTGTTTATTTAAGTAACTCGCTTTTACGCTAGATCATTTAGTTTCGTTAAAATCCCTCTTTCTGATTTTCGACAAGGGGCTGTGGAATTAAATTTGCTTAGTAAACTTCGATATAATTTTTCAATTATTTTTGAAATAAGCGAGATCCTGATGCTCAACACTTTTATTCTCGACACGCTGTATATGGATTAGAAGTTTTTACCTATGTACCCTGGATAGCAATCACATCGATAATCTTTAATTTCGTCATGGCATTTAGCGCTGTTAACGCAAGGGTTCCCTTCGCAATCATTTATGTTAGTTTCGCAGTGGTCTCCTGTGAACCCCGTATCGTCGCAGTCGCAAGAGTAAGCGTTAAGGGCGTCAATGCATTGGCCACCATTTAAACAAGGTGGCGGCTAAAAACCAATCATAAAAATTGATTCGCCACCCCTACATTCGTTGTACCTGGCAATCATCGATGTTAATGTCGCAAGTTTTGCCTGTAAGACCGGACACGCAAATGCAAGCGAACTCGTTGACTTTATCAACACAAGTTGATCCGTTCATGCAAGGCATTGATTCGCATTCGTTTATATCGTTGGAGCAATCTTTTCCTGTGTATCCAGGCTGACAAATGCATTCGAAATTGTTAAGTTTGTTCAAGCAAGTGGCGTTATGACGACACGGCATTGAAAGGCATTCGTCGACGTCAAGATTGCACCTTTCACCTGTATACCCCGGCTTGCAGTAACACTGAAAACCGCCTTCTTTATTAACACAAATGCCTTGGTTGCATATTGGGGGTCGCAGATTGCACTCGTCAATATCTATGTCGCAATGAGGTCCTGAAAATAATTAAGGAGTTAATATCGGAGTTGATGCAATTAGGGACCATTTCTCCATTACGACACTGCACTTACCAGACCGAAGCAAAGTGAAAAGTGAGAATTTTAAAATGATGAAAACCAATGCTGCGGACTGGTAAACCTACCGAGTCGTGCTTGTGCATACCTGTGAACCCAGGGGAACAATTGCAAGAGTATTCGAGCGTGTTTTTGTCAACTTGACATGTAGCTCCATGCGCGCATGGTTCTTTAGCACAAGGATCTAAATCTACTGTACAGTTTTCTCCGGTATACCCCGCCGGGCACCTGCACTCGTAATCACTGATCATATCCACACAAATCTTCCCAGGAGGACATCTAACATCGACGCAGTTATCAATGTTAATTTCACAACGTTTTCCCTCAAAGCCAGAAAAGCAGTTGCAGGTAAAATCGTGCTTGTTTGATGAAGACGTAACACATGTAGCGTTATTATGACATGGGTTTAATTCACAGGCATCGTACGGTGTATCACATACAGTGCCCATCCATTGGTCTGTGCAATTGCAACGAAATCCATTCATTTGATCAATGCAAACACCACCGTTCAAACATGGCAACGAAGCACATCCATCCACTTTTATCTGACAAAGTTTACCTAAAATACAAGTGCAATAGGCCAATGAGTACAAGAACCTGTGGTGAAGACGATGAGAAAGAAACAAATAAAAGACGAGGAACTTCCAGTTACTACTTAAACAACTCAACTAGACGCAGCCATTCCGCAAATAAATAAATCGTTCAAAAAGCTGCAAGGCCACATGTACAATGCGATAACTTTACTGTTAATGCGACTAAACAAAATCGACATGCTGCCAAAATAAGGTAGGTGCAAAGTGAGTGATTCAGGCGAAAAGAACCTACTAAGGGCGTGAGTTTTACTTTTTATTATTATCGTTCAACTAAATTTATTCGCTGAACTATCATCTTCCAGAGCTTGATAAAGCTAGTGATGGTTCCCAAGTTATGCAAGAAGCTGCTGTTGTAATCGCCAACTTACTGTTTCAATTCGTTATTAATTTTAATTAATTTCACACTATTCGAGTCAGATGTCATAAAAATTCTTGGGTCATATTTAACAGTCTACCAAATTTACCCAATATTTTCATACAAAAAAATACTTTCATTTCCCAAAAATACTAAATGCTCACCAAAATTAAGAAAATACATAAACTTAAAGCAACAACCAAATATTGACATAATGCTGGCCTCTTATATATTTTGTTCGCCAAAATATCTTTTGTTGACCATAAATACTAAATGTTCACCAAATTTTATTCCGCATTTAATTCTAACATAATACCCAGATATTTAATTTTCAACAGTGTCTTATATTATTTAGCAGTTAAAAATACTATTTGTTGATCAAAAATACACAAGCAATGAAATGTTGTGCAAATGGAAAAAAAATTTATGCAAAATTATAGAAGTAGATGTGCTGGGGCAAAGAAAATAAGAGTAAAAATAGAAGTGGTTTGCACAAAAAAAGATATTGATTTCCGTAATATATAAATGCTTTGCTGTAATTGGCTTGCATTATGTAAAACGTAAAACTTCTTTTAGTGGTAATTTCTAATCGTGCTTTTAAAAAAAAATTACAGGGCCCTGAACTGACCTTGTACAAAACTTTTTCGCGTGCCTCTTGTCTGGCAGCGCAAGCGGCAAGGAGAGATGCGCGAGCATATTTCATTTTTGGAGTAATAGAATAATTATTTGACGCACAAATAGTTTTTTTGAGAAACACTAAATATAAATGGATAACGCGAATATTTATTATGTACAGCATGGACGCGTAACTTGAGCGTTCTAAATTTGGTGAACATTTAGTAAAATTGATGGACATATAGAATTTAAAATGTAAGCAATGGTAAAACAATACGCAGGATAGTTATTTTAGTGATGATGTTCTCATTTTATGATGTATAATAATTTGGGTTTCATTTAGATTTTTTGATGCTCATTAAATTTTCTGTTGGACAGTGCAAGGGATAAATTCTTTATCTCATAAAAAACGAACGGGTTCGGTGATGCTGTACATATTTTTGTCTCTAGTGGGAAAAGTTTAAGACTTCAAATGTAACACCGGAAGCTGGAGCTGACAATGCAGCAGGTCGAAGGTGATAAATAGAATAAGCAAAAGCGGGATGCCCGGTCTGTCAGGGTGAGAGTTGAGGCAACCCTTATATTATTAAAATTTTTGCCAATTTTTATGTGACACGGATTATACAATTATACATATCATACGAGGCTTGAGTATAGGTTCTTGATTCATAATTATTAATAATTAATTAAAAGCGACATCACCCACTTAGCACCACAAGCTTTACTATGTAACAACTCCAAAGCAAATCATATTTCCAGAACAAGTAAAAATTATAGCACAACACCATTTTTTTATATTCTTAACTTATCTGGGCAACGTGAGTGGCTTTAGTTCAACTAAAATTTAAAAAAATCATGATGGTAAAAACTATCTACAGCTGTAAAACGTAAAATGTTATATGGTCTGAAAGCCAAGGCAACTTATCTGGTTACGTAACAAGATTAATACCTGTATAACCGGGAGCGCATTGACAAGAAAAGAGGTCGGCCTGATTAATACAGGTAGCGCCGTTTTGACAAGGGTCGCTAGAACAAAGTCCCAGCTCGACATTGCAGTTCATGCCCGTCCACCCTGGCTCACATGTGCAGTAGTATCCACCCAGCTGTGAATCAATCAATTGTTATTAAACCACACTTGCGTGAGTTATGCATGCGAGCAATCACATTTAACATGGAAAATGGCTCCATCTTCTCGCTTTACTTACGTAATCTCGACATACGATGGAACGTTCACAAGGCTTATCGGCGCACTGTACCCGGACGTCGCAAACGGGACCCGTCCATCCCTCAAGACAGACACAACCCAAGGTGTCGTTTTTACAGGTGCCACCATTAAGACAATTGCATTTGTCAACCCGTTCACATGCAGGGCCTAGTGTGTACAAGCAAGCAACATTAAGCGTAAGCAACAACACTTATTTGTTAATGACACCATTCAGCCGCCGTTTCCACTTCCAAAAAGCACATCTACACAATACGAATCATTACCTGCAAATCCCGCGGGACAAGTGCAATTAAACGTGCCTCTCCATTCCGAACAAACTCCGCCGTTCTTGCAGAGGTTGTTAATACAAATGTTATCCGTGGAACAATTTGGGAAGGTACCCGGGTATTCCGGCTTGCATGTACAGGTAACTGCATTACCGACATCCACACAGTCCGCATACGGTGAACATGTAACCCCGTCGCAGTCCTTCTGATGGTCTTCAATTTCACAGTGTTGGCCCGAGAAACCCGACCGACAATGACACTCGTAACCGTCGGAACGGTCAAAACACATGCCGTTATTGAGGCAAGGTTGCGACATGCACTCGTTGAGGCTCTAGAGAAAGAAAGTATTTACCCACAAATATAAGGGAAGAAAAAACAATCAGCTAGCGTCAGAAAAATTAAGAACCTTTGACGCAACATTCATTACTTACATATTGACAGTTGGATCCTCCATACCCAGATTCGCATTGACACAGGTATCCACCATAATTATCAAAGCATAATCCATGATTCAAACACGGATTACTCTTGCATTCGTTAATGTTTATTTCGCAGAATCGTCCTTCGTAACCGGTGTGCGCGCAATCGCACGTGTAATTGTTGAAACCGTCTCTACAAAGACCGCCATTCTTGCACGGATTAGACTTGCATTCATCAATGTTCAATTCGCAATTCATTCCGCTGAATCCCGGCAAACATAAACATTCAATTCCTCCGTTATCGACGCAAGTCGCGCCGTTCAAACAGGGATTGTTTTTGCACACTTCGTGAACGACAACCTCGTTTTCGCATTTCTTCCCTGTATATCCAGAAGGGCAGAGGCAAGTGTACGCGCCTGTATTGTCTGCGTTACAAGTGGCTCCGTTTTTGCACACCGGAGGGTTCTTGTCACAGGGGTTTCCTATGTCGATTTCGCAATTTTTACCAGTGTAACGGGGAAGGCAAGAGCAAGTGTAGCCGTTAATGCCGTTGTTGCAAGTTCCTTGACGCATGCAGGGTTCGATTACGCAGAAGTCGCGACCCTTCACGGTCTCTCTTGGAATACCTGAAACACCAGTCTCTTCATCACCATTCAATGACGGCATTAAAAGGGGCTAATTTAAAAAATGGTTTACTTGATATTAAATAAACAGTAAAATTTTCGTTTTTGATTTTATTTAATAACTCCACTGATAAGTGAATATTTCTATAAAAGTTGAACATTAAAACACTTTTTCAAGCACAACTCAAATAGGCGTTTCAAATTTTTGTGCTCCTTCAATTTTTTGCGAAACTTACAGAAACTTTGTTTTTATCTATTGAACACTCTGTATATTCTATACTTACTTTAATTTTCAGAAGAATTCCCAACTTTTTGCATTAACTTTAAGAGTTCAGAGGTTTATGGCAAGCCGTTTGACTATTTATTTTCTATAGGTATCAATGTGTCATTTTATTCCATTATATTAATATGCCACTTGCAATAATAATAATAACCTACTACAATATAGGCGGCGCTGTAGTATCTATTATTAGGCCGGAATTTCCATTCCACATGCCATGCGACATCGCTCCCAATGTCTCATTTTAATTCAAGTGTAAAGAAAAGTAAATTACAAACAAAATAAACAACGAATGGTAATAAAAATACCACACGAAGAGATCAAATGCCATAGAAATTTGAATCAAAATAACAGAACCAAATTTTTTTTAATTTTAATTTTTAATTTAAAATGAAAATACATCTATGTCATCAGCTGAAAAATTTTCTAATCAAAGTGACAACATTTCAATTATGGTCCTTAATTGCGTACTGTAATGATCAAGATTTGTCTAGACATAGCAACGGTTTCAATAAATTGGCAAGAGAAAAAAATAACAGTCATCATTAATAGGGCACTATTAGTACATAACTGCATAACTGTAGTTACAGTTAATTTTAATAAGCATGTATTGAAAATACATACATAATCAGTTTGTCGCGCCTGTAGGAAATTTGAAGTTGCAAATCTGCAAGATAATTTTTTCCCCATTTTTTTTCCTAATAGAAAATCTATCTTATTGCAAAATATGCTTTTGAATTTTTCCAATTAGAAAAATAAAGTTGTTTATAGATATAAAAATATTTTGTAAAAGTACTTTGAACCAACTACCTAATCGTATTGTCTTACGGAAGACTGTCGTGTCTATCGCCCCGAGAGTGCAACAGAGAACGCAGCACTGCGGAAATGCCATTCTTCAATGCTTTAATATAAAAGAGGTACACTTCTAATTAGGGGAAGTTTTTGGAGTCAAACAAATAGATTGCTTTCATTTAGAAGAAAACTCTAACTTACAACTATCCTCTGGAATTGGACAATTCTCGAATCTAACGTTATGGCTCGACGTAATAATCGTGTTATCAAAAACTAGCGCTGGCCCTTCCTGAAGGCACCCGTTGAATTGTTTCCCGATGAGGAGTACTGCGGCGCCCTCGTTGTACAAACCGGGACTTGTCAGCAAATCGTTGTGAAATGTCGAATTTGCAATGAGCTAAAACAAACTTTTATCACACCCGCCAATATCGCCACGTACCATACCCTCGATTGGCCATCAACCCCCAAAGTGACATTTCCTAATCTGTACTGCAAGTAAATAATGTGCCACTTGTTATTGAGGAAGTTCCCGGCAATTTTCTCTTCGTATTGTTTGCCAGCGGTCTTGGCAAAGAAATTGACACCTTCGGCGTTCACCGTCAATTCGAGAAGATCGTCGTTTTGTTGTTGCGAAAATAAGCTTCCACCTAACCAAATTAAAATTTGCTAAATCCGTATTGATTAACAGAAAACTCACCTGAGCACGTGCGGAAACTGAGTCCTGTTTGTTTCTTGAGCGATATTGTCGTTTGCAGCCTTAGGTATGACGATCCGTTGAAATAGGCTTCTGGCTGATTGGACGGGCCCAAATTTTGACTTTGGCCATAACTACTTACACTAATGATAAAGGAAATAACTGAAACCAAAATTATGTGTAGAAGCAAACAATTTACAAATCATCTTAGGGAGTTGGAACATAGTATTTTTTTTTATCAAGAGTCTGAAGCTCGTCCAAAATTTTTTTGTACATCAAATTAATATACCTACGTTACAGAGTGAATTTACTTGATAAAAAGGAACAATTGCATGATTTTTATTAACGCTTTTTTCCATGACAATAATGGCTTAATTATATTCAACCAAATTGTCCTGTCACATACGAAGATAGATCAGTGTTTTGTCTTAGTTTTGGAAGTTCTCATGCTAAATTATCCACGTCCGAGTCAGCTCAGGTCGGGATCGTTGACATTTGACATTGCCCATCCAAGCTTGGCGGTTAACAGCTATAATACTGTAGCCGCCAAATCGACATATACAGAGTGTCGTGAAATAAAGCTGCAATATTTTACCGGCCACTATGTCAAAAATAAAAAAGGTTCTATAATTAGGGCTGAAAAATGCTTCCTAAAGGAGTCATCACCCTCTAAGTACTAAGCGTGAGCTGTTTGCTTTTCAACAATAATTCAAAACCGTTCAAGAAATTTGGCAATAAATATTCAATTCTTAACTTGAGGTGTTAGTATGGTTTTGAAAATTTATTGAAAGGTACTGCAAGAAAAAATATTGTCCCAACTTTTCTGTATGCAGATTTTCTTATCTTGTCACCAGATCTGGCTCCCCGCGACTATTATTTTCTCCAATAGAAAGGTTACAAATTTTCTTCTAACAGAGGTATAACAACGGAGAGTTGATGTTCAAAGCAGCAACAAACATTTCTTTTTTTTAAGAACTGTTGCTCCAATACAATATTAACTTTGAGGCTCCAACGGCAATTTTGTAAATGGGAAGAAACGTCAGGTCGTCAGGCATCTCAGGCATCTATGTGAAAACACTACTTGCTCGTTGAGAATTCTGATTGTCTCTACAGTGGGTAAGGATTTATCAAGACACCCCCTTAGTAGGCAAGTAGGCGAGCTCCATTTCAGCCCCTGTTAACATGATGATTTTCAGCACCTGACACGTGGTGTTTGAGTGTTTAAGTGGCGTGCTTCTTGTTTTCATTGAATTATTCGCAACGTCCATTAAAATTTGATGGCGCTTTTCTTCACCAAATTGTCTCACGAGGAAAACACAAGAAACAGCACGAACTGAAATCAATTTATGTAGTTATGTATTTTGTTCCTATATTATTTCGTACCCATTTAGAATAAAATCAAAGGTGCTGCTCGAGTAAAAACCTAATGCGTCACGAAAGCAGCAGTCATTACCGAATTGCAGAAACATTAATCAATAAATCGATAAGATCCTGAACGAGTCATAAATTATAGTTTCTTAAAATTTGAAATACAGCTCCGCTTGTGTTTATCAACAGCTGATCAGAACAATTCACGAATGGTGGTCAATTTACATTTTTTAACTGTGTGCTAATAAATAATGGCCTGCCATTTTTCTTTGTGCAACCAGATATAAAAAACTTGTTTGCTAACACACCAAAAATTTGAACATAGCTTATTTCTAGTTTGGAGCAAAAGTGCAGTTTCTTCTTCGCAAATCCCTGTTAGAATAGTTAATTATGGTTCTCTATCGCTATTTGAGATAAGAAAAGAAAAATGATGGTGAAAGTAATTCGACTATTAAAGTTGGTTGAGTGTGTGAGTTATTAATTGTTCCTCGAAACCAGAACAAAGGAGGCAATTATTTTTATGCGTACCTACATAATTATTTTCCTAAAGCAGACAAAATGTATTGTAAAATAAAGTGTTGTCAAAGCGTAAGTAGAACGTTGCGAATTCAGTGAAAAACTTTGTAAACTCGAAAATCTATTTAAACGTAAAACCAACTTACATGCAATAAGTGAGCTAAAAAAGCACAAAATTACTAAAAGCTTATAGGGTTTTCTGCACGAACTACTGGTACGATCAAAAATATTTTTTTGCAAATATTATGGCTACATTACACAGGGTAGCCCAGAACTAGGCTTTACTCCCTAAAATTTTGTTAATTCGAAAGCTAAAAATGTCAAAAGCGAAACACATAATGTAACACATGGTAGACTTCAAGATGACATAAAAAACGATCGAATTTTTTAGGATTATTCTTGAATTTTGTATTATTGGTCGATAAATCGAAAATGGTTACAAATAGCCATACAAAAAATGTTCGTTTTTAATTTCTGCATCATATCGTTAAAAAATATACAGGATGTTCTATTTGAAAAAATAGAGAAAATTAAATTCAAAAAGTTCTAAATTAAAAATTAAATTTAGCCACCCTGTATAATTTTTCAAAAGTAAAAACGATTCAAAGACATTCCACAGATGTTTTCTAACTAGTCTTTACATGTTTTTTTCTTAGACCTCGTAATTGTGACTGTAGTGATTTTTTTATCATGCATTTCCAGATGCCATTATTTAAACAAAAAAAATCGCTACATACAAGTGGGTTCGAAATAGTCAGCAATAATATTGGAGTGAAAAAAGTCTAGGAAAAGGCTCCGAAAAATCTTCTTTTACACACAACATTTTATTTAAAAAAATGTCACTTGCCCCTGTATAATCGTCTTGGCTCACCCTGTATGTTCAGATATAATTTCCGGTTATAGGTTTTTTTTCTAGTTTATTTGTGTTCTTAAATCGAGTTTCTAGCTATCATAGAATTCAAGCTATCGAAGTCGGACGCACTATTGCCCCACCCTGTATTCAGGGTGATTCACGTAGCCCGTGTATTAGAAGTTTTTCAACTTCCAGTTGGATTAGAAATTTGAAACTCTGAAAGCAGTCATAATCAGTCATGCTCATTCTATCTAAAATATTTTGAGCTCTCTAGCTATACAGGATGTGCCAAAAGTCGGTATCAACTTTCTTATTTTAAATGGAAACGTACCATTTTTTTCTATAACACTTGTTATGTGAACTTATTTGACAATTTTTGACATTATGTTAATTTATGTGAAAAAAATGGTCGATGTGGTAGCTTACGAAAAAATTTGTATCTGGCAGATGGTTTTGAATTTATGAAAATCAATTTGTAAAGTACTCAGTTTGAAATCCAGACTAACTTCTGATATCTTAATGGTGGTTCCATTTTGTACCATATGGGCGCAGACAATTTTCAAATATTGCAACCAAAAATGGTCAAGAAGTCATTTTTTTTTTAAATGGCACCTCCTGATTTTTTTGCACCATTCGATAGAAAATTGTATTTTGGGATGAATATTTTGGCATTCCCTATACCTAACTTCATCCCCTATCAAATTAAAAACTAAAATTCAGAAATTCCATCAATCTGGCCGAAAGATTTTTTGGTTTTTCAAGTATGCCATGGAAACAAAAAGCAATTGCAACAATTTAATTATGAAATGAATATCTTACTAATTTTATAAAACAACAACAACAAAAACTATCAAGAACCATCTTAACATAATTCTAATGTAAATGTTCAATGTGAACACCATTTTGATTACTACATTCTATCACTTTATATCATTGTGTAGCTCTTCTTATTTCGTTGGTGTCAAGACTGTCAAATGCTCTTATTATTCTCCCTCTCAATTCGTGTATGATGCGAAGTGGTGAAGTATAAACTAAATCTTTTATTCGACCCCAAACATAAAAATCTAATGGGGTAAGGTCTGGAGATAATAAGAGCATTCGACAGTCTTGGTCCCAACGAAATTAAAAGAGGTACACAATCTGTTGAAAATGGATTAATAGAATGTAGTAATCAAAATGGTGCTCACATTGGACATTTACATTAGAATTTTGTTAAGATGGTTCTTGGTAGTTCTTGTTGTTGTTTTTTTTTTATAAAATTAGTAACATATTCATTTCAGAATTAAATTGTTACAATTGTCTTTTGTTTCCATGGTATACTTGAAAAACTAAAAAAATCTCTCGGCAAGATTGATGGAATATCTGGATTTTAATTTTTAATTTGATAGGTATAGGGAATGCTTAAGTGATTCATCCCAAAATACAATTTTGTATCGAATGGTGTAAAAACAACTGTAGGTGCCATTTGAAAAAAATGACTTTTTGACCATTTTTGGGTGCGATATTTGAAAATTGTCTGCGCCGATATGGTACAAAATGGAACTACCATTAAGATATCAGAAGTTAGTCTGGACTTCGAACTAAGTACTTTACAAATTGGTTTTCATAAATTCAAAACCGTCTGCCAGATAGGAATTTCTTCGTAAGCTACCACATTTTTTTCCCATTTTTTTCACATAAATTAACATAATGTCAAAAATTGTCAAATAAGTTTACATAACAAATGTTATAAAAACTCAGAGTTGGAAGACCAATTAGACCATGTAGAAAAAATGGTACGTTTATATTTAAAATAAGAAAGTTGATACCCACTTTTGGCACATCCTGTATAGCTAGAGAGCTCAAAATATTTTAGATAGAATGAGCATGACTGATTATGACTGCCTTCCAAGTTTCAAATTTCTAATCCAACTGGAAGTTGAAAAACTTCTAATGCACGGGCTACGTGAATCACCCTGTATACAGTGATAACCACGCAGTTCATGGACTCGTTGTAATTTTGTTAGTTCATGGATATAATTTTTTTGGTCCATGGACTCTTAGTAGCACATTCGTTTCCGGGTCATCATTCAAATCGACATCATAATTAGCGACAATTTCCCATAGACTAAACATGCTTTCAATGGTAATGGAAGAATGTCAAAGACACAGCATTCGAGTCAAACTGCAACTACAGACCAAAGGAGTGATTTTTGTCCTCAAAATTTCTCAGTTACAAAAGACTTTCCTCTTGTGTTTCAAACTAATTAATTTACATGTTGAGTGGAAATTTGGAATTTAGTTCCTAAAAAAGAAGAAGTATGAAGAGCATTATGCCCAATAACACGATTCTCTTCAACCCTTCTTCCTCAGGAACTTGTCAAATAGCGTGCATCCCGTAATGTATTTAAAAAATCGCTGTAAAAGGTTAAAGTTACAAAAAAAAAAAAAAAAACAATTGCCACCTAAATAACTGTTCAGTCTGTAGGTACAGCATCTATAGTTGAGCGAACGACTAGGTATAAGAAAAAGAAAATTATGACTGCCTTCCAAGTTTCAAATTTCTAATCCAACTGGAAGTTGAAAAACTTCTAATGCACGGGCTACGTGAATCACCCTGTATACAGTGATAACCACGCAGTTCATGGACTCGTTGTAATTTTGTTAGTCCATGGATATAATTTTTTTGGTCCATGGACTCTTAGTAGCACATTCGTTTCCGGGTCATCATTCAAATCGACATCATAATTAGCGACAATTTCCCATAGACTAAACATGCTTTCAATGGTAATGGAAGAATGTCAAAGACACAGCATTCGAGTCAAACTGCAACTACAGACCAAAGGAGTGATTTTTGTCCTCAAAATTTCTCAGTTACAAAAGACTTTCCTCTTGTGTTTCAAACTAATTAATTTACATGTTGAGTGGAAATTTGGAATTTAGTTCCTAAAAAAGAAGAAGTATGAAGAGCATTATGCCCAATAACACGATTCTCTTCAACCCTTCTTCCTCAGGAACTTGTCAAATAGCGTGCATCCCGTAATGTATTTAAAAAATCGCTGTAAAAGGTTAAAGTTACAAAAAAAAAAAAAAAAAAACAATTGCCACCTAAATAACTGTTCAGTCTGTAGGTACAGCATCTATAGTTGAGCGAACGACTAGGTATAAGAAAAAGAAAATTGATTTGTCACGTTTTGCTTCTGCGAACAGTTACCAGTTTTGAGGAAACTTTACGGTAATCTACCAAAATAAAAAAGATTCTAATCGATTTGGCGAAGTATGCCACTTGGAACGAATTTTAACTCATCCTCAAAAAATTGGAAGTATCTCACTGTTACCATAAATTATAATAATGTAACATTATTTAATAGCTTTCTAATGAAATTAAAGCGTTGCAATAAATTCCTCGGCTATTAACAAAAGCGGCTAGGTTAGCTATTGCAAAACTGGTAAAACGTTGACCTTTATATTTTTTTAAACAATAGTGTCAAGAGTATTAATTAGAGAAAATAAAAGAGTCTGTTGGTGCCCTTCCTGTAAAATCCTTCAAGAACCACCAAACCAAATGTCTTCAGATTTTTTCGGTAACGCTTCCGGTAATTGACCGTTGACTCAAGTTGAGTCACCAAAGATTAGCTTTCTGAGTGCTGCAGTGGTGAATTGGGTAACTCGACAGGATTCCCGTCCACATTGAAGAACAGGCGTAGGTGTCGGTAGTTGTAGTAACGGATGTGGTCATTAAAATTACCTAAGAACAGCAGGTAAATTTCGCGTCCACGTCTGGTAAACGGGTCCATCCTCCCACTTGGCGATTCCGGGACGAGAAGAGACAATAATTACGAACGAAACACAAAAAAGTTCATGTTTACACTAACAAAATTACACAAAACAACACATTTCCGCAACCACCTCCGACCTGTCAGGTGGAAAAACAACTGAACTGCAGAAAACTAACCAAACCACCGGCACACTACACCGCCACCATCAACCAGCAAGGCGGCAAGTGGAACTAAACAGCTAAACACAAACACACAGGTGAATTTTATTGTACGTCCGCAGGTGGCGCTTTCACCTGCCGCTTCCGCCACAAGAGATGGCGCTACCTAACAGGTCCCTTTGTATGAAAGAGACTGCCAAACGAACTCGTACAGACGAAAAGCGTACCGTAGATAAATGGGAAGATTATTTAAACAACTATACCACTCAGAGGAAGAAAATATCAAAGATCAGGAGATGGAACTAAACTAACAACACAGAATCCACCATTTACACTTTACTTGAAGAAGTGGCAAAAACAATAAAAAAGCTGAGAAACCGTAAACCAAAAACTCAAAAGCATTACTATTCCCATATTTAAAAAGGGACAAAAAATGAACCGAGAGAACTATAGAGGAATCAGTCTTTTATCCACAACGATGAAGTTATTTACAAGCCTAATTACAAATCGATTAGAAGATCAAATCGAAATCAGGGATGAACAGCAGGGCTTTAGAAAAAACATATCCATCACAGATGCTATTATTTATTATTCAACAAATTAAAGAAATAGCCATCGAACTGAGCAACCATGCATATGTCTGCTTCATAGATTTAACAAAAGCTTTTGATAAAGTAGGTATAATTAAAAGATGTAGTTAGAATATTGGAAGAGCACCGAACACCATCAGAAATTGTCAAGATGATATAAGAGCTAAATAAGAATAACACAACAAAAATCCGAATAGATAACAAGACATCCACAGAAATACCCACGAAGCCATCAGACAAAGAATGGCTTTAGCTTCTCTCTGTTCAATCTGCTCATGGATATAATAATAAAGGAGATAACATAATTAAATAGGATACAACCTGGGTACTAAGACCATAAGCATGATTTGTAAGGAAGACAGGAAGAAGAAATAATTTACAAAGACAACTGTTCGCCTTTCACAAAATAGCACAAAAACTCAACAGGACTATATCTGTCGATAAGACAAAATGCTTAACTTTTGCTAAAGACGTAGTAGATGCAAGCCGGTAATTTAAGACAAACCGATAGAATAGGTAATGCAACATCGTAAACATATCAAATCACCAGAATCTAGTAAAAGATCTCACAAATCAGGTCAATAGAGCGGCCACGATTTCTGGAGGTCTCAAGGAAAAATAAATGAAAACCGACAACAAGGTCAGGATTTACAAGACATGTGTGAGACCAGTACTAACCTACGGCATTGAAGCAAGAACGGACACTAGCAAGACAAAAAACGTAATGAGATCGTCCGAAATGAAGACCGTAGGCAAAACCCTCTGGGATCGAGTAAGAAACGATGATATTAGACAGACGTCCGGAGTTAAAAACATAGTAAGATGGGGAAGACAACAGAAGAGATGCTGGCATCTCCGAAAGGACAATGCCCCTCTGGAAGGCCACCAAAAAGATGGTGAGACAATTGGAACTCGCTATGGTAGAAGAAGCAAGAACGGATCGATTGCAGAACAGATCCATGAATCTTCTGGAAGAGGAATGAGAAGAAGATTTTTATAAGACGAATGGGCACTGTTTGCAGTATTTTACTATCTTGCCTCCTTCATTCCACTTACTTACTATCTTACCAAAAGTGTTCGATACAGTTTAGATGGTTCATTTTTTTGTTTATAGTTAGTTTGTTTTCTTTAGGTTAGTCTACTATAAGAACAAACAGTTTGTTGTATGCTCGCGATCGCGTTTGCATTCCCCCCAGGGCGGGACCCACGTGATGTGGTGAAGGGTGGTGGGCAGCATCCATCTGGCTCTTCCCTTCCACCGTTAAGTCACACTGTTTCTTTACTTTTCTTACAACCCTTGCAAGGGACAGTGCCAGAGTCAGTCGGTCTAAAGTTTATTATAGTTTTGTGCGAAACCACTCCCACGGTTCCAGAGCACCCCGTCACCCAAAGCCGACCACATCACACATTCTCCACTATAAGGTAGGTCCAAACCCTAGTGGGAATTAATATTTTCGTCGTTTTTATCACTATTTTTGGCTCTCCATAAAAGCAGGTCTATTGACTCTGCCTGGATACATGGTCGTAGTACTCGTAGTTACCTAAACACTGCGAAACAAAAAGAGAGCTATGTAAAAGAAATTTATTAATAAATAAATCAACTACAAATAAATAAATCGACTAGCCTACATCTAAAATTAGGTATTTTTTTATATATCACATTAGAAATTTCTAAAAATTAAAACCGTCTTTGTCTAGGTAAATGCTTTAAAACATTAAGCACATTAAGTAATTGACTAGAGGGCTCTAAATAAATACAACCAATGAAAGTAAACGACTTTCAACAGAAAATACTGGTTAAATGTGTACAGAAGGAATCACGGAGATCCCGCATTCACATTGTCTGATATTCATCCTAATTATAAGATGGAAATACAGCAACTTCCAACCAGCACTGGGATCCCCGACAAAGCGTTTCAACCACGTCACTTCCAAAGCCATCAAAAAAAAGCGATAGCCTCTCGGAACTCTCTGTTTAACCGATAGAAATTCAAGTCGACTCGGTCGACATTGAAGCTTTTTGGTCGCTTTGGAAGCGACGCGGTCAAAACGCTTTGCCGGGAATTCCAGTGCAGGTCGATCTATAATTTGATTTGTTATATTTTTTACGTTTCCTCCTGTTTTTTTATGTACAATTTAACCACGGCCCAAAGAGCAATATCCAATGACCTTCAAAACACGAAAGCAAAATTGGCACAATTCTTATTAGATATGTTGTTAATCACACGCATGCTTATATGGCTTTGTTTTACAGCGTTATTTATGTAACATCTATCTAGGTTAATTTGTAAAAACGAAAATGTAACATGTAAAAATATTTCTTTAACCATTTTGCGTTAATTAGTTAAGATTAAGTCGCAGTCAAGTTAAGTGTTTGATTTAAAAATTTTCGTAAAAGAAATTGGGTAAATAATTGCACAAAGCCCCCTTCTAAAAAATTGCATCATCTACTTAATAAAATTATGCTAATAAACCTACTGAAATTCTGTATGACTATTTACTTAACTTAACGTTGTTTTCTAGTTTTGGTGCTTCAAGTCTATTGGTGCGTTCCTAAAGGCAATAATACTACAGCTGCTTCTATTATAAATAATCTCCGATTGTGACTGTAAAAGTTAAACAATAATTCTTGTGGATTTCCCTAACTATTTAGGCCAGTTTCTCAATAATCCCTAATAATATACAAAAAGAATAGATTCTAACAAAATACTGATACAAAAACCAACACGGGTAGTCTCAAAAATTTTCCAGTACATCAAGTACCATTTCACACTATTTTTTCCTGCGTATGCTGCAAACTTGAGCAATAGTGGAGCATTAAAACCGATAAACCGTGCACTTTGGCATCGGCCTGACCCATGAGAAATGCTAGTTTCGTCTTCTCAGCTTCTGACTCCTCAACGTTCATTTGTTTCGAGAGTTCCATATGTTCGATCGTTACGGAATCCAAAGTTTTCTTCAACTCCGTCATCTAAAATTACTTAATTAATCGGTCGCTTAATTTCATTTGTTTCAGTACCATGAGATTAATTTTTTCCGCCCTCTCTTCGTGCGGCATATTCGCGTACAGTTGTCTTCCCGATTCTTTGGCGGCATCCATTAGAGATTCATCAGGTGGACAAAGCATGACTTGCTCCAATAACCTGTTGACGCTCCCGGACGCCTCGTTCGGTTGTCTTTGAACATCGTCGAGGACGCCAGGACACAACGTGAACGGATTAATATTGGAAATGGATTGTTTCCTGCTAGGTGTTCGTTGCGGTGATGGTGGCAGACTCTTTGAGGCACTGGGAGAAGCATAGCATCCTTTAACAAAAAAAAAAAAAAAATTAACTCTCCAAAAACAATTTCAGCGTTCTTTCAAAATCAGCTAAAGTTAATGGTGTGATTTAACAACAGTTACCTGGAATGGCCAAATTATTGACACTGTTAACCCGCTTCATGTGGTTTTCGTTACATTTGGCATCACCTTGACCAATTTCGGCAACCTCATCGCCGGCTTCACTCGTGGTTATTTCCGATTGCGTCGAATCCGGCTGTTCGCTCTTCCTATCATTCGGAATGCAGCCTGTGCTCACCTGACATTTGACTATGCACTTTTTGTGGCAGCACAGACCGCATTCGCGACATTGAACGGCGTCTTTGAGCCAAATCTGCAGAAGAGATTCCTTTTTATTTTTGCGACACTCTCAACGACCAAATTACCTTCTTAGAACAAAAATCACAGTGAGTGGTTCGATGGAATTGGGTCCTAAGAAAATCGTGTTTCGATGAGGAGGACAACTCAATGGTCGTTTTAATATCCGCGTCCACGGCGGGGGTTGACATCTTCCGTTTCAGTTCAATGTCGTCATCGTGAGACCAAATGAAGGACAGCAAGATGTCACCGTAACAGAAAACATGTTCGAAACCGGAATGAGACATTAAGGGGTGGCTCTGGCTGCAAAAATGAAACAAACACGTAGTAACATGGAATCCAAAACAAGACTTTGATAGGGACCAATTTGAGGCAACTTTAAGCGTGAGCTTTGAAAAAGAAGCGACTTTTTCTGAAAATATTATTTTTGATATACAGCGAGATAAAGATTTTTTTTCCGTTTTTGTAGTTTCGGAATTATTTAAAAAAACAAAAAAAATTCTTTATCGCCCTGTAACTCAAAAATTACGCAATTACGTCTTTATCGAGACATTTTATCTTAAAATCATATACAGATTAACCTCCTTCCATACTGACATTCAATTATGAAACACCCAGTATATTAAAAATAATTACCTGTTGGGCTGCGTGTATGTTGGTGGTAAAAACGAGTAACTTCGCATGTAATGGCCCAGTACGCTGTTGCAGCATTCGGTCAACACGTGGCTCAGCGGTATATTTGTGTAGCCCAACAACACGTCTTTATCATCTTGTACAGTTCCCCAAACGTTAATATTTAAATACTTCAACCCATCTTTCAAGTTAAATTGAAAATCTTCATTGAACACGAGCACCGAACTAGCCATCAACTCTTTCCCTTTGACAACTTCAACTAGACTCAACACTTCCGTATCTAAAGTCTCCAAATCAGTCCGAACTATTTCCGGTACTTCAGAAATGGAATGTTTTTTAGCAGAAAGGCCGGTCAACGGCACCGACATTGAATACTGTTTGAAGCAAGTATGTTGTGGTGTTCCAGGTCCGCTCGAATTCGGCGTGTTTTTGGCACTATTCTCGTTGGATGTCCTTTCGGTGACGGACGTTTTACGTTTCCTCAAACTAAAATTGCCAATGGTCTGAGCAAATTTCGACATGTTCTCGTTGCTCGGAATAATTTTCTGCATTTTATCTGGAGTTCTGATTTTCTCTAAATTTGATAGGCACTTCGACCTTTTTGTCGCTTCCGAATCCTTCTTATCTATTATAATGAAGCTGTCTTGTTCGGTTTGGGTTAAGTCGGTTAAGGTGGTGTCTTCTACTTCTAACGAGGGGTTGTTTGGTTTAGGTTCAGTCTTCTCCGCGTATTTGGTTGTTAGGGTGTAGAATTCGGCGGGGCGGTCCACCCGAAGAGTTATGTTCGCCGACGATATTGATTTGATTAATTTGGCGACTTGGGGAACCGTGTTCACAGGCCGGTTTTCTACGGCTATTACGATGTCGCCCGGTTTTAAACCGGAGCGGGACGCGCAACTATGAGGCGAAACGCTCTCGATTACGACTAGACCTTGTTCTTGTTTGAATATCACACCCAATTGAGCCTGTCTCAGTTTGGCTATGGTTATCTCCAACACCACGAACATTTTATCCTCATTCTGGTAGAGGCAAATCCAAGGTATTGTATCTATAAATATTAAATACTTCTACATTATTTATGAGTTCTACGAAACATATTAATAAAAATGCGTTAAAAAAATTTAGGGTGTTATATTTGAAAAAATAGAAAAAATTAAATTCAAAAAGTTCTAAATTAAAGATTAAGCTTAGCCACCCTGTATAATTTTTCAAAAGTAAAAATGATTCTAAGACATCCCACAGATGGTTCCTAACTAATCTTTAAATAATTTTTTCTTAGAACTCGTAATTGTGACTAGTGATTTTTTTAACAAGCATCTGCAGATGCAATTATTTGAACAAAAAAAAAATGCTACATCCAAGTGGTTTGGTAATATGTAGTCAGTAATAATATTGGAGTGAAAAGAGTCTAGGAAAAGGCTCCAAAAAATCTTCTTTTACATACAACATTCCATTTAAAAAAATGTTACTTGTCCTTGTATTATCATCTTAGCTCACCCTGTATGTTCAAAAATAATTTCCGGTTATAGATTTTTTTTAGTATATTTGATATTTATAAATTTCTGGCTATCATAGAACTCGAGCTATCGAAGTCGGACGCATTATTGCCCCACCCTGTAAATCATATTCATAAATTTTTACGGGAACAAATATAATGTACACCAAATTAAACTATACATCCCTTGCACTGCCCACCAGAAAATTTAATGAGCATCAAAAATTCTAAATAAAACCCAAATTATTATACATGAGAAAATGAGAACATCACCACTAAAATAACTATGCTGCGTATTGTTTTACCATTGCTTACATTTTAAATTCTATATGTCTATCAATTTTACTAAATGTTCACCAAATTTAGAACGTTCAAGTTACGCGTCCGTGCTGTACATAATAAATATTCGCGCTATCCATTTATATTTAGTGTTTCTCAAAAAAACTATTTGTGGGTCAAATCATTATTCTATTACTCTAAAAATGAAATATGCTCCCGCATCTCTCCTTGCCGCTTGCGCTTCTAGACAAGAGGCACGCGAAAAAAGTTTTGTACTAGGTCAGTTCAGGGCCCCGTAATTTTTTTAAAAGCACAATTAGAAATTACCACTAAAAGTTTTAAGTTTTACATAATGCAAGCCAATTACAGCAAAGCATTTATATATTACGGAAATCAATGTCTTTTTTTGTGCAAACCACTTCTATTTTTACTCTTATTATGCTTGCCCTAGCACATCTACATCTATAAATTTGCATAAAATTATTTACCATTTGCACAACATTTTATTGCTTGTGTATTTTTGATCAACAAATAGTATTTTTAACTGCTAAATAATATAAGACACTGTGGAAAATTAAATATCTGGGTATTATGTTAGAATTAAATGCGGAATAAAATTTGGTGAACATTTAGTATTTATGGTCAACAAAAGTTATTTTGGCGAACAAAATATATAAGAGGCCAGCATTATGTCAATATTTGGTTGTCGCTTTAAGATTATGTATTTTCTTAATTTTGGTGAGCATTAAGGATTTTTGGGAAATAAAAGTATTTTTTTGTAAGAAATAATTGGGTAAATTTAATTTTTGTTAAATACGACCCAATTTTTACTACAAAGTTAGTTGGCGTGTGACCGAAACTAAGCGTTAATTTATCACTGAGGTATCATAAGCGGGTTTCTTGTCTGCTTTACAGCCCGCTCCGAGCTTTATTATCTACTTTACAGCCCTCCGAGCTTTTTGTCTGCTTTACAGCCCGCTGGATTTTTTGTGTCTTACAGCCCGCTAATTGTAAAATTATAGTTACGTTATTGCTAATTACATATTAAACAGACAGTTTTGCGCAAAAATAATTTTTAACAGTAGCATATAATATTATGAGCAATATACAGTTCAAGTGAAGCAGTTTAATTCGGAAAATCCCCCTATTAGAACAGCGTTGAAATTTAATAATGGATAAATAAATGCTATTCTAGGTCTAAAACAGCATTTATTTATCCAGAATTATCTGAAATTTGTAAGGCATCATAAATCATTTGGTTTAGAAGAGAAAACTTTTTCTCTTCTTAGCTAGGAGTTGAAGATAGAAGGGAATCTCACTTGTCTCATTTGACCCACTGTCCCTCATCAATTAAGTGTCTGATGCCCTCAAACATCTGAAGCTATATTATTAGTTTCCAAAAGCCGCAAAAGAAAGTAAAGAAACTCTTCTTGAGCAAAATTAAGCAACTCTCAAATTCTGCCAGCTGATAATGAGAGAACTTACCTACAGCAATAGTACAGTATACATTTTGAATTGTTGAAGGAACTTCAAGTCTTGTCACTTCAATGCAAGTAACTTCCAGCTGGCCCTGTGGAGCTACTTCAGTGTCTTCAATATCCAACTGGCTGGGATCAGTTTTGACGAAAAATGGTTTATAACTGTTAATGAAACTTGTTAATGTTAATGAAATTGGTATTTTTACTTTCTCTAACCGTATTTTGTAGTTTGGCAAAGTGTGCTTGCGTTTGATCGCCTTTTTAATCTGATTTACTATGAGATTTGTGATGTTTGATTGCAATTGCCTTCCTTGAAAATGGGATTCCACAGCTAGTTCCATGATGGGTTCATTGTAAAAAGTAAAGGACCAATGAGTGTATGGATGTCTGGTAAATTGGAGTCGCGCCAAGCCACTGATTCTTTTAACTGCAACAACAATGTAAGATTATGTTTTTTAAAATCGAAACTCTACCTTTTATTGATAAATACGCGGTTCTACCAAACTTCATTTTTGCATCAATGCTCAGTAAAAAATTGCCTGTATAGTCAATGTTTAAACATAAACTGACAGTGTCGATGTGTCCTTCTTTCTTGTCCAATTTTACATCTTCAATGTTAATCTCCTTGATGTCAGGGAATTCGTTGCCCAGATTCATGTCTCTGATCTAAAAAAGTTAAACATAATAATTGAAAATTCTAATGTTTTCAATTACGTTGATGGTTTCAAAAAACTTTCCAATGGTCGTTTTGGTTAAGAGTTCTTCAAATTCTAAAGTTAACTTCTTGTACAGCCATCTTTTTATGAACTCGGAATGTCGAAGTTCGTGAAATAAAAACTGCAACACTAAACTTATTGGTATACTAGAGTTGTTCTTTCCGTTCAAATCTTCAGTTTCTAGTTGCTTCTTGAGGGACTGAAAAACAATAAACGTACATAATGCTGAAACTAAACTTAAAACGTTACCTCTGGTAAACTGTACTCCGTCGAATTATACCTTTTCGGGGGTTTAGCGACCGGGCTTCGTTGAAAATAAGAGTACAAAACATAATATTGCAGAGCCAAGGTGACAACAACCCCCACGAAGAACGAGACACAAGTCATGAATAAAATCGAAAATATATCCATGTCAACGAAAATATCACAATACAATTAGACCGCTGGAATGTAAAAAGGGGGGCTCCATCAGCCCTCCGTTAAATATATGGGGTGCATTTTGTAGCAGAACTTGTCAAATATCTGACAGTGATCTGACATTTGACATTTCGAATCAAATGAAGTTAGCGTAGCCAATGACGCAGATTCTGACGCAGGCTTCACAAACTATTCACAAATCACAATACCGAAAGGCGGGAATTTTGAATAGTTCACAACTCACATTTTATTCTACTGCTTGCTCTACTACTCTTTAATATTATTTCTTCTCATATTTAAATAAATACGTGCAATATGAGCCAATCAAACGTGGCGTTGAAGCACTCCAAAACAAAAATCTTCTTTATTCAGGTTTTGAGGTGGTTCAGCCTGGAGTTCTTATGCAAAAAGTCTTTGTTGCATATGGTATCCATAATCTGAACATGAAGTAAAGTTGAAAAAAATACAAGAATTGTCAGACGTCACTGCTTATGCGAAGAAATCAGAAAGCTCTTTGCTAATTCCTCATTTTGTAAGCTTCTAGATGTGGGAATTACCACAAAAAAGCAAGCCCAGATATAAGCATTAGATTAGAAAGCTGGATGCGTAATCTTGCCACATTTTGTACGATTCTCATCAGTAAAAGAGCCGTAATATAAAGTCTCAGCTAAAACCGCTGCAACATTATTTTGAGATTAAAATAGGTCGATAATGAAAATTCAAACATTTGAAAACTATTTACTAAAATGAAAAGTTTTTTTCTTATAATATTTTCTTTCTTGAGCTGCCAAATACTCTTTTGTCGTTTCGCTGGACCTCAGTTGGAGAATGAGACTGACTTTCTGCACTATTTCCTCGGCTGTCGCATGATCAGCTTCAAATTCGTAATTCTTGAAACTGGTCGATGACTGCATTGGAGATGAAGGAACTGAAAGTACGTTGTTCCCGTAATAGTTACGGCAAATTTCATTCAACTCACCATTACCGCCAAAGTGGTGGGTGTAGACTATCCGAAAAGCGGTTTTACTACTTTTTACTTCAACCACCTCACACCAGGCTATGGAATCTATATGGTGGCTGATCGGTTTTTGTTTAACTAGATGAAATTTCGAATTCTGTTGAACCGGATCAATTTCGAGTTTCTCCCCGCTAATTCCTAAATGGATTTCTATCTTAGCTATCATTTTGTTCACTAAATGGACGTGATAGGATTTATACAAAGGCGCTTCCATTGCTTTATTATGCACGTCCATTAAGTGTAGATCCGCCGTTGTTTGTTTTTCTTGGTCTAATTTTGATTGTTCTAAAATAAGCATCAAAATAACGTAATTCTATATGAAGGGAAAACAATACAAACCTTTCGATTTCTTATCTAAATTTTCTTCAGACCTTCCTGATATTAAAGTTTCCGTATATTCAAAACTCACGAACTTAGATGGGTCACTGTGCTCAACTAAACCTAGACAGGCGAAGCCAAATTTGGAAATGTTTTCTCTAGCATCTAAACAGGGGAAGTCGTGATCTACCTCTCCATCCTCTTCCGTTATGTACAAACCATAATTCGTTAATGGTTTCCACTGATGATCCTCATAAGTCGTGCTACAAAATACAATTATTATAGCTAGAAATAAATACTTACAAATTAAGTTGATCAAGTTTATTGTGTGGCATATATAGGGTGAGTCAGCTAAAGTGAATCAACCAAAATATCTTCATTATTAGTCGAATTACAGCTTTATTAGATAATACAATTAAATAGCTACAATTATTTCCAGTAGGTACATGGATACCTTTAAATTTAATTAGTTTTATTCTGCTTAGAGATATTTAATTAAATGTATTATTTTTTTTATTTTTCCAAATAAAAGTATTTTTTTGCTGCAATACGCAATACTATCACAATGCAATTTTTTAAATTTTTAAAAAGTTGCAAAAATGAGCAGATTTTGATTTTAAAAAGGTTTGCAACAAACGATCCAAATTTGTCGGTCTGCTCCGCGAAGCAAGTCGTTGATCATTTCCGAAATTCTCAAATTCACAGCCCACATCTTTTATAACTGCTCATCTCCGCCCAATTGCAAACCTTCCATGGAGCTTCCAATTTCTTACAAGAAGCTGGCGACATACGTCGTAGAGCCTCAGCATTTGACAGTCGCAGTTCCTGATCTCATTTATAACACTAATTGCATCTTTTAATTAATTTTATCGCCAGTATCATAGCTAGGGTTTTTCCCCTTACATGTTAGCTAAAAAAATAGTTAAATTTGAGAAATTTGAAAAATAGTTCGATACTTTTCTTTTAATTAAATATCTCTAAGCAGAATAAAGCTAAGTGACCCTTGAAGGTACCGACGTACTGGGAATAATTTTAGCTATTTAATTGTATCACATATTAAGGCTGTAATTTTACTAACAACAAAGATATTTTTTTATTTTAGGTTACTCACCCTGTATTATAATCAATCAAGTCTTTGGGTACAGTCAGTTACAAAAGAAACTGTTGCTATGTTTTTGAATGTTAAAAAGTGGAGACAACAACTGAACTGTACTGCATACAGTTTGTATACAAGGTGTAAGCCAAATAAGTGCATTAATTTTAACTGGTAATAGAACTCTTCAAAACCAAAAACTTTTCCTAATACCCATATTTTTTTTAAACGTTTCAGTTTTTGTGTTAAAATTATTTTAAAATTTTACACAATTTTCTTACACGCCACTGGAAGCAACGTTACCTAGTCAACAAGATTACCTTATGAATTAATTGAATTATTATTGTTCTTTGTTGGAGCATTTTATAAAAGGCTCGTCAATTTGTGGGGAAAAAAATAATTTAAAAAAATTCGATTTCGAAAAAATGGTACATAGAAAAAATTTTTGTCTTGATGAGTTCTATCACTAGTTAAAATTAATGTACTTATTTCGCTTACACCCTGTATATAGAAGAATGTAACTATTGAGCCCCAAGTGTTATTACAAGTGGAGGGCAGATTCACTAAACAAGCATCGGACCGTGAGGGGTGTGGTATTTGGGCGAATTACGTCAACCCTTATTATTACTGCCCATAATCCGCATGGCTCATTCATATTCCAGAGTTCTCCTAATTGTAACAATTATGTACCTGCATTTAAGCAAGATCAGTCCTATTAAGTCTTGAATTCTGGCAGTTCCTATGCAGCAAACGTGCATGGGATAGTTTTTTTGATGTTCCGGCAACATCGTGAGGTATATTCTGTATTTCTTTGTAGGAACATTGACCTGCCCACTACCGTCAAATTTGGCATATTCTATAAACGGATTTACGGGTAACTTTGTAAACTGCTTAAAAGTCCTACTAAACAACGACGTATTTGATTTTTTGCTCTTCGCCTGCACATCTTTCCTAACAAACATCTCATCGATTTGCTCCTGGGAAACCGGAGTTTTGCTCATTTCCCACTTGACGTGTTTCATCCGACTAGTTTTCTTCTTGACTTGCTCTAGTTTCTCCAATCGGGCCGCGGTGTTACTTCTGTGACGGATTCCAAAGTCTAGGTCCAATTGTAAATCGTAGGACTCGTGTGAAAGGTCGTCTTCATCCTCACTGTCTTCCTCATCCGGATAGCAATCTAAGGTCTCCTTCAGGTGCTTCCTAACTCCCTCCTCACCAGCCATAATAGTCTCGCACATACCTAAATAATTCATAAACGGCTTAACATCACCCTAAATGGCAAGGGGGCCAAAAAGGCCACAATTAATACAACAAGGCAGATTACCAAAGTTAGACTATTCAATGACTAGTAATTAACTATACATAATTAATGGAACTTAAATTTTGTTAAAGTCCTAGCATTATTTTGGAGTTTATATTAATTACTAATAACTTTACGTCACGTTAGAAGGAGATTCGAAATAAAACAAGCAAACAGGACTTATTTTACAAGATGACCCAATATGGAGGGGTAGTAAATTTTTCTGTTACTTCTGCACGTAAAAAATAATTGTTATTGTAAGAAATCAACAATAGGGAGCTTACTTTGCAGAAAAAGTATAAGAAGTTAATAACAAAAAGTTAAATAGTACCTGTGTCATCTGTTGATATAAAAGAGTTTCTTATATGTGATAACAACCAATACTTATTATCATAAAGGGCCATATCGAAAAATACTTTTAACAATTTGCCAATGTTTACAACGCACACCAATTTCCAAACATAACCTCACTTTTGGGACGGTGTCAATGACCTCTCGTCCACTCGCCCAGATCGTTTCTGTCAATTTTCTGTTCTTCAGCAACCGCAAACTTGTCTGGTCGGCTGTGTTGGGTCAGTAATGGGTAAACATCACAATCAGCTGAGATAACCTCCCACTAGTCAAAAACCAAAATAAATTAAAATGCGTTAACTCTAACAGGTAAGAATGGTTGATAACTGATCGAAAATCGACACGTCCTTTTCTTCTAGCCCCAAAATGCACATGTCGTTTTGGTGGGACTGCCACATTGGCGACTTCCTCTTCAAAGGGTTTGTCGTCAATACCGTAGGGGGGCTCGTCGCAACGTGTTTCGGGGTAGCGTCGTTGGCGTTTTTGTTCGAATGGTTAAAGTACTTGCAAGCTAAACAACGACAAAGAGAGATTATGTTGCGGTCCAGACAACTGCAGATGATTTGTCCAACAAGTGATAGTGCCACGTTGTTAACGGGGGAAACCACAGTCGACCCCAGAAACCCCCTTAACATCACCCTTTTTGATAGGTAGTCCGAGAATGTGTCAATTTTTGTTATTAACATCGAGATCTTTTAGAGGCTTGCTTTTCGGGGCCGAATTGTCGTTATGGTTCCTGCTGCAAAACCTCGGATACATCATTATGCTGGCGGTTATGCTTTATAACGGATGGCTTTTCATTGCCGGAATTTTAGGAGGAGGTCTAGGCTACTTCATATTTGGACAAATGTTTATGAAGATTAACTTGCAAAATTGTCAAATAATGAGGGACACTTTTTGCATGCAGATATGTGCCGAACCAGGTAAGGATTAGTTAAGAGCTACGTGGCTCTATCATCCATAATTATCATTTACTGAGACAATTACTAATTACATAACTTGGCTTCTCCTTTATTATTTTACTTAAACCAGCTCCTTAGTGCTGCCAAATTCCTAATCCAAAACCTTTCCATGTTTTAGAAACTCCAGAAATGAGCATGCTTGACTCCTGATCCCATTCCTGATGTGAGAGTAATATGTAGATGTTTTCTCTTCTTAATTAAGTGCGATTGCAGATTCATTTCCTTCAAATGAGGACGGAGAGACCACTCCTGCTTTGCAAATCCCAACGAGTTCAAGGGAGGTTCCGTCTTGCCATAGGGAAGTTAGTGTGAGCGTCCATGCGGAACATGACACGTGAATTTGAGTACAATAAATTTCATAGGTCATATTTGTCAATTATTGTTAAAGCTTCCAAATGTTATTTTTATAGTTTTAATTGAAATTAGGTTGGTTTCAAATTTATATGGCTCTTGCTATTTAAAATAAGGGCGTATGGCTGTGTTGTTATGAGACTGTTCACGCCATCACACATGCTTTAAATTAAATCTAAATTAACTTGTATAATGGCGTAAACAATCTTAATTATAAATATTTAAAAAGAGTGGTGCTAATTCAACATGTGTATGTTGTATTGGCAATATTTATTATCTTTGCTATAGACAAGAATATGTTTAGTAATTTAGTATTCAAAACTGTACTGCAGATTGTAAAAGTTGATAGAGCATCACAAATCATAAGACTTATCTTTTTAAATGATCTTATCCAAACTTTGCGCACAAATTTCAAATACAAATCCATATTTATTAGATTTATAATGAATCAAGAATTTTGAGTTAGGTATGGTTAGATGGATTGTAAAAAGGAGAGACCCCCAATATTTACGTCACTACTGTTTTGACCAAATTTATGATTTGCTATTCATGGATTTGAGAATTGTGTAAAATGTGGGTAAGATCTATCAGAATATGTATAATGAGAAAATGGCGATTTCGAATTTTAAGGGATTTTTTTCTATGGGCCTGTGGCGTGCGCTGGTATGGGCGCGCGGCGAGGCTGATTGTGTTCCCTCGATAGCTTAGCGGTCAGAGCAACCAACCGGCAATTGGGAGACCCGGGTTCGAATCCCGGTTGAGGAATAACACTTTTATCCTTGTTACGCCACATGCCATACCTGCGCACGTCCGCCAAATTGGTGACCCCGACGTGATCTGAACACGCAAGATTTTCTGGTCCTGTTAACGCCGTGTTACGACCAGAAAAGACAACAAACAAATCTCCTCCGCGCACCTCTAGATTCCCCGTCCTATCCATCGCCCTAGCTGCGGGGTACCGAACAACGGTTCGTAAGAATGGCGAACGCGCGCGCGAATCATTGGTATCGAGACGAACGACGTCTCTTGGAGGGGAGTTATGTGGCGGTGCACTAGTATGGGCGCACGGCGAGGCTGATTGTGTTCCCTCGATAGCTTAGCGGTCAGAGCAACCAACCGGCAATTGGGAGACCCGGGTTCGAATCCCGGTTGAGGAATAACACTTTTATCCTTGTTACGCCACATGCCATACCTGCACTCGACCGCCAAAGGCCTAACGTTCTCAAAATGTGTCTATCAAAACCTGAATGAGTCTATATGTAAATAAAAAAAGTGGTTTATGATATTGATTCTTTAAAAATTGACAAGGCTGATGGTTTTTAGCATTCCTATCTCACGAATTTTAACAATAATTTGTTCACAGCATACAGGGTGTCCCAGAACTCGTGCTCAAGAGAAAACAGGACAAATAATCTTTAAAAAAAAAAATTCCATCTTGAATCGTTATTCAAAAAAAACCATCTTAATTCAACCAATGAGAGCATTATAAGCCATCCAAGTGAATTTCTCGTAATAGCTGATAGGTTGCATAGTTTTTATTCTTTTAGGGAGATATTTCCTGTTTTCTCTGGGGCGCGAGTTCTGGGACATTCTGTATACATATTGTAGTTATTTCATCAGCTCCAAGAAACTTTTAATGTTGTAAATTTTGAACTTATGGAAATATATCTTGCCAGTTTTTTTAAGTATGTACAGTCGTCGTCGTTGAAGAAGCCCAGGGTGAAGTAAAATTCATTCCAACTTACGGTGTGCTTGAAGCCGTTTATAATTTAAAATTGAAATGTTGAGCTCTATTTCGCCTAATCTTAGTTCACCTGTGCGGTTCTCAAACAAACTCTACCACGTGGTTTAGCCTTGTTGCAAATGTAACGTAAGTTAGAATGAATTTCACTCCACCCTGGGCTTCTTCAATGACGGCGACTGTACAGCTGCCGCAAGAATCTAAGGGACGACTCTTCATGTCAGACCTGATAATTTTTGTCAATGTAAAACGAACTTTTAAGGGTCTTGCCAATTGACCGCACGTGCGTCATTCTATGGGGGTCATAAAACCTTTTTGAAGTCAAACTTTTCAGGTAGTCCGTTTACATTGGGTAGAAATATCGTTCCTTAGATTTCTCCAGTAGCTGTACAATGAAGAAACGTTTTCAACATTTATATTATTTTTCTATAAATCCCTATCTACATACGCTGTTAGTTTATTTCTACTTGATTTTTATCTGTTTATCTGTTTGTTTAATTTTTAATCTTCAAAAATAGTCTAATAATCTAGTTAGTACATCTGCAATTCTTGTGATGGTAGTAGGGGATAGTTTGAGTAGCTTTGCATTTTCTCATCTTTAAAAAGAGCAGAAGGACAGCATTTGGCTGACCACAATTACATTGACATTTTTAAACTGAAGACAAAGGGACTGGGAGAGACCCGATTATGTGAATACCATTTTAATGAACCTCTTTCTTAACACCAATAAACTATTTACCATAACAAAAGAAATAAAAAATTATACATAGTTATTGTCATCATAAAAATCTATATTCTGTAAGCAATTATTCCTGTTCATTATTGCTGTCATGTTCAATTTAATTTTTTGCTTTCAACGACTTTAAAATCATTGGTGTAAAGTAGGTAATAATAACATCGGCACCTGAAAAAAGTTTGTTATTAATATAAAGATTCATTAAAAAATTAAGACTGAAGCAGTAGCTGTAGTTACCTGCCCGCCTCAAGGAGAACAAAACCTCATCCAGAGCTTTATTAAGATCAAGTGCACCAGCCTTGGCCGCATGATACAGCATGGCGTATTCCCCTGAAACTTGATACACGAACATAGGGTACTCCGGGTACGCATCCTTCAGTTGCTTCACAATATCCATATAAGCCAAACATGGCTTAACCATTAACATGTCTGCTCCTTCTTCAACATCCCTGGCGGCAGCCCTAGCCGCCAGTCCACTACTTGCTGGAGGCAGTTGGTAACATTGCCTATCCCCAAATGATGGCTTGGACTTGGCAGCATCTCTGAAAGGACCGTAAAATTGCGACGCAAACTTGGCAGTATACGACAAAACGGCCTTTCTATTTGCTAAATTTCGCGAAATTAAAGCGGCTTTAATAGCGCCAATTCGACCATCCATCATGTCTGAAGGGGCCACAATATCAGCACCTGAAATTAAAAATTACTTTGGGTACTTATTTGTTGATTCTGTACCTGCTTCAGCATAAGTTAAAGCAATTTGTGCAATTCTACTGATACTGGCCGGGTTATTAATCGAACCATCAGCATTTAAAATGCCACAATGTCCATGTGAGGTGTAGGGACACAAACAAACGTCACATGCTATGGTCAGTGTTGGGAACCAAGAACGCAATTTTGGTAAAGCCTTAACTACAGGATTCTGCAAACTATCAGCATGGGTTCCGCTTTCATCCTGAAATAGTCAAATTTAGTTGAGGCAACTTGGATAATTATAATTTACTTTAGGAAGGTCCTGAACGACGCCAAACACTAGGATGGAAGTCAAGCCATTCGCAACTAACTCTGTAAGATGGACTTTCAGTTCATCGACGCTATACCTGGAGATTCCCGGCATACTTTCGATGGGTTGGACGGGATTTGGACCATCTTCACTGAAATATTGAGTTTATTTAGGCAAGTACTGAAAGATAACCTCACTTACACGATGAAAACCGGGTACATCAGGTTGTTGGGGGATATTTGAGTGCGAGAACTCTGCCAACTCCTGAGGGTGGAATTGAACACGCCGGAATGGAGAATGTTTTTGTTTTTAACATTATGAACCGGTAAGTTCGACATTTAGGTTGCTGGTAGAGAGCACTTGGGGACCACTTCTTCCCGGGAAGAAACTAAAAGAAACACATAAAGTAGATATTTAGAAAATTCTATTTTCCACATACACTATCCAGTTCCCTGAAGGTTGTGACTACCTATTTGGGAATACTGAAGTGTTTGCAGTTATCTTACAAGTTTTGCCTATTGGAGTCTTCCACCACGTGATTAGCTATGATTAATGATTTGCAATTTTATTCTCGACTTGAACCGCTTAATCATTGCGTTGTTGTCACGTATATTGTAGAAAATAACAAACTTAAAACTGACGGATTACTTTCTAATTCAACTAAGTTAAGTGATAAAAGATTTGTAAACATAAAATCACACCAGAAATTTACTGGGAAACGTTGCTTTGATAGCGTTTAGCAATGCGAGGATAAAAGTTGCGCCTTGAGCAGGATTCGAACCCGGGTCTCCCGGGCAATTGCCCATTGTAGGCGTATAGGATGTGGAAGAACTAGGACTTAAGCTACTACCTATGTACTAACTATTCTAATAACACTTATTCCCAAAAGTCAATTGGTCTCTTAGCTTAATGCTCTAGATCTAGAACAATATTAATTGAATGTATGTACAATCTACAGCAAAGATAATGTCCACGAGTAAACGTTAAACTTGTTTATTATCTATACAAAACAATCACAGCCATTAAAATTCATATTTGTGCCAGTTATGAAATAATGAGTAGAATAATTATTGGGTAGAAGAAATTTAAATTTTAAAAATGTGAGGTGGTCATTATCTCTGCAGTCAACTGTACTTATACAAGGTGGGGCAATACTGCGACCGACTTCGATAGCTCGAGTTCTATGATGGGTCAAAATTTGATTTAAGAACACAAATAAACTAGAGAATGAAGTCTATAACCGGAAATTATTTCTCAACATACAGGCTGAGCCAAGAAGATTATACAGGACAGGAGCAAGTGATATTTTTTTAAATGGGATGTTGTGTTTAAAAGCAAATTTTACGCAGCCTTTTTCTAGGCTCTTTTCACTCCAATATTATTACTGACTATTTCCAAACTACTTGGATGTAGCGATTTTTTTTGTTCAAATAATGGCATCTGCAGATGCATGTTAAAATAATCACTACAGTCACAATTACGAGTTTTAAGAAAAAATTATCTGAAGACTAGTTAGGAAACATCTGTGGGATTTCTTTAAATCAGTTTTACTTTTGAAAAATTATACAGCGTGGCTAAACTTAATTTTTCAATTTAGAACTTTTTGAATTTAATTTTCTCCATTTTTTTAAATGGAACATTCTGAATATTTTTTAACGATATGATGTAGAAACTAAAAACAAACTTTTTTTGTATGTACCCCTATGGCTATTTGTAACCATTTTTGATTTATGGTTCAATAATTACAAAATTCAAGAATAATCCTAAAAAAATAGATTGTTTTTCAAATAACTCGACAGATAAAATTGTCAGCAATTGTAAAATTGTCAGCAAGTGCTCCAGATGTTTTGCCTATACAAACAGCAAATTTTTTTTTAGTAAGTTCACTTTATGTTTGTATTTTGATAATTTTTTTGCTTTTTATATTATCCGACAAGAAATACACATTTATCGCAGTTACCTGTCGTCAGTTGTCATTTTTATGTCAATTTTGAAACATTTAAAGTTTTTTGTTATTTGGAAAACGATCTAATTTTTTAGAATTATTCTTAAATTTTGTAATTACTGGGCAATAAATCGAAAATGGTTACAAATAGCCATAGGGGGTACTTACATACAAAAGATGTTTGTTTTTAGTTTCTACATTATATCATTAAAAATATACAGGGTGTTTCTATTTGAAGAAATGGAGAAAATCAAATTTAAAAAGTTCTAAATTGAAAAATTAAGTTTAGCCACTCTGTATAATTTCTCAAAAGTAAAAATGATTTAAATACATCCTACAGATGTTCCCTACTACATCCAAGTGGTTTGGAAATAGTCAGCAATAATATTGGAGTGAAAAGAGCCTAGGAAAAGCCTCCGAAAAATCTACTTTTACACACAATATTTTATTTAAAAAAACACTAACTGATGTATAATTGCCTTGGCTTACCCTGTATGTTCAGAAATAATTTCCGGTTATAGACTTCTTTCTCTAGTTTATTTGTGTTTTTTAAACAAGTTTCTAGCTGTCATAGAACTCAAGTTATCGAAGTCGGACACACTATTGCTCCACCCTGTATACATAGAGAAAAAAGGAATTGCATGTGCCCAAGTTGTTGCGTTAGAAGATCTTTTGTTGCTTTTACTGTGCAAAACTACTGATATATTTTGGTAATAATTTTGGAAAATAGCATTATAATTATGTATATTGAGATATTAGTTTTGAACTTTGCCATGTTAATTATCAAAATTTCCTTAAATATCATTAACCTTGTTTAGTTTGGCACAAAGATTGCATGTCCACTGACGTGGATCTGCAGGTCCACGTCAGTGGCTGAGAAGCTTGAGTAAAGTCAACTTTTATTTTTGAAAATTTTCTTTTAATTAAAATAAAGGTTTTGCAAGCGTTTCAAAATTTAAATTAAAATCACAACAACATTAACGTAAATATTACATCACGTCCACGTCACGTAAAAGAAGAAGTAGAACGACAAATCCGTGACGTAGAATAATAATACCGTAATCGAAATTCGCGGGTATTCTCGAATTATTCGAATTTTTCCCGCTCTCAGCAATCAATCACGCACGTACGTCGTGAAAGTGGCCTAACGCGACCACGTATTCTAGAAAGGGTCCACCAACGCTGCAACTTTCTAGATCGATTCTACGTGTGCCAATCAGAAGCAGCCAACGAGAGCGCCGTCAACCAACCAGAACCCGAATCCTCCAACTATCGACCAATCACGAGATACCACGACAAATTCTTTACTTATATTCGGCGTGTCAAACAATTCCCGTCAGTTTGCTATTCCAAAGAACAAAGTAAGTGTGAAGCGTAAAACGGTTAATTGAAAGTATTTCTGTGTGATTATTTCTGCCTTTTGATTTAATTTATTGGTAAGTACAATCGCCAGCAGTAGTTAGATTCAGTTTAATTAAAAATTTCTATTGCAACTCGGTAATAGAGATGGGATCGCAACTGACAGGTCTTGCCGGTTTCCAAATTCTGTAATTTCCCAGCCAAATTCAGAAATTTTGGCGAAAATCGAACGTTTAACCTCAACCACCAACAATTTTCAGTTAATTGCGAACCTTCCCGTCTTTTTTACCGTTTTTTTGAGACCTTATGCCTACGTGTCAAGATTTACTGTTATTCAGATTTGGGTACGTACGCTAGGAGGTACGACGCCCCCTTTTATTCGCGATATCTTTGCAAGATGCTAATTATTCTCCATTATTGCAGGTAGAGGAATAAAGGTGAACAATATGCGGCTGTACCTAGCGTTAGCGGCCCTTTGCGTCGTGACCGTGCTCGCGGCCAAGGAGGACAAAAAGGAGAAGGACGAAGTTGGGACAGTTATTGGGATCGATTTAGGAACAACTTACTCTTGGTACGTCACTTTTTCTTGGTTTATAGCCAAAACGGCCCCAATTCCAGAAATTTATTGAGAAAAACTTACAAGTGCAAGAGATCAATGAACTCTTCATAAGCAACCAACTTCAAACTTTTTTACTGTTAAAGAGCTTTCTAACCGCAGAAAGTGACTGGTAGTGGCGTTACACGGCACAATTTCGTTTATTTTTCTGTTTGCTAGCAAATTTGCGAACCATCCGACAATTTTTCCAGAATTTGCTATGCAACATTCTGAGATTGGAAGTGACCCATTATCAAGGAACTTTATGCATAACTGACAATGAGTAACATACTTGCCATCCTTTTTGTAGTTTAGAATGAAACAGTGCTATTTGCGAGAAATTTTAGTTGATGACGTCACCAACAGCTTTGATGGGAGGGCTGCGATTGTCTAGTTTTTTTCTTTCCCATCTTGGAAAAGAAATACAAAATGAGAAACGTAATTTAATTGCCCTGGGCATCATAATTCTGTAACTTAGATACTTTATGCTACCTGCACTTAATAAATATATTTTTGGGATGGAAATTCACTCAGGGTAGTTAAATGAGCGAGTTGCGCATGCGTACAGTTGCCATTGGTCCACTTCGAGCTGCAATTGCTAGTGTCCCAAGTTCAAATCTACATTTCAACCTTCTTTTTTTTTGGTAAATTAATTAACAAAAGACCTTAATTTTTTTTTCTTCATTAATATAGCGCACAAGAAATAAAAAAATACTCTCACTATTTTCTAACAGTTTGTGGTGTAAGAAAATAGAAAATGTTGTCAAGTTCATTTAGTATTAAGGAATGCAAATGCAGATAAGCTGAAAGAATGTTGAAACGTAGATTCGTAGTTCGAGATTTGTCCGTTGAACCAACGACACCTGTACGCATGCGCAACTCGTTAGCTAATAACTGACCCATCTCAGTTTCAATTCGAAACTATATACCGGGTGGACCATCACTTGTGGTTCAATTTTTCCCGCCCAAACGATAAAAGATTTGAATTTGAGCTTCCGAGGATATGATTGAATCATTAAGACCTACTTTTCAAAAAAATTTGAATTTTTTTGGCCCACCCCGTGCTCGTCTACACGGTGATTCATTCAAAATTGTAAAAAAGTTGACAATAAAGCTGCAACTTTTTTTATACCGTTGTACGCAGAAAATTTTTCAGATTACGGCGATCTCTTCAGAATTTCGAAATTTTGATTTCTGGGGCCGTAGTATTTTGTTGAAAATTATCTAAGGCAAGGGAAGTATTCTATGAATCAACTTGGCTGTTGCATTTTTACGAAATACTACGGCCCCAGAAATCAAAATTTCGAAATTCTGAAGATACCGCCGTAATCTGAAAAATTTTCTGCGTACAACGGTATAAAAAAAGTTGCAGCTTTATTGTCACCTTTTTTACAATTTTGAATGAATCACTGTGTAGACGCGTACGGGGTGGGCCAAAAAAATTCAAATTTTTTTGAAAAGTAGGTCTTAATGATTCGATCATATTCTCGGAAGTTCAAATTCAAATCTTTTATCGTTTGGATGGGAAAAATTCGATCACAAGTGATGGTCCATCCATCACATTAAACTTTTACAGAGATATAAAGACCGGGAAACAAGAAATGGCAATTTTTCAAAATCCCATGCTAAATCTCATGGCCTAGGTGCACTGTGAACACCCTGTATACTAAACATGTTTCTATGAGAAGGCTTGAAACTAAAAGTGTTTTACTAACTCAAAAATGCTCGTTTCGATTTTCATTAAATTTGATATGTAGACGTTTGAATGATCAACGACATGCTTCGCGGAGCAGACAAATTTGGACTGTTTCAAGTACCGATTTTTTCTTGTAATACGCGATCTAGGTAGTTGCGTTTGCATTATGTACATGTTTTTTTTCTTTGCAGCGTCGGCGTGTACAAGAACGGCCGTGTTGAAATCATCGCCAATGACCAAGGCAACCGCATCACGCCCTCTTACGTCGCCTTCACCGCTGACGGCGAGCGTCTCATTGGTGACGCCGCCAAAAATCAGCTGACCACCAACCCCGAGAACACGGTTTTCGACGCCAAGCGTCTAATCGGTCGCGATTGGACCGACCCGGCCGTCCAACACGACATAAAATTTTTCCCCTTCAAAGTCATCGAGAAGAACACTAAACCCCACATCGCCGTTGAAACCGGTCAAGGCGACAAAGTTTTCGCCCCCGAAGAAATTTCCGCAATGGTCCTCGGCAAAATGAAGGAAACCGCCGAAGCGTATCTCGGCAAGAAGGTCACTCATGCCGTGGTTACGGTTCCGGCTTATTTCAACGACGCCCAAAGACAGGCGACGAAAGATGCTGGCACCATCGCCGGTCTCGTCGTTATGAGGATCATCAATGAACCCACCGCCGCCGCCATCGCGTACGGTTTAGACAAGAAAGACGGGGAAAAGAACGTGTTGGTGTTCGATTTGGGCGGTGGTACTTTCGACGTGTCGCTCTTGACCATCGACAATGGAGTTTTTGAGGTAGTCGCTACCAACGGCGATACTCATTTGGGCGGTGAAGATTTCGATCAAAGAGTCATGGATCACTTCATTAAACTCTACAAGAAGAAGAAGGGTAAGGACATCAGGAAGGATAACCGTGCGGTCCAGAAGTTGCGTCGTGAAGTCGAGAAAGCGAAGCGTGCGTTGTCGGCCAGTCACCAGGTCAGGATTGAAATTGAATCGTTCTTCGAAGGCGACGATTTCTCCGAAACCCTCACCAGAGCTAAATTCGAAGAATTGAACATGGACCTTTTCCGTTCCACCATGAAACCAGTCCAGAAAGTCCTCGAAGATGCCGACATGAACAAGAAGGATGTCGACGAAATTGTTTTGGTCGGCGGTTCAACTCGTATTCCCAAAGTCCAACAACTCGTCAAAGAATACTTTGGAGGAAAAGAACCGTCCCGAGGCATCAACCCCGACGAAGCTGTTGCCTATGGCGCTGCTGTCCAAGCTGGAGTGTTGTCGGGAGAGCAAGACACCGACGCTATTGTCTTATTGGACGTCAACCCTTTGACCATGGGTATCGAAACAGTTGGCGGTGTAATGACCAAACTTATCCCGCGTAACACCGTAATTCCGACCAAAAAATCGCAAGTTTTCTCCACGGCCTCCGACAACCAACACACCGTCACTATTCAAGTTTACGAAGGCGAACGTCCCATGACCAAAGACAACCATCTTTTGGGCAAGTTCGATCTTACCGGAATCCCTCCGGCGCCTCGCGGCGTCCCTCAAATCGAGGTCACTTTCGAAATCGACGCCAACGGCATCCTCCAGGTGTCCGCCGAGGATAAGGGAACGGGCAATCGGGAAAAGATCGTCATTACCAACGACCAGAATAGGCTAACCCCCGACGACATTGACCGGATGATCAGGGACGCGGAGAAGTTCGCCGATGACGATAAGAAGCTGAAGGAGCGCGTCGAGGCCAGAAACGAGTTGGAGAGTTACGCCTACTCGCTAAAGAACCAATTGGCCGATAAGGAGAAATTGGGCTCGAAAGTTTCCGGTGAGGAAAAAACTAAAATGGAAGAGGCTATCGATGAAAAAATTAAATGGTTGGAGGACAATCAAGATACCGAAGCTGAGGAGTACAAGAAACAAAAGAAGGAGCTCGAAGATGTCGTTCAACCTATTATTGCCAAACTTTATCAAGGAACCGGGGGGCCCCCACCGCCAGCGGGCGGCGATGATGATGAGGATCTTAAAGATGAGCTTTGAGGTGCAAGACTGATTAATTGACCTTTATAGCCCAGTTCAAGTGAAGAGTGAATGGTGTACGAACGAAGTTTGTTTTTTAATTTCCCGGATTTTGTGACTGTCCATGTTGATCATTCAGAATGGTTTTCGTATTAAAACGCGTAGGAGGAATTTTATATTGCAGTCTTACCTGTTTATTGGTAAATCTATTTATTTTTTGTGTCAAATATGAGTGTACGACTCCTCATTTATCAGAAGTTACTTTCGCGGTTCACTTGTCATATGTTTTTAATTCTTGTACACTTGTATTCGACCTATGTTGTAATTAATTTTTCAATAAAATTTATTGATAAAAGTTTTGGCTCACCATTTGTCTCAGACCTTCTGCATTACGTCCTTGTTGCAAATATATTATGTTTTTGATAGCCCCACAAAACAAATTGGGCAGTGCTAGGGCAAGTGACCTAGGAGTCCGTACATCCTTTTGTTTCATTTCAATTGCTCACCTTGACGTTTATGCACTGTTTACATACTGTCAATAGAATTTACACAAACTATTCCCTCCATGACCAAAAATTGACCTCGATGGTCATAATTTCAATTCTATTGTTTTCCTGCAAAGTATAGAAATATAGTCGTTCTAGTTGATGACGTTTCTGGTTGCGCATTTTTTTTGGCTTTATCAGTTCTTTTCACATCCAAGCTACCCCTAACGTTTAATATTGTGGTGGATTGTCAATTTTGATTTACCAAAGGATTAAATTTTTTGCCCATTTCTTCGAATTGGTCGATGTGTGCAGTTTTATTGGTGAGAAATGTAAGAAAAAAAGGTTAAATTAAAGAAATTTATTCAATACAACTTTTGGTAGACACACAAAGTTAACGGAATTATTGTTAACTCAATGAACTCTCCATTCTGGCTTGATGTAAGAGAGGTACCAATTCTTCTCGGAAGAGTGGGCTAGTTGAACCGTGTGTTATTTTTAAAATTTCGTATGCTATCTGTAAATGTTCCAAAGCTAATTTTAAACTTTCTTCGAATAGCAATATCTTTCCCAGTTTCAGATGAACCAACCCATTAAGGGGATGGACTTTTCCATAATACTTACTGAAAGATAAAAAATGAATTAATGTGCATGAATAGTAGACAAACTTAAAAAAAAACTTATCCTTATTTACAGGGCGAGGGAGCTAAAGTGAATCAACTGAAATATTTTCGTTATTAGTAAAATTACAGGTTTAATATATGATACAATTCACAATTCAATTGTTTAAATCTTTAAAAAGCTGCAGAAATGAGCATAATTTGATTTTAAAAAGTTCTGCTACAAACGGTCCAAATTTGTCTTCTCCGCGAAGCATGTCGTTGATCATTTCTAAAATGTATCCACCCAACTGACCGCCCTTTCTCGCCATTGACAATGAAACGGGGTGCACTTTGAAGTCCACCATGAGCGGTCTCCAATACCTTTCTTAGGTTGAATGTCCCTTTACCAGCAACTTGCTGCAGGCACATTATCCCATTGTAGTTAGCCTTACCTACAACTCTCACAACTCCACATCTCCACCAAATTACGAACCAACCTTCCTTGGAGCTTCAAATTTCTTAAACGAAGCTGCGACATACGTCGTCTGGCCTCAGCATTCGACAATCTCAGTTCCTGATCTCATTTATAACACTAATTGCATCTTTTAATTTATTTTATCGCCAGTATCATAGTCAGGGCTTTTCCCTTTACATGTTAGCTAAAAAAATAGTTGAATTTGAAACAATTAGAAAAATAATTTGATAAATTTAATTAAATATCTAACAGAATAAAACTAAGTGACATTTGAAGGTACCTACGTACTGGGAATAATTTTACCTATTTAATTGTATCATGTATTAAAGCTATAATTTTATTAATAACAAAGATATTTCGGTTGATTCACTTTAGCTGACTCACCCTGTATAGAAACCAAAGTAAGTTTACTATTTGTCGCATCTTTCGAGCATTTTGCAATAAACTCTAGGAATTAAAAGCTCGTATGCAGATATGGCATGTGGCGTAGCGAGGATAAAAGCGCAATTCCCCAACCGGAATTCGAACCCGGGTCTCCCAATTGCCGGTTGGTTGCTCTGACCGTTAGCAATTGAGGAAACACAATCAGCCTCGCCACGCGCGCCATATTATGTGCATCGCCACACATGCATCAATTACCTTGTGTCTAGTTTGTTGTTAAACCTTTTACTTGTAGAGTTATAATTAGGAAATCTAAGTAAGAAGTACTCACTTGTAAGCATCAATCAGTTCAAGAGCAAACATTTTGGCGTAGTCCCATTTGCCAAAGTCAATGCTGGTCTGGAAAGCCATATCAAGAATTTTCACATGTTTTATATTGTACTTGTGTAAAACCCCCTTTTGTTTTTCTAAGCACACGTTGCAGACATCAAAATCTGTTTCAAGTTATTGAGGAAAAAGTTGTAAAAATTTCAGAACTTTTAAATAAATGGAAGGATACAAGCCAGTTGGTTCATATTTCGTAAATGCAAATCTGTAAGTTCCAGAACTTCGCTGAATTTTTGCAAGAAATTTGCAGTAATCAATGAGTTACAGTCGGAACATCTATCATTGGGTATCACTGTTTCTGCATCAATACAATTGTCACAAGATGAGTTTGGACATGCTGCAGCTCTAACTTCCAAAGATTCTGGCGTTAAGCATCTTGGACATTGGCAGAGAAAGTAGTAAATTGATTGCAATTCTTCCTGACGATCTTTTGTAGTGTTTAAAATGTCAATATAACTAATGTGTATCTAAAAAATTAAAAAAAAGTTGCAATGAAGAAAACATAATTTCGTAAAAATATACTTGAGACCAATCTAGATACTGAAAAGTTTCCAAGGCGCGAATGTAGAGAGTTGTGCCTTCAAATACGGCCAAAGCGTTTGGTTGACAAGAATGGTCAACTACTGAAGCTCCCAGATACATTCCAGTCCCCAAACATTGAAACTCCTGGTCCATTATATTGAAGCTGTTAATACATATCTGAAATTAGTTTATTGCTAGATATTTGTCAGGGAGTCAATAGTGATGAAATTACCCTGCCATACATCCCCATTAATTCAGCAGAATTTGGTAATAGGTCATCACCAAGAAATTCAAACAACACGCCACAAAGAGAAGTGAAGTGTTCCATCCGACGCTGATCTGATTTTAAATTGGGATAATCTACAACAAACTAGTTAAGCAGATGTTAATTTTCTACAATATGAAAACTTACGTGACATTAAGTCTTTATACATTCGGTAGCAATTTTCCAGATAGTAACTTTTGAACAAATCGCCGCCTTTTTGTAGAATTTTGATGAGTCGCGCTAATACTCTCGCCATGTCAGGAACAATTTTCGGAGCAATTTTTTTCAAATTGCGGCACTCCGATTTGTGAATATTCCACCCCTCTCGCTGGCACCCCTTTCCACAGTAATAAACGTAGTGACAGCCTGAACATTTTGAAAGTTTACCTCTATAATAGACAATTTTTATTATCATCAACAACTACAGTCACTTACTTTTTAAAACAAAAATCGCAGTGTTCTGAGCGAAATTTCGAGCTTAAAGCGTAAACAAACGGCTTCTCTTTGTGAATGACTGAGCCAGCCTGGACAAGCTTCTTGGTTCTCATATCGACCTCTGAAAATTTAAAAAAAACGCCGATTTTCAAGGAGCTCGCGGCACAAGTGATATCGGTAAGGGCACCGTCTTGGTGTGCTATTTATAAAGCAGGTAAGTATAACGAACTTATTTTAAACGAGGGTCTGATAGAAATAACTCAGTGCGTTGATGTTCTCCAATTAGTTTCCCGCGGTTTTGCGTCACCAGGCACAGTAATAATAACTAATTAAAAAAAAATTCATAACCTATAACCGTCTTTACATGAACGCAGCTTAGAACCAAAATATTTGATGGTTTTAATTTGGAAGTTAACCCACCTTCGGTCATTTTTGCTAAGATATTTTCCAGTTTCCAATATTGTTATAACCTACAAATCTTCATCCCCAAAAACTGACAGGTTGACACTTGACAGCAGTCAGTCACACCGACAGTAGGTCAAGTGTCGTAAAAATATCTTTTCAAAATCGTTATTCAATAATAAATAAATACCAATGATCTAATAATAAAAAAATAGAAGACACAAGTAAATAAAAAAGTCTATTCAACCCTTTCAAATATTTAATGTAAAATACATATGTTCTTACAAATTTAGACCTGTAGGTCCGGTGTACTGTCGATTAAGTATTTATTGATAAAAGTTAAAGCCCTTGATGAAACGTCAGGGTTAGAGGTTATGTAATTTTTAATTAAATAATTTATAACTGGTGTCATTGTAATTTCGAAGCCCAATCTGCAGGTCACGGTAAGGATTAAGCCGTAGTAGCGTTGAATTTTATTGGTTCTAGTTTGACATTGACATTAAATGCAATCAAATTAAATGGTTAATGGGGGGGTCGGGAAGTGGGCAAGAAGCCAACAAGTCGACTTTGCATAACCTCAGTAGTACTTTATTTCCTTAATTTTTGTTGATCTTTTTATTAATTTTATTTAAGTTTGGTCATCATGTTTTCCGTATACCGTTCAACCATAGCTGCGCTAGACAAGGTTGTCCCCCAGAAGCTCCAACCTGTGTGGCAGCATCCAGCAGGTACGTGGTGACTTTCAAGCCAGGTAATAGAAAAAAAACTTGATGATTGTAATTTCAGGACCTAAAACCATATTCTTTTGGGCGCCAGCTTTCAAATGGGTTTGTATTTTTGCCCAAAGCTTCTGCACCCTCAACTAAAGTTGTGGTAGAGAAGGGAGAACAGGAAGGTTTTTTTATTGGCTTTTTTCCCTTTTTATTTACTTGATTTGTTAAAAGTACGTGGGAGACTTGTGAGGGAATTTTTCTATTTTCAGGGCTTAGTGGCTGCTGGTATTGGTGATTTGGCACGTCCTGCTGAAACCCTCAGCATCCCACAAACAGCGGCTTTAGCCGCAACTGGAGTTATATGGTCGCGTTACTCTCTAGTTATAATTCCCAAAAATTACAACTTGTTCAGTGTAAATGTGTTCATAGCTACTACTCAACTATTTCAACTTTATAGAGCCATAAGGTGAGATCAATAATTATTTTGCTCTACTTCCCTGAGCTAATTAATCATTATTTTCTAGTTATCAACAAAAGATGAAAACTGAATAGAAAAATACAATTGCATTCTGCAAGGCAGCTCATTGAGGGACCTGATGCAATGTTTGCAACTTGGGCTTATTGGTGATATTTTAAACCTATCTATATACACTTCGGATTGTACATACCTCCAGTTAACCTGAATATATTATTTTAAATCAATACATTCTCCTGAAATAAGCTCGTCCTCATTTACAGCTTTGGGGTTACTCACCAGAAATAAAAATTGTTGGGTAGGGCGATGGGCTCTATTTGGTGAAAGTTTCATGCAGAGGCGCCCATAAAATGGTTTTAGGGTAGATTGAGTAATTATTTAAAACATTAAAAATGATTTTTATTATAATGTGACAAGTCACAACTTTAGTACATAAAAGTAATGAACAAAAAGCTCCATCGTTACAATAATTAAAACAACAAGAGAAAGAGATGGGCATACCTCCAAATAAGGCTACAACTAGAATAAATACTGCAAATGATTTCTTCTTCCTTAAACATTAATTATTTCTTATTCTGAAATAGTAAGAAAAAAGATTAATTGACATTTTACTACTGAAATATGGACGTCAATTCAACTAAAACCATGCAGAAATCAAATGTGTAACAACTACACTAATTAAATACTGGATAATAACAAAGGATTTGAAATTAGCAGCATTCCATTTACTAAGAGGACAGGGGTTAGGAACCATTTTTCTTTCGCTTCTGAAAACATCAAACAAAGCAAAAACTAAAGACTGAAACCAACCAAACCTCTTACCTTATCTTTGTGCTTCAAAGATTGCGAATCTGCAATTAATGCAGCAGTTTTAGATCTCTCCTGTTCAAGAAGCTTGTTAAGACGAGTTAATTCCTCAGTTAATTCATCCTTGACGCTATTTAACCTTTCAAGGTCCAACAAGATACCAGCCTTATCTTTCACTGCAAACAATATTGAAGTTTTTGGAAAAATTTAAACCACGATACTCACTTTCTCCCTGTCCTAGGATAGTACAAAACATTTTGTTTCTTGCCTTCACTACTGCTATTTCAGTCCGCGCTTCATCTAATTGTTGTTGTAATTCAATGTTGCGTTCCTGCTCTTGTTTTAGTTTTTCTTGACACTGGGCCAGACTGGCCACTTTTTCGAAATTAATACTTCGCTCTCTGCGTTCCTCTTCCAGTCGCCCTTTAGTCACTTCCTTTTTGGCCACTTCCAACATCTTCTCGAAGAACGCATCACCATCCTCTTGCTGTACAACCTCCTCAGGATCTAAACAACAAAATTACTCAATGTTAAATGGTTCAGAATCAAAACTTACGACCATTGCTTTCGTTCTTTTCGGGCCCTTCGAGGAATTCGGCCAAGTTCATTGGTTTATTCTTCTTCTTTTTATTGTTGGTTTGTTTATTTTTTTTAGATGATCCATCTAGTCCATTCACAGATTTCTTAGCTTCAAACTCTAGCTTCGATTGGAGAATAGCCGCTTCCATGTCTTGTTCGAAATTGTCATTGACAAATTCACTGTCTTTTTTCTTCCACTCCTCCCATTGTTTGTCGGACTGTTTACCTTTTGGCTTCTTGGAATTGGAAGATGTCTACAATTACTAGCTGAAGAGGTCCGAAAGAACAACCGCCGATTGTTATTAATACCTGCTTAGGGGTAAAAACCGCTTGAATGGGGGCCGCTTTTTTGGCAACAGGGGCAGGTTTCTTGGTCACTTTGCTGTCGGGTTTTTTCTTATTAAAGTTGTTGGAGGCTGGACGCGTGTCGTCATCTTCGATTTTGAGACAGGCGAACCGCGATGGTACGGCAATATCCATCGTTCAATCAAAGTCGAATTCAAAGGAGCAATGGAGATTATTAGATTAATCAACAAACAAAAAATGTCAAATTGGACGTAAAATAAAAGTTGTTGCGTCAGAGTGGCCAATAGTGTGGAATTGATTTCACTAAACTCATATAGGGTTTTATTAATCGTAATTATTTAAGTTGCATTCCTGCCTTATATACTTGAACTTGACGAAGACGTGCGACGTGACAGAACTGACAGAACACAGTCGTAGTATTTTGGTTTAGCAGTGAAAGTGATTTTTGCCGGTTTTGTTCTTCTAAACAGCACTAACAATGTAAGTATTGGGCGTTCAAACGATGATTGAAGCAATTTGATCTGTTGGCGTCTTCAGACAACCCCAAATCTAGGTTTTGGGCAAGTTATGTAAATTTTTGTAGATGCTATAAAAATGTTTGTAAAAAAAAACAAATTCTTTCGTAATTGCGTATTTTCTCCGTTTATGAGATTGTAAGTTTCAATTTTATGGTCAATGATTTTTGGTTTTATATATCTGAGTAATTGTCATTGTTTATTGCGCAAGAAAATTTTGAAAATTAGGTGAGGAGGTGAATGTTATGTCAAATGGATTTTTGACAGGGTACAGAGTACACTGGACAGGTTTGAGCTACATGGTGATATACTTTTTTTTTCATCTTCGCATCATGAAGTCCATTCAATATTCAATATGCATGACTGCCATTTTATTGCCTTTTTTGATAGCCGTATTCGTCATAGTTGAGCCTACCAGGTCTGCCAAAAATGGTGGAAATTATTTACGGTACGCTGTTCAGTACCTATTGCATTATCTTCCAGAAATGTGGAAAAAATTGAAAGAAATATGTACCTGTACTATGTACTTACTAACTTACTACTTTTGCTGAAATGTTTGATCTATAAAAAAGTATAATTAACACATTTAAGAGTTCTTCTCACCCGATGGCAACCTTGAGCGTTTTTGACATATACAGGGTGGGGCAATAGTGCGTCCGACTTCTATAGCTCGAGTTCTATGATAGGTAGAAACTTGATTTAAAAACACAAATAAACTAGAGAAAGAAGTCTATAAGCGGAAATTATTTTTGAACATACAGGTGAGCCAAGAAAATTATACAGGGGCAAGTGACATTTTTTTAAATGGAATGTAGTGTGTAAAAGAAGATTTTTCGGAGCCTGTTCCTAGACTCTTTTCGGTCATTGTTTACTTTACCCACTCTTCGATTTTCAAAAAACTAATTACATCAACGCATTCGTCACCATGTATACATTACGAAAATCAATATTTTTTTTTGTGCAAACTACTTTATTTTTACTCTTATTTTCCTTGCCCTAGCACATCTTTTTTTTTTCTTATTTTTCTATAAATTTTGCATAAAATTATTTTTCATTTGCACAACATTTCATTGCTCAAAATGGCATTATAATGATGTTTTACGATGGTTTCCAAAAAAAACGCCGCAAAAAGCGAAAAGTGGACATTGTAAACAATTACCCTCTTTTCAATCCAATATTATTGCTGACCATTTCCAAACCACTTGGATGTAGCGGTTTTTTTTGTTCAAGTAAAAAAATCACTACGTCACAATTATGAGTTCTAAGAAAAAATTATGTAAAGACTAGTTACGAAACATCTGTGGAACGTCTTTGAATTGTTTTAACTTTTGAAAAATTATACAGGGTGGCTAGATTTAATTTTTCAATTTAGAACTTTTTGAATTCAATTTTCTCCATTTTTTCAAATGGAACACCCTATATATTTTTTAACGATATGATGTAGAAACTAAAAACAAACATATTTTGTATGTACACTATAACCATTTTCGATTTATCGCCCAATGAGTACAAAATTTAAGAATAATCCTAAAAAATTAGATTGTTTTTCAAATTACTCGACAGCTAAAATTGTAATAAGTGCTCCAGATGTTTTGTTTATGAAAACAGCATAAGTTTTTTTAGTAAGTTTACTTTATGTTTTTATCTTGATCATTTTTTGCATTTCATATTATCCGACAAGAAATACACATTTATCGCAGCTACCTGTTGTCAGTTGTCATTGTTGTGTCAATTTTGACACATTTGAAGTTTTTTGTCGAGTTATTTGGAAAACGATCTAATTTTTTAGGATTATTCTTGAATTTTGTAATTATTTGGCGATATTTTGAAAATGGTTACAAATAGCCATAGGGGTGTGCATACAAAAAATGTTCGTTTTTAGTTTCTACATCATATCGTTAAAAACATACAGGGCGTTCCATTTAAAAAAATGGAGAAAATTAAATTCAAAAAGTTCTAAATTGAAAAATTAGATTTAGCCACCCTGTATAATTTTTCAAAAGTTAAAACGGATTAGACATTCCACAGATGTTTCCTAACTAGCCTTTACATAATTTTTTCTTAGAACTCATAATTGTGATGGTAGTGATTTTTTTAACATGCATCTGCCGATGCCATTATTTGAACAAAAAAAATCGCTACATCCAAGTGGTTTGGAAATAGTCAGCAATAATATTGGATTGAAAAGAGTCTAGGAAAAGGCTCTGAAAAATCTTTTTTTACACACCACATTCCATTTAAAAAAATGTCACTTGCCCCTGTATAATTTTCTTGGCTCACTTTGTATGTTCAAAAATAATTTTCGGTTATAGACTTTTTTCTTTAGTTTATCTGTGTTTTTAAATCAAATTTCTACCCATCATAATACTCGAGCTATCGAAGTCGGACGCACTATTGCCCCACCCTGTATATGCAAATAGCTGATCGGTCAAACAAAAATAATCACCGATCAAGCTTCGACGCGAAGTATTAAGTTTGCGGTTGTTGATTTATTTGGAGTTACATTAAGTTATGCTGTTTTCCGGTGCAAAAATTTGTCAATATATTATCCATGATTGGGGGTGCGGTAATTAATATTTTTACATAATTTTTTTTTAGTTGTTTTCCTGAAACTATTATCTACAATTTGATCACGGCTTTTAATGGAGAAGTTTTTACATACATAGTTCCAGAGATATTGTCAAATAAAAGTCGAACTTAATTTTAGCTAAAACATACCCATAAATAAACTGTTAATGTGACTTGTTTATATTAGACATTTTAAAACTACGTGATCTATGTGTAGATAAAGGATCATATTTTCAAATAACGCAAACCTCACCACAAAAAATCAAACCGTTTGCCTTCTAGCGTGGCGCGCTAACATTGAAATTTTCTATGCCCGTTTGGGTATAGATTATAGAAGAGCCTTAACTTATACAGGCCGTCCCGGAATAACTGTGACAAACTTGAGAGGTGGATAGAAAACAAAAAAATAAAGGGACTTTTCTTAATAAATATGCCCTCGAAGACGCTTGATAGCGGAGAAAGAGGCCTTCAAAGTTGAGTTTTAAAAATCGTTTTTTTGTCGTAACTCTTAAGAGGAACATCTCCGCTGTATTATTTGTGATTGTAGAACGTCAACAAAATACATTGACGTGATTGTTTGTATTAGCAGGGACAGCCTGTATATTCATTACAGCTGCTAGACCTGAATTAGTTTCTCCACAAACTCAGCAATAAATTTTGGGTTTGTAAAACGTTTCTCAGTCAATTCCTAAGCAGATGTAGTTTTACATTGGGTAAGGTAATTGTCCAGGAGCTGTACCTACCTCTAAAATGATGGAATTACGAGTAATGCAATTAACAGTTAAGATTATGCATTTTTGAAAATTGTTTGTGGGTTTAATGTTCAAGGTAAATGATAATATGTAGTTATTGAACAGGTTTTCTACATGTAGTGAATCTTGGAAAATGTTTATTAACGTTGTTACTTTCATTAAATAATTGCTAATAGCATTTTTTACATAATTTTTTTATATCCTTACAATGGCAATATGTATGTATTTAAATAATAATGAAATAATTATAAACTCTTATGTATTATCGGTTTGAGTTGATTTCTGCGCAAACGAAGATATGACTTATTTATAGTATCCATTTATCTGTTGTCGGTCAGTGCGATAAGTTTTTGCCTTTCGTTATATCATAATGCACCTTTGTATTTATTGAATATTAGGATAGATGATAAATAGAATTACGAATTCGTTTTTATCATAATAAAACGTTGATTTGTTTGCGTGTGGATAAGCAACTTTGGAAAATTTTCAAATTTTAGTCGATTGGGGTGGAATACGGTTTTGAAATTATTGAAATTTTTGACGTCTGTTGTATGACTTATTCTTGAAGATTTCAAACCGTTTATGTAAAAAGCGTAATTTTTAAAGATACGACAATTTGCCCAAAATTGAAAATTTCTCCTTTTTTATTTTAAACTTTCGGTTTCTCAAACTTATTGAGATATTGATTCAGATATTTAAATATCTCAATCAACTCTTATAGCTTCCAATAGTCACTGAAACACTGATCAAATTGATGCATCTTGATTCAACGTAAGTTTCTCTTTTAACGAGTTACAAGGTTCTGAAAATTGAAAATTGAAAAATCTTAATTTGGCGGTCTCTTCTAATTTACGAGAAATTTATCGATTATACGGCCAAAGTGAATTAAAATTTGTAATCAAGAAGGTCGAAGCTATGATAAAACAAACACTTTCTTGCATCTGATTGAGGAATAGCAATTTTGTTTTTTTTTTGAATTTCTATCGATTGAGGTACCTACTTCGAAAAAAAATCGAAAATATTGAAATTTTTGGCGTCGGCTTTATGACTTATTTTTGGAGATTTCGGACCATCTAACACGAATCTGTTTGTAGTTGTTATGTAAGTCGTGCTTCCCTAGTCAAATTGTGCATTTCATGAAAAGAATGTCCACTTCATGAAAAGGATATCCACTTCATGAAAAGAATTTTCCTTGCCCTCATCCTTTTCATGAAGTGCACATCCTTTTCATGAAATGCACAATTTCACTAAGTGAGCACGACATGTACATCACGTAATTTTGAAATTATGACGATTTGAACAGTTTTATTTTAGAAATTTTTTGAATTTCTATTGTTTGAAGTTAAAAAGATTCGTTCGTGCAGCATCATGACCGATAAGTGAGTCCATTTTATTTTCTAAGAAATTCAGATGGGTAGTCTGGTTTTCTTTATTACAAATCGGTTGAGTAAAAAAATTCACATTTTATGTAGGAGACTAACTGGAATGTTTGATGATAAAACTATTATGAAAGTCAAAGAAACTGGATATGTAACAAAACAAGTAACCGAGAATTTTGGATAAAGTTTCTCAGATGGCAGGTTATTCTATTACCGTTCATATCACTTGCATTCCAGACCTGACAAGATTCTACAAAATACCTTTTTATTTAAACACGAACTGTCGTCTTATGGGTTAATTTCAGCTCGAGTTGCACAAGGAGTGAAATATCGGTGTAAAATTTATGCTAATCCGACTTCGCCGGCTTTGCTCCGTTTCATAACTCTTAATTTTAACTCCTCATTTCACTGAGCCGCCCGATTTACATCGAATTAAGTCAAAGATGACAAATACTGGCGTAACTTGAAGTTTTTGTCACATGTCAAATTCGTTTCAATTTCGTAAATATCGGCGCTAAATTTAATCCGCGGCAACTTGCATTTTGCAACTGAAATTGAGCGTAACCGATTTGCGCTGCTCCGCCCACTTTGCCAGGCGTAAATCGAGCTGAAATTGATCCATTACAATGTACAAGGTTTTTAGCTTTATAAAAACAAGTTTTTTCTAATTAGGCATGTATTTACTAACTAGCAAGTATCATTATCACGCACACCGTATGCACATAGTCATATCTGACAAGTCTTAAAACCCAAATTTGAGTAGGCATTTCTTATTGGCATTTCTGATAAGCAAAATTAAAATGGAAAAAGCAATTTCTTCTGAAAAATTTATGTGATTACTACCGAATTGGTTGCAAAACATTAATAAATATTTTATGTATAATTGTAATATGAAGCTTGTTCATAATGTAATTTCTATCGAAATTTGAATATTGCATTCATATCATTTGGGCTCGCGTCCATTACCCAATTATCCATGTCCTTTCGTACCATTAGACCCTAGAGCAACGAGATGGGGTTAGTACATAAGTTACTATCAATTATTGCAAAGAAGAGTAGAAGAGAAAAAGTAAAAAATTATGAAGTAATATACAAAACTCCATGTTCTATGTTTACCCATATTTATTTTACCTAACCCTGACCAAGCAGGTTATCTCTGGTCACGCCTCACTGCGTAATGTTAATTTTGTAGCCGAGTATGAGGAATCAGGAAAACGTGACTAACGTGAAAACGTGAATAAAATTCTTGTTTCGTAATTTTTATAATGGGGTACTTGCTTAAAAAAATTGCTATTTTTAATCTTTAGATGTATACAAATAATTAAAAGAGGCTTTTCTCTTTCATATTTTCGTTAATATTTACAAATGGTGTTATTGATGACGTATCTGTCCCATATATCTAAGACTCACACCTATATTGGATGGATTTTCGTTTTGAGTGCGCCACATGTGTAAAGCGGACCTCCACACTTCTTTGTCTGATTCAACTGCTGGCGGCAGCTTGAGATTTGAGATTTTTGAGTGGCGCCATCATACGGTTTCTTTTAGAACTACGCCGCATCCGGGACACCTACGTCATAATCTCCCACTCCAGAAACAAATGAAAAAAATTCTGGGGCTAATATTAACTTTGTGAAAAAATTAAAAATAGGGGTCTAATGAAATCGCCTACATTTTTTAAATATTATATTTCCCAAACATGAGGCAAGTGCCCCATTATGGTTGAAATTAAGCTTCTTGGCGCTAAAGATTTTTTTTTGTGCGTCTCAGAATATAAATAGCAATTAAATCTTCTCGTTTTATTTCTTCAGGATCTCCAAGGAAAGAGATCTGGACATAGTAATTTTTGGGGCTACGGGCTTCACCGGCAAACATGCCATCCCCATAGTTCATAAACTAGCAAAGGCGAACGGACGCTCTTTGATCTGGGGCGTTGCCGGCCGTTCGGAAGCAAAACTTCGTGATGTCCTCAGTGAATGCGAACAGGAAGCAGGTTTGTAATTAAAAAAAAAATTGCAACAATTAAAATGTACATAACGCTTCCAATTTAAGGTGCGTCACTTCGCAACATTCCTGTTGTACTGGCCAATGTTGAAGATGAAGAAAGCTTAAAATCGATGGCCTCCAGAACTAAAATCGTCATCAACTGTTGCGGTCCATATCGTTTCTATGGCGAAGCCGTGGTTAAAGCTTGCGTAGAGCAGGGCGCCCATCATGTCGACGTTAGCGGAGAACCTCAATACATGGAAGGGATGCAGTTGAAGTATCATAAACTTGCCCAGGAGAAGGGAGTTTACATAGTCAGCGCTTGTGGATTTGACAGTATTCCTTGCGATTTGGGAGTTGCTTATTTGCAACAGCAATTTTCCGGGACTCTCAACTCAGTTGCAACTTTCCTGGAGGGAGGGGTGGAAGGACCACCGATCCCTGGACCCTCTCTTAACTACGGCACTTGGGAGTCCGCCGTTTATGGTTTGGCGCACGAAGACGAACTAAGGGGACTTCGCCGCCAACTCTATCCCGAACGTCTTCCCACATTCAAGCCCAAGCTGATAACCAGGTGATTAATCCAAAACGCGATATCGGTTGTTACTAAAATAATTTTACAGGAAATTGCCGCACAAATCCGACCTGGTTGAGGGATGGGTGATACCTTTCCTGGGTTCTGATCGTTCTGTAGTGCGACGGTCTCAACGCTACTTTTACGAGCACGAGAAGAAACGCCCAGTTCAAGTAGACACTTATTTTACTATCAAGTCCTTCTTCGGGCTTCTTACTCTTGCGTTCTTTGGTCTTATTTTTGGAATACTCGCTAAATTCGAGTTTGGTCGATCCTTGTTACTCAAGGTAAGAAAATAAATAAATTTAGCTCGTTTTTGACAAAATTTCTGTTGAAGTATCCGGAAAAGTTTAGCTGTGGCTACTTCAGTCGCGACGGTCCCCCAGAGGAAAAAATTAAGAAGACTTGGTTCAGTATCACTTTCTACGGTGAAGGGTGGAAGGAATCGTTGTCCGGACCTGATGACGAATACACTGCTCCTGTTGATAAAGCCATTGTGGGAAAGGTTAAAGGTCCGAATCCCGGTTATGGATCAACTTGCGTAGCTTTAGTTCTTGCTGGTATTATGGTTATCACTGAAACAGATAAGCTTCCCCCAGGTGGAGGAGTTTATTCGCCAGGAGCCGCGTTTGCTAAAACCTCCATTATTAAGCAGCTCCAGGAGAACGGTGTTTCTTTTGAAATTTTATATGAGAAAGATTTGGTTCCTGCCAAATATTAGTGGTTGGTTAGGAAGGGGCTTTAAACTCTATTTGGCACGCATTGTTTTAATATTTAAATGTGCCGTCTATTTTGTAGGTTATGTATTAAAAAAACTAAGTAACACTCCATACGCATTTAATTAGATTGTAATATTACTAATAAGACATAGATTTAACCGTCGAGACTGAGAGGTGCTACATTTATAGATTGGTAATTTTGTAGGGTGGCTCTATGTCCTTAATTATATTATATTGGATGGATATTTTTCTTATTTAATTACACTCTATAAAGTAATGCTACTTTGCTTTAATTAGTAATTGACACTACTTATTCCCTAGTACCGTTTCTCATACAAATGGAACATATATAGGGCGTCCAAAATAAAAATGTTATGCATTAGAATCTTTCTTATTTGAAGAGTGGCGACGACTTTGGTCAAATTACGCAAGGGAGACCACATATAGGAGTTATTTTAACAGAACAAGAATAATAACTTTGCCATACTTTGTTGTATTGAAATAAGTCTTAACAACTTTCTTATAATTTGACCAAATAAGTAAAATCACTGTGCTAACACACTGAATTTGTTGGATCATTACGTGAACAGGTCTATTTATTTTTAAAAATTAAAAAATTGCTACAAGTAGACATTATGAAAGCTTAAGGTAGTAACTACGTATAATTGATACAACTTTTATATAATTTCTAAAAATTATCTACATAAGACAGCAGAGATCTTTTTATTATTAGGTATGTGAAAGGGGCAAATAGTATAACTATTGTATAACCATGGTATAACTTATATACCGGGTGGCGCATAAGTAATTTCACACTGATCAACTTAACATAAGGAGTTTTTTAAATAATAAATTTAAGTAATTTACACGAATTTATATAATTTTATTTCTTTTTTCACAAAAGTGAATGTAAATTATTTGTATTTAAAACTCGAGCAGTGCAAAGTTACTTTTGCAGCATCTGGTATAGGTATAACTTTTTTTAGGGAAAAAATAAAAACCCAACATCTCGTAAACTTAACTTCTGTGATCTTAATAAAACGATATAGTTTGGATTTCTTATTTAAAATTAGAGCTAAAATTCGTCAGATTAATTTAGATCTTGTCTTTAATTTAGCAAAATTACGGAAAAATTTTGGTAAACATTGCGTTACCCTCAGCTAAAAAAGACATTTGACTTCAATTTCTAGATAGGTACCCGAAATCTGGAGCCTGTAAGAATATAATATGCATTGTCATGACATCTAACTAAATATCTAACTCAAGAGGTCATTTAGTGACGATTTGAGTTAGATATTTTCTCAAACTCAATTAAAATGCTTATTGTAGCATTTGTACAGAAAATTACTTCGATTTTAATAGAAACCATCCCCCTGAATTCAAAAATATTGGTCTTGATAAATAGTGTGACTTTGTCAAAAAGTCGATTTTTTGCAGCAACACTCCTTGACAGTGTTGGTGAATTCTCGTATAAAACAATTTGGTCGAACTGTATTCATTATTTCAATGTCCAATTCGTATTGCTTCAGTATTTCCATTGTGAGAATTTTAAAATCCACATTACGCCGCTCATGTAGAAATAATATAATCCGGACACCCTTGCACCGAAAATCCGAGGCATTAGAACGTGAAGATTCCGTAGAGTTTGGGGCGTGGGATTTGGAAATCCGGTACAGCATGTTGACGTATGAGGTTTTGTTAAAACTTAATCACATTAAAATTAAGCCCGGGGCATGGTTGGAATCACATGCAAATGTGCTGTTAGGATAGGTTAGGTGGTGGTCAGCGTAGTCAGCGAGACTTTCAACCGCCGCTACCGTCATGTAAAATTTGTAAATATTCACACATACTCTCACCCGCGCACAATTTTGCATATTCATGAGGCCGGGCCTCCCGGCCGCAAATATTAGTTATATTCTAATATGACAGGATCGTCACGGCAGCGCTAGCCAGCAACCGAATTTTCCGTTTAATAAATAAATAAGCCGTTTTTGCCCCATTCAATTAACATTGCTGCTAAGCACCAATTGATTGACCTCCACCACGAAATTAGGCGTTAAGACTGATGTCAGCATATTCACCGATGTTTTTACTTTAGCCCGAATTTTCAATTTTCAAATTTGAAAAAGAAATGAATCGGAGCCTGTAGCTTTCTCTACAATTTTTTTTGGAATTTTTATTATTTCTTTTTCTAAAAACTTATAACGTGCTATATTCATACTTACCTAAAAGTTTATAAAATCTAATAAAATAAATTTGAACCTCTGAGTAACTAATTCGTCTCACTTTGCCAGATAGGTTTCTGAGCACAGTCCTTTCCAATGTTAATTTCGACAATCTTGTACAGTGTTTCCTAAATAAAGAAAATAAGGGTAATATTCAAACCAAAAGAAAAAGGAATTCACATATGGACGTCAGGTTGAATTGGGTGCTGAATAATTAAATTTTTGAGTGGGTGATTCTTCGAACGCAAATTCACCCACGGGACAGTCTTCGTCATCAAACTCTATGTTAGTGACACTTTTGGGAACTGTGGACCGAATTATTATCCCAGCTTCGAGTAATTTGTTAGGAGTGGGAAGGATTGTATAATTTCCTTTATTATAAGTCACGGTGTTGTTTTTAATCAACGGGGAGTAGAGACTTGCCTAGGAAAATTATCGGACACAAAAACCCTCATTTCCGATAGGTGCGCGAGTGAATTATTGTAAGACGTCATCTCCCTCCCGAAGTTTTCCAATTTATAGCGCCTCTATAAATCACGAGCGGCTGAGGAAATAATATCATTATTATATTGTCGGTGGATGACGGCAAGTATTCGTTTTTGTAAAATTTATTTATGAGCTAATATTTAAAGCAAACAACCCGGGCCCGCGAAGATGATTAACTTGGCAATAAAAGTGAAATTTATGCCAGGAACGTAAATCCATCACCAAGTCGAAATTAATAAAAAAAATAATTAAACTCGCTGTTCACTCGTCGCATTTAAAATAAAAACTTCGGAACGCATTATGATGCACTTTCAAATTTGCGAAGAAATAAGCGAGACGCTACAGGATCCCGGGGGATGCAAAATTCTGAAACGATCGCGCTTCTTTCACTTTAATTTATTAGGAATATTATTTAAAGTAGCTGCGGTATTTGAAAATTGCCACCGCAAAGACCTATTTGTAATGCTAATGGAGGAAAAGTTGCCGTGAATCCCATCGGATTAAAATGTGGCAGCAGTGTAACGATCGTCTCTTTATTTTTTAAATACAAATATCAACATCTATGTCTCTACTGGAAATACTGCACGTTCAGATTGAAATGACTAGAACTATTTGTAATAATTCGACGTATACTTTGTCTAAGTTCTTCATTATGACTATTAAGTTTCGTTATCGGGTAAAGCTACCACTTCCAAAGCGGGGCTGCCAACTGACTCCAGATCAGTAGAACTCGACTCGTCAGTTGTCCTGCGAACTTTGGGTTTTGCATGGTTCATGTAATCAACCACCAACTCCAAACCAATAAGAGCCCGAAGATCCTTGACGCGCTTCTGCCGCTCCTCCTCCGTTTCGTTGCTGTTTTCACTTGGAGATTCCTCACGTTTAACGTTTTGTTGCCAATCAGAGACATTCTTGTAAATGTTTTCTATATTACTCATTATATACGTGGTCCCTGTTTTGTTAGAACTTTTGTCGAACCCCATAGATTTGACGTCAAACTTTTTTGATTCTTGTGCACCATGTTCCAGCTCAGAATTGCTCAAATTCATGGGACCATTGCGTAAATGCGGTACGGGAACGGAAAATGCTGAAGCATGGCGAGACTGTTTAAATACGTCTTTGGGAACTTGTTGCTCGCTAACTTCTGAACTCTCACGATTCAATTTAGTGTCAGTTTCCGTCTCTCTTTGGTTCTTTCTATCGTAAATATGGCCAGAAACCCGTAAATCGATGAAAAAATGCAAGGGGTCGATTCCGTAAGGAGCTGTGGGATAAAGGGGTGGATACCACATAGGTGGAGGCGGCGGCAGGATTAGGCCTGATGAGGAATCTTGGTTGTTATGTACAGGAAATATTGAGTTAAGTTGATCATGTGATGGCATATCCATTTTTCTTTCACTTAAGTTGCTATTGAAATTCATTGTCACTTTTGATGACTTATTGTCGTTATCAGCAATTTTGTCTGTGTCGCTATGCGATAGTTTTTCTGTTGTTAGTTCTAGCGGACTTTCAACGAGTTTATGCTCTGGAACGTAAGATGTCTTAAGTAACCAATCGTTGGTTGACTCGGGCTTGGGCGAAACTTTTTGAAAAGGGTCTGTACTTGTAGACGCCCAATGTCGTTTTCTACTTCTACGCGATTGTAGAGTTCCCGGTAATGTTCTTGTGGAGTGGTCGGTTTTGGCTTGGACAAAAGACCGAAGCATCTCGCTGAAGAAGTAGGTGTTTGGTAACAATGACATGTTGTAGAGGTAAGGTGGTGTTGCGGCTAACAAGCGGGACACCAGGTCAGTGTTTCGAAAATCTAAAGGTGACACTCTTGGTTTCGGAGGGCAAGGCAGATGTTCGTTGGCCGACGACATCTGTAAGAAAAAATACAAATTTAAGTTTTTTAAGTTAATTAATATCTTGTAATATAAATTTTGTTATACCTCGAAACTTTTTTTTTAAAAACGTTTAGTTAAAACAATGTCTTCCCTATAGGTAGAAGGATTAAAGGAGATTTGAGAAGAATATGGGTATTTTAACATAAAAACCTGGAATACTAGTTAACAATTGAGTGAAAATGATATTTTCTTTCAATAATTAACTCTTTCCGTACAAGTGCAGATTGCAGAAAGTTGACAAATGGTGAAGGAGCCGGGTGAAAACATTAATATAACAAATCATAAAAGATCAACAAATAAAGCTAGAAAATTGGTTATTTTTTTCTAAAGAGATTATAATCAGCTAAAAATTATTCAAGTGCCATCTTGACTTTAGAACTTATGATTTTTTTATGAAGTTTTTTTCAACCTGACAAGTTTCAAATGAGTTTAGAAACAAGTCAGAAATGTGCATTTGGAAAATATCTGGCTAGAAAGTCTTTGGAATTATTAACGGAGCTTTGAATTTTTTTATTTTGTCTTATTGAGAAATTTTTTTAGAAATTATTGAAAAATTGATGCAGAATACAGAAAGTCGACAAATGGTGAAGGAGTCGGGTGAAAATATTAATATAACATAATCATAAAATATTAATAAAAAAAGCTAGGAAATTGGTTATTTTTTTCTAAAGAGACTATAATTAGCTCTTTCCAGGCAGCTAAAAATTATTCAATTTTCACTTTGACTTTAAAACTTATGATTTTTTTTATGTAGTTCTTCAACCTGACAAGTTTTAAAAGAGTTTAGGAACAAGTCAAAAATGTTTATTTGGAAAATATCTAGCTTGAAAGTTTTTCGATTTATTAACGTTGTCTTAAATTTTGTCTATTTTGCTTCATCAGGAAATTTGTCTAGAAATTATTGAAAAATCGGTGTAGGTTACAAAAAATTGACAAATGGTGAAGGAGCCGGGTGAAAATATTAATATAACAAATCATAAAAGATCAATAAAAAAAGTTAAGAAATTGGTTATTTTTTTTTTTAAAGAGACTATAATTAGCTCTTCCTAAACAGCTAAAAATTATTCAAGTGCCACCTTGATCTCAGAACTTATGATTTTTTTTATGCAACTTTTCAACCTGATAAGTTTCAAATGAGTTTAGGAACAAGTTAAAAATGTGCATTTGGAAAATATCTGGCTAGAAAGTCTTTGGAATTATTAACGAAGCCTTGAATTTTATTTATTTTGTCTTATTAAGAAATTTTTCTAGACATTATTGAAAAATTGATGCAGAATACAGAAAGTCGACAAATGGTAAAGGAGCCGGGTGAAAATATTAATATAACAAATTATAAAAGATTAATAAAAAAGGCTAGGAAATTGGTAATTTTTTCCTAAGAAGACTATAATTAGCTCTTTCCAGGCAGCTAAAAATTATTCAATTGCCACCTTGACTTCAGAACTTATGATTTTTTTATGTAGTTCCTCAACCTGACAAGTTTTAAAAGAGTTTAGGAATAAGTCAAAACTGTTTATTGGGAAAATATCTAGCTAGAAAGTATTTGGAATTATTAACGTTGTCTTAAATTTTGTCTATTTTGCTTTATCAACAATTTTTTTTAGAAATTATTGAAAAATCGGTGTAGGTTACAAAAAATTGCCAAATGGTGAAGGAGCCGCGTGAAAATATTAATATAACAAATCATAAAAGATCAATAAAGAAAAGTTAGGAAATTGGTTAATTTTTTTTAAAGAGACTATAATTAGCTCTCCCAGACAGCTAAAAGTTATTCAAGTGCCACCTTGACGTCAGAACTTATGATGTTTTTATGAAGTTCTTTAATCTGACAAGTTTTAAAAGAGTTTAGGAACAAGTCAAAAATGTTTATTTGGAAAATATCTGGCTAGAAAGTCTTTGGAATTATTAACGAACTTTTAAATTTAATTTATTTTGTCTTATTAAGAAATTTTTCTAGAAATTATTAAAAAATTGATGCAAAATACAGAAAGTCGACATATGGTGAAAAAGCCGGGTGAAAATTTTAATGTAAAAAATCATAAAAAATCAACAGAAAAATTTAGTAAATTGGTAATTTTTTTTAAAAAGACTACAATTAGCTCTTTCCAGGCAGCTAAAAATTATTCAAATGCGACATTGACTTCAGAACTTATGATTTTTTTATGTAATTTCTCAAGCTGACAAGCTTGGAAAGAGTTAAAGAATAAGCCAAACATGTTTATTTGGAAAATAGAAAGTATTTCAAATTATTAACGTAATGTTGAACACTATTAGAAAGTTTTTTTTAGAAAACTATTAAAAAATTGGCACAAATTACAGAAAGTTTACAAATGGTGAAGAAGTCGGGTGAAAATTTTAATATAAAAAATCATAAAAAATCAACAAATAAAATTAGGAGATTGATAATTTTTTTCTAAAGATACTATAACTAGCTCTTTCCAGACAGTTAAAGATTATTCAAGTGCCACCTTGACTTCAAAACTTATGATTTTTTATGTAGCTCCTCAACCTGACAAGTTTTAAAAGAGTTTAGGAACAAGTCAAAAATACTTATTTGGAAAATATCTAGCTAGAAAGTATTTGGAATTCTTAACGTATTCTTGAATTTTGTTTATTTTGCGTTATTAGGAAATTTTTCTAGAAATTATTGAAGGTTATAGAAAGTTGACAAATGGTGAAGGAGCCGGGTGAAAATATTAATATAATAAATCATAAGAGAGCAACAAATAAAGTTAGGAAATTGGTTATTTTTTTCTAAATAGACTATAATTAGCTCTTTCCAGGCAGCTAAAAATTGCTCAAGTGCCACCTTGACTTCAGAACTTATGATTTTTTTAATGTAACTTTTCAACCTGACAAGTTTCAAATCAGCTTAGGAACAAGTCAAAAATGTTTATTTGGTTCAAATTATTAACGTAGATTTGAGTTTGGCTTATTTTACTTTATTAAAAAAAAAATTTGGAAATTATGGAACAAATTGTTTAAGTTACAGAAAGTCAATACGAGGTAGAAGATCATTAGGTGTTGAAATTCATAAAAAAATAATCTTAGGAATATAGTAATTTTTTGTTAAATTGTTTATGATTTTGGACACACATAAACTATTTCAGGCCGATACTTAATTTAGAACTTATTTTTTATGTAATCCCTTATTAACACGTTCCTTCACAAAGCTGAAATCCACCCTTTTTGTGAAATGTTTACTACAGAAAAATTAATTAAATCTGAACGTCACACTTGGAGGATATGAAGGTACATTAGATTAAAGTTTATGTCGTTCTCTACTTTTTTATTTATTAGAAGAAACCAGTTTTTCCAAGTAGGACGTTCCGGTCTAATTTATTTATAAGAAACGTCCCACAAAGAGGGCTGATTCAAGCTTAATCACCGATCTAGTGCCAGTCTAAACATCAACTACTTGAAACTCTTTAGTTGAAGTAAGGAAGTATTAGACGAACAGAATCCCTATAATTTGGCCAACAGTTGAAGGGTTGAAAAACAAAGCCAAGTGCGTGAGAGCCATACAGGTGGCACCAACAAGGAGGGTTTGGATATACTGTAATTTATCACAGGAGAACGAAAGAAACAATCTACAAGAGATTCACAAGTTATTGTTAAAATATTTTTTATTGCTAGGGTAGCTTTTTAGCGTTTCTTGAACCTTGGCGACAATATGGTCAATAGTCAATAGATATTTTTTAAGGATTACCATCAAATGTTTACTGTACATACCTACCTACTTCGATAAAATATTAGTTGATAAATAGTAATAATAATAATAATTTATTTAGTATTTTTTTTTTAATTATTAATAATGTTAAAACCTGAATCTTTTCTCGTCTACAATCGATACAAATTGGCAGGTTTTGATTAGAGATTCACATCTTTCCCCATTGCTCATAGACGTTCGATTGCAAGATTGGCGGGGTAAAATTACGAAACTATCGCCGAAGGGCGAAGTTTCAGATAACGAGGGAGATGGCGAAGTGCATCTATGGCGATGCCGATGGTGATTGTTTCCAAGCGTATTGTCTGAGGACGGTCTCGACATGCACAATACTCGTCTCGTCCATTGTGTCGGCGGTACACCACATCCCGATGGACTCCTATCGCCTTGCCACCGCCACTTCCGTGAACTCTGGACTCCGCGTCGGAAACGCGACCCCTTTGTTGTACAAATATAGGCTAATGAAATCGGGCTTTTCAGAGTTATCTACCACGAATAACACACTGGCCTTGTCTATTTCTTTTTAACGAACCCATTGTAACGGACATTGTAGCTGTGGGAGCTGGGCAGGGCAGGTGCCGCAATTGAATTTTCCGCAAAAAGCGGTGAGCGGCGCTTTATTAGTTTAAATCCTTTTTAACTCCGGCTGTGGAAGTGGAGGAAGTAAATCATCTCTCGCTGCCAGTGATTTCCTTATTGAGTGCGGTCTGTTCATGTAATTACGGAGAATTTCTAAGATAATCTGAGGTAGGAATTAAGCCATTTGCAGATTGAGACGCAATTAAATCATCCGTATTTGCAGTGCGGGTAATGCGGTCTTCGTGTCGTCCAAGAAAGGGTTGGGATTGCTGGAGCGAGCGAGTCGCACTTCGGCATGATTATTACACAATCCTCCCGCCTCAAATGTCTTGGGGTATGAGCAATGAGCATCACGGTGATTTATAACGATCGTATGACTCCGCTTACTGCCGCTACCATTCTTACGGAGGGCTGTTAATTACTCGGTCTCGTTTTTTCTCGCAACTTTCCCGGACTCCGGCAAACTTCCCGAAAATCACCAACAATGGAAATAAGAGTCGGACAAATTTTCGGATGTTTTCAGAGCAAATTAGGGGATTAGAAAAAGTAATTCAGAAATTCAGCATAAATAAGCATCGAAAAATTAACTTGTAAATTCTCCAGGCTATTTGCCGGGGAAACTTGGCAATTTATTTCCAACTTTGCCTGCCTTTTAAATGATAAGTAATTATTTTAAAATCTTGCCGAAATAATGACTTCGAGTCTGGAGTTTCTGAATGTAGTTGTCCAATTCAAGTCGTACCCATCTGGCGGGAAAAGTGCCCCTCCAAGTTTTTTGCCACTTAGCGTGAATAATCTGCTTTCAAAACGGATGCAATATTTGTATTTTCTGCAACTGTACGTTGTTTGTTCGGAGTTTGTTCCTGTTTGGAAGTTTGAGACGACGAAATTTACGAAGCTACTCTGGATAATATATTAGATAATTAAAAACAAATACCGAAGAAAGCCCAAGTTGCATCTGTCAAGTTCTGATCTACCCCCGGACACGAAACTTACCACCTTTAATTTGGTCGATTCCATAATAAAAATGGCCACTAACTCCGGTTCTATGCTAATAGACATTAGAGTGTAGTCACTGCATTATACTCTTTTTGTGGAAAACAACAGAAAATATTCTCTTCTTCCTCTCGTTCCTGCTGAAATCTACCTTGTATGATCATTATTGATCTTGCCAAGGAACGGATTATTATAGATAATTCTGCATGAACACATAAAAAGAATGGATCAAACAGGATAGCCCGCACGGCACTGGAGGGAAATCCGAGAGGACAACGCTCCCCTGGAAGACCACCAAAAAGATAGCAAGACAGTTGAAACTTGCTATCGTAGGAGAGGCAAGAGTAGATTGGTTGAAGAACAGATCCATGGAATTTCTGGAAGAGAAAAAAGAAGAAGGAGAAGAGATCACTCAAGAAGAAAGAGAACTAACTAATTTTGGCTTCAAAAGTTATCATGATGACATAATTGAAGATTAGGGATAACTGTTTTTACTAACAGTATTATAAGTTTTAGATATCTACCATGTGCAACAACTTGGATTGGGGAAACTATTTTCTTCATTATACTATAATTTGGTTCCCATCATTGGGTTGCTGTCCCTACTCTTGAGGTTGAAAAGAACAATATTGGGGAAGTGCCTTCTCGAGCTTCGGCCTCGCCCGATATCCACGTCGGTGGGGTAGGGATGAGGCGGCTAATAAGTAGGGAAGTGCGCGGCAGGTCCAGGTGTTTGAAGAGGGTATTCAAGACGCAATTGTCTTTGGAAAGATATTAAACAATGAAGTCGCCTTACAGAGACGATTTCAGTTCGAGAGCGAGGTAATGCTAAGCTGCTTACCGCCGCCATCGCATTTCCAGGGAGCGGTTTCTTGACAATTAAGCGACCGGTTATCCGCGACCGGCTTTGGCGGTCCGCACGTTAATACGTTGGTATGCACTAAACGCTCATCAAACTTAATAATCTTTTGTGGGCGAAGCTTTTGTACGATTCGGGAGCACCGCGCGCTCCCAGGTTTAGCGTCGGAACGTTTCCAGGACGCTTGCATTGTGCGACTCTTTTAGACTGGAAGAGCTTAGTGTAATTGCAAAGAAATATTTTTGGGCGCTCGGCGGTATCAGCTTCCAGCTTGTTTGCTTCTTTCGCTTGCCACTCTGACGAATCTTTGCATACAAATAAACCGCGGAATTTATTAAAGAGCACAATGGGGGTTTGCGAATTCACGAGGCAGACCGGCAAATTCACCACTGGCATCACACCCGGTTCCTTTCCACCGCGAAGATTATTCGGCACCGGCAGCATCGCAACTGCCTTAACCGCAACCAAGTTATCAGATGGAGGCCACAATAATTTATTTCATAACCGTGAACTTGACGCAGAAATAGAAATTAACGCTGGGCAATAAGTCAGCGGTCAGCGGTAGCCACAATTCTTAGGATTCACCCGGCGCATCCGCCATTTATACACAATGATGCAACCTGATTAAATTTATCTTATGTGTATTAGTAAAAAGTAGCAATATATTCTTAGACTAAGTATCTTAGTAACCACATGCTTACTAAGACTCTTTGTCCAAAATCATCTTGCCATATATTTTAACAGATTCTATTCTTGGCAATCTTTACACATTTGTGCAAAGGGTTTCACTTTTATCAAAAGCGTTCTACAAGTAAACAAGAGTCTCGTACCCAACATGATTTTAAAAAAGTGGGAGTTATATGACCTCCAAATGCAAGTTTGCACATTCCGGAAGCCGATTATTCCGAACAACGCAAAGGGTCAGGAAGACAACCACTGAGATAGATAAAATCAATGACGGTCTCGCAGGTTAAAACACAAGACCTTCTTTCTCTTCCATCTCAGTTGTTCAAAAATTTTTGATTAAAGATACTTGCAGACATGTACAAACTGAAGTGTGTAGAAGTCCCGCCAAGACTGAAACTTATGTTTCATCTTGGAGAAATGGGATAGAACTACTAAGAGGAACTGAAGATTAATATAACCGTTCAATGAAGGTGAGAAAAATACAGACTAGTTAAATTCTCCCTCACGACATTCTGCATTTCTCGATAAAGAAGTTAGCTGGACATGTGCCAGCCAGCAAAATATTTTTGAGAAAAATAGTCTTAATGGACTGTTATTTGCTTATTGACGCACATATGCAATAATTCTATGTCATCTCTCCCCAAGAAACGTGTAGGAAACTGGACGTTATAATAAAAACCTTTCTAGACATAGGAGAATCCCTTGACAACATATTTTTTGACTCTATCAGCAAGGAGACGTGGAATTGTTTAGCCAACAAGATGGGTCAACTAAATATATAAGCCATGATGGAATTCACGTCGAAAGAGGTGTCAGCAATCGTAGATTGGGGGAGTATTATCTTATCATCCTTTATCTGATGTCTGATGCTGGACAAACTTTGACACAATTGGTACAGGGAAAGTATACAGAAATATAGAAAAAATCTATCAACAAGTTGTGTTACCAATAGAGTGTAGAGCCCGCAACTAAGGGGATGTTACTACCCTTGGTGCACTTAGTAGTGAAAAATGAAGCACAGATAATAACTTGCAGTTTAGAAACAAAGGGAGTCAAAGGTATTTTAAGAAGAGAATACCCTAGCGAAGTCTTGCAGCATAGACCAAGGAGCAGACTACTTAACATACAGTCAAATAAAATCAGGATTAAGGAAACACATAACTAATAGGAAAAATGAAAGAATAAGAGTGGAATTTGTAGTTATCCCTTTACCTTCACTTAAGGAAAGAGTATGAATTTCTCAAGTAAAAACTTGGTATTCAAAGACAATTTTAGGTAAATGTCCACTTTACTTTACCTAAAGTAAATTTTAGTTATATTTAACGCTTATTGGTTTAACTGGTGGCCTTTTTGGGGTCCTCATGTTCCAAGTCGGGTTTTTAACTAAGCTGCTCCCCGATTTGGACTTCCCGGGGGCCCCCATGTTTGTGGGTTTTTCACAAGTATGAAAGCAGAGGAAAAGTCATTGAAAAGAGTTTTGAAAGCAACAGGATAAGGAACTTTATAAAAGAGAAAATATTTAAAACAAAAGAGGTCGAAGAAGTGCTCTGAAATATCGCAGAAGACATACATACTGCATCAGGAAAAATAAAGAGATAGTGATCATTTACTAAAAATATCACCAAAATACACCTTGATAAGCACTCAAGTTTTTCTTACTCTTTCCCTAAAAATGGCGGTGTAAATCAACTGTGAATACCAAATACTTAGGGAAAGTTAAAGTTAAGTGTAAGTTAATCTTAAGTAATAACTATAAATTTTACCCTAAGGCAATTGCATACATATGGTATACCCATTGGGGGATCTGAACTTCAAGTAGCACTGCAGTTGCAATAATACCCATAGAAGTCCCGAGGTGATACATTGGGAAGAGAATCTGCATCATTACTGAGCTAAGCTGATCTCTTACAGTAGACAAAGCATGCTTCATAATTATTATAAACATTGGTAGTGTATGATAATTACTGAAATTAGAAACAACTTGATAAAGTTTATCACAAGCTGCAACGATATTTTTTTCTATGTAACATAATTACATGGAGGTAGTTGCAATTTACAATTATTATTACTTTAGGCTTTTTTACAATAAAAGTTGTGGATATTTGTTGAAAGATAAGTGTGGTAGCGGGGCGGCAAGGCTATCTTTAAAATGCGAATCAAAATTTCAAATCTGCTTCAGACACGCTTGACGTATTAAATTAATTAGAACTGGGTTATTGTTTACATTGGGGTAAACGGCAGTTCGGATAAGACCAAGATTGAGACAATATGGAAGCGCGCATTAATTAAACATTGTTAGATTGTAATTAGTCTGACTGATGACTGTTTGCTCCATTGCTCGGCGTCACCGGCATCAGTTGAAACTTCCTTCGCACCCTCGCTCGTGAAACTCTTCTCGATTTAAGACGAATTATCGGTTTGTACACTCTTACGAGCTGAATCGAAAACAACACGACTTGCGAGCGCCTTTATCGTCCGCAATTAAAAGCCGAAATTAGCGAGATTGTGATTTTCCCGGACAAGTGCAGCGATCGTAAAACCGGCTAATAAACTTTGTTTCCATTAGTAATTTATTTGCATTCGACGGTCCCGTTTTATTAACGCATTATAAAGTTTAGTTGAGTTGATGTTAAAAGACAATCTGTCAAATTAAAGTTGGTCGTCAATAACATCGCGAAATCCGAGGAACGGCACGGAAATTGCCAGAGCTCGATTCTGGATGCAAATTGAGGAACATCTCCCCTAAATGATTTTAAAGTGAGCTTCTGGATTTAAAAGGTTTTTATTAGAATGGCGCTGAGACGTGAGTGTGTTTTCTTGTAAGCTTCAATGTACGTGCTTATGCATGCGTTGTCTTCTTGTCTGATTCTTTTAAATCTTGTTCTCCAGATTTGTGAAGGGTACATAATTTACACATGCGTTTCAATTTTAGAAGGTAGATCTCTACGGATTGGGTGCAAAAATAAGTTGTCGATTAGTAATAAACATACTTTTTAAGTTTTAAGGCAACCTAATTGCTTAAAAATCAAAACGCAGTTAGACTTCACAGAAGAATATTTTGATTTTTTGATATAATACCTACAAAAATTAATAGCTCAAAAATCTTTTACGACTCAGGTTTTGACTTGAAACAAAATGTACATATACAAATTAATTGAGCACTATATCCACAAACGTGAAAAAGGTTATAATATTTTTCTAAGAAAGTTTTCTTCTATAACCCCTCTAACTCTTCATGATTTTATTTGTTGTGATATGAAAGGGCTCTTTCAAAATTCAAACTTATTTCTAATGTTTTTCTATGGGCAACACACTATCAAACCACTTTCTCAATAAGTTAATACATTTTTAAATTTTTGTTTAAGATGTATACTACTACCATGTAAAGAATTCTGATTGTAGCAATAAAAAAAAAGTTAAAAATAATAATAAAATCGTTAATGTTAGTTAGGTGAATCGACGTCAGAAGAACTAATTAAGATAAGTTCCAATTTTTTTTTAATTTGGCACAAAATTTTTAGACATTTTTCGACATTTATCAGGGGTTGATACCTAAACCTACGAATATATTTCAAGGGGTGAAAAAATAATTTTGAACCAAAGTAAGATATTAATTTGCAAATAGGCATACCGACTCATTAAGCTTTTGAATGATCTATTTTGTAAAGAAGAGAAACGTGGGTAGAAAATAATAGTACATGCTTCGTAGGTGGATGCACAGCAGCGGGATCAATGTTCTTTGACGATACATGATCCGCTGCTATTCTGCTTTTCTGCCATTACAGCCGGGAAAATGTAAATGAAATTAAACATCCAGCATCCGGGCCTTTAAAACTATTTATTAAACCGTTAATATGCATGCACCGCCAAGTAATGAACGCGTTGCAATAGATATTGTATCGGATATTTTAATATTTAAATCAAAATCGCTTCGAGCTATTACCTTTGCGGCGGAAAAATTGAGCCTGTCATTGTTCACGGCATGTTTAACAAAACCTTTTTGCATCAACGATGCGGCAATGTTTGGGGAAAAAAAACTAATGAGAATTCCAGTTGGGGTGGTGATTGATATTATCGGCGGGTTTAGTAATAATGACACATCCCGGACGGCTTGCGGTCAGAAGCTCGGTGGGGTCACTACGACCTGGACCTCACATGTGCAACGACTTCCGCCAGTTGTGTTCAAACCGTTACCATTCACTCACCCTCACATAAGACACAACAGACTAACTATAATTGGTTTGAAAACAAGCGCCATTGGGGGAAACTAATGATGGTTTTATGTTGTTTCGTATTTTTAGAAGGCACCGGGGAACGTTAAACAACAGTGTCCGTATGTAAATACAAAGGCAAGGTTTGAGCAAATAGACAAGTAGGTACCGAAAAATACTCTGCGGAAATTTCGTCCCCTAAAAGAAGCAAAAATTGTGGCGGGTTTTATATTTTTTCGGGGTGACTTCTTTTTTACTGAAAATAAATATGGTATGGAGCTAGAAAGGATCCCCAGTTTCAGATCCTTTGGAAATTGCAAAGAATGAAGATCCGGAAGGAAATGTGAAAAAAGTAGCAGCAGAACCCTATAAAATATCTGGTAGGTACAACATTCCTAACTAAGAAGCATCTTGGAAGAAATTTTATGGGTCAATCAGAGTTGCAGAGTTCTTTTTTTCAACGTGTGTTCTGCTTAGTGGTAAGATCAGACAACCTTTTTATGTTTGAAGATATAAGAAGATCTAGAGGTTCTGTAAGATGTCAAGACATTATCTACACTACTACGCTACTTCTAAACTTCTAAATTTTGTTGTTGTGACACTACAAACAATCCGGTAATAAAAAAGGTTGTAGTCTATCAAAAATCGAAATACCAAGATAGTTCACTTGTTCAAGGAAAAAAGCTCAAAGTCATTGTCGCACGTCTATTAGCTTCAAATTGCACTTAATACTACTATGCACTTTGGAAGTTTGTGATAGTGATCATTGACCATTCACCAGTGGTGTTATTTGGGTGTCAAATTAAAGCATTGATTACGATTAACTCTTGGCTCCTGTACCATGTGAAATGCAGTCAAAAAATCTGTCATAAAAGCGTTCCACTTTTTGTTACGCATGCTTTTATATTGAGCGTTTTTAGATTACCGCGTAACATTTTTTTACTTCAGTACGTTAAGTATACGAGATTTCTAAGAAACTCGATTATTGCTTCATTCTGTTCTGTTGGCCACAGCTACATACCGCTTACATAATCTAAGTGTTAACTATTGCAAAAAAAGACTTCATTGAAGCAATTTTAAAGTTTGAAACTGCCGAAAAGATTTATAATAACGTTATAATTTTATCACTAGGAAGCCGACGGGACTAAAAATTTTAATGTTTTCTTGATTTTATTATTAATTATGCTTAACGTTGATGTTGTAAATACTCCACTAATAACAAGTTGATGGAAACTTTAAAAAATATAGCGTGCAATGTGCACCTTCAATTTTCTTTATTAGAAGTCAATGAGAAAGGAGAAGTAATAATTAGATATATTTAACGACTGTCTTATCTATTGTAATTTTCTAATGCCATTTGGCTTAATAGTAACGACAATTCCATCGTAGCAAGCAAATAATTTGAAGGAAGTCTAGATATCGAATTTACTGAATGTATTTATCTATCTCGTGATTAATATCTATTAAAAAATTAATTAAAGTTGAATGGTAACTATACTTAATGATATACTTGATATACTTAATGCAAAAATGTGCCAAAACTCAAAAGTGGAAAATTAAACTTTTTTCATGTAAAACTTAACTAAAGAGTTCATAATAATTATCGCTTGATGCAAACATAAATTTTCTTAATCATCAGGAGATAGAAATGTTCTATTATTTTAATAAGTACTTACATACATAGTTTTTAATAAAATATGCAAAATTTAAAAACTGCTGCAGATTTTAAACCAAAAAAGTTTTATGGATATTTTATTTGCCATTAATAGATTTCTAATTAGAAATGTATTTTAACCTTGTTTTTAAGTAGCAAAATACAACTTCTAGACTGTTAACTCAAAAGTTGCATGCAAGCGATCAACAAACTAACTGCGGCTTCGTTAAGACTTGTAAAATAAAATAAAATTCAACCAGCTTACACTTTTTTAATGAAAAGCCAACACATAATCTAGTTTTGACTCACCCTTCGTCAAAGAACTATTGAAAACACCGCCACTGTAACAGATAAGAGACGTCGCTCGCTTGAAAGTTGTTGGCGTCGCGACGGTGACAAAGAGACCACGTGCTGGCTCAGTGACAGCGCGGCACGCAATGAGGGGCGCTAAATATGATAATAATGATTGGGGTGGGGCGGGCATGCACGTGGGGCGGTCTCCACAGGTGACAGCACCCTTCTCGTCACTCACACGCCGCCACATACGTCTTCTTGCCTGAACCCAATCACCGCAACTTGCTACCCTCAACAACCATGTTTCGATGCACTCTCACCGATGCTCCCTGCCAGAAATCAATTTTTTGACAATAACATGTTATGATGTGAAAGTGTTAGAAGTTGGGGTCAATACCGGCGTTAAGAATGTTGAAGTATTATCCAAGAGATTTTTACGTTGCGCAAAATCTCCGGGTGTTATTGGTTTTCTACTTATGGTGTTTGCATTGATTGCTGGCATTAAGGAGAATTTGTGGACATGAACTCTATATGTTTGCCTCCCCAACTGAGATCTCGTGTGGCGAATTGCTAGAATCCAAGAATTTGTTAGGTTTTTCGAAGACGTCATCAGCCACAATGAACAGTGTTATCTCATTTACATATCGCATCACATGGCGTGGCAAGAAGCGGAGCAGATAGAGACGCGAGAAAGGGTAGGAGTAGGGGTGTTAGCTGATCATCATCCCAGCAATCTGCGCGGAGCACTCATGTCTCGTTCAACTGTCTATCAATCCCTACCCTCACCCTTAATTGTGCATGTATCATCTCTTTGACGGCGAAATTAATATTTTTCTAACCAAACGTTGGATCGATGCGATTTTTGTTGAGGGTTTTCGCTGATCTTGTGGAATATCGTAATAGTTCGTACTGAATATGTAAATAGTGCGAGGGCACACGTTGAAGTTGTGCTTCCTAAAAACTTGCACTGTCGACCAGTCAAGTGTGAAAATCAAGTGCTGGCCCCCTATCCTTACAACAAATATACCCACTCCCTCGCGCCGCAAAGGGAAATCAGATACACCGCGATTCCCAAAGGAGTCGAATATTCAATTGCGGCAAGCGTGACTGCAAATTGATTAGGTATTGACAATGATCCGAATCCTTCTCTACTTTTCGGACTTTTCGTTCGAATTAATTGCCGGTCGAATTCGCGCTGTGAAATCGGGGGTAAAACAGACAATTTGTGCAACGCTCCGTTATTTGGTTGCGTTGAAAGCTCATTAATCCGAATGGGAGTTCGATTTGAAAATTTAGGTACTGTACAAACTAATTTGGTTGCACAGTGCACCGGGAATAGAACTTTGTTAAATAATTGATACTTGATAAAACGATATGATGAAATCGCTGCCGCGACAAAAACAGCTCAGCGGTTTGTTGGTGAGTTATGGGTCGGAAAGTGCAACAATATCAATATAGGACGCGATCATTGTTGTCCGTGGGTGTTGTGCGGTATTATTGAATGTTGATTGGCAGGGTGCTGCTAGGGGGAGGGTTAATTCAGGACGAGATCTCATTTCATATTTGCGCGGATGTGAGGGTAGCGGACGTTGTAAGGGAGGAAAGGGCACACATCGCGATAATGAGCCCGTAAGGGGCATGTCACGCCGTCAATAACACTTGTGGTTTTATATATGTTACTGGGGAAATTATTACGTTTCTGGCCATTGTTAATGTCAAGGGTGACTAATCTGTTTAAGACCGGAACCAAATTACCCAGTTAGACCGTGTTTATTACGTCTATTCGCAACATCCTCCCCTAAACCGGCATTTCGGAATTCGGACAGTGGAGCTTTCAGTCTAGCGAGGAGGTAATTGTTGCATCTGTGGAAAGAGTAGCTGATATTAAATATGGGTGAAACTGATGGATTCCTCGCAAAGGGTAATTATCACTCAATGGAACATGCGGATAGAGACATCTTGATGCTTCCTGCCTCGCATAGCTAAAGTCTTTATTCCGCGTTAATTAACGTCAGTGATCCGGACGGGAGTGATCCTGTACGAATGCAGATGACACTCATTGCATTTCTCACACTCACACGCACCGGACTGGTCCGGGGGTGGCAGTGGTGGCGGGTGGCGGCGGCGCATCCTATTAATACTCCATCATACTCTCAAACGAGCTTTTAATGCGGAACATGCATTTTTCATTTCCTAGATTTCGCGGATATCATGGCTATGCCGTGCGGGCAAATAGAGCGGGCGCGAGCTCACAATTGACAGAACCTTATTGTGCGGCGCTCGCCGAATGGGCGACAGGGTGGGAGCGCTGAGAATGGGATGATTCGTTGCGATGTAAAAATCGCCCCCGAAGGGGTTGATGCGGCTATATTGAAATCAGAGCGCGCTCGAGCGATGTTTGCATGTTTCACCACAGCAGTTCGAACGTGCGGCGGTGGCGGTGACGGTGCTTCCAACCACCCCCTCAATGTTTTTGTTCTTGAAAACTACTTGTTTCCTGATGGATGATGCAGCATGAGCATTGCCGAACTATACATTGTTACGTCCCAGACTTGTTTTTGTAATTATTGTCATTATTTTAAAGATGCCGTCCATACAATCCCTAAATTATTACAAAAGCAGAAGGCTATTCCTTTTCTTTCTTTTATTAAAAACTCGAGCCCTGCCGATTTGAAAGACTGACAACCATGAATAGACACATTGAAGTTTCTAATGTGAGCCAAAAACTCTTTTAGATAAGTCCAATTTGCTATGTGTTCTATTTTAACTGATTTCAAACACTGACTAGTAACTTGTAATAAAAATATTGTTGAAAAAGATAAAAATCTTTGAATCGGAGAGAATGGTTGCGGTCTACCTACAGTATATTCCATTGTCGTAACTCTTACCACCGTTTTACGTTTTCTATACCATACAGTGTACCTATATGACGTAACAAGATAAGTAGGATTGTGGTAGTAAAGAATCTTTTACAAATCTACACAACGCATTGATTTAGAAAAATTGAAACTTAAATTAATCAGGGGTAGATACGATTTTTAGTCTCTTGACTTTATATTGCAAAGCGTTATGTTTCATCTTTATAAGAAAGACAGAGTGGAGGGTAGAAAGTTTATCCAATTTCTCTTGGAACTATGTAGGTGTGTCACCCCAAGGACTCATTTCGTCTAAAAAGTAGATATATGATCAATGAGATAGATCTCTTTTAATATTTCTTCAGATGTCGTAGGTAGTCTTCCAAAGTATCATGGCATTTACATAAAATGTGGCTTATTATGAGACGCGATGAAGAGTCACCATTTTATTTTGTTTTCGGCATGTTCTTTATTTTGTATTGTATTCTCATGCGTTAAGCACTGGAATGAGCATGTGAGTCACGACATTCTAATTTAAAGTCTATTTATTTTTAAGATTGTAGAGTTCCAAGGGTTTTTTGACTTCCTAGCCTTCCGAACTGCGATCAATAACATCTTTTGGATAAACCTTGCCTCTCATTATTGCCTCAAAGGCATAACCCTTTTGCCAAATTTACAATGACCTTGGAAGACCTTTTCTTCACTTCGTCAGGCAATAAACTTTCACTGACAAAGACGGAGTGAATTAGTCTACTGCTTGCTAGGGCGTCACAGTAACATAGTATCTGTTCTGAGATTTTTTCTTTCGATCCCCATGATCTGCATATCTCACTGTCCGTGCTTATCAGTTTTCTGAGGTGGTACCTTAGTGGGGAGTGTCCAGTGAGGCATTGTTCTGAGTCTCATTTTGTTCCTTGTCAGATCGAGAAGTCTTGGGGACTTCTTTGGCAAGTAGTCTATAAATTTGTTTGCTTGTTTTTGTACACGAATTTGTTTCAAGTATGCTATTTTAGCATTTGTTTCCCATCTATGAATTTTGGTTCTTCTGTGACTTTTGTTCAGCCCACAGAACGGTTTTGGTTCTATAGGTAAAGCCTTCGTGCTCCGTTTGGCTGGTTTGTCAGCTGTTTCATTTCTTTCAATATCTTGATGCCCTGACACCCACATACAATGACTTTGCTGCCTCTGCTCAGTTACTTCATATAGATTTACAAACAATTTTAGACTCAAAGCTATAGGCTTTTAATTGCTGCCTGGCTATCTGCTAGAATATAGATTTCCGCTTCCTTGAGGTTCCTTTGCTGGCACTTTCTTGCTTAGAAATGTATGGCAAGCATTTCAGCTTGCATAACTGTAGGGACATTGCCTAGGGCTATAATTTCTTTATACTCAGGCCCACATATTCCTATATACATGTCCCCTGTTTCAAGATAAAGCTTGCGCAAAAAAAGGCAGACAGGGGTGCACTAAGAACATATTTTCATCATGCAATGACCAAGCAAAGACGTCTCTATTTTACCTACCCCTTTAAACAAAAGCAGCAGACTGGATAAAAGAGAGCAAGTTGATGGGGCATGGGTCCTTATTGAGTTTCTTGAAAGCGTTTTGACTATAATGAATCCTTTTTCAAAAATGCAGTGGTCCAGTTTTCTTCTACTTGGCTAATAGACAGCAAAAAGCCTATCACGCCCAGTCTGTCACCTCTGGGTGTGCCGCCAGGATCAAACTTGGGATTCTTTTACTTTCGCCTTTTAGTCACCGACCCCAGATAGAAACTTTTGGGTCATCCCCAATCTTAGAATAAGTAAACACCCTATCATGCGTTGTCGTTATAACTTAATTAAGGACCGGAGTATCACTTTTAAAGTTATTCAACTCTATGTTTCATCTTTCATAAAAATGTTGAGGTTTATCGCTCTATCATCCAGAAGCTGCAAGGACTTTCAAAAATCGAACACCTGGATAGCAGATCGAAATAAAGAATACCTAGAGATGACATGTGCCACAGATAACGGATGGATGGAGTCTGACAAAAAAATTAAGAATGTGAAATGCGAGAAAATTGTTGGGCGATACGATTCAGAAACAGATGCAAATGTACATCTACATATAGATGACGAAGAAAGCGACTACGAACCCCTTTCTGAATTAGGTGCCGAAGCAATGGAGATCCTTGATTTTGAAAAAAATTAAATCGATGAGAAAGAAGTTGGAAATTGACTGTTGATAAAACTCAATTCAGAAAATAAGGCTTATTTACAATACTTTATAGGGATAATCGAAAGCATTGATCTAGAGACTGGAAATTCTACAGTAAAGTTTTTGCGAAGACGGTGCCTTCTAACCCCATCTCATGGCCTAATATAGAAGATATCTCTAAAGTTGACCTTGCAAATATCATTCGTGTTTACCTCCTCCCACCATTGAAGGAAGAGGCAAAATAAAGCTTAATTAAGTTAATTTTTATGGCTACAATATCAATTAGGTAGCTGTACTAATTGTTCTTAAAAAATATTATCTTTGTTCACTTTATATATGTTTCAGTTCTATATGTTCCTAACAAGCTAAGAATTAAAACTTTATTGTTCATTTCTAACACCAACATTCATTTTTTCTTTCCATTGGGCTTCATGGACATTCCAGTTAAAATTCATTATCTTCAAAACCAATAGATCAATTTACATGTGACAAAGACCAAAAATTCTGCGAAATTCTGAGTTAGTTCTAAATATACTGTGGTGCACTTGTTCCAGATATGAGGTAAGTTTACACATTCCCTTAAAAATTTGGGAGAAAAATAATTACAATTGTGTTGTGTTGTTTAAACAATGTTTAAACACGGAATGTGATGCACCACGATAAAAACAATATACATGCAAAACAATTAGCTTTTAATATTATTCTGAAGGATTTTAGTAAAGATACAATTTAAATTTTGCTCTTTGGTAGATGCATTTACCACACTTTACCCTAGTTTTAAAAATAGGTTTCATCCAGAGAGAGGTTTTTATTACCAGCTGTTACTCTACCTATCGATTTGAATTCTCTGAGCTTGAGCCTAGATGGATAATCATCAAAATGTTCTCAGCTTAGCGTTCGAATCAAAATCACTAAAAGGATAACGAGAAGGATAATTTTTTTCCGTGTTTGAAACCTTTCAAAATCAAATACTTAATACTAGGTACTCTTTCACTAGCCACTGCTATAATTACCTTGTCGTCAAATTAGCCAAAGATTTAAATTTTTAGGACAAAGAGTAAAATAGTCTACTACATACTAGAAAGTTGAGTCAATATTGTCCTCACTGTTATGTTCGGGAGGCACAAATCAATAAAAAAAGAATTAAATCTTAGAATGACACAGTTTACCAAATTTTATTGTTACTTTTCGAACATTAAAGGCATTCTTAGGAGCTTTAGGAGGTGGTATAGCCTTAGATCTGGCTCTCGCTCTTCGAGGAATAGGATCTCAATTATTGTTTCAACTTTTTTGATCTTATTTTTAGTCACAGAAGGAGAAAATGCTGGTAAAATCTGAACTTGAGTACTTAATTTGATCTCGTACCAGTTCTTGTTTTAGCGACTGGTTGAGATTAGGTTGAATCTAGGTATTGTCAATACAATGTGCTAACAATCTTAATAGAAAAACAAACAGTTTTTTTCGCAACAACTTGCAAATGGTGCCCAATGGCTAATTCAATTATCGCATTTTTGTGTATGTTTTTCGTTAAAGGGCTGCACGACAAAAACTGAATAGGGGTTGGTTGCACGAAAATTTGAAAAAAGTGAAATTATGCTATTTGCATCGTGTCACTGCGCAGTAGCGCAATACGCGGCAAATCTCAGAAGTCACTGAATTGACAAGTGACAGTGGACAGTGGACCACTTCCCACCACTTCTTTCTTCGCCGCTTCACCCTCTTGTCAGCACAGATTTGGGGAGGTTTAATACAATGGCAGCCAGAATTTTGAAAAGTATCGTAAGTCATAATTATTATTTTCTTGTTTTCCGATTATTCTCATCACCTCTCCATCTTTTAACCTGCATGGTTTTTACCACTCCATTATGAGGAGTTTGCTTAAAGGGTCCTAAATACCTCGGCCTGAATCGGCCATTTTGCACGTCTAGGCAAGCTTTTCATCCCTCATAGGGCAGCAATTTCTCCACAAATCTCCAAAGTAGTAAGTAACGTTATGTAACTCCGGGTATGACATTTCGGTGTGAGGTTATGTCACATGCCATATAGCAATTCTGGAAATTTCAGAGCGCTTCAAGATCTGCGGGGGCGCGACTTTATAGCAGCGATGTGAAAAAATGCACGCTTATCCCAGGAGACGGAATTGGGCCGGAAATCTCGGCCGCAGTGCAGAAAATTTTTACCACCGCTAAAGTTCCCATCGAATGGGAATCTGTTGATGTAACGCCGGTCAAAGTATTGAGAAACAACGCCAAATAAGAAAGAGAGTACAATTTGTGCGTTTTCAGGGACCCGATGGCAAATTTGGAATTCCCCAGAACGCCATCGATTCAGTGAACCGCAACAAAGTGGGACTTAAGGGCCCTTTGATGACCCCAATCGGCAAAGGGCACAGATCTCTTAATTTGGCGCTGAGAAAGGAATTTAACTTATACGCGAATGTTAGGCCTTGCCGCAGTTTGGAGGGGTACTATTTAAAAAAAAAAATATTCTCTATTTGAATTAATTGGTTTTCAGTTATAAAACACTTTACGATCACGTGGACGTGATCACTATTAGGGAGAACACTGAAGGAGAGTATTCAGGCATTGAGCACGAAATTGTTGATGGCGTTGTGCAAAGTATCAAACTCATTACTGAAGATGCTTCAAAACGCGTTGCCGAGTTCGCCTTCCAGTACACAAAGGAAAATAACAGGCGCAAAGTTACGGCCGTTCACAAGGCGAACATTATGTAAGTTCTATTTTCAAAAGGGTTATCACCACAAATGCCACAATCACTATTGATAAGGATGCCGCAACTTTACTAATATTACCAATTAATTGTTATTTGCAGTATTAAAAGTTACAAAACAACAAATTTTGCCCTGACTCGAAATTAAAAGTAGATCTTTCTTTAGATGCAAGAGACAATTAAAAGATTTTTATTTATTTTTCAACGCTTATTGGGAGCTTGTTACAATTTCTTTTAATTGTTATATTGCCAAAACTTTTGTAACCACTGTTGAAAATTTTGCACCCTCAAGTGCTGAATTCAAATGGCACTTCCCAATCTCCAACACATTGGCACCATTTCCGCCCATTACTAGTTCAGACCCAGAATTCGGCTGCAGCCATTGGACAAGTGTTCTTCCATGTAGTTGAGTGACAGGTATCAATGCCTTAAAGAGTTTCTTTGCAGATAGTTGATTAGTTAGTTTTTTCTTTTTTAATAAATTTGCGGTAAATTTGCCAGTTCATGTAATGATTTTCAGGCGCATGTCCGACGGGCTTTTCCTGCGGTGTTGCCGAGAAATGGCCGAAAAATATCCCGACGTGAAGTTCGAAGAGAAGTACCTCGACACCGTTTGTCTCAATATGGTGCAGGATCCGACTCAATACGACGTTTTGGTCATGCCAAATTTGTACGGCGACATTCTCTCAGATATGTGCGCCGGTTTGGTGGGAGGTTTGGGACTCACGCCGTCCGGCAACATCGGCATTAACGGCGCTCTATTCGAATCAGTACGTCAAAGCGCGTTGTTGTTGATGATAATTGTGTTTAAATGAAATAAATTTTGTGCAGGTTCACGGCACCGCTCCTGATATCGCCGGGAAGGATTTAGCCAACCCCACTGCTCTCCTACTGTCTGCCGTGATGATGCTCAAATACATGGGTCTGAACAAGCATGCGGATATCATTGAACAGGCCTGCTACGCAACCATCAAGGAAGCCAAATTTTTAACAGGTGATCTGGGTGGTAAAGCCAAGTGTTCAGAGTTTACCAACGCGATTTGCGAAAAAGTCGCCGCTTCGTCTTAAACAATATTAGCTAATTGTAGATATTGAGTGCCCAAGTGTAAATATAATACAGTAGACCTCGGTTACAACGAAACTCAAAATCTGTTGGTTATATCCGAAGTTGGCAAGACAAAAGGGTTTAAAAAAGTCTCCATTATGTAAAAAATAAGTATTAAACAATTAAAACAAACGCAATTGTAAACATGACACTGCTAGACTTAAATATCCGCTATTTTTGGCTGAACTGTTTCTCAACATGTAGAATTCTATCTCGAATTGCCACGAGTTTAGGTAACCCCTAATATTACCTTGTTATATAAGGAAAAATGGCAGTTTGCTATGGCTGAGGACGTTATACCCGAGGTGTCCTGTAGCTGGTTTGTATAGCGTCAAATATTTTTTTTATTTGATCTGTACATATAGCGTAGTTCCTAACGTTTTATTTATTGCTTATATTTATTTTGACGATATTGATATTTTGTGCAGTATTAGTTAATCAAAGACGTCCTGACAGTAACCAATGAAATTTGCCAATTGTGATTTTTTTAACACTTTTGTTAATACATACCTATAACGGACTTATTTTGTAGTTGCATAGTTGCAAATCACGGAATAATTTTTAACTTTAGAAATTTCAATAAAATTACTTGAATTAAGATTATACAAATGGGCATATTAAGAAGTTCGAAGTGTGAATTCATCTTTAATAAATGATACAACATATGGAATTCTTTTCATTTAGTAATTGACGCATTTGATATCCTTTTCCATTAGAAAACTTTTGTTTATCTTTTTTTAAAGAGTAATTGCTATGGAATGTATTATAACGATTTTAATTCATCATATTTGATTAAAAAAATTATTTATTTAGTAGATCTTAAGAAACTAGAATATTTTTGATAAATTGTTGAATTTATTTAATTAAGTAAATTATTAAATTAATAAATTTAAATATAAAATTTTTCTTTTTGTAATAAAGATTGCTGTTAATAGTTCGTTAGCGGTCTGATAGATGGCGGCGCATCAACCAACGTCAGCTGCTGCTGTCAAAATTTAGAAGTAAACACTTTTGGTCACCAGAAGTGGCCGCGTAATTCTAGTACGTTGAATAGTTTTAGCAAAAATTCTAGTGCCGTAATCACGAGTTTTTGAAAGTCATCTGGTCCTTCGCCCAGTTCACTGTTTTTTTCTCCGTGTTTTGATCTGTCCGCTAAAGCTCTATTTTGTTTTATTGCGTCATGACATTCAGACCTTGACGTACCATCAAGGTTCTACAGGGAAGGCTTATACAAAATTACGTTTTGTGTCTGCATGCTATCAGTAGATGACGATAGTAGAGGAAAGGAAAACAGCTATTTTTGACCGAAAAATTCGCGGTGATGACTAGTGTACGTTGCGGCCTTTTTACAGTGGGGAAACTCGCTTTAGCTGTCCGGTCAACAAAACTTCAACATGGTAAGTTTCACCCCTATCACGTCTCCTCTTCTTGTTCTGGTATTGACACCCCTGTTAAGATTTTAATTAACATATCGTTGGTATTTTGTTATTGTTGATTAGTGCAGAGATCCACAATTTTCTAAAACTAGATTAGCGGCTTAACCAGGAAAATAACATCTATAATATGATTATAAATTGATTTAAGATAAGAAAGTAGACGCTACGCCACTACGTGATTTTTAATATTTTTTTTACTTAGGCTTAGGCCTGCCTAGGCCGGCATTAGGACCAGGGTTGCCAGCTGTCAATAATTAAAATAAAGGCGCTAAATTCAAATACAATTTGCAAAATATACTTCTTAAACTAATAAATTTGTTCAAACTCTCCACTCCACAAAAAACGTGGAAAAAATATAAACACTACAGGTGGTCATAAGTATCTTTTTACCACTGGTTCCCCCAAAATCGCCACAAATAATGATTTATGGTAGGGTGTACTAGACGGGTGCATTAGCTTGTAATTAGTCTCTCCTTTCCAGAAGACCCTGGGGTAACTGTTTTATAGACTCCAGGATATTTATGACGTAAACTTTATGTTGTAAGCTCGAAATCATTAATATCTATTTTTACACGATTTTTCTGGTTGAGTTAGAAAAAAATTTGAAGGTATATGTTACTATTTTTTTTGTTTACCGCTGTGCTGCAAGCAACAACATATTGCTATTATCCGTATAGAAACAAATATCGAAAATTGGTTATAATACTCCATGAGGTCGTTCGGCGTCTTTCATTTATATTATTTTTGGGTTGATACAACTCCTCCCCTGTATAGTTTAATAATTTTTGGAACATACAAATCCACAGGAGAATCAGGAGATGATCCAGATTCAATTTTGCCGATGTTAGCCGGACGCACAATGTGCATGAGTGAGGAATGTCAATTCGTTGACAATGTAAAGCTCTCATACGATTATTAATAGCAAATAATAATTTTTAAGCACGAGTATTTGCCAAATACGCCATTTGTGGGGGCAGTTGCACAATTATTCGCTTCTGTCCTTGGAAATACATACCAATCCACAATAATTATTGGTGCACTTGCCAAGCAGACGTAGAGGGGTCTCGGCTTTGAAAAGATTCATTAACAGCAAGAACGTGACTAATGAATTTTTAAAAATAATTTGATAGTTAATAAGTGACCCATAATAAGTTATACGACTAATAACCGTATTTGATTATTACTTATACTCAGCATTTTTAGTAGGTTTTTGGTTATGTTTGCCAAATTTGTGATTTTTTTTGAACTCTTCATTTGGCCAACTTTTCTTGGCACCTTTCAGTTGGTTTTATCATTATAAATCCATGGACTGCATTCAATTTCTTTTGTGGCGTTTAAAAAATCGAAGATTAGGGTTGCACACACCGAGCGGTAAAGGCACCACAATTCATTGTGCCATGGTAAATTTTTTAAAAACCAAAGTTAAATTTTAGTTTTTTTATTTTACTGAAAAGATATAAAGTTGCGATAACTCTAATGTGTTTTTAATAATAATCTGGTTTGGAATATCTTCAGAAGGAAATAAAATTTTCCCCAAAATTGGTGATAAATTTTGAATGATGTTCGAATAACTTGACTGCTCGATTTGGATCAGCACTGCCCAAATAGATTTTACTAAATGAAAAAACGTAAAATTTGCTTCAGTTTCAGAAAACTCTTCCACGACAGAATTGATTGTCGTGTCTACATGGTGCTTCGTCAGTGCAACAGGGAAAACAACAGTGATCTCATAAACGTCACTCAAAGACTGCGCATTTTTAACTGAAACGTACCTAATCACCTCTTCTTTCTTTAAAGTTTTAGATATTTTTGAAACTTACGTTTGGAAATCAAACACTTTCCTTAAGAGACAAACAAATCGTTGTCAAAAGTGTCAAATGAAGAAATGTAATATTGTCATTCACATTAACACTTGTATGAAAAGTTGATAATAATAATGTGCGAAGTCTGCGCGAATGTCTGAAAATAATGGAACCCATGGTCAGTTCCAATGTCGTCGGTACTTTCATTCACAAACATGTCTCACAACCTCGGAATCACTTGTGGAGTTATACAGAATGCTTCCTAAATACTGTCTCAAGCCATGTACGACATACAAACACCCTGTCCCTGTCCATATCAACCCTTATACAAAATACTCTGGTTTTTGTAGTACCCTACACCTCCTATAAGGTCACCCACGATCATCTTGACCTTTTGCGTTAAGCCTTGTTGTGAGTTGTATATTATCCATTTGGTTTTGCAATCATTTGAGTTGGTATGATCGGTGCCAATGTCAGCTACTTGAACGACCCAGATCTACGTTGTCAATGACCGAACCGAGGTCTTCAACCATTACTGACCTTGCTCTTCCAAATTCTTACAATTATCTTGACGTTTTGATTGAATGGAAGTATTTTGGAAAATAAAGCCGGACGTTAAGGCAACGCTTTCGGGTCGTAAACGAGAACATCACAACAACCGTGAATATTTACATTTGCCACAATTAAAATTGATGACTACGAAATTTTATTGTGAGGGTCAATGACAGTTAACCTTTAGTTCATATTATTTGGTTTGAAGCGGTAATTCTAGAAGATCCGGTCCTTTTTTTTTGACGATATAGTTTTTGGCCGCCACTGACAGTCGTCAAGCACCAAATTTGTCTTCATGTTCAATTATTCTGGATGATTCCGTACTTGCACCTTCAAATTCAATTACCTACAACATTTTGCAATATTAAAATTGATTTTATTGAATATAGTTTTTAAACTGTAATCTATGTTTAATAATAAAATTTAAAAAAAAAGTGAGCGCCCAACGTGGGGCTCGAACCCACGACCCTGAGATTAAGAGTCTCATGCTCTACCGACTGAGCTAGCCGGGCTGTACGTATCCAAGAAGTCATGGCCATATACAAAGGTAGGATGAGATTAATTTTAAAATTCAGACATTTTTGAAAATTTTGGAGAAATATATTCGAAGATATAACTGTCAGTAGCGCACCCAGCGTATCAAAGACATAAATCTAAAAGGGAGGTTAAAACACGAATTGATGCACGACCTTGGACGCCACTGACAGTCGTCAACCGGCAAATGCGTCTTCACGTTCAACTGTTCTGGATGACTTTACACTTGCATCTTAAAACTCTATTACCTAATACATTTTGAATATTAAAGTTTGACTTTATTAAATATAGCTTTTAAACAATCGATGTTTAATAATAAAATTTAAAAAAAAGTGAGCGCCCAACGTGGGGCTCGAACCCACGACCCTGAGATTAAGAGTCTCATGCTCTACCGACTGAGGTAGCCGGGCTGTACGTGTCGTAGAAGACACGGCCGTACAAAAAAAAGGATGAGGTTAATTTTAAAATTCTGACGTTTGAAAAATTTGATGTATACGAAGATATAACTGTCAGTGGGGCACGTAGCGTACCAAAGACAACTGAGACAAATCTAAAAGACAGATTAAAACACGAATTGATACACGAGCAAATCAACTTGGACGCTACTGACAGTCGTCAACCGCCAAATGCGGTTTCACGTTCAACTATTTTGGATGACTCTACACTTGCACCTTAAAACTCTTTTACCTAAAACATTTTGCATCATTAAAGTTTGATTTAATGAAATAGATTCTAAACTGTAATCTATGTTTAATAATAAAATTTAAAAAAAAGTGAGCGCCCAACGTGGGGCTCGAACCCACGACCCTGAGATTAAGAGTCTCATGCTCTACCGACTGAGCTAGCCGGGCTGTACGTATCCAGGAATACATGACGATAGAAAAAACAAGAATGAGATTAATTTTAAAATCCAAGCATTTCTGAAGATTTTGAAAAATTATATTCAAAATTAATGCCTTCAGTCGCAGTGCACTCACCATTGGCACAACTTGTTTCTTACACGTACTGATAATGTTAGTTGTGTTTCCGGCATCTCGCATACATGCCAGGAACATAACCTGAATGGCAAGGATGATTACGAAAAATTGCAGATCATTGTTTTTAGCATTCGAAGAATGTCGAATTCTTGTCAAAAATACGATAATAAGCATAAAAGCGGTTAGAACACGAACAGAGAGCAAGTAATGCCTTTAGCCCCACTGACAGTTATCAACCGTCAAATTCGTGTCCAAGGCAAACAAATGATAGAAAATTTTCATTACCATAACCAGTTGGTTTTGCTGACGTTACGTTCATTCGTTCTAGCAGATGAGTCTGCAGAACGCTACTGTTCACATTATTTTAATTAATTTAATGGCCGAAAGAAAAACAAGTACCTCGAAATTGTATACCAAAGTAGCAATGTAGGCTGTACGTTTATCTATCCAGATACTACTATTTATGGATCAGAAAACTGTACAATATCTATCAATCACCAAAAATTAGCATTAAGTAGGTATAAATTTGTTTATTTTCGGCAAATTTTCATTCAAAATGAACAAGATTTTCTCAAATCTTCATTTAATAATAACTTTATACCTTGCGGTTGCTGCCCTAATTCAGTTATGATACTCATTTTAAAGGTCACTAATCTGATTTGATTTATTTAGGTATTTTATCGGCCATCTACAACAAACAAACTTCGCCGGTCACCAAGTCCCTGTCTACCTACGTGGTGCTTCTAAAATCCGCCGGTGCCGGTGAACCACCGGCACAACCGCCATCGAAGGATGCGGGAACCAGCAGTAATGGTGGTGGCAAAAACAAAAACACCCTTTCTTGTCCGAAATGCGGCGATCCCTGTACTCACGTCGAAACGTTCGTTAGTTCAACTAGGTTTGTTAAATGCGAGAAATGTCACCATTTCTTCGTGGTACTCAGCGAGGTGGATAGCAAAAAGAAAGAGGGCGTCGACTCCAAAACTGGGTTCTTCAGAAAGCCGCCACCGCCGCCCAAGAAGATTTACGACTACCTCAACAGGCACGTGGTCGGGCAAGAATATGCCAAAAAGGTGGGTTTTAACAAAATTGGCAGTACCTACTCGGTAATTTAAGTCAGATTAATGAATGGTCTACTGGTATGGGGTAACTAATATCAAAAATACTTTTCTGGGATTGAAATTTAGTTCCAGCATGTACCAGGTTAATTAATTAACTTTGTGGTTAAAATGTCTTAATATATGTACAGGGTATTTTAACGAGAACCGCCGGTGCCTAATTGCGTATTTCCAATGGAGTTAAAAATTTGAAATTTGGCAGAAATAAACTATAATTAATGCACTGCAAGATGACACCGTTTACCTAGTAAATTTACGGTTAACCACATTAGATTTTGTGATGATCCTTGTACTGCAAAGATCTTTGAGTAGGTACCGCTATTAAGTCATAAAAAATAACCGAACCGTTTAAGCGTCATTGTCATGAAATTTGACTGCTTCAATAAAGCAGTCGTGTCATAAATTCGTTAAAATCCCGCGAACTTATTAAAAACACAATTAGCGATACTTCAACAACAAATTTCAATTTTTTTTGCAACAGGAACGTATACCTGACGGTATTACGAACATAATAATAATAAAGAAATATATTGAAAATTTCTGAAAAAGCACTTTATGACGTCCAGACGGCGCATGGAATTAATTATGGACCAAACAATTACGCCACGTTGTAGCGCATTAATTAAAGTTTATTTCTGCCAAATTTCAAACGAGGATCCCGTCTGCCAGAAAAATCGACATCAAGCAATTTTACGTCACCATGTATCCTATAAGTATGTTTTGTTTTTTTAACTAAACAGAGATAAGGTGATTTGATTTTATCGTACATAACAACCCATATGTTTATACATAGATTAGCATATTACCAAGTTCTAATAATATTTTTTTGTTTGGTAATTCAACTTCTCACTAAATTTTCTAGAATTTTACGAGCTCTTCTAGGTGATAAAATTTGTTCCGACTGCAAACGAAATATGCATAAAATTCTTCATGATTCCGTTTTTAATTGTTCCACATTAGATGTGCTAGAGGTGTTTGCTTCCAAATTTATTTTGACGCTCGGAATTTTTCCAAATACATATTCTTAATTGTTGTAACAGCTCACTACCAAAACGTACAAAGGTCTAATCTGACGATTGTTGTTCAATTGTTGACAGTTTGCTGCATATTTAATTTTTTAACCATATAAGCGTTGAAATACCTTGCTCAACTCGATTATTATTTTACTTAAATTTGCCAAACCTTTGTTTTTTTCGTGTTTAGTATACAGTTATTTTTTATAGTTCAATTAACATTTTATACTAATCTTAACCTTAGATCTTACATTGTTAACGTTTTCAAAAACATCCTCTAAAAATTTGAAACACATCAACATTGTCTATAAATTTTGCATAAAATTATTTATCATTTGCACAACATTTCATTGCTCAACATGGCATTCTAATGATGTTTTAGGATGGTTTCCAAAAAAAACAGCACAAAAAGCGAAGAGTGGAAATTGTAAACAATTACCGAAAGTTACTCTTGAAGTACATAAGGCATGCTTAACATTTTTATCTTGGACACACTGTATGTACATGTACAGCGTGGGGCAAATGTGTCGCAACACCTGAATTCTGGCTAAACTATGAGTTCGATTAAAAAATATTTTTAACAAAAGTTTTTGTAGTACATATTTTAACTTTACAAGAGCTATCCAATTCTTCGAGATATGACGCCATTGGCGGTTTTGTTAAATGGATCACTCTGTATATTTTTGCAGTTTTGGCTACACTTTTTTGTCTAACATAATGATCTAGGGTTTGGTGGGTGTGCGACTTGTGGTTTTTTAAATATTAAATAAAATAATAATATAAAAAATATTAAATATTTATTAGTTTATGAAAATAAAATTTGTTATGTAGGTATTACAAAATATCGCACATTTTAATATTTAAAAAAAAGAAAAAATAAATGGTCAAACTGAAGACTTTCATCAGTTTGACAATATCCTAATCGATCAACGAGTTCTTTTAAGTTTTGAATAGCATTCTGTGATATTATTTTATTTAATATTTAAAAAACCACCAAACCTTACATCATTATACTAGACGGAAAATGCAAAATATACAGAGTGATCCATTAAAAAAAACGCCGATAACATATCTCAAAAAATAGGGTAGTTTTTGGAAACTAAATAAAGTAAAAATACTACAAAAACTGAGGGTATTTATAACTTATAGTTTAGCCAGAAATCAGGTGTTTTGACACATTTGCTCCACCCTGTATAATAAACGTTGTCGTAATCAAGAAGTCGAAAATTTTAGCTCGGCGCTACCTAGTATCGTTGATTGAAGTAATCACCGCCAGTATGTACAGTTACCGGCATTGAACAAGCCCAGGGTAAAGTGAAATTCATTCCAACATACATACATTAACGGCACATTAGCTTTATGCAACTTCAACGTTTAATTCTTAGTAATGGCCCAATAGTGTTTTATAGAAATATTTCTTTAGGTCTTATCCGTGGCTGTGTATAACCATTACAAACGCATATACAACAATAACCCCAACGGCCAAAACGGGAACACCCCCCGACAAGACATTGCTGTAATGGAGCAAGGTCCTCACCACAACCTCACACATCGAGGTACGTTTCCGCCCTAGTACTTAGTATTCACGTAAATACTTACGACGTTTTGTTACAACTGTGATTTGATTTTGTACCAACTACTGTGCAGATCTTCTTCATATCACAGGACTGGGACCCAACACGATGGGATCAAATTTCCACTCCCACGAGTCTAACCGAGGACAGGCAACAACTGGTTCTGACATCCTAGAACGCGCCACGCACGAACTGAAGTTGGAGAAAAGCAACATTTTACTTCTGGGTCCTACCGGTTCTGGTATTTTTTTTTTTCTGAAGTCGCATTTACTTTTTATGCTCATCGTGGCAATGGTTTTAGGTAAAACTCTTCTTGCTCAAACTATAGCGCAATGTTTGGATGTACCCTTTGCTATTTGCGATTGTACAACTTTGACGCAAGCCGGGTATGTCGGTGAAGACATCGAAAGTGTTATCGGTAAATTGCTGCAAGACGCCGGATTTAGTGTAGATAGGGCGCAAATTGGGATAGTGTTCCTGGACGAAGTTGACAAAATTGGAGCTGTTCCCGGAATACATCAATTGAGGGATGTTGGAGGTATTACTTATTGGTTTATTGGATTTTGGCAGTAGCTTGACAAATATTGTAAATGTTGCAGGAGAGGGTGTACAACAAGGTATGTTGAAGATGCTGGAAGGTACCACAGTTAATGTACCTGAAAGGAATTCGCCTCGTAAACTTCGCGGCGAAACGATCCAAGTTGACACCACCAATATTTTGTTTGTTGCTAGTGGTGCCTACAACGGACTAGAACGTCTCATTCAAAGACGTAATAACGAAAATGTAAGCGTTTTTAGAAAAATTGAGAAATTAGTATTAAATTAATCGCAATATTAGTATCTAGGATTCGGAGCTCCGGTTTCGGCCAGTCAAGGTAGGAGAGCCGTATCCCAACAAGCAGCACTGTATCAAGCTTCTCAAACTGCCGAAGAGGAGAATGCGGAAAAGGATGCCGCACTTAGACAAGTACAAGCTAGAGATCTCATTGATTTTGGAATGATTCCAGTACGTATTTTTTGCAGTTTTAATTATAGTTGACGATTGACGATTAAATTCGACTGATATTACTATTTATAGCAATCTTGTTGCATGATCACGGTAAATGTCCAAGTCCCCTACTGGATTAGCTCCGCTCATTATCTTCAAGCGCTGTAAATTTTGCAAACAAACTCGAACGCTATCTTCAGAAGAAACAAATACCTAATCTGCGAATAAATATTTCAGCTGTTGTCATTAGCACATTACTTGAACCTACTAACTAATGAGTACTTCCTACTTAAAAAATCTGACCTCTACTGGATAAACGTGGACCAATTGTGCTGTAAACTGTAACTGTTTCGAAACTCTATAGCTAACTGACCCTGGGGTCGGAATCGCGAGGTTGATGAATTGCCCAAACTCTTGAGAAATTGCGAATAATATCGTGATCAATTATTTAGTGACTGTCGGAGCCCCAATATAAGCTATTGTTGACGTTCTGTTGTCTTTTTCCAGGAATTCGTTGGAAGATTCCCGGTGTTAGTTCCGTTTCATAGTTTAAATAAGAGCATGCTAGTCAGGATTTTAACTGAGCCCCAAAACGCTCTGTTGCCGCAGTACCAACGTTTGCTGGCGATGGACCAGTGCGAATTAACGTTTGCACCTGAGGCCCTGGACGCTATATCTGGTTTAGCCATGGAGCGAAAGACGGGAGCTCGAGGTCTTCGGGCGATAATGGTCAGTATAATGAGCTCCACGTGGAATTGGAGGTTTTATTTGTTTTTTGGTTTGGACAGGAGTCTCTGCTTCTGGAACCAATGTTTGAAGTGCCTGGATCAGAAATTTCAGGGGTGCATGTGACCGAAGAATACGTTAGGGGAAAGGAAGGGCCGGTCTATGAGAAAAAAGCAGAGAGTGCAGATAATGCCGATGATGATGATTTAAATACTTCAATTAGGATAAAGCAATGAAATGCGCCTAATCCCAAACAGTAACTGATTGGTGATTTATTACAAGTCTTGGAATGATTTGTTAAAGTTCTGAGCAATAATAAATTGAGGTGTATTTGATACTATTTAAATTTTTGTTTAAATAAATCAATCAACATAGGAAATGTTTTAGGCAGGTGCTGTTGGCTTTTTTGATAAATATAACGTGATTTTTTTAGTGTAGATAGTTCCTGTGCACCGAACTTGTGGTATATTCTAATTATTGTAAATAGGTACGTAAGTTAGGTTTTGTCTTTAATATGATTTTATTGATAATAAAGATTGTTTCTTATGGTTGGGTATTCATGTATGCTAAACCCACTTGTCGCAGTTCTTTATCTTCTTGAAGAAAATCTTGAACAAGCAGTTCTCTAATTTTCTTCTTTCTTGCCTTAATTTTTTTTTAATGGAAGTGTAGGTCATAATCATGGTTAGTTACATACCTTAATGTTATTTTGAGCTATAACATTGACTTCATGTCTTATTTGTAAGTACAACGGATTCAAGCCTATGTGCAATTTAGGGTTAATAAGCATGTTCTGATTGGCATTAAATTGCATGACCTTATCATTTCTGTAAGAAGTTGTTAGGAATTTGTCCTATTAAATCAAGTACTTACATTTTTTGGAGTATATCAGGTTTCATTACCGCAGGATTCATTTTTGTAAAAAGTTAAAGTACTGATTATAAAGTTGTGTCAAAAGTTATTATGTAATTGACACAAACAATAAATGGTTCACTGTTTGAGAGGTCTTGACTGAAGTAAATTAGCTTTTAAAAAAATGTTATGTTGATTAAATCTATCTCAAATTAAGTTTGACTGGATTAAGATTGGCCTACTGCACATGCGTGTTGATGCCTTATTTGAGACTCAGACATGGAAGTTTACTTGACTCGAATTCTGGTTGGTTGGTAGCATAAAAAGTAGAAATTAGGTTTGGTAATTTTTTTAATATACTATCTTCACTAGGAACAGTGCTACAATTTCAATGCAATTATCAGACATTTACAACAATAGGTATATATTATCTGATCTTTTGTTCATACAATATCTTCTTGGCGTGTTGTTGGCTAGTATCTTTCAAAAGCGATACGGTGACTTGACCGAAATTATAAATATAGAAATAAGGCGATACAATTATATTTATCTTCTATTTACTTGGATTCAGATGTAATTGTTTAAAATTATAATCAGGTACCCCTTAAAAGTAGTGCACTTATTATAACACATTTAGCGGGCGTCTAATAGTGGATCACTGTCGCATTTGTCTAATCTACTATTAGCTTAAACTTTTAATGAGAGAGTTCCAGTTTAGAAACAACAGTAGAACAAAACAATGTTGACTATTTATTTAATTTTGGAAATTTTTTGGAACTCCTTGAGAGTTGAAGCAACTTTTTATTTTAATATCATGCTATTTAAAGGTCAATTGAGTTCAGAATTAAAATATCCTTTTTTCCATAGCTTTACTGAAATCTGCCACCACCCGCCCCAATCGTGCTCTATATTTTGAGTTCGGACTGAAAATGGCGTCCAAAAACTGGGCATTGGTCACAAAACTAAAAACACTGTCAGCGAGAGCCATCGATTCGTTTGTGAAGTGGTCGGTCACCATCCCTACAAGACTATTACGGGTCTTTTCCAAAGTCGAAACTAAGTAAATGCGATCGTAGGTGTATTGAATTTCGTAGAACGAAGTCATCGTCATTGCAGCAACTCGAAGTTTAGCTTTGCACTTCTTAGCCAGCTTCCGTTCTTCACTCGACAACTGACCATTTTGATGCAAAGTGTTTAGTTTGATAACTACTACAGTTATGTTCTCAATCAAGTTCTCCGCGTCCTTCTCATTTTTACACTGAAAGAAAACGAAACAAATTTTGCAAAAAATAAAGTTTATACATACTTAATTATTTAAATTAGATAACAATTATTATGAAGTATATTATGTAACTCACGTATTGCTTAGCGAGTTGGTATAAATTATCTAGCAACGACGCCGTGGTATCATCTAAAAACGCTACTTCAGGTACATTCTTGGTTGCCATCGGTTGGAAACTATATTCTTGTCACTGGTAATTGATTTAAAAGCACATCTGTTTGAGAATGGAGATCGACAATTCCTTCATAGTGTGAGGCATTTCATTAAATAATGTAAAAAACTGGAAGACCGGTAAACTATTCAGTACACAGCACAACTCTCATGCCTGTTATACTGTAATAGGGTAAAGCTACACTGATGCAAAATATAAGGCGATTATCCAAGCGCGGGGATTCAGAATGTAATGAACCGAAAGCTGAAAGGTTTTAATAAAGTATTAATAGATTTGTGCCCTACGTAGGGGAGCAGTATTACGTAGATCAAGCTGGAAGGGTCAAACTTCTTGACACTGCTTCTGATTCTATATATATTATATCTAATTTGGTAACAGCAGAAAGTTTTGTTACATCACGTAGCTCAGACTTATTCCAGAAAACTATTTACTAATCAAATCAATGAGAAAAGTTAATACAATAATTTAGATCAAAATTTGTTTTGCAGACCGACTCTACAATTGTCAATAAAGCAGTTAGAATTAAAATTATACCCAAACTTTCGTAGGCTTCATAGGGAGTCCGGAACTACTCCGGGACTTTTCAGTAATTATGAAAGTGTAGACTTTTCACCCTCCTGGATCGATATAAACTGAATTACAGAGTTTTTTCTATGCCGAAGTTGTTAATTGCATAAAGGAGCATTGAGGACATTAACGCTTACACTGCAGAATAAGATTTGAAAGTTACTCACTCCACGCGCAATGATTTAGCCCAATGCGACATGTATACATTTGGAGCAGCTAGATTTTATTGGGTATATCTATGTAGATATGTCTGGAGCAGTCAGTTGCTAATTTCAAAAATTCCTGTAAAAAGTACCAGGACTGTACTCTTGAAATCTAGAGGATCGATAGTCAGTTGGTAATGTGTACGTTAAAAAAACTCAGTAGGTATGTACAGGGTGGGGCAATAGTGCGTCCGATTTCGACAGCTTGAGTTTTATAATAGCTAGAAATTTGATTTTAAAACCCAAATAAACTAGAAAAAAAATTTATAACCGGAAATTATTTTTGAACATACAGGGTGAGCCAAGACGATTATACAGAGGTAAGTGAATTTTTTTTAATGGAATGTTATTTGTAAAAAGAAATTTTTTGGAGCCTTTTCCTAGATTCTTTTTATTCCAATATTATTACTGACTATTTCCAAATCACTTACTGTGGAGACCGGCCCTGGCACCCGGTGACTTCACTCGATAATGTTGTTACGTATTAGTTCCCTAAGAAATGTAAACACATTTTTTGTAATTTAGCGATAAGGATTTAGTTTGATCGCGGTGCTTGCGGATAGCACATTACAAATAAAGGATTCTCATTACGTACTTGAGCATCTCTGCTTTATTGTTGCAGAAATAAATAACTTGCAATGTAGTGCTGTGTAGTGAAGTGACTAATGGTAGATGACTGCGACAGGTGTTGCCACTAAGGGTAAAATATTTATTTATTAAGTTTTATAATCGAAATTATTTCAAAGAATTGAGGATTGAAATTAACTTGTCAAATGTTGATTTCAGTAAGTCCCAACTACAATGGCGAAGGAGAAGGATGGATGGGATGGTGAGCATAACATCCTTTAGTTTTGCAGTCGATTGAAGATTCACGGTGAGTCGTTTCAATTCTTCACTTACCATATAAGAGGCAGCTAAAATTACTCTTTTGAAGCACAAGCTTCTCTTTTACTGAAGAAATAATTTTTTTTAAGCCTTATACAGGTTGTCCCGAGAAAAGCGTGCAATACTTTACATACAGTTTCTACGATAGAAAACGCAAAAAATGAGTCGATAAACTTGCGATGAAAAATCTTTCTTAAGAGCGTTCCACAGCTAGCGAGTCCCAGCCCTGTGCATCGCATGGCAGGCAAGTGTTCGACCCAAAATTGTCTCCGCATCGATCTGCAAAATAGCTCCGACCATTTACTACTCCCCATGAGTTGTTTCTTTCAAGCCTCGGTAGAGGTCGCGCTTATCAGCCGAAAAAATTCCAATTACAAAAAAAAAAATTAAATAATATCTGGGAATTGAAATTGCATTCTGATTGCACTGAAACACATATAGAACGTCTTACTTTGACGGGACATAGCGTTTTGCTGATTTTATTAAAATTATATTTCCTACTTTTCTTGCTAATAAAATTTTTAAAGTTTTAACAAAATCCCGGCAAAGATTGATCCTTTTTTTATGCATGTTCAAAATCTCATGTAAATACCTTTTCAAATAACGAAGTAATTCGATCGTTTGCCAAGAGCGACAGGCCCTTAAAGGTGGATCGCTGTGAATGGTTTTTATTGAATATCTTCAAAGCCGTCAGTGGTAACATAAAGAGATTTTGCACAACCATTATTCTTTTTGTGCGTAACCAGTTGAGATAGAAATTATTTGAAAACTAAAACTAAGCGGTCCCAAATGGAGGGGTCGCGGGGTTTAAAATAACGCCAAATTTCTTGAGTGTCTGTCTAATTTCTAGTTTTTGGTTGTAAATTATTGAATTTCCAAGTATTCCACATAATAAAGGTACTCTTGTTCAGTACCGATAGGATGCACCGTTTTTGAATAAAATTTTGAATAAAATTGATTTCAATGTTTTGATTGCATGGTACAAATTTCGAATTAGAATAAATTTTTAATTAATATTGTATTTTTCAGTTTTCGAATTAAAGTTTCCAAAAGTTCTATTAGTTAATTTAATTTATAATATAATTTTTCAAAAGTAAAAACGATTCAAAGACATCTCACAGACCTTTCCTAACTAGTTGTTAAATCATCATTGAACAATCCCGTTTTTTGAATATCAAAGATCGATAATGGGGTACTTGCCTCATGTTTGGGAAATATAATATTTAGAAAATGTAGGCGATTTCATTAGACCCGTATTTTTTTAACTGGTTCTAGGGTCAATATTACGCCCAGAATTAATTTTTTAATTTTTGGGGTGGGAAATTTGTGTAGTTATTAAAAAAATCGTATGATGGCGCTTTACTCAGATTCCTTATAAATCGAATGATAAACCGCTGTACACATGTGGAGCCCTCTGCTAGCAGCGCAGCATAGTAGCTAAAAACAAGAGTCTATTCAATATAGGTGTGAGTCTTGGATACGGGGATCCAATACGTAATCTAAAACAAAAATTGCAAATATTTACAAAAATATGAAATAAAAAAATGGGAAAAAAATATTTAAGCCTCTTTTAGTTATTTGCATGCATCTAGAGAATAAAAAGTGCAATATTTTTTTTAGGCAAGTACCCCATTGCGAAGACAACGAATTCCACAAGTCAAAGAACCTACTTGCTGACGACCAGTTTTGACAGCCCGGACGTTTGTCGGAAGTCAGCAGGTTTGGTGGGGGTTAACAAATATCCATTATCAATCATTGCTTATACAATTGAAATAATCAACATTTTAGTAGTTTCTGTTATAATGTTAAGTTTGTTTTTATATATATTTGTAAGAATTATTAATTAAATTGAGATTGTTAGACGTTGTAGCACTAAAATACCCATTTCCAGTACCACTTGCCCAAGCCTACAAACTTGGAACGTGAGGCTGCGTTCCGGTGGTACTTACATCCTATACCTACTCATCACCAGTACCACTTCCGCAAATGCCATTGTTTGAACAAAAAAAAAATTACTACATCCAAGTGGTTTGGAAATAGTAACAATATTGGAGTGAAAAGGGTCTAGGAAAAGACTCCAAAAAACCTGTTTTTACAAACAACATTCCATTTAAAAAAATGCTACTTGTTTTTGTATAATTGTCTTGACTCACCCTGTATGTTCAGAAATAATTTCCGATTATAGATTTTTTTTTTAGTTTATTTGCATTTTAAATTAAGTTTCTAGCTATCATAGAACTCAAGCTGTCGAAGTCGGAAGCACTATTGCCCCACCCTGTATACGTCTAGAGCAGCGTAAGGGTTAAAAAAATGTAAATGGAATCCGAGCCAAACGAAAAATCGTCAACAGCGTTGCTGCTTACACGATGTAAAGTTGTGACGTGTTCTTGGAGTTAACAGAGCTTAAACATTAATTCAAATAAAGCAAGATTTACAACTTTCTCTAAAATCATAAAAGTTTTGTTGATCAAGTTTATTAACGCTAATGCTGCATAGGATCGATTGGAGAGGAATAATCCACAGACGTTATTAAAAAAACTCTTGTAGAGGATATTATGAATATTTATTAATTATATTCAGATTTGAATGCATCAAATAACTAAATATGCATAAACATTGAAAACATAATATACACCTCGTTACATTTTATTAAAATCTAATGCTCGCAGATGTAATAATAATCGAAAAATATTGAAATATTGTACTGAAACTTGAACTAATTTTGAAAAAAAACAGAACTTTTTGAAACTCATCTTTTACTGATGAACAAGAATTAGTCAAGATTTAACTGAGTTAATCGACACTTAATGCCTACACAATAAATAATACTATACAACAATACAAAATTATCAAATGACTCTTATGACTAGCAGGAAATGAATAGAAGTGGGATTATGTTACAAAGTGTTTGCGTTATTGTCTCATCTATGCTGTTTTAACTGTATTTAGAAATGTACGCACAATCAGTTAGGCTTATGAAACATTTTTGTAGGTACTTTTTATTACTTTACATTTCTTGGTGCAAAAATATCTTATTTTTACAAATACAGTATCATCAAAAAGTGTAAATAAAAGATATGTCAATAATATAATATGTAATGTACACATATCGTGTCAGTTAAGATAAGAGTGAATCAATGCGATTTGCACATTTGAAAGGTGGATTTGATTTTCTTAATATTGCAGAAATCTTCTCTCAAGAATTGCTCACTACCTAAAAGTGCTTTAAGTAAGCGAAAAATTGTTGCAAATTGCAGCCTTACGTTTGCGATATTGGCAAAAGCTGTCTAATATCTGTTTAAGAGTTTTTTTTTTTAACAGAACCGTAACTCCATGGCCGAGTTTCTCATTATTAGGCTCCATGAGCATCACTTGTCTGTTCTAACTGAAAAAGTAAAAGTAGAAAGAAATATCGCAAGAAGTGATGTGTTTAATTTGAGCCACATACGTGATTGTTAGTGTTTGCTTATAGAGATCTAAGTACGTTATCTGCCACGAACCGAAAAGGCGTCCGACGAAAAACCGTGCAACAATAACCATTTAACTTCAACATTCAACACGTAAACCTTCCAATGATCAACAACTAAAACGAAATCACATACAATCTAAATCACAACAGAACCGAGTTCTGACACTAAAGATCCCCGCTCTCGATGGCTCGATTGAGGTCACCCACCACCCGTCCCAAACTCTCCCTGTATTCCGAGTTCGGCTTGAATATGGCGTCAAGGAACTGTTCATTGGAAAAGAAATTAAAAACACTATCGATACGCGACAGCGATTTATCAGTTAGATGCTTGGACACGATGGACTGGAGGCACTTGTGGGACTCCCCTAGCGCTGACGTCAAGTAGTTACGGTCGTAGCTGAAGTCAACCTCGTAGAACGATATGATGGTCATGCCGGCCAAGCGGAATTTATTCTTGAACCTTTCTGCTTGCTTGAATTCTTCGGCGGAGAACTGGTTGTTTCTGTGCAAGACACCGAGTTTGATGACGACTTTTATTATGTTTTTGACAAGTTTCTCGGCCTCCTTCTTGTTGCCGGACTGAAAAAGGAAAAGCAATTATTGGTGATGGAAGTCCAAAAACGCCAATACTCACGTATTGCTTGGCAAGACGGTATAAGTTGTCGAGTAGAGAGGCGGTTGTGTCATCTATGAAGGCTCTAACGACGTTCTTGCCTGCCATTCTCGACAGGATCTTCTTCTGGGCACGCAAGCCGATATCGCGCGCCCTGAACGCGCTCTCGCTCATGACTGCAACATTATTCACCCCCTCAATTTCACATGCAATAACTAGGTAACCGAAACTGTTTTAAGTAGTACGTAAATCTTTATAATAAATTTAAGCAGTATTTCTGAATAAATTAACGGGACATGAGTTTTATCTATTTTTTATGTTTTAAATACGTTTGTCGCTAGTGCGTTAACAATGTCTCAGTGAGCGTTTTTAAAACTGAAAGGATATCCTTTAGAAACGATAAGCGGGGAATCATAAGGTTCAAACGAGAACGTTTGGAAGGAGATAAGATAAAATATAAGCTGTAAAAAATTATTCAACACTTTTGTTCGGGTTGAGTTGTGGGCTTTTGTGGGCTTTGCCCACAATGATCATCTAGCATTAAACTAAAAATGTGACAACCGAAAAAAATGCCGCTCAAATTAATGCCGACTTGGGAATGGAAGGACTTATGCTGAAGTTTACAAAATGTATACACTAGAATGTGTATCCAAAAGTGTGGAAACATTATTTTTTAAATAAATAAACACGCAAAAATTTTTGTTATATCGTTCTAAGAAAGATTTATGTGATGCACGTGTGGGACATGAAATTGGAAATTTAAGTGATGAAGACCGGCAACATATCAAAGGGGAAAAGAGGAACCCAGACACGAGAAGACTAGGAATAAAGTAGGAAGTAAAATTAATAGAAATTGGACCTTTTGCCTAACGGCGAAATTGCAAGATATTAAACCAGCTCAAGTTGTTGCAAGGGACTATCAAACAAAACTTGCAGTTAGGGGTTTGATTTAGAAATTATTGTTTTTCGTACAGCAGCAAAATAAGGCCGATTTGGTTTTGCACTTAATTAAGTCACTTACACATCCATACAATCTCATAGCATTGACTAAAAAATTAGTTCAAAGAGATGAAAACTATAATAATAAAAAATACAAATCCTAGTCTCCGTAGTACTTGGATAGAAAAAACTGTTGAATTTATTATGGGCTGCTCTAGACTGTATAGTAATTTATAACTCAGCATGATACCTGTATAATTAATATCAATACCAATTTATTACTGTGTTATCGTTAGTTGCTTTTAATTTTTCTGTCATGCCAACCCTTAGGACTTAATTCAAATCAAAAGACAATAACAAAATTATTTTATTGGGTAACGATAACTAAACTAAATAAATAATAAAATAAAAATCTTACCTGAGTCCAGCATTAAGCCTGGGGTAAAAAAATAGGGTTCAAAAAGTCCTATAAAATTAAAAAGAAATATTAAAATAAAAGTAATGCTTTTGGGCAAATGAGAAAAAAGTAAAGATGCCAAGGAAAACAAGCTCACTTACAGAGGCAGTTGCTGCATTCCGTGGCGATGCACTGATATATGAGCCAGCTCTCGAGTTCCACCATTGTAGTCATTTTGCAAAACAAGTTAATGTGTGTTTTAGATCATCTGGAACAAACATGTAGTTGAACTTTCACCACCAAAAGCAAATTTAAGGAAGTAAAGGAAGAATATTGATTTATGAAAAGATCTGACTGCCACCAGTTACAATGTAAGACTCTCGTTTCGAGGCCCTCATCTCTGTCGTGAACAACATTACTTGTTTAAAGAAGACGGTTTAAGAAATGGGCCACACATGATCGATGATGACCAGTGACAACACTATAATTTTTGAATGAAATTAATGATTAACAATTATTGTTCAAACGTCGTTGATAAAATTTGTATATTAGCGGAAGAAATAATCTCACAATCTATGGTTACATTGCCAAAAATTAGTAACTATCTAACGAGTTTTGTGAATATACATAAAGTCATTAATTGATGGTAACAAGTATTTGACGCAAATTGAAATGTTAATTCTATACTTTATTTTTCTCAAATGAATACCGTAAAAAATCAAAATGCTGGACTATATTTGGTGCATGGCTGGGCCAGAGAAAAATAACTTTGTTTAAGACAAAAGTATAAAAACACATAAATACAAAAAACACACACTTAGAACCAAAATCGGATTTCTTATTTTAGGGACATCAAACTGTCGGAACCTCTTTCAAAGAAACTTAGCAAAAACCTAGTATTACAAATAAACTAATGATGTTAACAACTGCTAATCAACGTAAATGTTTAGTATTCGTTATCTACATTTGTAACTCAAACACATTTGTTTGGCTTGGAAAATGGTACAAACGTCGCTAAAATGTATTTTCAGGATCCTAATTAGCTCCCTGCTTTATCCACTTAAAGATAAGAAATTAGTTGTAGTAGGTATCCAGTGATAAGCAATACCAGCAAATCGCTGTATACAAGGGGAGCTATCTAACTACAACAAACGTTGTTGTTCTGGATTGGTGAACAAAATCGAAGAAAATGTACAATTTTCGTTCAGTAATTGTGTTGCTGTAATCTGTTTTGCAAGAATAAAGATCGATCCCGTTGTTTAAACGTCGTAGTAACAAGCTAAAGCGTTGGGGGCACGTGTTCTGGGCCCCCGAGGTGGCCCGCCACTGGGTCATGCCAATTATATCCTCAGGGTCGGTTTTGCACGTTATCAATTTTTCACTCAGAAGTAGTAGTTATCTGATTCCAGGTATAGTCGTATTGATTTGTTAATTTCCACCCTTAGCGAAAGAACAAACTGTCGGCCAGTTGTGGCGTTGTTGACTAATAGGTGGAAATCGTGCATTTTACACACCAACAAAAAAAAAACGTGCTACGTCCAGAGGTGAGTCAGGTGTGTGCATGACCAAAGAGTTAGGGTGAAACCTAATCGATACTATCCTCGTGTCAGTGCACCCTCTTCTGTTTCGCCGACGTATCGACAGTCCTTGGGTCGTCCTTGCAGAATACCCGATTACCATACAGTACGATATTGCAATGGAAGGGGTTAACTACAAAGACAAAGCGGACTTAATCAAAAGCGCCACCTTCGCTACCCTTTGCATATGCATCGTTGCTGGTGGTTTTGGTTCTTCCACTATCCCACATCTATCAACAAGAGTATTTTGAGGTCTCGGGAGAATCCCGTGATAAGATAAAAACTAATAGAATATTTCGTAACAACCACTTATTTAACGTTTCCGGTTAAAATTAATGAGGTCTGGCTGGAAAATAAGGAAACAACTACATTTAGTTCTCAATTGAGCGATAGCTCGATTCGATACAAATAGCCTTTATAAATTTTTTAAACCAATTTTGTTTGGACAAGAAGCTTCGATCTGTGGTGGTAGACATATTTCTGTCACAGCCTTGAGCCATGACCTGCAATAGTTGTGCAGTTGCAGTCGATACAGTTTGGGGTGTAAATATTGATCGACATTAATTAAGGCTGAAATAGTGAAGATGTTGCGATAACAAGTATTGTTGCTGTGGCAGCCGGTTAATTGTTAATTAATTACCATCGAAGCCCCCAGCCGTCTAAAGTGAAGGTCATGTACGATACTTTGAAATATATTTAACCAGCATGCGAACACGAGGTAAATACAAGTTGTCAACTTTACACCGTTTGAACCTGTAACATTTGAATATTGTAATGTCGGCAGATCTTCGGAGACTAGACTGCGTGGGTCTAAGTTGAAGACCTGGCATCAATAAATTGTTCTAAGGACATTGATGTTAATCATTACAAGAGTGCCTACTTCCTAAACATTCCACTGCTTAAAAACGAAAAGGGTAGTTATTGGTGGGCAAGTGGGCAACAATTTGCTAAACTATCGATTTTTCTATAGATCATATTAAACATCCTGTTTTTACTCAAGCTACTTCCTTTGCGAAATTAGCTTGCAATTCTAAACTCTAAAATCTACTTCGCCAAACTTGACAGTAATTTGATGAAACGTGAAGCTTAGGCCGGCTGCAATTAATAAATGGCAAGCACCACTGTCTGTACACTTACATTTAATTGGTTCATCCTCTACGCTTGTAGGCCCGTGTTTATTTTATTTATTATTTGATATGGCAGGTAACAAGGATTCCTCTATTAAAAGTCTCATTTTCAGGCAAATTAAGGCTGTAATTGGTCTTTATCTTCAAAGGTCTCAGTAGCTGACCTCCGTTTCAACTAACGAATTTATGATATTTTGTTACGAGTACCATGTTCAGTTCATTAGTAATGTGACCGTTTTTACTGTTGGAGTTTCTTGATTCCCACATGACATTGTTGGTTTTAGCAATTTACGTAAAAAGTCACCAATCAATAAATTGGAACGCAAAATGATACGAACTATTTAGTTCCGGTGAGAGGAAATTGCTTTGCCATTCGATTCTTCGTTAAGTTTAGGATCGAAATATATTAAAAAGTAATTTCACCGAAGCAACACTAGGCGACATGTAGGTAGCATGCCACACATTATGTCGCGTAGTGCCGGCTGCTCTTGTCATCGCACTTGTAGCCCAGCATCGCATCTGCTTTAATATGCTACTAAACCAATGTCCAATGTTGTTGAAGGATCAGCATGAAACGTTGACAGTGGTCTATGTTACGTGTTTAAAATTGAATGCGGCTGCAGCGTATTAAGTAATAGACTTAAGTAAGAGAAAAAAAGAAAAAACAAAGACAAGTTGGTGAAAAAAAAATTTCTGCGTTTATGATAAAGAGTTTATAGAGTCACTGCATACTACCCACTCAGTGACCTTCTCAGGAAACTGAGAAGTCAAATATGCAGACTATGTGGATAGGAAGTTGAAGTCTCAGAACACATACTATACGTTACTGTGGTGCTCTAGCAAGCCGCAGACCGACTCACTTTGGCAGAAGAAAAGGTCTTTCAAAACTTTATGCTTTTAGAACAATAACAATTTAAAATGAGGTCTTGAATAAAATATCTTACTAATCGCAATTCGGAAAAGTCAAGGAGCCAAACAACCCCTTACAATCTAATTTAATCTAATAAGTATAAAGAGTTTGAATAATTTGGGTGCAAAAACTCTACTGTTTATTCTCTAATCAAGATTCTTTCTTGGAGGAAAGAGATGAAGCACTTTCCTTAAGTTGTTAAATTGTCAAGTTTTGAATTATCTTCATCAACAATTTCGGTGAATTCTGGTAACTTTCAATAAATTAAATTATTTCTTCAGCAACTCCTGCTATCTGGATGGATACTCTCTTTGAAACGTTAAGTCTTGTTTCGGTAAAGAATTCGGTGTATCATATTATCCTGTCTCAGTGGAATTGCTTCTTTACACAAGGAAATCAGCCGAGAAAAGTTAGAGGAATCACAAAAGAGAACAAATGTTGATTGTTTGTTTTTCAAATGCGTGACCTTTAGCGCAGATAATCAATATTCAAGTTTCAGTTCTTCAGAACATTTTTATTTCTACATCAAGTAACCTCATTTAACATACAAAGAAGTATGCAAATTAAATTTGAAGTTTGAGAGTTTTCGCCAGCGAGCAGCGATTGCTGTGTCTGTATATTGAAACCAGAGCAAAACTTCCGTTGAGTTGAATGTCAATAATCCTAGCTTCCATGCAAATTTGGAAAGGAGACTTTGGATTTTACCAACTTCATTTAGTTTAGCACCATCTAACTGAACTATTCAATTATCAGATTCTTTGCTCTTCATTTTCTCACGTTATAGCAAAACAAAATATTCAGTATTTGAAGTAAAGTTTTCAGACAAAATAATTAATCTCTTTCCATTCCTCAAAGATTGCTACTCTATTTAATGTTGAAATTTGAAACGTAGGAGATCATGAAGAAGTCCTCTCAATCCTTAATTATTATTTTTGCCATCCTACATTCTCTTTTATTTAGTTATTAATTAATGTTATCTTATCTTTGAAATTCATACTGCCCATCATGCAAGTCATAATTTTTTCTTAAAAATTGTTTTAAAGCTTTAATATTTTAATTTAGTTGTTTGTAGACTTGCCCGCCGGTATTTTGCTCGTATTATTTCTTTATCTTCTAAGGAAGGTTGCCACAAGACAGCCGAAACGTTAAGTAGTTACGCGAGATTCAATTCAAGTATTCCTATCCGATTCTTGTTTGCAATTGATATTAGTTAGCTTTTTATAACAACAATGATAAAATCCAGTGGTGCCCAATCATAACCGTCTTTGTGAAGAAATACCGGAATTGCTAATGATCCGTCTCGAGATGAGGTTTGCGCGCCTTATTGACTCTTGATGGTTCCCGAGTTATTAACACAATTAATTGCATATTGTTCCAGAGGGCAGAGACTTTTGCCTTGTTTAAAATAAATTAACCAGAACTAATCTTCCTTCAGCATACCAACATGTCTAACCTTGGTGATATTTAATAAATATTGTGCCTCGTTTCCCAGATCGAATTTAATTCCGGCGCTTAATTGAAGTTCAGACATTCGCATAGATATGCAAAGAAATGTATATGGCACTCAAATTGTTCTTAAGCTGGGGAGAATTCACGTAGGTAGCGAAGAATATTATTTGAGCGCGTTCAACTCTCGAAATTATTTAGAGTAGAACACGTACATCAAGGACGACAAAGATCTCTCTGGAGCGCGATTTATTGAGGATGCTGGTGGAAAACTGCCACACCTGACACGGAATCGATGGACCAATTTTACATAATTTACTGAAATCAGTTGCTAGGGCGAATACACCGTCTCATTAACTTTTTCGCCCTTCTAACCCAATTATTCTTTTTACCTTGCCTCCCGTTTCGGCGTTATAAGATATCGTGAGTAGCTGGTGGTGGAGATGATGCTGAAGTCTGGAACTGCAATCTAAAGTTGGGTCGAAATTTAGGGGTTTTTCCCAAAATTAAGTTATCGCTCTGAATCAAGATGCCGATCAAAATAAGGTTTCTATATTTGGCTCGGCTCACCACCGGAAACAAGTATTTAGCTTCAACAAAAAGTAAATTGAGCCTCTAAAAAAAAACTATTGAAATTAACATTTGACCTGTGACTAAAGTTTCGCCTAATTGAAAATTGAATCGAGAATCACCATTTGCATATTTAGCCACTTCTGAAGTGCGGTTATTTATACTTTCTATTTATTAATAGAGGGACCACCAGCAAACTCAGGAAAACGAAACTTTCATTATTTACACACGAAACTTTGAATGGGGTACTTGCCTAAAAAAATATTGCACTTTTTATTCTCTAAATGCATGCAAATAACTAAAAGAGGCTGAATTTGTTTTCCCATTTTTTTTAATTCATATTTTTGGAAATATTTACAATTTTTGTTTTTGATGACGTATTGGACCCCCGTATCCAAGACTCACACCTATATTGAATAGACTCTTGTTTTTGGCTACTATGTTGTGCTGCTACCAGAGTGTACAGCGGATTGGCATTTGATTTATAATTAGAACGCAAGGAATCTGAGTAAAGCGCCATCATACGATTTCTTTTAGAACTACGCCGTGCAGGGACCGGCTACGTCACAAATCTCCCACTTCAAAAATTAAAAAATTAATTCTGGGCGTAATATTGACCCTAGAACCAAATAAAAAAATACGGGTCTAATGAAATCGTCTACATTTTCTAAATATTATATTTTCCAAACATGAGGCAAGTACCCCATTGTGCAGATGTGCCAGGCGCAACCATAGTTTAGCAAGAGCTAATAAGAAACAATTATCTAAAATAAAGTTCTTAAACAATAAAAAAATAATAATAGTGTCAAAACTGTATGTCGATAAAGAGTTAACACCCGTCTTTCTTAAAAACTAACTGGTGCTGTTAATGTTACAAACTGCACTTTTAAGTCTGAATAGAAATGCCGTTTCATGAAATGTTAGTAAACTGTCTGTTGAGAAAACTTGTGATGATGGGAAGACGGGGTGAGCAAGCACCATAACCGTATGTGAAAGGCACGAGCCGAAGCGACCGTTAGTAGACGGTTCCCACCTGGTCACCAGGTGTACGCAGAATAAAGCGCCAGTTTTTTTGGTCTTCTTTAACCGAACCATCAATGGGTAACTGTGGAAGGAGTTTCCGCAATTTCTTGAACTTCAAAATTTTTAAATTACCGTTCATAGACAAATATTATATTGTTACACCATTGACCATCTTGGTTTTCTATATTATAGTAGGTAGGTACCTACGTAAGTGCATTATATTTGAAAATTAATCCTGAGAAAATTTTGATAAATTATTTCTATTCTTGTTCTACATTCTTTGCAAATATAACAGATAACACGTTCTTTGTTCAAATTTTTGGAGAGACACCAGAGCATTGCCATTTCCGCTTCTTTGCTAAGTTGGACAAGTTGACAAGTTGTCAAAAAGAAAGTTCTCAAGATGTTTGTTGACCGGTCAGAAAATAGCCTTGACCGTTGCGTGTTACACCTTGTTACATGTATGTATTACACATCGATAGCGCCATTTATAGCAAATAAAACGGTGGACTATTATTGCAAGTAAAAATGTTAATGGTCCAATTAAATTTGGAATGGAAATTTAATGCATTCGTGCCCCGTGAACAAGCCGCCAAGACTATGCCGGTTGGTTGAGGTCGAATAAGAAGTCCAGATGGCCTTCTCTGCAATTTACCGCCGTCATTCGGGTGACTTCCAGGACATTCGCTTGAGGAAGGACAGGCCGTGAAGATAATCCGAACAGCGGTTATTGAGCTATCGGTATCACGTACGTATGGCCTCAAGCCATGCACATACCGGCCGGGTCAGATTCCCGGACCAGATCATCATCATACGCTACTCACGGCTTGTCATTTCATTCGTAATTTTTTAATCCAAAAGAATTTTTGCGAAATGTCGCGGGGTCGCAGAGAACCAACAATAGCCAACATTAGCAGAATCGCGAAAAATTTCAAACCGGAGAAGATAATGCTGCTAGTTACTGGCTGTAAGGTATGCGACCACATAGTCGAGAGCTGGAGAGCCTGAGGAGGGCAGTGCTTCTGAGCACTTTGGTATTTGAAACATCTGTGGCAAAAAGTAGCAACTGCCTAAATATGAAAATTATTACTATTAATACATTTTAAAATCTTAAAATGTATATTTGTCATGGTTTTTACAAAAAAAGAGATAGTAGTGTCCACAATTAGACAGATGGACTTTGCAAGTAAACAGTACACGTTTAATAGTAATTAGTGATCACTCTGTTCGTTCGCTGACCAATTCTAGCGCTATTTTGCTAATTTAATTAGACGTAAATGTTGTTTCTGTGGGTTCACGGTTATTTCGCCCACTACCACTATTTAAATATTCCGATTTTGCACTAGGAACAAATTAAATTGCTTCCCACGGATTTAGATAAACAATGACTGCTTACGAGAACCCAATCAACCGTTTCTTCAGCAAATAGTCACCTTCTGTCTAAATAATTATTCAATGTATTTCCAATCGGTCATGTTTACCTGAATAATTTTCGAGTTGCATTTTTTTTCCCTTGAAGCTTCGGGCATTTCGGCGACCTTCCTCAAGAGAAGTTTTCTGAAGCCACGTGTTGCACATAATTTGTTAAAAATATTTAAATTAAACAGTTACATTATTAATTGGAAAAATGACGAACAAATAACAGTAATGCAAAAAAATATTATTTATCTTAATCTTCAAAAAATTGAGTTCCGCTATTTTACGCTTTTACTCTACAGATAACTATATTGTATAGTAAACATGCATTATATCAACAACTAAGCTAGGTAATCCCTATCGTGTTTAGCTCCATTAGCTGATGCTTATTCACGTAATCATTTTACCCGATTTGCTACCCACACCATGATTTTATCAATTAATTGATAACTTTTTACGATGCGTACAACATTGCACCAGCCTGGGATGATACTAATTAGATGATTAGGTGGAGAGGTCAGTTGCATTTTTCTACAGCAACAACTTGAGAGCTACGTGAGGAGCTAAAAACTAAAATTCAAGTTTGATATCAAATTTTTAATTTATTATGCGCACAGATCTAAATAACTTTTTTATTGGAGTAAGAGTTCCTCGCTACAAGAACCAAAGAGTTCAATTTGTCAATTTTCCATTTAATCCGAGTTGCGAAAAAAAACACTATTTTTTATTTATTCTATTGAATTATTTCTTAAGTTAGTTCTTGCATAATAATCATAACTGATATCATACGATATATTTTTTTAAAATACAAATGTAAAACATTTTTGATTAATTAAGCTGAAGCCGATTTCATTATTTATTTAGGTTCACTGATGGCTCACAACAGTAATTTTAGTTCACAAAATAGCGATGAAACACACTTAGGCATTAGCAATATTTATTGAGGGAAATGATACCTACACCTGAAGCGATACATTGTGCTCGTAAGTGTGAAAACGAGCGTTTTATTCATTGTTTACTTAAGAAATGCTCAATACACAGTTCTGATAAAAGTGACGAATTAAATGTACGATGTCAACATGCAAAAATAAAACATTAACAATTTTGAACAAATAGAAATAAATGTTCAAGTACCTTCAATTGAAATTTGAAAGAAGTAAAAGGTGAAGACAAAATAAAAATATTGTTGTTAAACATAACTGTCAACAACACGAACATGTGTAATTCAGCTGGTGCTGCATCCGAGTTAAATGGAGCGCAATTAAGCTCCACAACTCGTTAAATTGATGAGCTAAAATTTAAAATAAAAAACAACTAAAACGCCAAGTATAAACAGCGCCGTCCAAATACCGAGATAAAACTGTAGGAGTGGCTGCTGTTGCAATCGCATGAATCACGAACTTACTAAATAGATCTAGTACGAATTAACAAGTTAATCATCAAGCGGCCAAACCTGGTATTTTATTAGATCTTCAACTGGATTTTCGTCGACTTACATATTGTGTAGAAGCAATAAGCGTGAAACGTCTATTGTTGTTGCTGATCTGATTATGATAATGAACTGTTGTTGTTTTTAGAATTTTGAATTCTCTCCTGTCGTTCACCGTTTCACCGCCACTCACTTTGCTGTCGCATCCACTCAATACTCCACCACTGTATTTACTGACTGCCGAACCAGAATAGGACGGTTTCGGGTTTAAGAGGGCGCTACTGTGTATTAAAGCTTTCCGGAAACACGCGTGGCGCGTGCTGCCGGAGCTTTCATCGTTGCGGGTACGGGGAGCGGACCGACTCCCGGAAAGCTCGATGCAAGAACCACTCAGCATTGTTAGGCAACCAGTAATACAAATTTAATTTCTATTTCTTCTGTATACTATAGCAGTTTAGAAATGGTGGCAGATACTATCTGATTCTAATTGAGGTTTATTGCATTTTTGATTTTCTTAGTCACCATTTCAATACCCACACATTGCTCTTTGAGAAATTAAAATGGAAGAAAAGAGTTTACTGGGGCACAAATAAACCCCTTCTTTGTTCTGCAGATTCCTGTTTTTCGAAAAACCCCATTAGCAATAATTTAATTTTCTTTTTGCGTTTCCTGTTGAGCTTGTTGCTTATTAAAGGGAACAAATATAATGTACACCAAATTAAATCATACTACATCCCTTGCACTGTCCACCAGAAAATTTAATGAGCATCAAAAAATCTAAATAAAACCCAAATTATTATACATCAGAAAATGAGAACAGCACCACTAAAATAACTATGTTGCGTATTATTTTACCATTGCTTACATTATAAATTCTATATGTCTATCAATTTTACTAAATGTTCACCAAATTTAGAACGCTCAAGTTACGCGTCCGAGCTGTACATAATAAATATTGGCGCTATCCATTTATATTTAATGTTTCTCAAAAAAACTACTTGTGCGTCAAATAATTATTCTATTACTCCAAAAATGAAATATGCTCGCGCTTCTCTCCATGCCGCTTGCGCTTTCAGACAAGAGGCACGCGAAAAAAGTTTTATACAAAGTCAGTTCAGGGCACTATATTTTTTTTTAAGCACGATGAGAAATTACCACTTAAAGAAGTTTTACGTTTTACATAATGCAAGCCAATTACAGCAAACTATTTATATATTACGAAAACCAATATCTTTTTTTTGTAAGCCTTGCCCTAGCACATCTACATCTATAATTTTGCATAAAATTATTTACCATTTGCACAACATTTTATTGCGTGTGTATTTTTGACCAACAAATAGTATTTTTAACTGCTAAATAATATAAGACACTGTCGAAAATTAAATATTGGGTATTATGAATTAAATGCGGAATAAAATTTGGTGAACATTTAGTATTTATGGTCAACAAAAGTTATTTAGGCGAACAAAATATATAAGAGGCCAGCATTGTGTCAATATTTGGTTGTCGCTTTAAGATTATGTATTTTCTTAATTTTGGTGAGCATTTAGTATTTTTAGGAAATAAAAGTATTTTTTTGTATGAAAATATTGGGTAAATTTGGTAGACTGTTAATTACGACCCTTTATTAAAGGGAGTCGTTAATAATTGCGCAACTTCGATATTCAATATATATATATTTATTAACTAATTGTAAAAGTAATAATAATGCTTAAACTGCATAAAGCTTAACAAGGACATTTGTATAGTCAATATAAAAATTGTGCGCTATCATTGTCTCCACTTTTGGTGTAGTCCTTTAAGATGTTCGTGCGCTCTTACAGAAATGTTGAGGTCAGGAAAAACCTCGCTGACCCCGTTCTGCTTCATAAAACTGAGCCCGGCCAACCCTAAGTATGTGTGCATCGGATCAGGAACTGTATTAACCCATTTTGAAAACCCCCCGTGCTTGTCTTGCGTCACCAAGATATACTGGTTGTTATCTTCGGCTTCAATATACTGATATGCGTTTAATATCTTAAGCGCGCCTCCCGTCCAAAACGAATAACAAGTGTCTGAAGGCTTGTTTGGTCGGCCCGTGAATCCGAACTCAAACCTCTTCAACAGCCATCTCTTCAATCCTTCGCGTTGCTGGATGGACAGTCTGTGCAACTGCTTGGTTAAGGCTAGAGTGGCTACCGCGCAGAACGTGGAACCGCTGTGGGATTCCAGTTCTGGAGCCTGTGCTATACCAAAATCGTATGACTAAAAGTACTTTAATGGTGAAAAGTTTAGTTGCAAGGAGTTGGTGGATTACTATGCTATTGACGATGAAATCAATCGTTTTCTCAACATCCATTCCGCTCCAGTCGTCGAGAATGTACGAAATGCAGGCGGCGCAAAAAACAAAACGCATGTCGGACTCGATCCCTTCTTTTGATCCAGTAAAGCAGCCGCTTGGAAGTTGCAATGTGCTTAAACCTGTAAACAGTTATTTCCGGAAAGAGTAATGAAAACGAAAATAGTGATTGTCTAGTTGAGCGTCTTCTTCAGTTATCTAGAAATTTTTTAGTAGGAAAAGACTTATTTTAGTATATTCTGATGCAGAAATTCTTGTTTTACAAATGTCTTAGGGCAAGGAAAGACATAGGAAAAGGTGAGGGTTGCCTATCCTTCTCACCTTTCCCAATTTTTCCCTATGCTTTCCTGGCCCTAAGACAATTGTAAAAAAAGAATTTTCGCATCAGAATATTACTAAAATAAGCCTTTTCCTACCATTTCCACCAAAAATTTCTTGATAACTGAGGAAGGCGAAGACAATAAAAAGTTGTAATTTTTTAACAATTAACAATTTCAGAAAAGCTACATGGTAACCAAATATACAGGTTGTCCCATTATTAGACCCCTAAATTTTGGGATATCAGAAAGGGCACCAAAACAAGCCACTTTTGTCAATAACCGTGTCCACAAAAATTTTTTTTTTGGTTAGAACAACCTGTGATATTACATTTTGAGAATTACATAGTTTTCTGACTCCAATGATATTAACATTTCAACGGATAAAAGAACTTCTGTGGTCAATTATATTTTTTTAATCTAATCTAGGAGCTAACTGGTTGATAGGGTGTACTGGTTAGATACAGTACTTACTTTTCACTATTGAAGATCGATGAACGCGATCTAAGTCGTCTCCTAAAATCAATAAGGTCGCTAATGCCGAATAAGTAGCAGCTATGTGACCCCACTTGTATGCAGAATTGCAATTCAGATTGAACTTTGTATTAAGGGTTGAAGATCCCTGGAAGCCACTTACCAACTCTGAAACCGACAACATTAGGGTTTTCATAACTACAAATGCTATTCTCTTTACCTTCATCATCACAAACTTGCAAGGAATAAATCCACCTAATAATTGAATTTTTGTCAGGAACACTATCTAGTTCGTTTAACAGGTCCAAGCCAGATATACAAAAATAGGTCAAAATTATTCTAAAATAAGAGTAATTAATTACATTTAGGTACTGGTGAGTGAAGAACACCTTTGTGTGTCCATGGAGGAGAGACATGAGGGTAACCCACACAGGATCCTCAACAGGTATTTTCTATGTGATTTCGGCTTAAACTTAATCAGGTAATCGTTCATTTCCTGAAAAGTAGTCAAAATAATGGTTCAACGTTAAAAACCTTATTGAACTCTGAACACATCACCTTTCCTAATCAGGAAAGATTAATTGAGGTTAAGTTGAATCAGTGTTGCCAATCACCGCAAATTTGCAAAAAAATTTCTTTCCAAAACTAATCTGTAGTAAGATTTCAATTTCAACATTTAAGACTTAACAATAAAAGTATATTTGATTAACAGTTGTAACTTAATAAAAGAGTCCATCTTTTAACAATTTTATTACTTCAAATTGCAGCATAAAAATTATTGTCCTGAGAAGTTTTCACTGTGTAGGATTTCGGCTGACCGCAGCACTCTGTTCAGCCTCTTGCCGATAAGCTTGGGATATTGGTTGTTCTTGATCAGAAACTCTTTGCTTTGATGTGAAACAGCACCATTTTCCAGCTGAAATTTGCACAAAGTTCTCAAAGGTTCCAACAACTTTCTATAACTGTCATCATTCTCTAACAAACTTAACGCTTCAACAGCAGTTTCCAATGTGCTCAAACAACCATCAGTGGGTTGAGTTCTAATAATATAATTGCTTAATCCATTATAAACTAACTTGACTTGCTTAATATTGTGTAAAATCGGATTGCTTGCAAATATGGCTTTAGCTTGTGGCCACGTTCCATCTATTAAAACTAAATTAAATGAAGTGTTGTTGTTGTTTTGCAATAACTGACCCAAGTCTACAGCATTTACACTTGGGTACAGCAAAATGGTATTGTTTCCCTTTAAAATCGTCTCTAATCCATCGTGCTTCCCCGGAAACCGTTTTCCTTTGTAAATAGCGCATTTTCCCTCGGACAACCCCAAGTGCAGCATAGGAGCTGTTCTAAGACATCGCTTTTCTTCAGCTGGATGTTGGAGAAGTATAACGTTACTTTTGGGGCTTAGAGGCGGTTGTGGAAGCGATGAACACCAGCAAACGGTTGATGGACGTCTAAAATAATGCAATTAGCCCACGACTACTATGGGGAGTCACCTACTCGCAGTTAAAGCAAGTGCTGCGAACTTCTGGTGGTTCTATTAGAATATTGGAAAAGTCTGCGATGGCTTCTTCTTCTACCATGGTAACTAACATTAATGCAGACGAATCTAGTTCGTATCATTGGTTTTTTAAAGAGCCATTGCAAAAAATTGGAGTCGCCACAAGTTTCTACCGTTAACCTTACGACACCTTCATAGAAAAAGTTATCTCTAACTCAGCTCATAGGGCGCAGTCAGTTTGTTTTGACGTTTACTTAATATTTAAAATCACTACTACCAACCTGAAAGAAGCAATTTGCACTATTGCTATTACCCACAAAACTCAAAAAGCTATTCCAGCACTGTTTTGGACGTAGTAAAAACTTTATTATAAAACCAAAGTAGAAGAAACTAATTTTACAAATAATTCAGTAAAAAACAGTGCCATTTCCGTAAATCGGCAGATACACATAAAAATCGGTAGTTTTAAAAAAAACCAATTAAGTAATTTGTGTTATAAAAACAAACTATAAAACAACAAATTTAATTTAATACTAATACTTTAATTAAACCGTTAATAGTTTTTATAAATACAGAGTTGCCAACGTGAGGCAAGTGCTTGACGTGATCCCTGTTTAAAACGTCAAATACCCGCTGTCAAACTTTTGAGGTTACTTTGTGGACCGGTGGAGGTTGCGATTGTGAAATCGTATTATGTCTGGTTATTCAAACATGAACGAGAACATATTTTGGAACCCCCAAGGGGATCTGTCGCCCCAAGGTGCGTCTTATTATGAATCTGATTATACTCAATTTCAAAATCAACAGTTAGGTAAGGCCCCCCTCTTCGCTATTACATTTTGGAAACGATCAAATTTCAGACTTCAAAGCTTATGAAGAGTATGGGGAGCAGCCCGCTGCTGAGTATCCTCAAATGTACGATCCTATGGCGTTTAGCCAAAATGTGGACGATGTGGAGGAACTACCTTTGTTGGATGAGTTGGAAATTTACCCCGACCGCATATTTCAAAAAGTATTGGCAGTACTAAACCCTTTCAGACGCCATGGGGTCACTGATGACGCTGAATATTTAACCAAAGATTCTGATTTGGCAGGACCTATTTCTTTTTACTTGCTTCTGGCTGTTTGTTTGTTTTTGTCAGGAAACAAAGCACATTTTGGGTATATTTACGGTATTTCCGTTGTATCTTGCGTGATGATGTATTGTTTACTCACTTTGATGACCAAGGAAAGTGGAGTGTTCAATTTAACAAGTGTGGCTAGTATTTTAGGATACAGTTTAATTCCCATCATTGGATTGTCAGTTATTAGGGTGTTTTTGTCGCTTCGTGGTCCTTTAGGGGTTATTTTAGCTATTGTGGCGGTGTTGTGGTCAAGCACTTCGGCCTCCAGATTATTTGTTGCCATATCAGGGGACAGAGAACAGCAACCTCTTACAGCATATCCATGTGCTCTGGTGTCGAGCGTCTATGCACTTTTAGTCATTTTTTAAGTTTTGCAGAGAAGTTTTGGGTATGTATCGATTTTATCATTCTCTACTAAAATGGACAAACATAATTTTATCCATTAATTCTCAGTAATGTTGTATTTATCGTAGATATATAGATTTTTGTATGAATTCGAGGAAAATAAACCAATACTATTTATTATTAAGTTTTATCGCATTTTTTTAACTGTGTTCAAATGATCATTTTGTCTCTCCAGTATATTCTCTACTCACAAAAAGATAGGTAAACCTTTCTGGTGTGAGCCAGTGTTAATAACCATCAAGTTTTAATTTAATGGTAAGAGACATATTTTGCCAAAAATAAATGCATTATTATTCTATCTTAAAATATGATTTCTTTAAATTAATAAAAATCTCAAAATTCTAAATTAGGCTCATCCGTACATTTTATATGGCTATATCTTTCAAAATAGCTACAGCCCGGCTAGCTCAGTCGGTAGAGCATGAGACTCTTAATCTCAGGGTCGTGGGTTCGAGCCCCACGTTGGGCGCTCTTTTTTTTTAAATTTTATTATATACATACTTTGTTAAAAACACAAATTATGTAACATTAATTTTCAAAATTTCTACTACAATAATATCCAACAAATTGTTTACAATAATTTTCCAGTAAACTACAGTTAGTAGTTGCAGAATATCGATAATTTATTAATTTTCTGTAACATGTTTATCGCTCTCAGGGCCGTAGCCAGGGGGTGGCCAGAGGAGGCTCAGCTTCTCTTGAAAAGAGCTGAGCCACCCCTACAAAATTTCCACAATATCTTTTTGCCGATTCTTTATTCTCCAAATAATTTTTTTTTTAAATATTTATTTACTAGACGCAAATACAAAAAACTATAATACCGATTTCCTTAAAACTTTAAGAATGTCAAAATTGTCATTAATATAAATTAATTACTGCGACTTTGACCGATATGCCGAAATTAGAAAAGATCAAAGAAGTTGCAATTCAACGTGACCGGAAGAAGGTTATAATGGTGAAGAAAAAATGTTTTTCCAAAATATACCCCGACTTCCTAGGGTTGACAGTGAGCATATTGTCTGCACACAATTCACACCATGACGAGCCCCAGAGCCCACTGTACCACGTATGTGGGGCACAGTGAACAGTTTTGCATCCTCAAGCACATATTTTTTTACGAGATTATTAAGACACTATAATGAAAAACGCAATCTAAAAAAGTTTAAGCACATCACAACCATTAGAACTATAAAAAAATATAAAAAATCATCAATCCTGAAAGAAAAAAATAAAATTGTAAAAAAGTGACCACTCTGTCCCGGTCTCCTCTAAACATTTTAATGCCCTTGTTTTACATATTTTATAACTAATCACTTTAATTTGTCTATTTACTTAGGGCCACTCCAGAAATTTCGTGAGCCTCCTCTTAGATTGCTGACTACGGCTCTGATCGCTCCCAAACGGGTTAAACGATTTGGAAAAATAAATGCGTTTTCCTATGCCGTACGCCTTTGTAGATGCGTTGTGGGGTAACTTTCCGTGCATTATTTCCAAACGTCAACTCGATTACAAATTTAACAGAGTTGTAAAGTCATAAATAACGGTGGAAGAGACCATCGGACGGTACAGTACCCAATGGTAAGCGTTGTACACAGTAGCCGCAGTCTGCGCCCCACAAACGTTCAATTATGCGCATTATTCAGGCGACAAGCACAGCGCCGTAAATTAGCATTCCGCCCCATCTAACAAAAGGACTACAGCATAAAACGAGCGCGGACGATTTGCGGTCCATCCTGATGACGTGTCACATGTCGTCCATGTTGCCCGGTGGATGGCATCCCCGATAAATCAAGTGGCCCTTGGCCGTCGTCACCTACCCCCAACACTAAATCACCGGCCATACACACCTGTTTACAAGCGAAATTGCCGTGTCTCCTAATGCCCGATCATCCCATTACTCTTTTATTTAAATATTCATGTTGTCGCGCCACTGCTCAATTTACGCCAAAATGCTAAAAGCCACACCAATTTGCATGCATCACCAAATCAAATAAACATAGAGGTTTGCATAGGGATATTACTACATTTATTGCAGCATTATCGGCAAAACTAGATACCTGCTATGTTGCATAAAGTGCAAACCCTACCGGCTATTTTAACTTGCCTGGTTTACCCGCAAAATCAACTCTGGCCCAATTCACCCCCAAGTGAACATAACTAGAAAAATAGGGGGAAATAAGGGAAAATAACAATTTGTAGCAAACCTAAACTTTGTATTTAAACAAATACGGGTAAAATAAAGGAAAAAAAAATTTAAAAAAGAGACAAAATTAACAAAATTGTAGTAAAAGTTGGAGAGAGACTGCAACAAATGGCGGATGCGCCGGGAGAATTTGACCGGGCCAGTTACCGTTTTCGTTTTTGCTGATAATTTATGTTTGAAACATGGGAGCGATTCAGCGGTTGATACAAATAATAAATAAAGTTAATTTATTACTGAGTGAGACTCATTCTTAATATTGTACATATCACAAATTGCAGTGATACTATGTATGGTCAATGGTCATGTCGGAGGACAATAAATAAAAAGGAAACAACCATTTTTACGATCAGTCTTTTCATTCAACGTGCTGATTTAAAAATGTTTGGATTCTAATCAGAATGTATACGCGTGATCAATAAAGCATTTGATGAAGTCTATCTTTCACAGTGTCCTGAGGTGGTACTTACCTCAATAGGCAGTGTCAAGTGAGGAAACCGGTAATAAGTTTTACTTCATTCCTTGTCAGATCGAGAAGCATGTGGGCTACTTTGGCGAGTAATCTATAAACGTCTTTGCCTGCTTTGTTCTGGAATTTATTTCTAGTATGTTACTTCAGCATTCCTTTCCACCTTTCGGTAGACCTCGGGCTTTCTGTGGTTTCTGCTCAGCTATAGAATAGTTCTGGTCTTATAGGAGCCTGTGTGCCCCCTCTGGTCAGTTTGTCTGCTGTTTTATTTCTTTCAATACCTTAGCACCCAAATGGTAGATTCTCCATATTTTACTTCAAGGATTGTTTGCATTTCAAGGCAATTTTTAAAGCTGCGGGCTTTTAGAGCTTTAATTGATATCTAGCAATCTGGTAAAAAATAGATTATCTCTTCTTTGAGGTTTCTTTGTTGACTCTTCACTTTCTGATCCGTCTCTGTACCAAACGGATCAATGTTTGAGCAGCTGTGTTAGTGTTTTTTACCCCGTTACGCGGTCTTCGATGACCACTAGGAACGGTGTCTTGAAGTCAAGTACAAAATCTTTTTTTTTTGTCGAGGACAGTTTTATGACATCTTGTAGTGCAACCCTTTGTACTTGAAAATGTGTCTAGCATTGGCACTAAGACTGCTGTAGGAGTAGTGCGCACAGCCTCTGTAATCTCCAGACACGCAAGTTATTGTAGCTTCTGTCTTTGTGTGGTTTTCTGCAAAATTTTAGTCTACAATACAAGGGAAGTGTATGTGACGATGAATCTTACTACTACCGTATACAACTAGTACGCCATCTTTGGTTGTAGTCCCTAAGTTTTTTCAAACAACTTTTTACTGGCCCATAAGGCCATATTCGCTTTGGAAAGAACTTTGTCGACATGAGCCTTTCAGCTCATTTTATTGTCGAAGATAACTTTGAGGTACTTTACCTTTATACAAATCCTAATGTTTCTCTGTTCAGTCGTGGAGCTGTTAGATTAAGCTTCTTTTGCCTTGTAAATGGAACTATAATGGTTCTGCTTGGATTGACACTCAGTTCCTTTTCCTTGCACCAGTTTTTAGTTATATTTAAGGCACTCTATTCTGCATTAGTCTGGAAATAACGCCTTCATGCTTCACTTTTATTAAAACCACCATTGGTAGTAAAACGCTAAATACTATATGAGAATCAGGAAATTACCACACAGCTCCATTACATTGGAACTGTCTGAAAACTGGAAATGTAACAATTTTGGGTAAAAGACAGGGAAAATTCTGCTTCTGCATTTCCTCTATGTCCATGCTAAGGCGTCAAAGGAAGTGTATTGGGGGTCACCTGAATAAAGGGGCAGACTGAAAAGCATGGCAATATTTTTAAGAAAGTTTTACTCGAGATGAGCAAAGTAAATAACAAATATTGTATGGGTAATTAATTTACATATATTTGCATACATTTATCGTATATTACTTAAGTTTGGCACCATTCGAATACATACATGATCTAGCTTCTATAGTCGATTGAGGAGTCTAATTCTTATTTTATAAACGTCAATCCCTCTGCAAAGTATGGATATTGATACAGAAATTGATAAATTACAAATTTTACATACCTAAGAGATTATCGATCTTCCTATCAGGTTATTGTTTATTTATATGTTATGTACATTATGTTACAGCCGCTCCATAGTACAATAAGGTCGATTTAATATATACATTATTTTACAATGGCTAGATAGAAAACGTCACAGTGTTTTTTGAAAATTTCAAACACATTTCGTCAAAACCCTTCCAACAATAGCAGGATGGGGTCGAGTAATAGAAGAGCGTCGCTGTCGGCTCGAATCATCATGATATCAGCGAAAACAATTTGCCGGAACAATGATTTCCGATCGACCGGGCCTCGCCGAGTTCGTCGTGAAGAAGTAATTAGAGAGGTGGGCCATACGAAATGTGTCGGATCGGTGAGCGTTGAGAATTGTCGGTGGGAAAAAGTTGTTTGCGGTATGATTGATCCAAATTGAAAAGCGCAATTTACACGCACTGATACGTATTTGAGGCCTTTCAGCCTTCTTACTAGTAAGTTCGTAAATGATGGATGGATATGATGTTATTGGGTTTCTGCTGATGCAGGGTTGCACTAAAACACTCGCTTAAAAGTTTACTATGCCACAGAGTTCATTACGCTGTCAGCCAGGTGATTTCTCATCGATTCCGGGGAAAAAGGTTTAATGGTTGGGTCACCGCACCACCACGGAACTGACGAGAGTGCCCGTCAACAGGGCCAGGAGCAGAGGGCGCGTCAACATTGCCGAGGAGAAGACGTCGCTGGCGTGGGACCGGTGCCCTCGGGCCGGCTCTGCCAAACCTGCTGGACACAAATCAGGATAAATAACTTCAACAGGGCTTCGCACAAAATTTAAATAAGATTTGAAATACTCAAAACCCTCCCCCTAATTGGACGCCATAGGTATGAGTTGAAGTGCACCTATACTCTTCTCAACTTCTATCACTTTAAAGGTACAATTATGTGTACGTTTTTAATAAATTTATTGCTGATTTGGTACCAGACTAAATGATTCTACATAATTTCAGAAGTTTTGATAAAACTAAGGAAATTAAATTTATTCTAAATTTAATAAATTACCAACGAGTTATGGTAGAATTTTTAAATATTGACTACAACTTATTACGCTTGAGTAGCCTGAGGATTGCGAGAGATTAGCTGCTATTGTTGGGGTTTCTTAAAGATGGAGACGTTACGTTGCTGTTGCTAATGGCAATGAAAATGGAATTAAATTAGAATGAACGGTTCGACAAGTTTCGGTGAGTAGTTAACGGAACTTGGTTTCGAAATTTTTGGCCCAGTGGTCGTCCTGGGGAATTCCTAATTTCATTTTCATTCATTCAAAAAAGCAATTGCTGAAAGGCACCTCGTTTTATTGCATTAGAGCGGGAAAGCGTCCAACAAGCGATCACTTAAGCATCCATTTGTTTCAATTACCCCTAAATTCAAATATAATAATATCATTTCTTGTGTTGACACATGCTTCATTGCGTAATTTACGGTATTACCGCTTCCGGACCGACCACTCTCTACCCAGTAGAGGTCATCAAGTTTCTGTTGAAACTTTAAACGGTGCAGATAGACAATTATTTGTAATTTTTGTTAAATTCTTAACTTACCGCCAACTATCACGTGATTGTCATGAGGACCGCCCGGTCCGACCTTAATTTCTGGAAAAAGAAGAAAAAATAGTTAGTAAGTTTTTGATGTAGAGAATGGATCAGAGGATTATAATACGTAAGTATTAAAAAAGTTATGTTGAAGAAAAATAACAGAAAATGTAAGGAAACGTAGATATAATGACTCTCCAAGAGATTTCTTTGCCTTTGAATATGTGGTTGTCTATTATAATCATTTGTGACTATAGTTGTTGTCACATAGCGTGACGGTTGGTCTTGAGCGCAGACTACGTTGCGAAGTACCCACGTGCTTCCAGTCAAGCAGTGGTCCTTAAATAAATATTTGTACATTTACATCTAAACAGAATAAACTAACAGAAAATCCCAAGTAATGCGTATTTAAACTTAACAGTCTTCTGCACTGAGACTGAACGTCATGCTATGTGACTACGACTATATTTGCTGTTTTATGTTATTGTCACTTTAATTTTTAACATTCCTAGTAAAATAAACTGTTTACTGTAATTGAGACTCTGATTCCGCATTTGGTGTAACAAGCTACAAACCATTGCATAGACACATTAACATACTTAGTGGATCATAATTGTTGGCAGAAAACTTTTCACAATAATTATCCTAAAAGAAACTATTGTTCTTTCTATTGTTCTGTATTCCATTCTAATGAGGAATCATTCGTCAGCACGCTGCACAACGGTTTTGTTCTTCCACTTCCTTTTGGATGCAGGATTCAAGAAAAAGAAGAAAAGAATGCAGAAAAGTTATGTTTAGTGATTTTAATTTATTAAAGAAGAAACCGCTTAAAAATACTAAATGACATCATTACTTATACTACTATTAACTGTACAATGTTATAATTAAAATTTTGTGTTTACTGAAGAAGGGTGTAAAGAAAGTTGCCTATAGTTGACGGTTGTAAACTGGGGCTCGCTGGTAGTAAACTGTGTAATAAATGTAACAACAAAGTTCAAGAAGAGCATAAAGGGGGAAAGGAAAGTCATGTGAACTGGCGTTTTAAAATGGTAATTTGAGTTCTGATAATTTTTTTCTTCATTAATTTAATTCCTAATTTCTACATCAATTAAAACGCTTCAATAAAGCTGGCTGCCCCTTTTAAAGTACTTCTGTTTTGGCGGTAATTGTTCCGGTCTTTATTAATTCAGTCGCTCTTAAACTAATAATTGAATATATAGTACGCAATAAATGCTTTATTAAGTACTCGAGATTTGTATAATTTGACTGAGATTCATTGTCTATTCATCTTCATTTGTTAGACCAAAGCAAGTCTAAACAGAATAATTACCTGCAATATAATTGCTGCCATAATGAAATCTGAACGATATTCAGGCAGGAATTCTAAATAGCAGAAAATAAGCTCTCTTCGAGTTTAAACAGACTTTAACAAATCCAATATGCTCTTTATACTTTCATTTATATATTCTCTTTGTAAAATAACTCGATTTATTTCTTTTTGATTTTTAATAAACTCCAACAAAATTAACTACATTTTCCAATTCTCGCGCCTCAGTGGTGCAATTACCACGCAGCCAATTCGAGCTTTCGTTGCAATTTTCACAACAAAAATTATGCAAATACAGTAGTAATCAATATCAAGCACCAGTTTTAAATATAAAAATTACTCGATACTTCTATCTTAAAGAAGCTTATATTTCAAAGTTACTGCAATTTAATAGGATTAATTTCCAAACCACACCCTTATCATTTGCATGGCGGCCAGGCACTGGCAATTTTTTTTTAAAACAAATGCATAATTTCTGATGCTAAATATGACACTTCCAGCCAAACCGTTACTTCAAAAGCAAATTTAATAGCATTATGCTGAAAGCTAATTTGGACGGAATTATAACAGTTAGAAAAATTCACAATAATAATGCGATTAGTCCAGACCCAGAGATACCTAGTCGAAATAAAATGCAAAGGAACGTTCAAAGAAGTAAAGTTCAGCGGTGCGGTCCAGTCCTGGTTAAAGCACCGCTGAGAGCTAATAATGGGCTCGTCAAATCCAAGAAGGTTGAACCTGCCAGAAAAAGTGGAACGGCCGCATTGATCCAGAAATTAAAAGGAATGGAAACAAAAACAGGCAACGGGACAATAATGCAAGAGATCGATGTTGCATCGCAACAACTGGAGGAGATTAAGAAATTACTGACAATGAAAGCGGCCCAAAATCGTTGTCATTCAAAGGAACGCATATTTTGTTACGATTGGGTAGCAACAAAGAAGGAGAGTCGGGGTAGTGATAATACAAAGTTAGACGTATTGCGGAAACAATATTCGACTACACCACATGTCCGCTATAAATCTGTAAATGAGTTTGTTTCTATATATCCAGTACGTGATCAGCCGCTTGCCAGGTTGGATGAAGAGACTGAGGGTGATTTCGGGTTTAATAAGTCGCTAAATTCGGAACTTGCACCCGCAATTGAGAAAGAATTCAGAAGCGACCCGCCGTTCTCTTTGCAACTAGAATTAGATGCACTAAATAATGAAGTTTTGGCGAACCATGACCTCAGAAAAGACGAAAAACTTGAAGACGTCGCCGAAGTGAAGCCAGCCAAGTCGTTGGGCGAGACGGTGTTTGGAAACACGGCGCTGGAAAAGTCGATATTAAAATCAGACTATTTATTAAAAGAGTTCGGTATTGATTCTAGGGGTAACTTTTTCCAAGTGGACAAAGACAAAGCCGCGGAGAAAAGAGGTGTTGAATTGTTTGAAACTGCTGTACACAAGTTTCGAGACCGGCGGGCTTGCCAACTAACCAACTCGAAGGGACGTGATCGGAAATTATATTCGCAATTAAACCTCGCCCTAAAAAATTCATTGTATAATGTAATTCATAAATAAATTGAAACGGGGTTTTCAATTTTCTGGCACATTTTAGGGAACCAGCCCGGTCCAGAACACTTGCCACTCACTAAACGGTCCGCTATCAGCGTTTGTTACTGTGAAGCTTCTTATGTGGTTTTGAGTATATTGGGATCTCATTAATAGGTTAAAATTATAGTTTCTTACAAAATTATCACAACTTTAAGGAAAGGGGCGAAAGTCGGATTTTAGCGATGGAAAGGAGGAGCTATATCAATTCAAAGACGAGACTGGAAACGAACAACTGTTCTTGCAGCAACCTTAGACGTTTGACTCAAGCACTTTTTATTATTTCTTGAATTCCATTTACCGATTTGCCCTGACATTTTCTCAGTGGCAGAAACTGCATATTTCCCAGATTTAATCAGATCTCCCATCCCCACGATAAGTATGAAGGACAACATGCACCCAAAGTTAGCTTCCGTACGAGTAAATTATTTAAATAATTTTTAATATTAAACTAAATGGCCCAGCGTAAAAATTTTAATAAACAAATATTTATATATATATCTGCAGTAGAAATAGGTACTTGTACATAGGTAATCGGTAAGTTGTAACAACGACTCCAAACCCAATTAATTAATTAGGGGCAGCGAGCTGTCAGAGGACTACTAGCGTATAGTTTGTTTGTGGCTAGTTATGGTTGGCTCTGAGTTATAAAAGATGTTATTCAACGTGGGATAATCAATCTACTTGCATTGCACGTGAATCTTTTTGCTACTAATTGAGTAACTGTGACGGTGCAGAAATTTTCAATTAGACCAATTAGACGTTAGAGTAGAAGAAGCGTCATCGATTGCAGAAAGATGAAGGGATATTTTTATCAAAGAATTATAATGTGCATTACTTAGATGATTATGTTTTTTTAACTCAAATACAAATAAAAATAATATTTATTCTTAATGGTAAGTCTCTCTCGAATTATTTAAGGGTGGAAACAAATGTATAAAGCGTATGCTATGCAAACCCTTCCAGTTTTCAGACTTTAAGAAAAACTATATCATATTATGAGATGGTACTTTAAAAACTTGTAAAGCAAACTATGATCTGAGTCTTTGGAGAAAAAAATTATAAAATTGGCTAAAAATTTTGTCACAGAGATAAAACCTGTAGTATTAAAGAAAGTGTAAAATAAAATTTTTCTTCCAAGGACCACAAATATAGTCTTTTAGTTCAAAGATTATGCAATTATATAGGGAGGAAATATAATGTACACCAAATTAAACCATACATCCCTGACAGTGTCCACCAGAAAATTTAATTAGCATCAAAAAATCTTAATGGAACTCAAATTATTATACTTCAGAAAATGAGAACAGCACCACTAAAATAATTATGCTGCGTATTGTTTTACCATTACTTACATTTTAAATTCTATATGTCTATCAATTTTACTAAATGTTCACCAAATTTAAAACGCTTAACGTTACGCGTCCGTGCTGTACATAATAAATATTCGCGCTATACATTTATATTTAGTGTTTTTCAAAAAAATTACTTGTGCGTCAAATAATTATTCTATTACTCCAAAAATAAAATATGCTCGCGCATCTCTCCTTGCCGCTTGCGCTTCCAGACAAGAGACACGCGAAAAAAGTTTTGTACAAGGTCAGTTCAAGACCCTGTAAATTTTTGTTTAAAAGCACGATTAGAAATTACTATTAAAAAAAGTTTTACGTTTTACACAATGCAGTTATTGTTTACTTTACCGACTTCTGAATTTTCAAAAAGCCAATGACAGCAAAGCATTTGTATATTACGAAAATCAATATATTTTTTTGTGCAAATCACTTCTATTTTTACTCTTACTTTCCTTGCCTTAGCTGCCCTAGCACATCTACATCTATAATTTTGCATAAAATTATTTACCATTTGCACAACATTTTATTGCTTGTGTATTTGTGATCAACAAATAGTGTTTTTAACTGCTAAATAATTTAAGACACTGTTAAAAATTAAATATTTGGTATTATGTTAGAATTAAAGAGGAATAAAATTTGGTGAATATTTAGTATTTATGGTCAACAAAAGTTATTTTAGCGAACAAAATATATAAGAGGCCAGCATTATGTCAATATTTGGTTGTCGCTTTAAGTTTATGTATTTTCTTAATTTTGGTGAACATTTAGTATTTTTGGGAAATGAAAGTATTTTTTCGTATGAAAATATTGAGTAAATTTGATAGACTGTTAAATACCACCCAATTATATAATAGTTTTTGTTACAATTGCCCATTTTTTTAGTATGTTCCGGACGTAAACAGTTCAGAGATAGTAAAACAGATGGCGCGTTTCTCACTTTTGTTATTAGCAATGCTTTCGCGCTTTCTCGCGACGGCACTTTCTCAGAAGGGTGTTACGGTAGTCGGCAAGAATAGAAATTGGTCAACTCACTAGCGATGGTGGATTTCGTTCAAGACGTCGCATCTTCTATCATGACACAACCGATCAATTATCGCAAAAGGTGTTGAAACAAACTAAATCTCCATTGCTAAAAAGGGCTACAATAAGGGCGCACACGTTGCGTTGCTTTTTTAAAGCCTTATGCAAACGTAATAGCAACGCAAATGCCATAGAAAGTCTTTTTTGAAAGCACCTAGGAGGGGCAGGCAAACGCGGAATTAAGAAACAAAGAAAAATCCAATTAAGCAATAAATAAATGATTTGAAACTGCGCCATTATCCCGCTGAGTCCCGTTTGAAGCACACCAGCCCCGAACGAATTGAAACAATGATGTACTATATTGAAATTCCTCTTTTAAACGATTTATCACTGCGTGCAAACAGTAAGCAGCGTTTACAATAAGGACAACACTGTTCTGGATGAGTTTTGCCGATAAGAATTAATGGCCACCCAGAAAGATGGAGGTTGTTGAGACACTGGCTAGATTAATGTTGCTGTCGGTGCGATATTCAATCAATAATCGCCAGCAATAAAAACGCATTAAACTCCGGTTTGGATTAAGGGTGTCGGTCGAGGACTTGCCCTCAGACGTCTATCTGTATTAACACAGAACGGAGGCTTTTAGGAATTTCTTTTAAAAAGGCCGTTCAAGGGAAATTTGTCGTTTGAATTTAAATTTTGATTAATTAATTGACGAGTGAACGGAGATAGGGGGCGACGGTGGATTTTTATACTAACCATACAAACGGAGGGTGCCTTCGGCCCTTCCCAGTGAATTGGTCGAGACGCAGTTGTACGTTCCGATGTCACTGGTGGAAAACGAGCGGATGATCAGCCACATAAATACCTTATAGCCACTTCGCTCCTCCTTAATGGTGTATTTGCTTCTGCAACAACAAATTTATTGTTACACCTAAGTCACCTAAGTCACGCGTTTAGCAAGTTTCATTAGAAAAACGGAAACTGAGTACACCTTATTCATGTCTTTTCGATAACTTTGCCGACTCTAGTTTGCCCACTATGTAATTATAAAATATGTAACAGATTCAAAAACACCAGAAACTTTTATTTTCCACATTTGAATTTTATGTAGAAAACGACGCGAAATCTATATTTATGTCTATGGTAAAAAAGGCAGCAGCAAAGTACTACGAGTTGCATTCTTTAAGTTCGCCAACAACACAAGTCCTTTCCTAGCTACTATCTCTTTCACTAGGGCTACAAAAAAGCTTGTAACGTTTTATTTCGAAGGAAATTGCTAAATACATTGAGATCCAAATTTTATATAAAAGTTTCAACAGCTGAGGAGTCAGACGAGACTCAAGTTTAATTCTTGGAGTTATTGAATTCGCCAGTATTGAAGAATGTCATGAGGTTAAAACTGCAATAAATAAAAAGAATTGTAAAAAGTTGGCGTAGTTCTTTTAGTGGGTTAAAACCTACCAAGAAAATACTATTATCACGTACCATACTACATACTCTCAGCAAGACGACTGAAGAAGATCTTAGCAACTTCAGGAACTCAACAGATCTGGAAGCGCTCATAATTTTTGTTTTTGTTTTTTGTCACCTACAAGTACTCAAATCACGAGAGCTGGAAGAAATTTTGGAATGGTTCAAGTTGAAAGACAATATGCGACTCAGCACGTTCTTGTTTCCAAACGGTCTTTTCGCCAGTGTAAGCGCAACAAGACACTTGTCAGCTGACAATGAATGTGTATATTGTACTTGAATATACCTCTAATTTGTTCGGGTTGTAATTTCGCGAACGTGTTTAGCATTCGACGACGTTACATTCATAGCTGTTATTAAGTATTTGCAGCTAAGAGTTACTGCTGTGGCACAATATGACAATAAAACACCAAAAGCAAAACAATAAACTTACGAGATATGTGGTTTTAACGGGTAATAAAGCGGACTGAATGGCAGAGAAGAACGGTTTTCATTCAGCACATAAGATACCTACCTTTAAGAATGGCAAATCTTAATGGGTCTGTTAGGAAAAGTTTAATTTATAGATATGCTACCAGCTGGCCTACAAGAAGAAAGAGTTTAGCGACAGTTTCTATAATTAATTATTTCTGGTTTAGTACTGTCTTACAACAAAAATAATAGTTGTAAAATGTTGACGCAAATTCAATATAAAATGTAATTTTAAATGTGATTTTGTAGTACTTAAATAGGGGAACAAATATAATGTACACCAAATTAAACCATCCCTTGCACTGTCCACCAGAAAATTTAATGAGCATCAAAAAATCTAAATAAAACCCAAATTATTATACATCAGAAAATGAGAACATTATCACTGCGTTTTGTTTTACCATTGCTTTAAATTCTATATGTCTATCAATTTTATTAAATGTTTACCAAATTTAGAACGCTCAAGTTGCGCGTCCGTGCTGTACATAATAAATATTCGCGCTATCCATTTATATTTAGTGTTTCTCAAAAAAACTACTTGTGCGTCAAATAATTATTCTATTACTCTAAAAATGAAATATGCTCGCGCATCTCTCCTTGCCGCATGCGCTTCCAGACAAAAAACATGCGAAAAAAGATTTGTACAAGATCAGTTCAGGGCCCTGTAATTTTTTTTAAAAGCACGATTAGAAATTACCACTAAAAAAAATTTTACGTTTTACATAATGCAAGCCAATTACAGCAAAGTATTTATATATTACGAAAATCAATGTCTTTTTTTGTGCAAACCACTTTTATTTTTACTCTTATTTTTCTTGCCCTAGCACATCTACATCTATAATTTTGCATAAAATTATTTACCATTTGCACAACATTTTATTGCTTGTGTATTTGTGATCAACAAATAGTATTTTTAACTGCTAAATAATGTAAGACACTGTCGAAAATTAAATATCTGGGTATTATGTTAGAATTAAATTCGGAATAAAACTTGGTGAACATTTAGTATTTATGGTCAACAAAAGTTATTTTGGCGAACAAAATATATAAGAGGCGAGCATTATGTCAATATTTGGTTGTCGCTTTAAGATTATGTATTTTCTTAATTTTGGTGAGCATTTAGTATTTTTGAGAAATGAAAGTATTTTTTTGTATAAAAATATTGAGTAAATTTGGTAGACTGTTAATTACGACCCCTTAAATAGCATTACTTTCAAAATTTTTATGAATAAAGTTATGCTAAAATGTGTTTTTGATACAACCTTTTATAAGAGGATTCATATTCATTTAATGAAGTACTAAGTATTCATACGTGTGCGTTATTTTCATAACAAACACGTGCGTTATAGAGATTTCTAACTTGAAAAGCTAACTGGCTTAACTATAAATGTCTCTGCCGCAAAAATATATGCCATTTTGTTTAATCACAAGAATTTAGATAGAAAAAAATCAAGTAAATTGTGTTCAAGTGGTAGTGTCGTGTAAAAAAGTATTGTGGATAACTCGTTGGAAATTGACAAAAACACTCGTGTGATTGTCGCACTCGACCTGCGGCCTGGTGCGCTTATCTTAACAATAATTGTGTGTTTAAGTGTCACTTTTGTGCAATGTATGTAAATAAATTGAAAACCCGCTCAATTATGGCATAATATATCTAAGTAAAAGTTTTCTGTTGTCTAAATGTAAGGGGATTTTTTCGGATGTGTATTATTAATCTCTGAATGTATGGATTACGAATAAAATAGTGTAAAGAGCTTTTTCGATGTTGCAGGTGGTTATTCGTAATTACCCCATGTTACACTACACTGCTAGAACTGTATTTTGAACTCAAATACCCTAATTTGTTTGCTAAATTTGGCAGGAGGCACCTACTAATTGACGTTACTAGTGACACGTTCTTGCTATCAAAACTTGCGCTAGTGAGCGGCTTGTTTGATGCATGTACTTGCACTACACCCTGTTTACAACCAGAGCATTGAATTTATGAAGAGGTAATATTGACTCGCATAAAAAGCTAAACGGCTTGTTTACAATCAGCAGAGCTTTGAATCATGCGATTCGTTAAATGAAAACCGGTGCAGAAGTCAAGCTGGGCGAGATAGAGCGCGTGATCAGCTTTAAAATCGCCGCAAAAGCACAGGGATGGGATAAGACGCTGTCGGGTACTACGTGAAAGCCTGAAATACCACAAAAACTTTTCTAATTTCGATACTTGCTCTTTGAAGCAAATTAAAAAGCGACTGAGATTACTAGTAGAGAAAAAAGTTGAAAATTGGTAGTAGAGTGCATGGCGACACGATAATTATTATTTTTGATTAATCGACTTGAAACGAAATTAAATTAACTGACCCTCGCGCAAGCAACTTTTATTTAATTGCCCCTGAAGCGATAAGTTTGGACAGAACCCTTAGGGTAAAGTGATCCCTTGGCACGTTTTCCAAAAAAAGTTTATTTTATCTCGGACTTTTTCTAGAAATTTTTAAACCAAAAAGCTGGTCTAACTGTGCACCAATACACTTTATGAAAAATGCAAAGTTAAAGGAATATATGCATAAATTTGAAGTTGGTTGCCAATTTCCTAGGCTCGGCGTGGCAAAAGTTTTATTTTAGATTTTACCAATTTGAAATGGAATTTTTAACTTTAGCTAAATCTGACGGTATGGAAAGATGTCAAAGTTTTTATCATTTGATTTATTGCTGCTAATCAGTTAAGTAATCAGTGCTTTAGGAAGTCAGATTGAAGCAGCAGGCAGATATTAATTGACCAAGTTGAGACTTTTGTGTTGCACATGCACAATTTTACAATAAGACCTCCCGGACTTGCTAATGCCGAAATAATTTCTCATTGTCAACGGAAACTGCGTCAACATAATTAACTTCCTTTCGCTCCTCCATTCCCTATTTTCCGGGCATTTTTCCAAACGTTCATCAAGCTTCTGGCAATAATAATTAAATTTATCTATCAGACTCCTCTCGGAATTGTTTTTTCAAACATAACAAAATTTGTCCAGACATTATTTTATTTGGAAATGTTAATAAGGCGTTAATTGAGTTAGTTTACGTTACGAAATTATTACTCTTAGGCCTAATAATAACCCAATTTTGTAAATATGGCGGGTTGGGCAACAGTAATTAGGTTTCCTGTTACAATATTTGAAGGTGTTATTATGAGGCTCGACTAGAGTACCTGTAACGAAACAGCCCTTATACGTTGAATGTTTCCCATGTAAATATTGATGTTTTTTGCTCTCTGCAGAAAGCAAACAGTTTTAATGAAACTATAAATTACGATTAGGACAAAGTAAATTTACATTACGCCGCTTGCTCCAAATGTTGGTGACAAAGACTAACTAAAGTGCAGAAATAATTAAACGACCCTCCCTGGTCTCGATTTTAAGGCCCTTGTTTAGGACTTGTCCCATATCGTTGGATGTACGGCTAGGTAAAGTTCGTCGTTTTCTTGAACACCCTAAAAAGTCTTGAATGTAGTCTAGTTTTTTTCTTCGATCCCTTCCAGATTGCTCTCTACAACTTCCATCTTCGCTTCTCTGGAAAATCCCACATACGTTGGCGACGTTGTCGAGAATAAAAAACACAAAAAATAACTTAATACCGCTGATTAGTTGGCAGCTGCCTTTACAAGTCTTTATTTCACAAAAAGGTTGATGGTCTTCATATACAATTCACCCGGCGCCTCCGCCATTTGTGGTCGCCTTCAACGCAGCGTTTGAAAATAACTTTGTTTGGGTGTAACTAAATATATTCCTAAACAACTTTAATTTACCGTCAATTGAAAGACATTATTTAATTCACTTTGACTAATTACAAATTCTTTTTAGATCTTATTGCCAAGTTGTAAACTTTTCTCTGAAGAGAGATAATTTATGAGAACTTGAAGCGGTTCACTTCTGTTTTTAAGGGCTAATTTAAAGCTGATTCTTTTACAATGGAAAGCGTGTGTTGTGCTTGCAAGCTAGATAATTAGAAAGTATAATAGCGTTTGTTCCTCCATGTGTTTTTTTTTTTTTTTTGAGGGCAGTTTGATACCTAGAATGCTTTAAGACGCCAAATAACACCTTCTCAATCTTTGATTGATACATTTTGACGCAGTTGTCCAAAGCATCTTGTGAAAGAAATATTCGAGGCACAGTTGCAAGGCTTAGGGCCTGTTTTACGAAGAGGGAATATACCAGATATAACGCTATTCGAGAGATAAAAAAAGGTGAAAAGTGTGTAGATAAACTATGGGAAAAACAGATTAGAAAAAAATATTAATAAAAAAATCGAGAATTTTAGAATGCTAATTCAGTAATTAGTTAGGAATATAAGAAATATACGAAAGATAATTGAAGATTTAATATGCCCTCTGCTAAAAGACGCATGAATTCTATCTCTCGCGACTTGAAAAGATATGCACGCATGGTTGGTAATCTTTCTTAGGGTTGAACAATGGGACAACGCTACCCTAAGTTTGTGCTGAAATAAAAGAAAATAAACGATGCTTGATTTTTAATAAACAGGCGTTAAGTTAATTTCCATTAGTCCTGCAATCTCATTAAATAATCTGCGCTTAAATAGTGCAGAATCGCCCGGATGATTAATTAGGCATTTGCCGAACCCGGGATTTATGAACTGCTATTTTCGCCTGGTCCAAAACAAAATTTATGATATAAAATGAGTATAAATTTGCGCCGTGCAAAGCTCACAAAGGCTGTTTTCTCAGTCCATTTTGTGCGTGTCGCTGCTGAAATATAACCCGTTAGTAAATTTCCCAGCTCTATAGGGCGACTGGGTCTTCGACATTTTTGCCAAATAAATTTTTACTGCTTCTTGTAATAGTCTGAGTACAATATAGTAGACATCTACCAGATGCTCGCTATTGTTCGAGTGAATTACTCCAGAGCGAACCCTCGCGTTTTAAAAGGTATACATTGCGAAGTGGACCAAGAACGTTGTTGTAAGTGTTTCCCAATCAACGCAGGATATATCGGTCGCAGAATAACCGATAAAATGGTGAAGTCTCCCAAAGGAGTTTCCGTCGCCATTCAAAGAACACACACTTTGCCTCTTTTTCATTCGTTGTTTTATTACAAAGGACTCGGTTAGAGGGATTATTATAGAAATGATGAACCAAGATATCGAGGTTGTATGTGGGGGTCGCTTCACGTTGCGGGTTTGCTTAAAGAAGTTGTCATTTCATCGATTTCGACTGTCTAATTTATTATCCTTCACGCAACCCTTGATTAGATAATAGTAAACATGGGTTAGTCCACGGATTACCTATGAGTTCGGATAGATTCCTTTGTAATTTCCGAAACACGCAAACTGTTTTTCTAAAAAACATTAATTATCTTCCTCGTTTAAACGCATGCAACAACGACAGACTCATTTTAAAAATTAACTTCAAATTTGCATAAACATAAAAGCGACAACAAAGGTACACAAATTTTTAATTTAATCCGACATGTCATCCTGAATTAACAAATTCGTGAATTAAACTCTACTTACCCGTTAAGCAGCATTTCTCCTCGATTCTTCACCCAGTAGTTGATGGTGTTGGGGAAAGCCTCCACGTAACATTCCAACTGTACGTCGGTGTTGAGTGGCGCCCCCAAAAGCTGATTTGGCACTTTTATCCCTGGCGCGACTGCAACAAGCAATAATCGACGTTATCTAAAACTTTGATAGACGACAACCTAATAAATTTCGCCAGACAAAAGCCCCGTATAAACGCAGAATTAAAAACGCCACTAATACTGCAACACAACATAAATTTAATTGGATCAACGCTAAAAAACGATACTTCTGAAAATGACAGTTCTGGAAATCTGCTCAAATTTGCTGTAAAGTTGAAATGGATTACACCAATTTCAAGTTGCCATTATGGAAACCACTAAGTCACGTCACTTGCTGAAATTGATACGGTTCATCAGGCCTGGCATTTGGTTTCGCCCGATAACTATTATAGTCCTGAAATTTTCCCGGATTAAGGGTTGAAATCCCGGTGATTGTGTGGTAGTGGCTGTTTTTGCATTTTTTGTGTTTGAGGTAAAAATACCTGTTCATTACCACAGCATCGAACACTTTACGAGCCGGAAAAAGCTGCTTCTATTAATTCATAAATGGAAATCTAGCGAGGTAAATCGTACTTTAATTAATTATTTATTATGAGTTTAATTGAATTTACTAGTTTTGACGCAGTAATCAATAGCGAGTTGTACACAAATGAAATTTCTATGCAATTGTAGTTTTTCAATGGATCTGGGACTTCACTGTTAATGTCAACTGATTTAATTATTGTCGAATACCATCGGCCAGGATGACAAAATTACCAGATATCGACATATAACAGAAGTAAAAAGGGGATCATACCAGTTTATAATAGGTGAGAACACATACAAAGTGTTTCGAAAATTTCTTGTATATTGCCACCACCCCAAACAGAACATAAAATTTTATTTATTCAGGGTTTGTTTAGTTGTATTCTACATCATATTAAGAACTACATATAGGATACAGGTAGCATGTAGGTAATTGTCAATGAAACTACATAGTTCGTGTAATTAATTAGCGCGTAATGGATATTGTCAACATCAATTTGGAAAAATTACCATTGAAAAGTACAAACTCCAAGAGGTGTGACTTACATCAAGAATAATGTTTGTTTGCCGGAAGCCAAATAAAGACCCTGTATTATGCGTAGAGCAACGACGGTATCGTTAAAACCTTTGTAAATATATTCTGAGATAGGGCTGCGGCCTCAACAATTACAAACACAACAATTTCAGCAAAATGATTCAGGAACAGCTAGTTGGAGGAGCCCGGTCGACGGATACCATCAATAATTTACCCAATATCCCATTATCGACGCTTATTATTTGATGTTGATGGGTGCTAATGCGATTAGTTCACTGACATGACTGCCGAGGCACTAAGTACATGTGTTCGGACATGGGAATTAACACATGGCCATAAACTAATTAGGAAGTTATCTGAAACAGAAGTTAGTTGATGCGTGATGGGTGGCGGGACGCCGCCCTTACGCAACCTCCCGATAACGAGTTGAAGGAACTTGTCCGGATGGAGCTGGATTAAGTAGAGAGCCCTGCTTCTGAACACCGACCGTTCCGTGTCTGAAAACTCGAACCTCGACCGAACACTTATTATCTAAAGCAGAAGTAACGTAACTCGCCCTCTCAATTACAATATTTCAGGTTGATCACGTAAAGTTTAATATTTTCTTGTGGGGATTCAACCAGATGGCTGCGTGTTGGCCACGAACTCCGATGTAGCGATTGTGGCATGCAGCTATTACAGAAGCTACGTCGTCGACGTTAATAATGATATGATTTGTGCAGGGCACTGACAACTGCACTTTAATGAAACATTCTGCATGCGAGATAAGATACCGCAATAATAATAACGTAATCGCAAAGACCACAAGTTGTTGGATTCAGAAGTTTGCCGATAAATAGTTGGAAACGATGGGCATTCACGCTCCTTGGGGGATTCGCAAGGCGAAATGAGCTCCACCCAGCCCTAACAAACTTACTAAACAAAGCTCATCTTCGGGTATTACCCCATTCGCCGTTTTTATCTTGTTGTCAAATTTTAATTAGAAATCTGCTACATGCCCAATAAATGGCCGAATTTGTTATACTTATACACTCGGTTGACCCTAACCATTTTGTGTTCTCCGTTTCAACGCCTGAAACCGATTGGCCAAATTTTTAACGCCAAATGTCATTTATAGATTAAACAAAGTAGCATAACTAAAAACTCCCAAAAAAATTAAAAATATTTACAAGAATCTAAAATATCGTCGAGAAAGCACGCAATTCTCGTATGAACGTACCGAGGATGGACGATCGATTTGTTAAAGTTTTAGATCGTAGCCTTATATAAATAATTATTATAATTTAATGCTTTACGTAAATTTTAAAATTTGGAGTATGAAAAATGAGTTAAAATAAAATTTAATTGAGTACCTATATTTGAAAATATAAAAAGACTACTTACAGTTGACGTTGAGAGCGATTCTTTTGCTGACAGCTGGAGGTACATCGTTGCTTGCTATACAAAGGTATGCCCCCATTTGTTTCCTATCCAAACGCCAAAAATGGAGGTTGGTTCCGTTGTAAGTGTCCACTGAAAAATGGTTAAAATCAGAAACCAAAGCTCCTATCGAAGACAAAATAAATGCATTAAACATAAATTTAAGTTACAGTGGTTTTGAAATTTTTCAGATGCTATTGTATAAGCAGTATTGCCAAAAAAGATTTTGTTATTGACTGATTTAGCAGTGGTACATTGAGGAACGTCTTAAAGTGGTGACTCTGCCTATTGGTAAAATACTACAAGTCATTGTAATAGTTTACTTATTTGTTAATGGGAACAAATATAATGTACCCAAAATAATTAAACCATACATCCCTTGCACTGTCCACCAGAAAATTTAATGAGCATCAAATAATCTAAATAAAACCCAAATTATTATACGTCAGAAAATGAGAACATTACCACTAAAATAACTATGCTGCGTATTGTTTTACCATTGCTTACATTTTAAATTCTATATGTCTGTCAATTTTACTAAATGTTCACCAAATTTAGAACGCTCAAGTTACGCGCCCGTGCTGTACATAATAAATATTCACGCAATCCATTTATATTTAGTGTTTCTCAAAAAAACTATTTGTGCGTGAAATAATTATTCTATTACTCCAAAAATAAAATATGCTCGCGCATCTCTCCTTGCCGCATGCGCTTCCAGACAAGAGGCACGCAAAAAAAGTTTTGTACAGGGTCAGTTCAGGTCCCTGTAATTTCTTTTTAAAAGCACGATTAGAAATTACCACTACAAGAAGTTTTATGTTTTACATAATGCAAGCCTATTTCAGCAAAGCATTTATATATGTATTACGGAAATCAATATCTTTTTTTGTGCAAACCACTTCTATTTTTACTCTTATTTTCCTTGCCCTAGCACATCTACGTCTATAATTTTTCATAAAATTATTGACCATTTGCACAACATTTTATTGCTTGTGAGTTTTTGATCAACAAATAATATTTTTAACTGCTAAATAATATAAGACACTGTCGAAAATTAAATATCTGGGTATTATGTTAGAATTAAATGCGGAATAAAATTTGGTGAACATTTAGTATTTATGGTCAACAAAAGTTATTTTGGCAAACAAAATATATAAGAGGCCAGCATTATGTTAATATTTGGTTGTCGCTTTAAGATTATGTATTTTCTTAACTTTGGTGAGCATTTAGTATTTTTGGGAAATGAAAGTATTTTTTTTTGTATGAAAATATTGGGTAAATTTGGTAGACTGTTAAATACGACCCTTTGTTAATTAATATTAAGAACGGTTCATCTTGCAACCACGATAATTAAATGTACGTGAGATCTGTAAAATTAGCTGCAGATGTTTCGATATTTTTAAAACGCTAATAGCTCTCCTGAAATATTTCACTTAATCAACTCAAGAATTATAAAGTTTTATCTTCCGGCAGGTCGGTCAATATTTATTTGGCAAATGATTAAAAACAAGTGCACTGATGTTCACGCTGTGATGGAGTTGTGCAGTTGCGTTTGTCTAGAAGAAATTGCTATACAGCAGCGGAAACTTGCGCTTGCCCAAACAATTTCTGTGAAAACTTCTATTAAACACGCCATAATTTTTAAGTAAATAAACTCGTGCTTTAGGAACTCTGAATATCAAGCGCCAACTTTTAACAAGGTACGAACATAAGTTTGAGTGAGGGAAATAAACAGAATACAATAAATAAAATAACGCGAACTTAGCGAAGTTGACGCGCGTGTAATAAGCAATAAACCTACAGGTTGTTAACGAAAAGAAAATATTGCAACACGCTTTTTATGTTAATCAAAATTGCCAAGATAAAACTTTACGAATGCATAAAATTTAATTAACCGCTTACAGTAGTTAACAGTTTGTTCATTATTCTTGTGCCGCCCTTATGAATAAATATTAAAGTCGGCTGATTTATTTTCGGGTTACGTATATTCCGCCGTGTTCCCCGGTATTCCCTGGTTTACGCGGCTACGACGCCGGCGTCGCGACGGCTTCCCGGCTTAATCCCAACAATATTTTATTATTTATAGCCAACGAAGATGAACGCCCCGGGTCCTAACCTGCATTGTAGTAATGGAAACCAATTAATTAAATTGCCAAACTATTTTCGGTAGCTGCTAATTACAGAAACACCGGAACCAAGATAAGAACTTCCCCAGACAGACACAGCTACCTCAAGAAACTCGCATGTTTGTTATCAGCCAGAATGGAGATTGGAAAATGGTAACAATAGTTGCCAACTTCGTTAAAGACATAAAGGAACGGAACTTTACGCGAGTCTTTTAACTACTTATTTTAAAAGCGCCTTGTTAATTAAACGAATGGCTGATAAAACAGCTGCATTTCAGTTTGAAATTTGCTTGATGCAGTAAATCGTATTTTCTTACATCATCTTAAGAGGTGATAATGTAGTCTTCTTTTATCCTATAAAGAAGACTTTGAAACGTAAGAATATGGAAAAAAGTAATTTTTTGATGAGCACTGAGGCTAGGTAAAGTTTCCTATCATTACCTAATCAATATCCTTTTGTTAGACAGCGACAGTAAGGTGATACAACAAACTTTTGATTGTTATTATTTTTCTTATATTTGCTCTATTTTACGTAGACACCCTATTATTTTTGTTTCTTAGAGAGAGCTGAGATGGTGCTTCTGAAACTTGTGATTAACGTGGTATGTTATAGTAGCGGCGCGTTCTTAATTTTGCGCGACGATGATTGCACCAGTAATTACACTTGAGCGCACTCTAATTAAAATTTACTAACCTAATTGCAATTCGGCTCAAGACCGCTAAAAATCCGAATAGTTTGTGAATATATCGCGCTAAACCGTGGCCATTATTGGCACAGCGTTCGGCGGATCTTTTCCGGATTTCTGCACCAACGCAGCCGTGGAAAAGAAAATGCAATTCATGGATGGAATATTAATTGAAGGGAACGGAAGAGGAGGTGTAGGGTGGTGTGACGGCAGATGTACGATACATGTAGGCGCACTAGATAGTAGACAAAAGGATTGAAAAATTTACCTCTGGTGGCCTCTCTTGCACCCTTACGAACAATAATGGGTTGTCCGTCCTCCCGCTTCCAAGTGACACGAGGAGTTGGATGGCCGGTCGCTCTGCACCAGAGCGTCGCGTTCTCCCCTTCCGATACGGACAGGTCGCCGCTGGTGTCGTCGTTTATGATGTCCGGAGGGACTGCAACAAATTACACACGTCATTGGGCGTCTTTTACATAGAGCGGGGGCGCTTAACACGAACTTCCAGACTCGGCCCTTCCTGCTTTAAATCATTTTGAGTTTCCCCCGCTACCAGAACTGCTCCGCTGTACCACTCTAGACAGAAAAGTGCACTTTATCGGAACAATTGTTGGGACAAATTTGATGCGCTTTTCAAAAATTAACGTGGTGAGCTTAAGATGCTTAAGGTTCTTATTTGAGCTGATTTTATTTACATAATTATAAGTGCTACAATTGTTATGTATAAGTAAAAAAGAAACAAATATTTAAAAAAAATGTAGATGTAAGGGTTTAAAAAAGTTAAGTAATTATTTAACTATGGCATTTAATTATGCAACCAAGAATACATTATATGCACTGTGTGTATTATGTTTAAAGTCCCTAGACATTTCGGGTCCTGTTGAATTAGTTCATTGTTAGAGACGTAATCTTTCGGGGTTCTTCGAGGTCTCCTTTAAGCATGAACGCTAACGATAATGGAGGCGTTATCATCGATCAGAAGTTTAGGAAGACAATAGAAAGATACGGCAACAATATAAACCGCAGTCTCTTCCCTTGTTGAAACCAAGATACAAATTATCAAATGTAACAATAACATATTGTTTTTCAGCTTTGAAAATAGTTGAAAAATAGTTACGTTGCAACAATAAACAAAAATTGATCCTCTTATGCCAAGAGAAATAAATTGAATAACTGAAGGTTCTAGCGGAGCCTGCATAACTTCGGATTATCCGCCTCTATATCAAATCGATAACTAACATATTCAAGAAAAATTACCTTTCTCAGCCTAATAGTAAATCATCTCTTCTCAATTTATAATAGTAAACTCTTAAGTGTTCACTTTGCTCATAGTATGTATTTAGATGAACACCCTTGTACTATTTACGGTTTGGATATAATTCTGACAATATTTTTAATTAGAAATACAATCACGCTCATTAAGTTTATTTTAAGACTTTTAAGATTATTATTATTTGTAAATTGTAATGAACCATAAAAATAAATGCATGTTGCCTTGGTTTACAAGCTAATTATATCAAATAAATATAGTTTACATAGGTACCGAGTCTTTGCGTGTGTGTCACGTTGTTATTACTCTGAGACACAAACGGATTTTGCAGAATTGCAAGCCTTCAGGGGTTCAATGCTGCTACAACATAGTTTCATCATGGTGTTAGTGTTCAACTACTTATTAGCATAATACAGTTAACTTTAAACTGTACCTAACTAGAACGGACTCACTTGTTTTACTAAAGCAACTAGAGGTAAAGCCGATGCAGCCTCACAGAGATATGAACACTTCTCTTGCTCCTGTTCGTTCTACAAATGTTGCATCTGTTGGGCTCCTTTAAACTTCACACTTTTATTACATTTTTTGTAGAAGATACAAAATTTTATACGTGGAAGAAAAACAACGAAGGCACTACTTAAGAGATACATCCTTAAGATACATAATATACTAAAGACAAAAATTGTTAACAAATGAAGCAGATGTCAGCAGAAGGTCAACAGGGTAGATGCTGCTATGTTACATTGATACAAAACAGCAGTAGGCGATTTGGTCTTGCAAAAATCTATTATACAAAAATTATAAAATTTTGTGCTACATAGGAATACACATGCAGTAGGTAACGTATGTGTGTACAACATGAACACCCTGTAAACATACACGTTGCGCATAGAGTTGGCCCATAATGTGGAAGCAATCAAAATTGGAAAGAGCAATAGTCGTTGATGCCTTTCATCACCGCAATGTGGGTTGGATGTTGGATGGGCAAACCCTCAAGATCGATGTGTGAATAAACATTCAGCTAGTCTAGCGGCTGCCAGGTGATGGTCGAACCGCGATGGAGTTTGTTCGTGAGTGCATTACCGTGTTCTCAGTTATGTACTCTGAAAATCCTAGATTTGAACTTGCTTAGTGTTGGAGCGCGATCATCATTTTAGCTGTGCTTCCTCCGTTCACCCGAATGGTCTTAACGTTACCTACGCGAAGAGTTTCCAGCTAGAAACCTACTTACTAATGTTACTTTACAGTAGGTACCTTGTCAGATAGTTTTATGCTTAGAGAACAATAAAATCAAAATAAAGATAAATGACAATGTTCGAAGCTACATTGCAGTAGCAAACTAGCAAAACTAGGTAACTCCTAGTCACGTGTTCCATATAGCTAAACCCCTGGCAACATCACCGTCAGTCCATTTAGACCCGTTTTATTACCACGGATGCGAGTTTTAGTTACGATTATTATAGTTCGGATTCCCATAAATTAGTTATGTGGTCATATCGCACAGTGACTCGTTCAAAAGGATCGATTTTAAATCCTGGTATTGCTACGATGCAACACGCAGGTAGAGGAAATCAGATCTCTAAGATAACAATTTGAAATGGATAATGTTCGCTAACAGCGTTCCAATGTTTTACTAATCCATTTAGTTAAGCGTCGTGCCCCAGGAATACACCTGCGGAGCGAGAGATTCTGTGCTGTTGAACCTATAGCAGTAGCAGTCGATGTCCTGAATTTGAGAAAACTGGGTAGGGGATTTCAAGAATAAAAACATTAATTAAGAATAAAAAACGTCGATTTATTATTATTGAAATACAACTAATTGAATAATTTCTGTAGAGGCTTACGTTTGTTTCAACTATATGGATTAAAGAATACAAAATGTTAAAAAAATTAATTTTTTTAAGATTTATTAATTAATAAACAAATCATCTACTGATTACTCATGAGAGGGATGGCTTAAATAAGTAATGCTATATACTCGGTGCGTTGCCTTAAAATTTCATGATTTCAATAATTCAATTTGTGGGGTAGAAATTCACCTTTGCAAATGTTGCTTCCCCCAAAATCTGACGCTTCAGGTCCGTCGACCCAAAATAGACCCCGCAAATAATGTAACGTACAGTTTGCGACTACTTAATTGAGATTTACACATGTAATTGTGTAACAATACTGTGGTTTTAGTTGTTCCTCATCTAAAACGCTTTCATTGAAAGAGTTTGATCACATTATTTTTATATGCCTAACCAAACTATATTATTTGTTCATATTTCTTATTTAGAGATATAGTTTAATAATCAAACTTAGATAGTGATAGTTTAAGGTTATTATTGTTAAGAAAAAATTGTACAACTTGAATACTGGTTTGGGTCGCTTCAATATGGTCTTTAAGTCACAGGTTTGTGAGTCTACAATTAGGTGGATGCTTAAGTGCATAAAAATAAATTTTAGCACGTTTGTAATAATAAAGAAAGTTCCGTTGCATAATGTGTTATTATTATTATACTGTTCCGTAATGAGGGTGAAAAGCCACTAAAATTTATCAACGGCTTTAAAAACAGTTTAAGGAAGAATGTTTATCACCCAGATCAATGTTTGAATGGTGCAAATCTTTCCCGGATGGCCGTATGCGCATATCAAACGTGCCGCGTGCTGTTAGATAAGTCCTCCCCTCTGAATCTTAAAAATATTCGAAAACTCAATCGGAGTCAGAGACAACTAGTTATGAAGGAACTGGCTTTAAAATATAACATAATGGTTTTGAAAAATTATTGCTGATGTCAAGTTTAAACTTAGTAAAGTCATTGTCGAATGAAGCTCAAAAGAACTTTCAGTGGAACAACACTAATCAGCAGTTTACAGAAAAGTCCGTTTTGCTATGAAAAAAAGAAGATGATTTTCAGAATTTGAAAATATACAGGCTGTTCAATAACTATCATTGTCTTAGAAGGTGGCGCTTCGCTATCTCCAAGCGCAGAGCTACCCTGGACCAGAAAATTCCTAATTGTGCTTGGTAAATTCTAAAGTGTTAGTATAATAAAATTATACAGGACTACCATAATTACAAAATTTTACCAAATCCCTATGGCACAATAATGTTGCTAAATCAACACATAACAGTAAAGTTGACACTTAAATCACTGATTCTAATTAGACAAATTTAACATTAGTATTAAAATCTACACTGGCGTGGATGGGAAAATAAGAAATATTGCTGCATGTCGAATTCTGGAACACCAGACCTATATTTATACCATCCTTTTATCGATTTCGATACAAAAAAAGTCATACATAAGTAATAGTAATAACAGTCAGATGTTGTTCTTCCAACTGAGTTATTAAATTATATTTATGCCTTAACGTATTTATTCACAATTTTTATTTTTTAGGGATCTACTTTCTACTGGTAGATACAAAATAAATTTCAGGAAAAAAGTAATTATAGGTAGATTTTCTAGTTGCCATATGACCTTTCTTTTAAAAAATTATATATTTGATGTGTTGAGTGCAACAGTTAGTTTTAATATAAGTATTTGGCTTTTATGAAAGAATAAAAATTTTGGCAGTTTATTGCATCAAGATGTTTCTAATTATTTAATTACCGGTAAAAATATTGAACTAATTTCAAAATGTAAAAAAGTAATTAGCGACAATTTTTTTTATGGTTGTTGTACAAGAATGTGTAGGGTGTAAGTATACCATTAACAACAAAACGCACCCGTTGTGCTTGGGTGGAAATAAAAAAGTTAACAACTATAAATATCCTGTCGTTAGACAATATCTAAGGAAATCGAGGGTTACGAGTCGTGCCTGGGGGTTAACATGTTTATATGTGAGGCGATTATATTATTGTTGTTTTTGATTGTGTACCTAGCAAGTTTGCGATTGTAATTATCAGGTTACATGACAAACTTAGAGCGATCCGGGGAGTGGTTCCACCTACACCTAATAGATGCAGCGTAACTATTAGACGAATTGGTTGTCTGTTAAATACAATACAACGCTCTAACTATTCGGTTACCGCGAGGGGGCTGGTAACTTAATTGCGAGCTTTCATTACGCAGCAAGCCGCAGATTGCATGAAATTCGGCGTAGTCGAAGCCCCAATTAAAAAGTTAGAGATTGGGTTGGCCTGGCTGTCGATGCACCCCCAGGTTAGTTAGCATCAGCAGGTGTTCGACAATTAGCGCTGGTGGTTGTTGCAAAAAGACAAGCCCCAAGTTTTACGAGTTTTGCCGGTTGACTCGCGAAGTAGGTACCCACATGCATATTTAAATTCGTCACGACATGCTGATGTGTTTATAACTTCGGTGGGTTTAAAGCGTCGTCTCGTGGGATTAACACATTGTATATTGGCCTAATTTGTTGGAAAGATATATGAGCGGACCGTGTAAAAACCCCCCAGCAATTGTCGACGCACATAATGGTCGTAAGTGGGACGATGTGGGATTTACGGGAAGCTCCGCGGCCTCTGAGGTGCCTGGGCCGAGATCCGGGCTTCGCCAAGGAGCAATTAGATTAGGGGGACCGGCAGACCGCAACAGTCCACGAGGGTCCGCCATCAACACCAGATAATTCTAATTAACCTCGGGCTCTCCCTGCACTCGAAACTCGGAAAAACAGCCAGACTATTGGGGGGGACGACGATAATTGAAACGGGGCTCGTATGTAATCAATATCAAACCTTGGACGGGCATTAATCAAAAATAATGTCTCAATTATTGTTGCATTCAAAGGGTAGCGCAATTAGAAACTTTGGGGTGGCATTAAAAATTCAAACAGGCTAATGGCTCCCCCAACCTGCCACCACCAAGTTACGATATGCAAGAAATAATAACGAAATAGGTGCTCGTCCTTTTAGGGCAACATTAAAATTATGCTTTGTCCACCATTATTATAAATTGTCATAACCCATCAAATACACCCACAAGAACTTTAGTGCTAGGCATTTAAATAAATTGGTGGCGGCGGCTTCATCAGTGTCACCAATTTATGTGCTATTCGCTGGGCAGTTGCCACTAATGATAGGTCAAGCTGCGTTCAGAATGGTTTGCCGTGCTGCGCAATAACTTAGAAGAGATTTGTATTATTTAGTTGCCGATAATGGAACCAATCGCCATTAAGTATACCGATAGGGACGTTAGATCGATGTGTAGTTACTTGGAGTTGAAACTATCGCCATTATCTATTCGGTCGAAATCAGAACATCTGTGATGGAAACAGGTACTAGAGACAACGCTTATCAATCAATCTAAATTCCCACTTCATCAGGTTAATTCACGGCAAAGGAAGAACACTGACGTTACCTGTTGCATTACTCCATTACGTTATGATTGTTCCCTTCTACAATTTAATATTTTAATTAGGGATGATGTCACTTATGGTTCTATAAAGTGTATTAATGATATACACACCTCCCCCTATGCAATATTACATTCAATCTACTAGAATTATTGGTCGGTAATACAAGCAGAAAACAACAGACTGTCTTTAATTTTGGATTGCAAATTATAACAATAATTGTTTGTGTTTTAACATTTATTAGGAAGATTAAAAAATTGCTGCTGATTATGCAAAAGTCGATCTTACCAGGTATTGTCTGAACAAATAAAGTTCCTCTGCTTTATAATACAAATTAATTATAGTTATGCAAGCAGGAATTGTATGTAAATTAATAATTCTATTGTAAAATTGGTGGTCTACAGACTAACATTACATGCTTCAGAGTATTTCGTTTCAAGAAAAAAATAAAAATTATTTGTTGCATTGTTTTATAATTATTTTCTTGAAAAGAGTTGCGTAATATTGTCTTTATTTTGTTTATTCTAATGCATCAAAAAGAAATGTGTCACATTGCAGTTTAGAAATTTTAAAGACAAAAAAGGGACAAAATTTTTATCAACATTTTCCATTGTCTTACCACATGCGAAGCCGAGCATATGGATAGGTACTTCTCAGAATGTTATTTGCATCGTTCCAATCATGCATTTACGAGGTACAAATTAAAAACGCTTTAACTAACTGTTGCAAATAAATTTGACAAATAGGGACTGAATGCGGCAATAAGCGGGTGCCCTCCCTTGTGTCATTTACACACCGCAAAACAGTTCCATCCGTTTTATTAAGCGCGACGTTTTGCACGGCCAACGAAAATATAGTGTCTAATTTACCGGACAAAAAACTGCAATAAAATTGAAGCCCACCAACACTTAATTTCGAATAAAGGCCGTTAAGCGGGCGTCCGTGCATGTAGGGCTTGAATATTACATGTAAAATCTGAACCAAAAATAAGAGGAAAATTCGCGTACAGAGCACTTTACTGAATCTAATCCGAAATGATTTAGTGACGAACGGTAATTCCTGGGGCGTTCTCTTCATGGACATGTATAAATGTATGGAAATTCCGGCGAAATCTTGAAATATCTTCCAGTTTTTTCGCCCCTGAATGAAATATGTCCATATATGGCCAGTTGAGCATTTTATATATCGGCCTACATTTTTATGTTTTACGCCGACAGAAATTCAATTTCGACACTTTTTTCGGGTTGCACGGTTCCCTCGTAAATCTTCCAAAGTGTTTTAATCATCAGAATGTGGCTAAAACTTCACATGTACTATTTATACGGGGTGAAATATGTTTGGGGTTGCGAACTTCTTACATTTACAGCATCAGCTGCAAACATCGCAGTACCTGTCTCAAAACTTACAAAGCGACGGTGAAAAATGGCACGAAATTCAGAGGGTCTCTCGCGTAACCTTTTACAATGACAGCACCGTTAACGCACCACATCAGCATAATATAGAGTTTTCGAATTGCATAGCCCTTCTATTCTGCATCAACGTCTGGATGCAATTATCTCGGAAAAGAATTCAAGACAGTCAGTTAAACGACAACATTCCGACATTCTGACGGGATAACGGAGGTGTCGAAACTTGCAACCATCTGCAATATTAAGTAGCTTCTATCTCAATGATTATTATCAATTACTTTCCGACCTTTACTCGGGTCTTTTCAGGGATCAATAGCAGGCACAGCAGATGCTACCTGCAATCATAACAAACTAACCAGCACCGACGGTAACATGTTGGAATTAAGGGTTGTAAGAAGAAAAAAATACTCGACTTGTTGGCGGGCTCTGGGTACGACAAGTGAAAACTGCCGGTGACAACCATTTTAGCTTGAAAATTAAAACAATTGATGTGTAAAGTTTGAGTGAGGGACATCTGGAAAACTTTGTTGAACTTTGATTTGAGACCAGAGGCGCTAACGCAAATTAACCTTTGTGTTGTGTCAACTCCCAATTTTCTTCTGTAAAGTGCATTTTCAGCGCACTGCATTATTAATGAAAACTTTCATTGTATTTATGTTACATTATTCAACTTAGAGCATGACATTTTATGATATAGCCTTCCATTTATCACCACCAACAATAACTCCTTTATCGTGAAGCATGCCAGTTAGGGCGCTCCTTATTTGAGTACAGATTTATTTATTGGGGTGACAGCAAATATGATAAATCTCTAATGTAAGTAAGCTGATTTTGTTAATTGGTTAATGAATTTTCTTTTGCCAACGTTGCTTTTTTGTTGCTTTGTCTTTGCAGGATTGGCAAAGACACAACAGCAAAAAGGAGCAAACGTGTGCAATTGCCCAATACTTTGTTCCGAAATAGTTACTTTTCAGGAGACGGTTAGGTATGGATTCCTCTTCAGGTAAAAAATATGAAATATCTTTACTTACGATTTATACATGAAAGTCTTGTTAGATATTGTAGAGGTTTTTTTAAAAGTGCTTTCTCTTCAATTTGCACTTACTTAAAAAAACTTTTGACTTCATTTAGAATAATAGGCAAAGATATTCTGAAAGCTATTTTGGCAGCCAGCTCAAGTCGTTCAGCAGTCGTTATGTAGGTAGTTGCAGGTAATAAATTTGCTCCCTTATTTAGAACGAATAAAATATCTTTGCAATAAAAACACAACGAAAGTACGTTGTTAATAGGTACATTAAATTTGCATATTTATTTAAAACATTCTAAAAGCGCCTTACGAATTTATTGCCATTAACCCTGAATTCTAATTATTAGCCATAATTTCTTGAAATCGTTAACTAACTAGCAGTTAAAAATTCGAATAGGCCTCGCTAGTCGTTAGTTCTGGAATTAGCGCAACGTACCGCATGGGATCTATTACTGTTTACGTCCGATTCACAGAGCAGAATTGGCTCATTCGTCTGAGGGGTGTTGGATTTCGGCGTTCAAGAAGACTCGTTAATAGTTAGGGTCGTAATTAATAACCCCGCAGCAGTGATTATTAATGTGTTGTTTTGTGTAGGAGGCCGTTTGAAAAAGCTCTCCTTATTGGATTCTCATAAAGTCGAACTTGTTCGGAAAATTTAATAGAGATTGTCTTATCTAATTAGCTATTCATGTTAAGGGAAGTTTTCAATTTAAAGCCGCTCACGATGGAAACTACCTAATTATTTCAGCTTTAAACTATTCCAAATTCGAGATTACGGAAATATTTTCACAAGATAAACCAAAAAGTGGCAAATGAAAGCTCAAATTGCCCCATTAAAGCCAACTAGAGTTTGCGTTAAAACCTTTTATGTTATATCTCAACGGATTATTAGAAAGTGCCGGAGAGAGATGAGATAACGTCCTATCGGGTGCGAACAACGCCTGGGAACAAAGACAAAGGATTCAAGCCGAGTCGTTGCCGCAAAGCATATACTCGCAATCCAGGAACAATCGACGGAGAAACCGGAGTTTTTCGACAATTATGTTTCAGTCGCATTTTCAATAATTATGTTTCAGTATTAAAAATCTACGGATTTGAAAACCTGTTGCGTGCAATAAAACGCATCAGTGGGCTCAAGCTTTGGTCAACCGTGTAATTGAAATGCAAGCAAACATTGTTTAAATATCGTTTGTTCTCGCAACTGCAAATTTTTCATGAAATTTAAACCTTTTGCGTCAATCCAAAACAGAAAATTGCTTTAGCGAAAATAAACGAGATACTAGTAGGTATCCAAAACGTAGTTTGTTATGTTGCTACATATTTAACAAATTGTAGAAATGTTGTGCAAATGATCCTTTTTAATAGAAGAGGGTAATGGGAGAATGGCAAATAACTTAAGATTTATCTGCCATGTAACATGAAATCGATTGACCAAGACTCTTCCATCTTTAAGTTATTATAATAATATAATATAAACTTGTTGTGATTTTAAATGACATTAAAACATTAAATAAACGTCTAAACACTTTAAACAAAACAATTTCCGAGTAGTTTTGAATCTAGCACCTAACCTTGGTAGTACCAACCACGATTAAATTCCCTAAATATTAATATTGCAAATAGGTCTAAAGTAGAAAAAATAGTGTAAATAACTCACTAATAGGGCAATCATGGCACTCGTCCATTATAAAACGTGTGGATGCGCCACTCGTTTTCTAACTTGGGTTCGTGTCATAAAATGTGCTTAATAATACTCGTTTTTTATTGTACTACTAGACCACCTTAATATTTTTATTGTCTGTTCCAAAAATATTTTGAACTTTGGTTCAGAATGGTCGAATAATAGCAATAACTTACGATTCTTCTCGGCATTTTTTTATTCCAAAAGTATTTTGAAGTTTTGATTCTAAATGAAATGATAACTGCAAAAGATGGTACCTTCCAGAACTTAGCAAGGTGTTGTATTAAATTAAAAAACTTTAAAAGCTCCTGTCTTAGAATAAAGCAAAACAGTAAGATGTGTCCATGGAAGTCACTAACATGAAATTTTATTTAATTACATAGCCGATCAAAATGCAGTGTCTGTTTATGATCTAGATGTAATGAAAGATAAGAGTCTAAAGTAGATACACAATATCTATCTCTCACGTTTTCTATCACTCTCATGCCAGTCACGAGACAATGATGAAGAGAAAGTTTTTAAGTGCAGCACTTGTTTTTCTTTGATTTTTTGAAAAAGTAATGTAGAGATTCATTTTCTGGTAATAATATTATATTTTGACATGTAAATTAAAATAATTGGGTAAATAAAAAAACAAAAAAATGATGCTGTTAAAAATAAAATTCTTATCAACGCACTTTATCTTATCCTAAAAAACCTTGCTTGACTTCAGTATAAATAAAATTTTGAGTGAAAGAAAACAGAGGATTGTAGAAATAAGTAACCGGTATCGATAATACTTCCCTCACAAATATTAATAAAAAAGTATAACAAACATGCCGTGAACACTTTTGAAGGGCTAACGAGTCAGTTATTATAACTTTTTAATCGATTTGCTGTGTAATGCTGAATGTGGACGAGACCGTGCTAATATCGATTTAGACATAAAAAGAAACTCTAAGGTCAAGGTAACAACAAAAAATAAGGAAGTCATCAGCACTTGTTTTGTTGATATTCCTCTGAGTTTATAAACTTTAAATTTACACCCAGCTGCTTTTACTGTTAAATTTTAAATCACCAACTATCTGGCAAAATAGCATTTTAAAAGTGGAAAAACCCTCATCGATTGCATGTAAAAAAATTGCTTTAGCCTATTCGTTTATGAACTAAAGTCAACAAGTTTAAGACAACGCTACAAATAATTTAATAAAACAAACAATTTTAAAAGAAATAATTTTATTATTTTCAAAATATGCTTTTTGTTATTGGGTAAGACAACAACTTATTTTGGAATACTTTGTAAACTTTTTGAAAAGTTTCTAGGTTCCATCTACATTCTTAAAAAATCCCATCAAAAGTTTTTTAATATTCTCTGTTGGAAGGCTACAGTAACGTTTAATGAAGAAATCATGTATTAAATCTGGAGATCTTACTGGTCTTGAACGCACTTCTTCTATCAACCCTTTTCAAGAATTTTAATTTTTAATCCTCTGAGCCATTGGTGCATATAATTTAGTTCTTCTCGACGAGTTCAGGTAAATTTGAATACATAGGTATAGAAAACAAATTTATAAAAAAGAATTTGCAGAAAATAATAAAAAAATTTTTTTTTAGAATCTTATGTATGAAACCAAATGAATTAATTAATTAATTAATTAATATTTCAAAATCTTGCCACTTGGAATATTAATGGTGCGAGCTTTAATGAAATAAACAAGTGCTTTAATCTAGGAAGCTACATTCAGAATTCTCAGATAGTGAGCAAAATCTGCCAGTTTCTTTAAATATTTATCACAAACACCCAAATGCTCGTTAAAAACATGATTAGATTTGTCAGTACAACAATTTTCAATCGCATAAAAAAACTATTTCTATGTAGAGACAACTGAAGGTGAGGAAGTAAAAAATTGTTTAAATTTTTTTTTATAATATCTTGTTAATATTTTATTTTATTAAGGGTCTCGATTTAACTAAAACAGCAGTTATGCATTCTACCGTTGCTATTAGTGGCAAATAGAAATTTTCTGCTACATAATCTAAAAGGTTAGAATTAATGGCTGCGCTACTTGAGCGAAATTAAATAATTAAAACAAAACACAGACGCTAATGCCCCACGGACGTCGTACAAGCAGTAAGAGCCAACCCAATAAAAGTTTTCACTTGGGGTTTTATAGGTTCCAGGTACAATTAATACTAATTAGCATTATGCACCGTTGTTTATTATCAATGGGTAGCAGAAGCTGGGCAATTATCACGTCCTTTCCCGGTTTATTTTTCGCAATTGCGGGGGGTTCGCGAAAGTAAGCGTATAAAATATAAATTTATTGGCAACATTTCCTCCAAGCCGGCCGTCTTTAACCATCTGTCCAATGATTAATAGACGAAAATAACGCCGGTGAAAAATCGAGCGGTGTTTATTGATGACAGTAAATGTCAAAGGACGCCAATTTATATTTTCTTCCGGAGTTTTGGCGAAAATATGAAATTGCACAGATGAGATGTATACATATTTTTTATTCCCGAGGCCTGTCCAGGATGAATAGCTGCTCTTTTATTTTGACACCCTTATCTTACGAATGATTATTTAAAGTATCTGAAACATTTTCCGGGGTAAGTACTTGCTTTTTTTGTTTCGCGACACGTGAAGCACTAGATAACTAAGGTTTTTGCGAATCCAATAATTCCAACTGATAGTTGCAAAGATTCAAAATCCCGGTACAAAATTGTTCCCAATTTGTCCCGCCAGAATGTAAAAATTAAGTTATCTAAACTGCAATTACACCCTGGAGATGAAATTTCTGCCAACATTTAGCTTTAATTGCTTGAGTCGGGCTCGGTCAGATAACGCTCTTTTTATTTTTATGCTACCCCCATTCTATGACTTGTTTATTTTTGCACGCAAATAGCCATAATTAAATTGCTTTCAAAATATACCAGGCACACATTTTACTGTTTAATAAACGAAAACGCCCGCATTTCGTCCATTAATTAACAGAAAACGGTGCCAATTTCGAATTACAAAATCCCAGCCTCCAGAGATAAGCACCAAAGCCTTATTTGAAAATTGTTATCAGTCGCATTGACCTCTCCGTCGACTAACGAAATCTTTGCCAATTATATGCCCGCAAACAATTTTTTGTTGTTGCATAAATTGAGCGGTGTTAATCTTGGAACGAATGTGTCTTACGCAAGTCTCCTCCCCGTCATAAATCGTTACAGTTAATGCATCTTCGCCTAACGCAGATGTCACGCTAAGAAGGAGGTCGAGAAAACAGCCCGGAACAATTGCAAGAAGAGTATTTAAAGCGAATAGTAATAACCCTCCGCAAGATGGTGATGGTTATTAATTCTATTTGGTCGTAGTTGTGAGGGGCACAAACATGTGCCTCCCTAATTAGAGTATGTTTTGAACGTGTTGGATGTTCATTAGCAAAACACTCGACACAAGCAGCTGCGTTTGTTGTCTTCTTCGCTGCCGCGTTTATTTAGAGCATTGTTTGCCGGATCGGCCATGCTTGCTTAAAGAAGGCACGAAACACGAAAGTTGTGCTTGGAGAGAGACTACAATGGGAAAACTTAATCCAACAAAATCAATTAATTCGCGTATTTATTATTAAGGGGGAAATTGTGTTACACGAGGCAGAGCTCGTGAAGGGGTTGAACTCAGAGTTTGTAATCCCTTATGTGCAGAGAACGGAGAAACATGTGAACTTTGGCGATGTCAGTGGTAGTCAACTGAATTTTAAATGCAAAAGCTAATGAATCGCTACGCAAACGTACCCCCTGTTTATACAGAAAGAAGAAGTTCAAAGAAATTTTCTTATTTAAGCAGCTAGGTCGAAATAGAGTACCTAATTAAAAAATTACTATTCTATCAAAATATATTATACTAATTAAATCAAGTAGGTATTACTTATCTGAGTTTAAAGAAATTGTAGCGTTTAATATCGACGCAAATATTCTAAGATTTCCATAAAACTCTCATATTATACTTACCCCAAGTGAGCAAAATTTTAAAATTGTATGTTTCAATAACAGAGTTGAATGCAATGATTTACCAGATTCACCCGGCGCCTCCGCCATTTGCTATCGTTAGCCATTTCTATTTTCTAACCACGTCTAAGAAACTTAGGTTTCTTCAATAATAACATTGTACTTTAATTTAAATTTATATAGTGGGTAGCACTAGAAAATAATAATAGGATAGTACCAACTTCTGATGTTAATTTTAACTTATCTTAAACGGCGCATATCAAATAAAAGAAATAGGGGGCGGGCAAGTTATTTCACGATATCGAAAGAACCCCAGATTACAGTAGATACATATCTTTTGTCAGCTGATAGGAAACTTTTGTTTGAATGTACCAATTAAGTCAATAGAATGGAATAAAATAGAATCAAACTTCAATGTAGGGTATAAAGTATGAAAAAAAATTGTCAAAAACCTAGTATCTATGATGTATAGTAATTCAGACACCAGAAAACCTTTACTAATTTTTAATTTTTTCAAGTTAAAAGTTAGTAGGACAAATAATTTATTATAAACAATTGTTTTTACTGTAGGTATGTTCAAAAAGGATTTGTTATCCTGGTTTCTTATATATATGTACCTACCATCTAAAGTTTGCTTATAAAAATTAATATACAATTATTAATTATTGTGAGTTTGACATAATAAATTTATGCAATAAGTGCATATCCTTATTTTTATATTTCATGTAACTAGGTTTGAAAAGTAAAAAGAAAATTGTTACTATATCATAGAATTAACGCATATGGACATTTTAATCTGCATTCTGAAAAGTTATAGGGCTGGGCTGCATTTGCATTAATTTTAAAATAATTTATTCCAGAAGGCTGGTTGGGTTCAAAATTGTGGATCCATTATTTAGTTTGTAAATTAATTAATTGGTTTCATTATAAGTGATTCACTAATTTCAATATATTTAAATTACTCCAAAACTTGTTTTGCGGATTGCATGCAAAAATTAATGACAGTTATATTTTTGTATAAGTTTTTATTTATTTTTAGACTAATAATGTAAAGTGGTCAAATATGAGGCACGCAAGATATACAGTGTTCTGCAAGAACAGCCGCCGGTGTTTAAAAACGAATTTCATTTTCTTTTATTTCTTGTTTACCAAGTGCCTTTGTGGCTAACCACCATTTATGTCTCTTGTTTTTACTGGAGCCCTACCTATTTGAAAAGTACCTCCATTAAGCCATAAGTAACTGAAACGTTATTGCCAGGGAATTTGACTGCTTGAATAAAGCCGTCTTGTCATAAATCCCTCAAAAATTTCCAGGGACATTTTAAAATTACAACTAATAATATTTAAATTAAGATTTTTATATTTTTAACATGAGGAACGTGTATCGGGCGGTATTACAACGTAATAAAACGTATTAAATATTGAAATTTTCTGACCAAAACACTTTATAGCGTCCCGACGCCGTATAAATTTAATTACAATTTATGCAATGACGCGTCACTGGAAATTCACCCTCTAAATTGTATTCGGAGGTTACCTATAATCCAATGCGTATCATTCAGCCTACATGCCATTATGCTAGTCGGCTATTGTTTTGTCATATAGTATGTCCCCTAAAATTTGTATAAAGAAACAAATTAAAATTTAGTACTCTACCACAAGTGTCTTCCAAGATGCTTTAAGAAAGTCCTAAAGAGCAATAAAACGTAAACTGAAAAAACAAATACAATAAATATCAAGTGTTGATTATGGTTTCACGAACAATGTGAAGTGGGTGACTCAATTTATTATATTTTGCGCCAATATTTTTATATCAAATGTTTAAAGAATCAAAATTTCGTATAACGTGTATATAATAATAAATTCTCACAAAGTTAGCGGGTAATAAACAAATTAGCAATTTGTTGTTATATTTACTATTGCAACATTTTTGGTGTATAAAGTTTCAAAATTTTCTGTAAATTTTATGCTTGTTAGCAATCAGGAAGACGTTGAAATTGCAAATTTAAGCCCCGAGAGTTGATGGAATTTTCTGGACCGATCCAATTTTGGGACTTGCGTCGAAGTTCCGTTAATAGGGTTGGACGGCAATTGCTGATAAAAATTGTAGGACTAACCCTTTTATCGAGATTGCCGGTAACGCGCATCACGTGCCAAAAGCAGAAAAGCGCCAGTCCAATATCCGCTTTGTAAAATGGGAAGAGCAATTTCTAAAAATCTGACGATTCCACAGGTGGCGGTCAGGGAATTCAATTATGTACTTGTCATTTCTTTACAACGTCTTGATAGATTCTGATTTAATCCCGCGTCGTAGAATTTTCAGATCCCGAATAAGAAGAAATGTACCGGTCGGACGTGGACCCACGTTGATTACATTTTTATCGGACAAATTTCAGCCATCCATCTGCCAACGCTAGTGGGTACATCAGTTTCAGAAACAGTTCCTCCAACCCACTCTTCAGTTGTTATTGAATTGGTCTAGAGCGCGCCACGTTAGTGTCTAACTTAAAGTAATTAGACTGTCCACCAAGACTCCATGCAAAACCCGATTACGATTTAGGTGCGACAATTATGTCGAGAAATTGCTATTGTGAAAAAGTTGCGACAGTGATGGAGAAAGACAACATTTTTCTTGATTACGATTTAGGTGCGACAATTATGTCGAGAAACAGAAATGTTGCGACAGTGATAGTCAAAGTCAACATTTTCGTCAAGCATTATATTGCGGAGGGTTGAGTTACCAATTTTCATACATTACTTAACTTTCTTTTCGCCATATTGATTCAGGCGGCTGTAAAAAATCGGGGGTATTAGATACAGCTTTTGCCACCACCCCAAATCGATACTCTTGCTTGATGGATTTTATTTTATTGAGGTTACGTCGCAAATCCTGCCGTTCAACAATCGCAATAAACTTCAATCTCGCCTGGAAGTGTAAAATAAACCCAACGAAATTACTTCGAGACTACTCAAGCAGCTTGCCGCCGAAACAATAGACAATAATTAACGTATTTGAAGCAATTAACCACATTTGGCCCCAAATGCTGACGGATTTTGTACCAGGGGTCCAACACTTAAGCTTACCCCCAAAATAAACATTATTTTTAAACGTAAAAATTTTAAACATGGAATATATAATTTAGGTTACACAAAAATATCATTGTTTTATTGATTACCAGAAATTTATGACGTCATTTTAAAAAATGTCGTTACTTTGTATAGTAAAAATGTTTAAATTGCTATCAAAAGGGTCACCGTGCGCCATATTTTTGCATAATTCAAAAAAATCGTTCCAATTTGTCGTCAACTATGCGTTATTGTATAAATTATACATACCAAATTTGAAATTTCTACTTTTAAAATTAATTAATTCCCACATTAGGAGAAAATTTAAGTGTTGAAACATCGTGTACATATAATAATTATGGATGAAGTGTGAAAACTATATGTAGAGACATAAGCAGCGTCTCTCTTAGAAGAAAATTTATCAACCCTCAATGTTTTTTTTGTTACGCATTTATTGCTTTCAGATAAATAAAATGAAAATTATGAAACTAAAATAAAATGTTCTGATTCAGATAAAGGGGTTAATAAAATTTAAAAAAATTCAAAAAATACTACTAAGAAAGTTTGAAATTTATTTTTAATTAACATTCGTTGCTAATACATAATATTGTTAATAAAGTATCTAAAATTATGAGTAATCTTAATCAAACAATAATAATTACTATTAGTTCGGTAATGGATTTTTAAAAAAGGTTTCGTTTTCAAGATGCGTATTGTATGCGTGGTCTTTTTATTTATATTCCTAGCATTGTTATAGTTGTTGTAGGCATTTGTAAAGTATAAATTTAAAATATAAGAAACGCTAAAGCGAAAAAAAGGATTATCTTTAGCTGTGGAGTAATTGGATTTACTATAAGAGCGAAAAGTTTGTCGGTGCAGATACATATTACTACTAAAAAATGTCGGTCTTGTTAACGAAACTTGTTGATGTTTTAAAGGAAGTAAAGTTAGCGCTGTTCATAAAAATTGTTGTTGAAAAAGCCAAACAGTTAAGTGATTCAGTGGCGTCGAAATGCACATTGGGTGACATCAGGGACAAACGAACCGTTACAGCAAAACAGCATTCATATTTCGAATGCGTTCGATGAAAAGACTGACTTGTTTATGATACAGAAATGAAAAATAGTTCCCAAGCTGTTACATCAATTCTCTCTCTGTACAGATTTTAACTTTGATTTATAAACGCATATAGCTCACCATCGGAGCTTCTTCGATTTTCTCACCACGCACCATTCTCCATCACAAAACATTCAACACAACCCAATTCGCAGGGACTTGGATGATATCGTCATGTCCTGAATTTAAATTTGAAACCTGTTGTTTAATGCAACAAATTGCCAAACTTCCTATTGGGGAAGGGATAAAGGTAACTGCAAATCGCACGTCTGAGCACTGATAGAAGGAATACTGATAAGACAAGGAGATCATAAGCGCCATATGAAGAAATAATTACTGGAAAAAGGTGGTAATAGTACACAAATAATAGTAAGCTAAAAATATAAGCCATTTAGAGGGTAAAAAAAAAATTAAAAGAAAAAACTAACTTGGTGGTAAATTTATGAGTCATTATAATGTAACTTTGCCATACAACTTGGTAATTCGGAAAGTTTTCTTTCAGTTGCAAAACATGGTACCTACGTGTAGTATAAAATTAAAATGTAAGTTACTGACCTTCTCTGGGCAAAGATAATAAAGCTGATTTAGAGCAAAAAAATAAAAAATATGTACAGTTTTATCTGCGATATTCCCCTAAGTAACCAAGCTAATTGGGCCATGTTAATTAGCCCGGTAATAAACTGTTCGTAAGAAGTAAAATAAAATTAGACGAATGCTACATGAGCAGTTTTCCGTCCAAAAATGTTATATTTAACAATTTAATTCTTCAAAGACCCGCCTGAGGCTTTTCATAAATAATTTGACAACAGCATGCGCACAATTTAACAAAGTTATAAATTAGCATATTTTTTCAGGTATTAAATATTCTTTACTTCAATCTAGGTCATCTCTCTCAGGTTTTTTAGACACATTAGCTTTCTTGAGAACAATTACAAAAGTAACTTAATTAAGTGCCGGTTCCTGTTGTTGAAACTTACATTGCCTCTTTCTTACATCAAATCTCATAACAATTCCAGAAAATATTTATAACCATAATCATGCCAAATCCGTAAACTGTTGACTATTTTTTAATATTATTTAAACATTTGATTACATAAAGAATATTTGGTAGGATTACACCCACTTCCGCGTTCAAAATTTTTAACAACCTCGCGGACGCCGTTGTAATTATAAGTTATTAGAAGTTAAATTGGTTAAATGCAGTATAGCGAATTCAGAAAAATTTAGAAGACTGCACATTTTTAATTACGTCTTTTACCGCATAAAAGTTAAAGTGTAATGGAATTCTGAGACTATCGTGAATACAAATTTTACATTATTCTCGTCTGAACTACTTTGCGGGATTACCTATTTCGCTAGCTCAACCATTAGTACAAAGAAATTTTAGTTTTGTCTATTTATTAAATAAATTTTTCGTCGAGTTAAACATATTATTTCCATAATGTTTATCTGAGGCGCATGTACTCGTCACAGATGGACGTCACTAACGTGATTGACAAACACAATCTCATATTCTCATATTCTCAAGCACGCTTCCGCAAATGCTTGCTCGAAGACAAAATAAAACAGTTTGATATCTTGTCATTATTTCCACGTATATTCAAAGTGCTTTTAAAGGTTGCTTTGTAGTTTGGGTACCACTTTAACCGCCTCATAGTGTGATAATAATCCAGGCACGATTGCTAGTCAATGGGCGGTTTACAGGGCGATCGTGATAATTGGTTACAGGGAGACTAGTGCGCTTTGTGCTAAGAATCGAGCATTGCCAAAAATTAGACCAAATTTCTATATAGAATTCGATTTTGATAGTTTCATTACCATTTCATAAGGAACTGAAATAATACTATATTGATGATAGAGAAAACGGTCACGATACGCTATCTGACAGATGGCACCGAAATCGGACCACTAAAATATTAACTGAACGGTCACGTCAGTGGTTTGTTTATTTTATTAGTCTTCACATACATTTTGAGTTGACAGAAGTCGATTTATAATTCCACCACGATATAAAACCTTCCCAATTTCAAGGTATTGTGTGCGCTGAAAGGATGCATAGTCGAGGGAGAATTTGGTCTCTATAGCGACTAAACTGACGGCACCTGCCGCACCCTATTGTATAAAGCCTTTCGTGTCCACTGGGAGCTTTAGAAATGCCGACCTTTAATTTAAATTCTCGCCGAAAAAACAAGTCTGAAAGAAAAAGGCGGACAAAACCTGGGAACATTCGGGGGCGTTAGTAAGCCCCGTTCCACATATGAACTCTGAAGGAGGGGACCCAAAGACCAGAACCCAATTTGAAAGAAGCACGTATTGACCAAAGGGAGAGAGCAACCGACAAACTGGAACCAGGTTATCAATAGTATTGGAAGTTCGTTTTGTTGCTGCTCTAACATGGTCACGTTCTTAACGAGGTTTTTAGTTACTGTTACCCTCGAGGTGCGTGATTTAGTCACGGTCTAAGAAATGTTATAATTACCCCGAGAGTTAACAAAATAACTCTACCGGGACCTAGGGCAAGAGACTCAGATTGGCGTGATGGTTCGGTCGGAGAAAAAGAAAAAAGAAAAAATTTGTAACGCACTGGTCTTTAGGAGCGTTACATTACAACTACAAAGATGCTTTAGAAGATGAATCTAGAAAAAAAGTTTCTTCTTATCTTACTTCTTGGTTGCTCTGGAAGAACAAATAATTTTGCGCTTGTTACCCTCAAGACATGGCCAAACCTATCTGAGTTCTAGTATGGATTCTGGATTCGAAATATGAGGCGCAAAAATACTTTAGTCTTTGACTTTACTTTTAGCGTGTGGTGAAGCGGATGAAGCGCTTCTCGACAATATTATGTGAATATCCAGTTTTATTACCTAATGGAAAAAATCAACTAAAACCTCAAAAGAGCTGCTTCTTGCTCGTGGTTTTTTTCTTAGTATTTTCCTCTCTTCTAAGCTCATCAGCATAGTTCTAGGAGACTTCTTCTTTTGTAGTTGCTTTTTCTTAAATTTTTTACAAACAATAACTTTTTCCTATAAGAAAAAATTGTTAAAAGAATTTTTTTTAAAGTAGTCATTTGGCATACTATCATAGTTTTATCCAAAAAGTCTTCTAGATAAAATTAAGTAAAAAGTCTTGCCACAAAATTTGAATAAAAATGAGAGTTAAATTACCTTGAAAAACCCTTTCTCCGGCTTTCCTGGTTCCTAAAATATTATAAGCAGCTTTCTTTAATATATTTAGTGCAACCGAGAAAACCTTTTTAACTTGTATGCGGTCTTTCTAAAGATTCCAGGTTGGGGTACCATCAGAAAATCCCAGTCACGCTTGACAGTATTAAAGCCAGGCAAAACCTAGGTCATCGTTTCTGGTATCACTATCATAAATATAACTGACTGTTGGTAAAAAGCAGTCAACATGGATCATTTTTCTTTCTACCCTCGCGACGTTTAACAAAGATTACTGCAAACTTTTGTTTAGACTTCTTTCAATGCTAAATCCTAGATGATTGGACCGCTGAAATAAGTTTGGACTAAACTGCCAACGATTCGTTCCCTCAAGAATACTATAAGGCTAGATCAAGTCTTATCCGATGTGACGGGACTTTTCTAGTTTGCGTTTCTGAGACAGGTAGGTGTATTTTGGAAGATCTTTTCAAATGACGCAGCGAATTTTAATTTAAGCCCATCAAAGGCGGCTGTTTTAGCACAATTAAGGAAAAAGGGGCGGCGTAGTAATTAATGAACGTTGATGGCTTCTGGATTGGGCGGTGACTGTTGTGAACAGGTTTGGTGGTAACGGTTGTAAAAAAAGAGGATTTTGTCAGTTCTACGGGTCATAATTAATTAAAATCTAGGAGCCCCACTAGGAGAGATCCTTTGCAGGTTATAAGTTTCTTAAAATTTGTTATGTTTGTTTTAGCTTATAAAGCCTTGTAGAACTTGATAAAATATTTATGTTACCTCGTCGTAAGTGTAGAGATAAACAGAGAGTAGAACCTCCGAAATGGGTTATTTTCAGCTGCAGAATTTAATTTAAAAATTTAGAGCCGAATTAATAATTATTGTCGTCACGGTCTAGAATTTTATGTATGTATACGGGTTTAATTAGTCACATGGTGAAACAGCGCACAAATTGCAAAGCATATAAATGTGTAAATACTATCACGTGAAATAGCTTTCAGAAATTTCAGGTATGTACATGTCTGCAAGTCTGAAAGTATTATTAAAATCGAAAAGAAATTATTGTTACCACCAACCAAATGACATAATACAATTATTTGTTTAATACTTATTTCTATCAATGAAGAGAATGAACTTTTTTGTCTTAATGGTGTTTTCAGGCTTCGTATCCATAAGCAGATTTAAGGTCATGTTTTCAATTTCAGTTTCCTGCTACAACTCAATCGTAGGAAAATTTATTAATGAAAGACTTTTAAAATTATTATTAACAAAAGTTGTGCAATTTTTTAAGATTGCTCAACAAAAGCCTGGTGTAAATGGAGCATCCTCCACCAATGCCTCATGATCCTAAGAACCTGACATAATTGGTTGCATTATTCTTTCGAAATCTCTAGATTGAATATCAATAGTCCATCTATTGAACTGCCGTATATTGAAAGTAATCAACATTTATCTTTAGGCGCCTGAAGCTTAAGGTAACGCCAACAATAATGGGGATATGGCGTGTATGCTTCTGAAAATAGCTTATGCGTTTTTACGCCATAACAGCGAGTTCAGTCGTCCGTTATGTTATCAACCATTTTCTTCTATTTTCAGCAAGCGTGCCAGGAAACAAAAACATCAAATTTGTATTATCGCAAATCCTTGATACTAATTATTATAATTTAAGTAAGCATTTTTTAACCAAAATAGTTCTATATTATTCCCAAGTTAATTTTTCTTACCAGATTTAGCTTCCTCAAATGAAAATAGCTTCAAAGTTCAAAAATTCTGATTTAGCAAAGAGGCGATAGAAATGGAAGTCATGAAGCGCTGGTTTTAGGCCAAGAAGAAAATTCTTTTCTGAGTGGTTTACAGGCGCTGCAGGATCATTGCAGTAAAGTGTGTTACATTAAGAGAAGAATGGTTGTTGAATAATAGAAGATTTAGCTTTTCAAATTGCTATTGTTCCTATGGTAGGAATTTATCAGCACCCCTTCGTAAATGTGTTGCGTGCATTTGCATACACGACACGTCCTGGCATGTACGGATTTCTGAGCATCTGCAGTGAAACACAATGGTGTCAATCAAAACATGTCGCGGTGCCAAACGACAATTCGTCCTTACCCTCCCGTCCTGTCTTCCGCGCATAGAAATTAGGAATTGTTGTGTTTTATTGCCCCGTTTAAACGATAAAAACCACGTAATGTATGCGAGTCTTCCGCTAGACTTAATAATTTTATTAATTCCTCTTACCCCTGCGCCTTGAAACGGCCGCCCGGGGCGAAACAAAAACAGCCGCAGTCAAACTTTCCCCCGGAATGCCTTACAATATTTACAAGTTCGATGGTAAAACAAGATCGCATGGCTTTGGTGGTCCGTTAACGTAAACAAGCATCAAGGAAGACTGAAACCGCAAGTTGGTCCGGCAGCTTAGCGCATATGATATATTGTTGAGATAACTCGGTTCGGTAATAATGTGAAGTCGACCGAATCAGACACAAGATGCCGCCGTCTCCTGTTGGGAGAGTCTGCACTGTATTATTTACCTAATATTATAAGGCCAGCGCACGCCACCCACCGCCAGGATAATGTATACAGGGAGAGTTGCCCGCCCCAACAGTAAATGTCTACATCGACCACCACGCTCCTAAGACGAATAAACTCTTTTGCTACGTTAGTTTTGTTTTCTTATAGAAGCCACAGTTGTAGTGTTACATAGTTTTTTGAAGTTTGACGTTTTTTAGCGTTTATCAGAATTAAGACTCGCTTTTGGTGTCATTTTAATAAATTGTTGGTCAAATATATCAATTTTCAAAAAAACTCAAAAACTACATTCTGTTTAAAGATGATGGTCACAGTTTTAAAGAAAAATTATAGATAAGTGTAGCCAAATTTGGGCGGTAATTCATATAAGGATCCTGGCAGATTGCAGTGAACGTGTTATAGCTGAGGTCGTGGTCGTGGATATCAAATCAACACTTAATTTTTAAAATGGTAGCTTGTTGACAAGTACCTGTCACAAAACAATCTCAAAGCAACAGCTGAAGTGGATGAGAAAACATCAAGGACACATGGGCAACGAGAAAAAAGATTTGTTGATCAAGAAGAGTAAGAAGAGTCTCGATAAAGTCGAAACTGATCTATAAGAAGTTATGTAGTAAGTATTCCAAACTTAACTTACCTAGTAGAGAGAAACGAAGAATGGGATGATTACTCGCACTCGTAAAGTGACTATTCATATAGATTGAAGAATTGCTGAGAGTAAACAGAAAACATCTGAGATGTGCAGTGTCTATTTTAATAGGGAATAAATATAGTGTACACCAAATTAAACCATACATCCCTTGCTCTGTCCACCAGAAAATTTAATGAGCATCAAAAAACCTAATGAAATCCAAATTAATATACATCAGAAAATGAGTACATCACCACTAAAATAACTATGCTGCGTATTGTTTTACATTTGCTTACATTTTAAATTCTATTAGTCTATCAATTTTACTAAATGTTCACCAAATTTAGAACACTCAAGTTATTCGTCCGTGCTGTACATAATAAATATTCGCGCTATCCATTTATATTTAGTGTTTTTCAAAAAAACTACTTGTGCGTTAAATAATTATTCTATTACTCCAAAAATGAAATATGCTCGCGCATCTCTCCTTGCCGCTTGCGCTTCCAGACAAGAAGCACGCAAAAAAAGTCTTGTACAAGGTCAGTTCAGGACCCTGTAATTTTTTGTTTAAAAGCACAATTAGAAATTACCACTAAAAGAAGTTTTACGTTTTACATAATGCAAGCCGATTACAGCAAAGCATTTATGTATTACGGAAATCAATACCTTTTTTTGTGCAAACCACTTCTATTTTTACTGTTATTTTCCTTTCCCTAGCATATCTACATCTATAATTTTGCATAAAATTATTTACCATTTGCACAATATTTTATTGCTTGTGTATTTTTGATCAACAAATAGTATTTTTAACTGCTAAATAATATAAGACACTGTCAAAAATTAAATATCTGAGTATTATGTTAGAATTAAATGCGGAATAAAATTTGGTGAACATTTAGTATTTATGGTCAAGAAAAGTTATTTTGGCGAACAAAATATATAAGAGGCCAGCATTATGTCAATATTTGGTTGTCGCTTTAAGCTTATGTATTTTCCTAACTTTGGTGAGCATTTAGTATTTTTGGGAAACGACAGTATTTTTTTGTATGAAAATATTGGGTAAATTTGGTAGACTGTTAAATACGACCCATTTTAATAGAACGTTGAACTTTGAATATCATAGTTTACCATAAAAATTCTAAAGATATTTCCATGTCAAAAATTTATTTTTGAATATTTTTTAGTATTTTTCTTTGTGGCATACCTAGATGCAGAAAACATTTTAAACGTAGTTGTAGCTGCAGAAACGCTTTTTTGATTTTTGATACCGTGTTATCTCTTGTGGATAGAAAATTTTTTTGTTGTAAAATTTACATTGAATTAGTAGGTAACGTATAGTTCTCGCACTCCAAAAAATACCTTTAAATGGTCGATTTCATCTACATACTGTTTAGGACTGTTGTGCATTTAAAGTAACAAGTCAAATTGTATTTCTATTGAAAACCTGTGATTCTTCATGTTTACTGACTTTATTGTGCGAGGGACACGTGTGCTTTCGCAAATACATCACTGGAGGCGGCTGAATGGCGGAGCGTGTTCGACGTGCCTCTAGGGCTGGTGAAATAAAAAACTTCGGAATTTTTCGTTATTTCGCTAAAGTCACTGTTTGACGCATCTCTAATAAGTACGCCACACAATCATCAATTGAAAAGATGTGACTGACATTTTTATTTAATATTCTAGTATTACTATAAAACTTTTACTATTCACTGATACCCAAAAGTAGAAGTGATACTAAAGTAGATGTGCTACTTATTTTAATCATTTGTCTGTCGTGTGAAAACTATAATACATAATAAGACAAACATAAAAGTAATTTTACATTTACGCAATGGTTAATGTTTGGGCTCTGTGCCGCACGATTGATCATTATCGGTGATACGATTATTTTCTACCAACCCAATTAGCAACTTCAAGGTATTCCTTCAATGGAAACTAGAGAGCCAGCTCTCGCAAATGATTTTGGCAAGCCCTAATATTATTATTGGAGGAATAACTCTCCAGGATTTCTCCAGGAAAGCATGTTTCATAATCGTATCGAAATCCATTTTTAGCATCCAATTAGGGTGGCGATGTGGAGAATTTTATTCGCATTCCTCCCTTTCGGCTTCCAACTTTTGTCACAACTGCATGCACAAAACCATTCGAGCTTTTTCCAATGCGTTGCTGTCAATTGCAACTTCACAACAGACTGCAGCTGCACCACGTCATTAATTAGCAACGGAACTGATGTCTTCCCATTGCTTTATCCTGCTATAAATCCAGCAGCTGCCAAATACTTTTCGATTTGATTGTAAGTTGACGCCTGAAACGGCGTAATCTACTTTTCAGGCAGAGGAATGCATTACTTCCGGTATATAGAATGGAGAGTTGCTTGCTATACCCCGTCCTCGTTCGCATTTAGGCGAATTCCCTGACTTGAAGTTATTCACTGTCGAGCTTCTGGGCTTGCGAGCTCCGTTAGTTTTAATCAAAATGTTTGTCAATTCCGGTCCGCCTCTTGTCGGATGTAGATTTTATGTTTTCCAAGCGTCCTCCGTGCCCGGAAGTAGATGCCGCTCGGTCCGCACTATTGTTACTGACGTTAATTACGCACGTCCACACGCCATCAGAGTAATTCTCCCTTAGGAATCAGACTGACGTGGTAATTATGAGTGTTAGTGTTTACAGGCGAGGAATCAGCTGCGACCACTGCCCCTTGTTAAACTCCGGGACTCGCACCGTTATTATATCAGGCACATCACTTAGGTTCTTCGCAAATTTTGCCTTTTAAAAGCAGAAACCAGCCATGCACAGACATTGGAAGTAGAGAGGAATTTTGAACATCAATTTAAAGCATAAAAAATAAAATGATACTGGAAAATATTTACAAAAATCCCCTGTATACTTTTGTAGGTACAATTTCAAAATTAAACATTTATGTTATGCGGTATAAAATTGTTAAACCTTAACTAGTGAAACAGAGATGGGTACTATAAAAAGCTCGAAATAGAAAGTGAGTAATATTTTGTGTCTTTGCCAAGCAATTAGAATTAGCACGGTAGCAAACAGTCATTTATCAAAGAAACTTGTGCCTGCATCACTTGTTTTAAACTTTGATCTAGCTAGAGGTATTTTTTACTTAAATAGAATTGATCTGTAGTCTAAAGTAGCTTCAGAATACATTTAATCGAATGCAGCATCTATTATGTTATTTTAATGCATAGAGCATTTATAATTCAATTTTCATGCATTTCTGATTCTGTATGTATTTTGTATTGCCAGCACGGAGGCCTGAATAAAATTTACCACACAAACCTCGGATTGTAGTCTTGTGCCTACAATAGTTACCAATATGAACGTATCGATTCACCTAACTACATTATGCAAATTTATAGCGGTAATCACTAAAATGAGCGTTATCAAAAGTATTGTTGGTGCACGTCGTGATACTTTCAATTCGGTTCGTAATTAATCGCTTGGCAAATTATATTTAACAAAGGCTTTAACTTAGAGAATTATAAATGTCATTTCCTCTTCCAGTTAAAGCGGGTGGAATGTGGAACGTTGAAATTCTCAAATGTTTCAAATCGGGGAATTAAAATGTTATAACCATCCATCGTTCAATCGATCGGAACAGCTTAAGGCTCCAGTTAAATTGGCAATATTTGCGCGAAAATAGATAGACGTAATTTTCAAATTTTAAATACTCGTTAACGTAGTAAAATCAGATTTCCAAATACGGTTATTAAATTTTCTACATAAAAGTGTAATGGACTATAGAAAGTGTCCACAATTCACAATATTTATTGTTAATTTAACGCGTGGTCTTAATAACCAGTAGTGGGATTGATGGTCAAAAGCTCCCTCTAGGATTTTTCATAACGCTCCAGCAGTTATAGCGTATTCGACCATAAAACGGTTTTGTTAGCTGCACTTTACGGCTCCAATCTTAATAAAAACATAATCAAGATCATTGCAAACGGAACAGGAGCTCATAGCGACTTATAAAAGATGGAACCAACTAAAACTAAATGAAAAGTAGGTACTTTACGTCCAGGAAAGTTCAATATTGCATGCATTAGAAACAGGTTTGACTTGACGCATCAATTAAACCAAATAGCATTTAATTGCATCGTGTCGGTGTTAGAAGCGTTTGGAATGCCGTTTCATTAGTTATTCAGCAAGTTTAAAATTATTAGCTATTTAGCTTTAGAGTTAAATTGATGTAAAGTTAATTTAATGTGCGCTGCATTTGTTAGAACCTGAAATTTGCACTATTTTTTTACCAATCTGGTCATAACCTTTTTCTTTTAGAGGTACTTACGGTTATCAGTAACTTTTAAAAGTCTTACGTTAGTATTGACCAATTGACTAGTGGTCGGAGCGAATAAGCAATGTAACGTTTACGATTCACGTAAACTTTTTTTAATACTTTATTAGCAATCAGAAGTTGACTTACTAAACTTAAAGCACAATTTCACTAGAGCGATACTTCAATCGTAATGCTGCAAACTTAATGTTACATGTGAATAATGCTGCGAAGCATACGACTAAACCAATTTTATTTTTGAAGCAACATTACATCTAGTAGAGTTGCGCCCATTGTTTAAAAGCAGTCATGATGCTGCATGCTTGGTAATTGCCTTAAATAATAGAAGAAGAAAAAAAAAGCCAAGGTGATGGAAAAGTGAATTATAGACAGAAGCTCGAAATGACTTTTTGAATAAATTAGTTGCTGGAGACAAAAAAAAAATTATTTTTTTATTTATTTATTGTTTTCTTAAATTTCGTTAAATTATAGAAATTCTTCGTAGTTAAGAAGGTAAGCAAGCTTCATGATGTTTTAGTAGAAAAGTTCCGCGGAGCATTATGTTAGTCTACATGCAATCATTTGCAGAGAGACTATAAGATTATATATTTCAGAAAAAAACAATTTTTTAACTTTTAAGAAATGAACTTATGCGTTAAAAAGAATGAAAAAAAAATTAAAGTTAAAATTGATTAATTTTCAGAAAACTTGATAATTTGTCTTAATATTCAGTGGTAAAGACAGCAGTTACATCTGCAATAAAGCCATATTATGGCCCAACATGTTGTTAGTAGCCGCTGTGTATCAGTTGAGGGTATATCGACTGAGCGCGCCCAAACGCCATATTGATTACAGGAAATCCGGTTAAGAGCGAGGCGCGGGAGATCGCAACCGCCAGATTAAAGTTTCCTTTTGTACGACTACTGTTTATTTAACCTTATCGAAATAGGAAACATACTTACGTTCTGGGGACGTTATTAATTACGTAGTTAAACGGATTTGCTTCTGCCGTCCAAATTGCTATCTCTTAGCTCCCCCCGTTAACAACAGATACAAACATATGATGCATGGTTCGTTTGCTACATAAAGTTCCGGCATTAATTTCAGTTAATCCTTATATATGTGTTTTATATCTATAACTCCATTCTACTCGACTCCATTATTTCCGTCGGCTAATGGCATCGACGGTTCCTGTGATCGTAGAGCTTCCGGCCAAATCCTCCGAATCCGAAACAGATTAACAAGATCACCTTTTGGTACAAATCGCTCGTCACATCAAAACATTAATGGAATTTTGACCGCCCACCTTTATTGTTTCAGAGTCAAGGAATCTGCTTCGCCAAATTAACTGTCGCACAAATTTTCTTCGCTTCTCGAATAGCAAGAAGACTTAAGGAGCCTTATAAAAATGCATGCACAGATCGTATATTAACTAAGTCAAACTCATTAAACTAAAAATCCGGCAAAGTAGAGTGTTAAGTTATTAATTAAGGAAAAAATCGAAAATACGCTCTAGTTTCTCTAATCATTAAGATGACTAGTTTTAAGTGATTGACTTCGGATGTCCAGTTGCGAAAATTGGAATGCATTAAAAACTTGAATTTGCAACAATTGATTTTCAACGTGACAATGCAGTCAAGATAGAAAAGTTGTCTGAGCTATATATCCAATTATGAATCGCAATATAATCTCTTGCATTAAAGAATTTAAAATTCAGGGGAAGTCTGAGATATTTTCCTCGTTTAGAAGCTTTTCCAATTCAATATTAATAAAGTCGCTAGGTTCTTCCGACGACCTGGCATCCAATCCAGTACGGTATAATAAATAAGATCTGGAACAATTTCATGTATTTTTTAAAATTCTTGGAGGAATTTCAATTTAGGATTATTATAAACATTAACGTAAAAATCCTCGACATCAACTTTTCTCACCCAATATAACAAATCTCATAGTAACTTCGCAATATGGTTAAAGGTTACCATCAAACAAGCTTAAAAATGTAGATTCCGTAATTTTCCCGTTACATTTTCATGTAGTTAATATGGAGGTGCTATTGGTACAGCTTATCAAAAATAGGAATAGCCGTGGAATTTCAGGTGAAGTGCGCATTACAAATAGCGGGGAGAGTGAGCTCGCATTACAACCTGTCCACCGCGCATGGAAGGGCGTTAGTTCTGTCTGAAAATCCACGGCCATTCCTATTTTTGACACACTGTAGGACATATTGCGCAAAGTGGTAAAAAACAGCTATATAAGTAATCGGTGCTTCTAGTCAAATACAAAGAAGCATTAACAGAAATTCACCCAAACGTCCCTTTGTCCATCTGAATTAATTAGAAGGCCGTGACATTACAAATCGAGATGAGAGATTTAAAATTAAACTAAACTATGACCAGTACCGAATAAGATTTAAAGAATTTGTTCGCCAGTACGGTCCTGTTCTTCTTCGAATACCCGCAATATTTACTGTCCTCTCGCAAATAATACTTGGAGATAACAAAAAACTCTAAAAAACTAAAAAACTCACTCCGAACGTTAGGCAAGAAACTGTTACAAAACTGTTGATAAGAACAACAACAGTTCTTTTCGCGTCACCTGCTAACAGGTAGTAATAATTGTTCTTGTGCAGCAATAACGTTTGTTTCGTGATAATCTTAAAATTTTGGTAAAAATCTTTAACGTGCGATAGTGTAAATGATTTGTGATCAACTTTGTTGATGCTACAAACGTTGTAGTGCACTTGGCAATGTGAATAAAAACACTCTAACGTAATAGTAGTAATACTCTAAGTAATAGTAGATTATACATTAAGGGAGAAAAATGCATTATTATTTCAGAGGTGCAATTTGGGGCACGAGGGCATAGCCCGAGGGCCCCAAAGCACCAATGTCATAGAAATCGACAAATTTTTCCGGCTGTAAAAAAAGACAATTACAGCTTTTTACTGGCACTTAAACAAAGACAAACAGATTTTTTTAAAACACATTATTAGAATAACTACATTTTTTCACAGCCGGGAAAACTTGTAGATTTCTATGACATCAAAAGCGTGACAGAAATGACCAATTACTTCCCGGAGATAAATAATAACCTAAAATTGTCCCTAGAGAAATAATACTAATATTATTGACTTTTAAACACAAATTTGTTGATTTTTTTTTATTGTTGTCAAGACATTGAAATTCAGAGAGCACAAGAGTTTGGTACCTTGTCAAATTAAATTTTTCTTTTTAAATTCAATTTTTGCTTTATTTCACTAAAGCTGTGAAAAAAATTGTATATACACCTCGGGAGAGAAATGTTATTATTCCCTCGGTTTGATTTGTTTAATTTGTTTGATTTGTTTGATTTGTTTGATTTGTTTGATTTGTTTGATTTGTTTGATTTGTTTGATTTGTTTGATTTGTTTGATTTGTTTGATTTATTTGATTTGTTTGATTTGTTTGATTTGTTTGATTTGTTTGATTTGTTTGATTTGTTTGATTTGTTTGATTTGTTTGATTTGTTTGATTTGTTTGATTTGTTTGATTTGTTTGATTTGTTTGATTTGTTTGATTTGTTTGATTTGTTTGATTTGTTTGATTTGTTTGATTTGTTTGATTTGTTTGATTTGTTTGATTTGTTTGATTTGTTTGATTTGTTTGATTTGTTTGATTTGTTTGATTTGTTTGATTTGATTGGATTTGACTTGATGTGATTTGATTGATTGATGGATTAATGGATTAATGGATTGATGGATTGATCGATTGATCGATTGATCGATTGATCGATTGATCGATTGATCGATTGATGGATTGATCGATTGATGGATTGATGGATTGATCGATTGATCATTCATTCATTCATTCATTCATTCATTCATTCATTCATTCATTCATTCATTCATTCATTCATTCATTCATTCATTCATTCATTCATTCATTCATTCATTCATTCATTCATTCATTCATTCATTCATTCATTCATTCATTCATTCATTCATTCATTCATTCATTCATTCATTCATTCATTCATTCATTCATTCATTCATTCATTCATTCATTCATTCATTCATTCATTCATTCATTCATTCATTCATTCATTCATTCATTCATTCATTCATTCATTCATTCATTCATTCATTCATTCATTCATTCATTCATTCATTCATTCATTCATTCATTCATTCATTCATTCATTCATTCATTCATGTCAGCCCAACAGCCTAAATAAAGTTGAAGACACGTTAAAATATTAATTTTTATTTGAGCTTTTGGTCTAAATTACTTTTACTCAATTTCTTTTATATGTCCCAACTACAATGGTGAAAGAGAAGGAAATATGATTCTTTAATTTTGGAGTCGTTTGAGGATACTAGGTGAGTTGTTTCAATTTTTCACTGTGTTATAACTTGTTACTGGTAAATATAATACATATAAAAATTAAATTTTACCTGTTGAATTATACTGTGCTTCAGCAATTTGTATAATTTATATTCAACCTGGAATTTTGTTCAATAATTGTAGCAACTTTGATGAGACAATGATTGGCACGGTTATTGAAGAAAGGCCAACGTTGAGCAGTAACTAAAGAAAATCTGAAAGTAAAATAGTACGTGGAAAAAGATCAGCAGTTGCGTTAATTTCTGTTAACTATAATGAAAGAGTTTTCCCACAGAAAATTAATGAACATCAGAAAAATGCTACTCTATGCTTATTCATTGCTTAATATATTATGCAATAAAGCAAAGAGTTCTTATTTTAATGTTCAATTTTGCGTGCTGTCGTCTGCTATATTAAAGTACAATAAAGTGTTGAAGAAATGGCACTCACCGAAGACGTCTAGGCAACCCTGTTGGATTTTCATGATGCTGGTGTTGATTTGACACATGTAGCATCCGCGATCCGATTCCTTCAGTTGGCGAATTCGGAGTTGCCATGTTCGAAGGTTGTCGTGCGTCACGGTGATTCTTGAATTATGCGTTACGACTTTCGTGTGTAAACTCAGAATGGTTTGGTCTTCAGCTCTCACCCACGCTACCTGCAAATAATGCAACTTGATTTAATAAACCTGTACCTAAACAAGTTTCAGAGTTCCTTCCTCAAGTAATGCGTGAGGGTTGTTGAAGTTAACAATGGTATCGGTATTAGTACTTTCGTAAATGAACATCAACTTTTAAAAGAAAAGATTTCTGTCTCAAGTAAACTTAAGTCAGTGGTAACGCAAATCTAATTTGGGATTTTAAAAATACCTGCTTTCAAACTTTCACCGAAAATAATAAAACACGTAATCTTTATTGCACAACGTAATTATTGCTCGAAACCAAACAATGGAATATTTCACGTAGAAATACTCTCGGAATCTCGAAATTAAAAGTTGCCGGCAATTTCATTGTAAAATTAGAAACCCGACTTCTTCCTCCCGCATTTTCCTGTTGCGCATACCGGGAGTAGAACGAACTGGAGGTTGTTAAAAATTTACGTTACCCAATACTAAAATTATCCTAAGACTTATTGCCTCCGAAAAATGATTAGACCTGTAATGGGAAAAATTATCGTAATGACCCACTCCAAGTTTTGTTTTAACTTGGTGGCTAGGTCGCACGCATTCATATTACTTAAGTACGGGTTTAATCAATCATTTAAATTTTATACAAGAATTGATCACGTCTGACACGCCAACTATTAATATTCACAAACCATATAATAACTTCAGCCTCAAACCCTTTTAAAACATGGAGAAGTAGTGTTTTCCGGTTAAATGCCTTGTGATTACACGTCAGCTATTCAATTAAGAATTTGCAATTGGAAATTCGCAAAGTCGACGAATTATTAAGTTATCGAGCCGTTATCAAATTAGTTTTACAATAACTTAGTCCTTTAGAAGAAGGATTTTGCATGCAGTTTCAGACAACTGTTCGTAAAATTACTTAAAACAATGGGATATTTGATTAATGTTGAGAATATTTAAAAAGTATCGATAATTTTGTTAGTTATATTGTAGATTTTTCTCCAAATTTGTCATTAAGCCCAGAAATTATTGTTCAAAATTCAAGTGGGGTAGAAGCAGGACACGCTTCAGGCTAAAACTAGAAAAAATTAGAAACTTCTAAATTATTATTTAAAGACAATGTAGAAGTACGGAATTTATGTTAGGCCAGACCTACGATTGGATGGAATCAACACAACTGTAGCCACTGACAACTGATTGAATTATCATAAATTAGGCATTAATATGACATCTTTCGGGGATAATTCCCGCTCCTCCCGCTAGAAGAGCTGGAGGTGAGTTATAATTACCAAGACATAATTTGGGGTCTTGCAGGAAGCGCTGCTGCTCCTGTGTGTTAATGAATTATGTGCGGTCTTGAATGGACGGAATAAAATTCATGATCTGTGCAAAAATGGCTCTTCTGGTCTCGAAAGCTTACCGATGGCGTCATAAAATGTAGACAATAAAAGTTTAGTATCAAGATTAAATAAAACATTAGGGCTGTTACCGGTGGTTTGTTTTGAATGCATGAGCGTGGAGCCGTCACTTTAGGCTAGGCCAAGGAAAAATAGTGCAGATTGGAGGGTCGTTGCTTGCATGTGCGAAGCTATAGCAAGTTTGGGGACAGACATTTACAACAGGTGCGCCAAATATTACGGCAATAATATGTAAGACAACGTAGCGCTGCGGACGTGTAAAACCGTCCGAATCAGAATCAGAAGCCACTAACTCATTTATTACATCAAAACACCCATAAAAATGCGACACGGTTCTCGGGCCTTTGTAACGCGAAATCTCCCGGTGTTCTCGTCTCACTTTCTGTCTCTAAGCAATAAATTCGCCGAAGGAGATCAGAGAATTGGGATTTCATTTGTTTATTTAGGAGTTTATGAAATAGAACGGAATTTATGTCGACTTGTATAATATCACCGAGTATTATGTTCACTGAGTGGGAGGCTGAAGAAGAGCACTGCTTCCCGGGTCGATTGACCCGAACAAATATTGCACGTACCTACAAACCGGAGAACATCTTATATGAAACATTTTATAGTTCTTCGATCGCACACGATGCTGGCCCAAATCCAGAAATGTCTAGTTTATAAATATAGAAAATGCGGTTTGAAAATTTGTAAATGCTTCCTCCCAACTCAAATAAAAATATTATCGACACTCTCCAGCTGTAATTTATAACCGAGCCTCCTTAGTAGAGGAGGCCGGGGCTGATTGCTACAGGGAATTATCTGTTGCAGTGGCCCAGACCTCTAATGGCCCAGATTGCTACTTTATAGATAACATCGAATTCTAGTAAGGTTGAATGCATTAGGACCTAGTTTATCTATTTCTCTCGCAGTTTCACTTTGACTTTACAGGTCTTGCAAGGTTCATGAACGACACTTCTGAGTAATCCCGTGCTCAAAAGTATTGTCTGTCAGTGTTTATACAAAACCATCCAAAATTATTGAACGTGATGTAAACGTACGTCACGCATTGTTGAAAAAAGCTTATTTTCATTTGTTCTTCTTGGTCAAGCATTTGACGGATGACAACTGTCAGTAGCGCCAAAGATGTTTTGTTCGCTAATAAGTTCGCGTTTTAACTGCTGCTACTCTTTTATTCGCAGTACGCTACTGACAATTGTACCTATGACAAACCAATAGTAGGATATTGATTTTGGGTAATCAGCACGTTAATAGCGTTATAATGTTGTTTCTAATCCTCAACTTTAAATAGCATTTATGCCATGTGCTTTGAGCAGAAATGATGGAAATTTACAAGAAGTCTCAAGTCTGAAGAGGCTGTTAAGGAGGTTTGAGATATTGCTGCGCAGGTGATTGTTGATTTAAAATTTGAATAATAACAATATGGGTGTCCTGCATGATAGCATTTAATGTTATTACTATACGCACAAAATAGTGTTAATTAACTCTCGTGACACTTGTCAATATCACCTTGCTATCTCGTTTGTTAACGGATCGGGAGGCAGCACGTGAAGTTGATAGCTAAACTCAATTTGCAGTCGTCAAAGTGAATATCATATGACCACCAATAATCTAATTTGAGCGTGACATATTTCCGGTTATTGATTGCGCTTGCAATTTTGCAACTCAAAGTAAAATTTGGTTAATTTACTTTGCCATTTTCGGGCTATAAGTACCAAAGTTGCTGCTTTATTGGCGTTGTTTTAAGATTTTTATGGCTGTAATCGCTAATTTATTGCAAAGTTCTTAAGTATGAAAGGTTCTTGGGTCAGCTCAGAGGCTTCAGCGCGTTTCAGTTTCTCAAGTAAATTGACCTCAAGACCTACAAGCGCTGCAGTGATAGTGCCGTAGGTGTCTTCCTTAATGAGCTAAGAGGTTTACAAAGCTTATCCAAAGTTGACCTGACATTTTCAAGGAAGACGTAATTTAATAAATACGTAAGTACATAAGAATCACTTAAACTAATTATACTTGGAACATTTGACACCGACACTAGCTGGTTCCTAATCTCATCAAATTTATGCCAGTATAACGATATTAAGCACGCTACTGTCTAACAAGATCAAAATCAATGTTTATCTACCTAATAGGATCTGCTGTTAAATTTGTCTCAGTACTTTTGGCGACTTCTCTTAACCTCGCGTAACGGAGTGAAACTCTGAAATCCATAAAGGTATTAATTAAGCACTAAATTACCAACATTCCCGTTTTTAAAAAGTAAATCCAGGCTCAAACAGATAAATCGGTGTTTTATTCGATAAAGGAATAAATTCTATTGGGACTTTGCAAAGGTTTTAGATGCAAGTATTTGTGTGATTTGGACTCAACTGACGACCTGAAATTGTGTTTAATTGCTCCGGGACACCTCGCATTTCGGTCACAAAATTAAAATCAGTTGCTTTGATCTGACTGGCGTCCTAATTTCCTAACGCAATTTTCCGTGAAAACAGAAATGGGTGGAAGTCTTAATGCATAATAGTTCTGGGAAACTAATTTCATTTAGCACCGTCACATGTCATCTGCACTTACATTACTGGATAATATAAGTAACTGGCACTGTTACTTGCATTAGGAATGTTAAAGCAGTAATAAAACTTAATTCGCACTCAGTGGGTCCATGTGATAAAGATGAGAAAAGTTGAGATGCCTGAGTACCTATATGGAAAAGATCCAAAGAGTTTCTTCCTAATTTGTTGTCGACTTGAGAAGCTCCAAAGGACCTGTCTAAGGAAACAAAGAATAGTTAAGGAAAACATGTTGACTTATTATTAGAACTCCTTTTTTAATTGTTTTTGTAGATTACCTATATGAAGAATCACAGTCTATTCAGTCTATTCAGAGCTTGACATGGACAACTATCTACCAGCTTCAACAACCACCGATCTCACTGAGTTAAAGTCATCTATTCTTCCAACTTCATCAAAAGATAAAGTTGAAGACAATATGACGGGGAGATCAGAAGGGTTAACCTTCAAAGTCAGGATGGTAATAATTCTTACCTTAATCCCCTTTTCGAGTTTCTTTTCCTCATGCTTTACCACTTGTTACCTTACATACGAATATTCAAGTTCACTATACTCAGATTATAAATTATCATAAATTTATTGTTCTCTATACGACTATACACAAATTATGTAATTCTGTACAAATTTTATTTCGGCGTACTCAAAGCTCATAAACTTTGGTCATTTCCGAGTTAGAGGAAAATAAAACTGTGACAAAGTTCGTTATGCAGCTGCCTATCAACTGTAGGAGGTAAATTGTGTGGCTTCTCGTTCGTATCTTGTTGTGCAGTAACAAGGCTATTATGTGCATTTTTCAGTTGCATTTCTTTGCGACCCCCACGTTTTATTAAAGAAGAGAGCACTAAGGAAATGTGCATTTTTTAACTTGACCTTCTCTAGACACGCGTAAGAGGCATAGCTGAAAAAGTCACCATAATCACAAGCAATAATTTTTTTATGGTTTATGGTCATCCATAAAATTGTTTCAAAAGTGGAAGTTATTTATAATAAGTCAGTAAAAATTGAGAAGAGACAAGAATATGAAACTGTGTGTTTCATTGCCTATTCCATAAGCTGAGCGGACATAGGCCAATCCTTAGAAGCTGTTGCATTCTGATTTTGCGGCAACCAAACTTGATTCGAACTTAAAGCTTCCCTTGCTACAAATAGGTAATGCTGAAAATTTCAACAAATCCTACTGTAGTTTTAGCTAAAATGGCGGAAACCACCCAAATGTATTAATTTCTCATATGTCTGAGTTCGGAAGATGCTGCACATGAGAGTGACGCGAGTAATGTTGGCAACTCGGCATTACTGTTGCAGACATAAAAATCGATGGACTTGGAAGTAAACAAGTGGTGATAAAAATCCTTTTTCTGCCCTAAAAGGGCGAGATGAAGGGCGACAACTGACGTTTCCTAGTCTCCCTTCCGTGTCGTCGTAAATATCTGGCGAATGAATATTGAAATCGCAATTCTAAGACATGAAATTGTCAGTTTTTCTTATGGATTTGGCAAATCTCCCGCTTTTTGTTCCGAGGACGGTAGACAGTAATGTCAATAGGGGAATATTCCGGGATATTCGCGGTTCAGCAGCTCGAGTTTCTACCTTTCCCGTTGGCTGGCGATTATCCTGGAAATCCCGTTCCGATCGCTTCGAATCCTTACAGAACCGGTGTCGAAGCGTTTTGCAAAATTCAATTAAGGTCCTTAAACTGTAACAAACTGTCTTGCAAAGTGCCGCCTACATTAACGAGTTTATATTTCCGCTTGGGCTCAGCTGCATAGCAGACTTGAAACCTTTCGAACGAACTGAAATAGGAAGCTAATTTACTTATTGAGTTGGCAGACATCGAAATTTCGACAAGTAATTATCAGTCCTTCACCCCTTCACTGCAATCCACCTATAGATGATAAAATTTTAATTAGAAGCTGGATGCTCCTCCGGGTATCGCTTATTTGAACACAGGCAGCCAATAATACCAAACGTCTTATTTAGAAACATTCATTATGGTTCAGGTTATTAGCCTTTTATTTAACTTTAAAGCATAGCGATAATTATAATAATCATTATTAACATAAATTTTAGGATTGTAGACTGCGTAAGGTTGAATTAAATTGCAAATTAATTCAAAACAAATTTCTCCCATAAGATATTGTAGTCTTTGCTCGGGTTCTGATGTTCCACATTTCGTTATCCCTTTTTTATATTGAACCATTTTACGCTAAAGATGTTTTATTTTATAAAATTAAAACATGAAGACGCCCATAATTTGAGTCAAAATAATTTTTCAGGCTTTATTTAGTAAAAATGAAAAGGGGTGGAAAAAGAAATTTTTACAGTTTTGTTGAGTTCGACGACCGGAAACGCACCAGCAGATCGCATGATCAAACGATTAGTTTTAAAGTTGCTGTCCAGTTTCCTGGCGGCCATTCACTCCCGTTATATGTCCATTAGAGCTGTTGACTCTATCAAAACTTCTGCAGAAATAAGTCTCCAGCCAGAGTCCAATCATCATTGGCAAATAAGCGGGGATTAAATAAAAACTTACCGGCGTGTGGCGTGTCTTCTTTATTTTTTTTCTAAAGTAAATATTGGTGGGGCGAATTGGATCATAAATACAAAGGGAGGACGTGGGAAAATCCCTGATGCAATGACATATAGAGATGGTCAGGCCCGAAAGTGGACACTTGTGACAAGCTCAGATTTATTATTTGAATTAGTGTCCCGCGACACGACAGATATAAGACAGTTATAGCGACGAGGCATCGAAACCGTACAACTGCGTCAACCTGTGCCCTGTCCACGACCCCTCCGGAATTCCTACCATCGATCTAACTGCCCAGACTCTCTCTAGCGCTCTACGTGCTCTTAATACAAATTGATGGCGGAACCTGTTATTACTTTTACCCCTCTGTTTACTTCTATTGTTTGGACGATGCGAACAATATATCGGAAGGATTGCTGCTCCAGTCAAACGAATTAACCTAAGCAATAGGTATTGTATTGAATTGGAAGCTTAGATTGATTCGAACGCACGCCCCAGTTGTTTGCATGCTGGATTTTCTAGGAAGTAACAAATTTAAGACCGAGTTTCAAACTTCTTTGTTAAACTTTTTCTTAGAATAGGAATGCCGGCATTGTGTAAGCCGCAGTGCCGTTAACGGAATTAAAGTTTTGTTCCGGTTTTTAATTAGAACAGAATTACCGGGTGTCGCACGGATACTGGAACATAGGGAAGTAACATGGGGAATCATAATTTGCTCGATAACATCTCTCTAAATAAAACTGCGTGACCATAAATATTTGCAAAAAATTTATAAAAAAGTTAAAAATTATTCTAGAGTGACACGTGCTTTAGAACTTGATTATTTATATTTTAACGTATAACGTGCATAAACATGCACTTTGCACAAAATTATTTTACAAAAAGTAGAAGGTGACCAATGGTGAGGTCATAATTCTTAAGATACGATTATGAGACCATTTTGGTCAAAAATTTTGCTAAAAATAAAAATCTCTTATTTTATCATTTTAAGCTTTAGGCGTCTCATTTTTCTATTTTCTGATAGGCACTAAAACATTAATGGATACGATGTATCTTGATTCAATATAAGTTTCTCCATTCAAAAGTTACAATTTTTTGAAAATTGAATAAAATCGTAGTTTTGCGGTTTTTGTATATTTACAAGACGCGAGACAAAAAGTCTGTCGTTTGTGTATTCAAATTGAATTCAAATTTGAAATCAGAAAAGTCGAATCCATAATAAAAAGTTGATTTTCTGGCTTTTATAACAGCGATGTGGATTTTGAAAATTTTTCGAACAATTATTGATTGAGGTAGAAAAAAAACGTAAAAATGGAAATTTTGACATTGATTCTAAGAGCCGAGGGCCACTAGACTAAATTTAGTACTAAAATAAGTACTGAAAAATACTGTACTAATGCTCTCGGCGATTTAGTCAGTTTTGTTTATTAGGCTCTTAAAAAATTTAATTCGAAAATACAAAAAGAGTTTTTACAAATTAAATGGGAAATCACAGCAATGTCTAACAACCTATTATGGTAAATTATGGCAATCTCTGACAATTTGTACCTACCCACAATATTCCGTGGCAATCTAGTAGAAATAAATTTATATTGAAATTATTCTAGTTTTAAAAATAATAATTACTTCATTATTGATTGGACACTTGAACAGCTATTGTTAAAGTCATATCAGATACTTGGTTTTAAAAGCCGTATTGTCAAAAATTAGAAAATTGTCCTTGCCCTGATGACAACTTATAATATGGGGGAAAATACTTCTAAGCTGCTTAAATTATTTGAACTGGTTACAGTAATGATCTTTGTTATTCATCCATACATTTCCTCTCTGCGCCTTAATTTTTCTCTGTCTTACATTCGCCCCTCTCTTATACATAATACATTTTATTTCATGACCCTCGAAGTCTGTCGATATATTTGAGGTACTTTGATTCGTTTTACGAAATCCCAGGCGGGGATAAAGCATTATTTTCATAAATCAAATTTGAACTTACTCTTTCTCTTCACCTTTCGTAAAAAAAAACGAAGCAGACGCTTCCAATTTAGAGCAGACATCTGTGCAGTTGAAACATTTTACCTGTGTTTTTGTTCTCAAAAACGCCCTTTTGTTTGCTGATGCTATTTACACAGACCTGAATGGATAACAATAAAAGTAATTACGTAGGGTTGCTGAAATAAAACTACAACCATCCGTAATAGAAAAAGTTTTATTTGTTGCGTGTATTTACATTAGGAATTTAATTTGCATTGCAGACAAAAATAGATCCATCAGAGAGAAAGAAACGAATGTATGGCTGCCGGTTTGTTGTATTTCATATGAAACGCCATAATCCTCTACGGAATTAGTTAATTTCGTTCTCCGCGCACTTTACATTTAGAGCTATCACATGTTGAAAGGATGTACTGCAGTGAATTATTTGCGCGTTCGCCTGATGCCGGCTCAAATTTTAAATTATTTTTGTAAAGACAGGCAAAACGCAATTTTTCATTGGTTTACTATGCACATTGGCGCATATATGGACGTGTTGGATTGTTATGTCAAAAGCAACGCTACACCCTCAGGCACTTCATGAAACCGAGTTGATCATGTAGCAGGTTAATTAGAAATTTGCCGAACAGTCAAGTTGTAACGTAATATCAAGCCAGCTGACTATCGTTGAAAATTTATCCTAAACGCAACGTCTGGATCACAGGGCTGCCTAATATCAGGATGTTAGTGCAGAATAATAATATGATATATCACTGGGAAGCTGTGTGGCCGTCAAGATACTTTCTGCTATTGACACAAGATAAGTTGAGAAAACAATTAAACACACGTTATCTTGGTCGCACCAAAGTTGCTATTTGACCGTAACGTCAATTGCACGAACAACTAATTTACTCTCAACGTTCTGTTAAAATGTTGACAAGAGAGTTGAGAAGTTAGCAGCAAGACAGTAAAATATGTAACAGAAATGACCAAATGTAAGAAGAAAATTAAAAAGTCAATGACCATAGTCTGGATTCTGGATTTTTGGTTGAGGGTGTGAGGTCCAATGGACCCCATCGGCACTTAAACACACAAATGGGCCCATTGCCATAGTCATTATTTACCTTATCGTTTTGGCCTCTGACTGTAACAGATTGAGCTGTCCAGATAATCAAAAATTTTAAATTAAATCAGGGAATAAAAAGTTCTGAGAATTTAATTTGTGCAATATTCCGGCATTTCGTATTTCGAACTTGTCTCAAACGTCCCCGTCTTTTCATTTGGTTTTTATGAATACAGTGGTAATTACTTTAAACCCGTTGTTATTAATTCATCACCAGTAAAGCGAAGCTTCTGCGGTACGTTAATTGCAGGGCCGTAATTGATTGGAATGCCGGAGGTAGACATATTCTTGGCTCTTCTTGAGACGAGACCGAGAAACTATTACCAAGTCCCCTCGATCGGTTCAGAGCACAAGGAGGCTGATTATTTAAATATTTTTGAATAACCAATGCAGTAGAGTCTGTTTGAGCAATTTGCATTATAATTCATCGATATCGCAGCAGCTTGGTGTTCAGTGATGACTTAAATCTGGAGTATGACGATTATTGTACGTAGATTACAGTTTTGTCTCAAACATTTGCTCGTTTCACGATGCGAGTAAGTTTCAAAGTTTCGAAATAGTGCAAGTTTGTACCTTACGGCTAAAAATTACGTCGTAAACAATTAAAATTATTATTGCGCATTAGGAGCATGAACCTGATGTTGGATGAGCATCGGACTTTCGTATGTCTTTGTTAACTTCTAACTAACATCGCAAAAACTTTGGCAAACTTCCTTAACTTTACTACATTTAGTTTAATCAAATGTAATTCGCGTTTAACAAGACTACTCATGAACTTAGCGTGCGGTCAAATTTTTATATCGGCATGGGAAAAACTACAGACGAGGGCGCTCGACCGGTATTAATATAAAAACTAGCTATTTCCAAGAAAATATTATGGGCATAAAGGAACAAAGCGAGTTAATGGAACGGAAAAAATATACGTTGTACAATTTCTTCCATGATAAATGGTCAAGATGTTTGTTGCATTAAATGGAAGGGCAAGCATCCCCTTACACGCATAAGCCATCCAAATTTATTTCGTAGTTTCCGTCTTTCAGAATTAGAATATTCAAATGCAAATAATTTAATTCCATTGAAGTTATTTTGTTGCTACAGCAAACGGGCACAATAACATGCCAAAAGTTCCAATTCATTAAATACGTCGCGAATTACATTAATTTCTTTGAGTACCCTAACGAGAATACAACGAAAGTGGAAAGGCGTAATCAAATAAAGTGTACTTTTCCTGAATTTGCGTATCTCGCGAATAACAAAGCTTTTGCAGCATATCAGGTAGTTTAGCTGATTGATAAATTCCTTATTCCATGTTAGTAAAGTGGTAATGATAGCTTTGTGAAAGATACTTAGGTACCTACAGTTAAGTTACTAAATGCATTTAGAAACTTAGCTTGCATCAAACGTATATTACGTTATAATGGATATAAGAAATTCGAGTCTCTATTTCCCGTATAATTATTTAGGTATTTGATGTTCTCCTTTGAAGCAATGAACACTGAATATCTATGGGTTCGATCATTCTCTAAACGTTCTGGTATGAATATTGTCTTAACAAAAACGTTTGCTGTTTACAACAAAAATGTTAAAATTTATTTAAAAAAAATCACAAAAGAGTACATATCGACATGTTTCAATATTATTAATAAACTTAATTAGCAATTAATTAATTAATATGTGCAATTATACGTAAGTATTATGTAAAATCTAAATAATTTTCCAATTAAGCAGGCTTTTAACTAAAAGATTTCAGTCAGTTACTTTTAAACCGAAAAATAGGATTACCACGGTCATTTTAAGAAGCATTATGTTACAAAAGTCTATGGTTGCGAGAACTTTTGCAACACACTATATTAGTAGCAACGCATAATCTTTTTCAATTAATAACACTTTCTACGGTTCTTGCGAGCACACCGCGTCTTGTGCGTTAATATGCCATGATATAGGAAGCTTATGATCCCGGCTACACTTTTCCACCCCTTTTCTTAAATGAGAAGTTTCGGTCGTTTTCGAGGTTTTCCTCTCATCCGTGGATCCATCACTAACAAAGCTCTGGCTAGCGTACGTACACGGCCTAAATGAGGTAAAGTTCTGAACGCTGAACGTCAATTACATTCCTGTTGAAATTGTATAGGTGACAGCCTATGACAACCTGCATGTATGCACCCTGAGGCTCCAATCTGGCTCCAATTAACCTACAACGCCATTCGGTGCTAATAATGCTTATTCCGCGCGAAATCACTGCATTGCTCCTTTCAGACATGATCCATGATATTTCATACAATAATAATAATGATTTAGCAAACGACCATGTCGTACATAAATGAATTTCTGCACAATTGAAGGCTACAATCAAAGCGTAGATTTGATTAATTCTGGACGCAAATTGCACATAATTCCATTGCTTTCTATAATAATGCAGATTGTGGGATAGGATCACACATTAGTTGCTGCTTTTGGAATTTATATTGCAGCAGGAGTTAGGGTTAAATTAAGCGGTCAGAACGAGTTGCTAAACGAGCTTAATCCAATGATAAAATTATCTCGCAATTTATAACTATAACACCCCTTTACGAAATATATATTTGCACTTGAACCGAGACTTGAACCCAACTTGACTTATTCCGACCAACTGTTACTTCCTCTACTCTAGAAATAAAATATTTAGCTGCTTTTCCGAGTTTCTACCATCCCTAGCAACATTTCTTAATACTATTAAAAGGGTAAAGTCACTAACGTTAAGGTTTTCTAGCTACATTTTGTGTTAATTAGTATTAAGACGGTATTTTGATTATTATGTGTTTTTAACTGTTTTTGTACGTTACTCTCGTTCCAGTTACATAACCATAAACTCAAGGTAGCTTACAGCTCTGTTGCTTCATTTTACTTTACCATAAAAAGGCAAAAAATTCAAAAGCTTTAATTATGTACACTTAAATATGAAGACGTAAACGTAAGGCTTTAATCAAATTACCCTGAAAGAATTTTTCTATAAGTTACTAGATACCATTGAAGTGTTAGAGGAAGTTATTTTTTTCAATGGAGAAAGTAGGTTAATCTATAACTCACACACTAAGCTTTCAAAATATAGTGAAGCAACTTTCAAAGTTTTACTTTGGCAAAATAGACAAAGTCTCAATGGATTCCCGGTAAGTTTCAACAATAACGCAGCTGCCAGGATCGCCTTTCTTAAATTTGAGATGGCAGATTGTCGAAGACACTTTGTCTTGCCTTAACAGTTAAAGACTAGCAAGTCGCTTTAAAATATCCATGAATAACTCTTACTTTTGTTACAATTTGTCATATTACGAGTTATTAGTTTTTTAAAATGAGTTTTACCATGCTCACAAAGAGCAAGAAGAATGACCTCCGTGAAGAGAACAAATATTAGTTGATAATTTTATATTATTGCTAGTACCTATTTTTTTTTTATCCGCAGCCATCAAAGATGGTTAAAGAAATAAATACAAAATTTAGGTAAAATTTGGGTAAACTTTAGAATTCTGTATGGTGAGAAAACTCCGGGGCTCCAATCAGGCCGAAAGTGATCCGAACTTCGGTAATCCGGGGCGCACTATAAGCGGAAAGTGCGGTCCCAGAACAACTAGGCGAGTTGAAATCACTTAGTAGGGAGTTTGAAGTATAAAACAGTGGCAATAAAATATCTTGACAACAAGAAATGGAAACCGACTTAACCTCTCCCCGGAGGCGAGCAGTAATAAATCAGAACACATACACACACGCGCGCATACGCTCGAGCCCGGGGGTATTCGTTTTGCTTTGTATTAAATCAGACGCCATTGAAAGTTTAAGTGCATTTTACTGTAGCCTCTGTTGTTCCTTTTACTCTTTGTGTTTTGCTAAGCGAATTCAGAAATCTTGGACGAGGTTGGCGTGTTCGAATTAACTCGCCAATTTCCTTTTAATTTGTAACGTTTTTATTTTCGAAATTAAGGACGGCGGCGGATCAGTTTTCAGACCGGAAATACCCCGACGATGGGGGTAGCAACGGAAACTAGAATGACAGAGTTATTTCGTTGACGGGTTAGTTAGAGGGGACGCCAGGAAAAATATGATCCAAGCAAATTACCGAAAGTAAATAAGTAAACCTTTCTATACTCGGCAAGGAAACTACGTTACGGTTCACCGTTAATTTTTTGTTGATTAGTTTTTAATTAATTATTAAAAATGTTAACTAGCAAATGCTAGTTTGGAAGCGGAAACTTGCTAAAACATCTAAAAGGCGGCAAATAGACGAGAATTTGTGTTAATTAATCATTAGGTTGCGGCTTAAACTGCAGGATTTAGATCTAAGTTCCGGAATAATTAATATCAAGTTTACCTCCCTATCTGTTGCATGCAAAGCACGGAAGCGCGAGTTGCGATAACGGCGGCCCATTTTTTGGTCTAGTCGATGTAAATTTCTCGGAACGGCCCAAAGTAAAATATATGAAGTACCGCTTTATCAGTTTTAGACAAAAGTCAAACTAACAGCATATAAAGTACAAGAGCCCCCTTACTATAAAAGTTAGGCTCTTGCAATGATAAATGAATACTTAGCAGAGTTGGCAGGCCTGATAAAAACTAGAAGCTAAAAAGACCTTCGGTTGATCCTCGGAGAGGGTCGAACGATTACCATCGTATAAAAACTTCACTCCATGCCGGCATTAGCGGCTTTTTGTTGTTATGCTCGGGCGAAAATGTTAATGTTCTAAATCGATGGGCTTTTCCGTTTTAATAACGGCCAAAGTGTTTCCGATAGCCGTTTATTGTTTATTCGGTGTATTTACTGGTTCTCGGGGTCGTTATGTGGCGCCCCTGATTTTATCGCCAGAAAAATTATCATCTAATTTCACATCGCCCATTGAAACTGGTGCTACGGATTATTTCCAATATTATCTTCATTGCAATTGACGACGAAACGACCAACATTTTATTGATAGCAATTATTGGACGTCGTTCATCTGACAAGCTCCCATCCGGACAGCTCTTTATGATGGTTGTTCAAGTATATGGCTTCGGTAGATGAGAAAATTTGCACATATGAAATATATGCACATGAAAATTGACGGTTCATATGCAATTCAGAGGATTCACTAAATTAAATCCAAGCTGAAGCACTTTTACAACTTTATTTATTTTAACTTTTATTGGTACTTTTCCTACTTAAACAAAACTTGTCAGAACATAATTTTTATAGCACTTGCAAGATTCTACCACCATATTATAATATCTGCTACCCCTAAAATACTACTATATAAATATTTTGTATTTAAATGAAATATGATATTTCTAGATAAATGTTCTTATAAAAATAACAATTAGTTATTGGCGCCGGTGGCACATCTGAGTTGTCATAGATATGCCCCAAAATTGCTTTGTTTGGTATCGCTTCTATCCTAACCCACATTTGCGATTGGAGAAGCCTGTAACTATACAGGGTGATTCATAGTGAGTGGTACCTTAGAAGTATCTCGAGAAGAGAAAAAGTTACTGACCTGAAAATTTGGTCATTGTCCTAGCGAGGTAGGATCTATTGACTAAAAATATTTTTAATATGGTGGCACTTCCGCTTATACCGGGCGTTGACATCCACTTTGTTATTTTAAATAAAATACCCCAATTTTTAATTTTTTTCTGGATTCTATGAACAATTTGAACATCATTTTGTTAATAAGTTTCTATACCTAAAATCAGTATTTTTTGACATATTCAAACTTTCCTGAAAAATTTAACATTAAAGTTGTGTAGCTAAAAAATTCAAATCTTAGCAACAGTTGACAAAAACATGTTGAATTTTTTATGTAGGTGAGAAATAATATTGGAAATAAAAATGGTTAGATAAAATTTTAAAAATATTGAACAGTAAAGTTTCTAATAAACGACATACGTCAACAGCATAAAAACAGGCAAAAGCCATTTTTTTTAAATGCCATTACTTAATTACATACATCAATTGGTAGAGAATAGTAATAGCGGTACCTACTCAAGGATCTTTGCAGTACAGGAGCCGTCATCAAATCTAATGTGGTTAACCGCAAATGGACTAAGTAAACGGACACAGAATGTACATTACAACTCAACTGTATGTAGTTTTAAGAAGTAAAAAGGAATTAATATTCGGGTTTAATGCGCAATAATAGACTGAGCGCTCATCTTTCGTGCTGCACTCCACAATAATTTCGTTAGAATGTGCATTAAAGTACTTCACACTATTTGTTGTTTTATGAGGATGAAAGGAAATCAGACAAATTAGTTATTCTACGCTCTACGCCATAGCATAATTTAGTGAAACATTTGCAACTTACTTAAGCGCTTTAACTTATTTTTAATAAAATTTGCATTATCTGGAATTATATTACGACTATAATTTCGTTAATTTTCTATGAATAGACATAATTAGTAATACAAGTACGAAACAGTTGCATAATTCACCAAAAGGAACCACTGATAAAAATATTGTTCGGCGTTCCGCGGAATTCTTAACATCGCGCATTTGCGGCTCCAGCGGACTTAAAATATTAAAAAACAGTTACCGGAATTTGAGCAAATTAATACCCGTAATGTTCTGGGTCGCTTAAAAAGTGTGAAAAACGGTGTCCATTACGCCTTTCCTTCTGCCTAATCCGGGCCCGCCACACTTAAAGCATAACAGGGCACCCCCTATTCCTGAAGCAGGACTTCCTGCCGACCGCGGCCGCACGTCTTGCTACTGTTGTAATTTAAGGGGCGCAAACCCCTCGTCCTAAACCCACCTCGTCAGTTGCATAAGGTTCGGAAAAGTACTTTGTGCGAAGGACTCGCAATAATTCTTCACCACTGTAGGCGGCCATTCGTGTAATAGTCTGGTCTTCCGTCGAACGGGCGAAAAGTTTGCTATTTACTGTTTGTTGCTTATATTTATGTGATGGTACAAGTAGAGTGTTTTCCGTATTTGCTTCGGAGAAAAGGAAACATAAGCGAATCGTGCCAAATGACGACTAGTGGGGCTTTTATTGTTACAATAGGCGCTTTAAGGAAGTTTTACTATCCGGCTACCGTTGTTGGCCTAGCTTTATGAGGTTTAAACGTTCTGTTACTACTTGAATTTTTTTCGTTGCTTTCAAAGCATGTTACACTAATTATTGCTAAATATTGGAAATAAAAAAAAATACAATTTTTTTACACACGGCGGTATCAAATAAGATTGATTGAAAATTGTTTGAATTTCATCGAGTTTTACTGCACCTGAATTCACCCGGCGCCTCCGCCATTTCTTCACCTCGGCTCCAAAGTTACGCGGCTCAAGTTGCCACATTTGCGCGCTTTCAGGTCTAAATGAAATGAAGCAATTTCAATTTTTACAGAGTGAATATTGTAGAAAGAGCGCTAGAGACACAATAGCACCTTCTTCTTAATGCTGTGGCCATAAGTTTGGACAGAAATAACAACGACACCTCGCGTTGTTACTTCTCATTCAAAGGTGCCTCGTCACGCGGAAGACGAAGAACTAGTTTCAGGAGAGATCTTGATAATGTTAATTATAGTGACGAGTAAATGCACAGGATTGCAGGATGTGAAACTAGGGTCTGGGTGATTAAGACATTTGCGTCACGCATTTCGAGGATTGCCAGTCATACACACCCGTGTACTAAATTAAAATTGTGTTCGCGTACAACTTTGATTGAAACTAATTGGAAAACATCCTGAACGCAATTAATCCAGGACATAGCCGATTAAGTAATGGAAATAACGGTAAATGGGCAGTTGGCCGCTTTAGGGCTAGACCAATTTATATTCCGACATAAGTGGTCTTTTTGCGGTCGGCTCTCGCAATGCTTTGTTTATACCAGTTTACGGGCGTAGTAAACGGTAACTGGTAAAATTAATTTTACTGCATTTTAAAATATTGCATAACTTTTTAAAGTGGAAAAAAATCTACTAATTAAAGTAATTTTTGGTAAATTTTTCTTAGTTGGTAAAAGTTATTTGCTTCTTAACGTCAGTTTTTTTTTTTCAAAATTTGAATTGAGGGGCTATAATGTCTCAGTGTCTTCTTTCTCGATATTCTCATAAACGAGGTAGAAATTACCGTAAGAAGTCTTCTCAATGCTGTAAATTTGTTTCAAATTTAAAATGTATGTACAACTCTTTTTGGAAGACCCTAGTGTGTCTTTTTTGTCATTTCAGAAGCCCTGACCTCAAACTGGTGCTTAATGTCCAGTCGTATCTCAAGCTCTTCCAATAAAATTGACGATTCATAACAATATGAAACATTTAAAACTACAATTTATTAAAACTGGACGCAAAATACTGTTAAAAGAGGATATATTTTTTGGGTTTAACAAGTTGCAACTTTTGCTTTTTAAGGGATTATTGCTAATAAAAGAATTTGAACGTTGCAACATTAAATTACCAAAATGGAGTAGTTGCCTAAAATTTGCACTTTTCATTTTCTAGATGCATGCAAATAAGAGACTTAAATATTTTTTTCCCATTTTTTTAATTTCATATTTTCGTAAATATTTGCAATTTTTGTTTTCGATGACGCATTGGTCCTCCGTATTCAAGACTCACACCTATATTGAATGGACTCTTGTTTTTGGCTCCTATACTGCGCTGCTATCAGAGTGCGCGACAGCGGATTGGCATTCGATTTATAAATAGAACGCAAGCAATCTGAGTAAAGCGCCATCATACAATTTTTTTTAGAACTACGCCGTGCAGGGGACGGCTACGTCACAAAACTCCCACTTCAAAAATTAAAAAAATAATTCTGGACGTAATATTGGCCCTAGAACCAAATAAAAAAATACGGGTCTGATGAAATCGCCTACATTTTCTAAATATTATATTTTCCAAACATGAGGCAAGTACCCCATTGACATAACTCGCGTTGACGGAACAAGTATGGATACATTATATTTTAATGGAAGCTATTTTGAATAACGCTTTCAATACATACCCCCCGCAATAAACGTCCCATTACAGCGCAGTTATCGTATAAAAGGTAATTTTGAACATATTCGTAGTCTGCTGGATTCGTATAATGCGAGGTGGTGCGCGAAATATAATAATAAAGCACGTCGGTGGAGGTATGTTGTTTGTTTGTTACCTTATATCTTCCAAGATTGCTGACTGTGCAGGAGAGTGTAGCTTCTCTTCCCACCGGAATTGTTAAATTATGTATAGGGGCTAAAAACTCCGGCTCGTCTGATATCCTAGCCGTCGACCAGTCTTCTGAAATAAACACAGAATAAATTACATTAACACATTTATGGCGAAGGCAGCGGAAGCGATTAAATATAGATTGATTCAGCTCTTACACCCAGCCAAATCCAAATAATCCTGCCAGATAAATTATAATAAACCTCTCAATAGAAATTGTGGCCATTGGTTGTAGCAGCAAAATGTAATAAATAAGTAACGTAAGGTAATTAGCGCTTATTTAATAACCCAACTTGTGCTTGTAAATGATTTGCCGGTCGTGAATTAAGAAGTTATCGGGGTTTTGCTAAACCGTGAAGCGAGTTCATAATTAACCACGCACGCTTCAACAGTTGCCGCTTAAAACCCCATTAAATAGCTTTGTAGTTGTGTACCTATGTCTTTTCATCCACTAAATTCTATTTTGGAGAATGAATAAACATTAGCTATAGAGGGATGTGAAAAGACGGTGCTACCCCTGTTCCATAATTAAAAATTATGTATTCAAATCAGACGCGTTTTATTCATAAGCTATTCAGCTACCCGGATTATATTTTTCAGTGGCATCGCTAGTAACCTATCGTGTCACAAAGGGACGTTCCATAGACGGAGCCGACATTCCACCATTAACGTTGAGTTTGTTTTACATAACTTCACGAAATGAAATTTATGTCATTCACAAAAAGATAATATCGTCCCTTAAGTCAAATGCAATATTTCTCCGGAGAAAGTAATAATATTAGATTAGGTATCGCAAAACCATTAAGTGGAGCTTCTAAATTTCCGAGAAAAACGACCAGATTTCATCTAAAGTGCGGGATAATTGACGGTAAAACTGGGAATTTGCGGATAACCGCCATGTTGGGAGAACGATTGCCCCATTTAAAACCTCTGTCGCCTTTCCATCACGATAGCGAAATTTTAAGAGACTATTAAATCCAGCTGTAAATCGCAAATTTAAAATTTTGACTTCTAATGCCTCTATTAGTAAATATAATTTGTAACTCGTCGATTAAAATGGGGATGCAACATAAATTACTATCGTGGGATCACTTGCGTCATCATCTATAAGCGATCTGATGGTTCAAGTCAATATTTGGGATTTAGAACAAGCTCGTGTAAGCCGTATCGTGGATTTTAAGAATGTTTAGTAGCAACAAATATCTTGTCATTTGCTATTATATTATAGGGAGAGAAACAGAAGGAATTATGGAGATACGGAATTAAATAAAGACGTGTCATGAAAAAAACAACATTCCGTTTTTTTGTAAAATAATTATTTATTCAGTTATTAAGCATTATTATTCTATAGACGCGTCAATGTAAAAAGATGTCTTCAAAGAATTAAGAAATCAGAAAAGTTAGTAAATATTTCTAGAATTTTTGTGTAAACTTACAACGAAAAAATTATAGGAAAGCATGGCCTGAAAAGAATGAGAAATGCTATTATCTGTAGCTGATGGAAGAATAAACTTTCCAAACGCACCAACAAATAAAAATTAAAAATGGAGAAAAATAAACTAACACTCTCCTCAGCTAAATCTATTAGAAATCAGAATAGTAAGCAAATATAAAATAATTCTTTATCAGAAGCAGAAGATTACTTTGCCGCAAAATATTTAACTTCAATGAAAATTGAGTTATATGTCAAAAATAGGCCCATAACGCATATGTGAATGACACCAAAGTTACCCAACAAAAATAAAGCTGATTTCGAATGGTCGCATTTTAGCTTCTACAAGACAACCGGACTACAATTGCACCAAGTCAAGTCAGCACCGCACTAATCCTAATGTGAATGAAGCATTATTAAGTCTATAGTTGTAGGTTGTATGAACCTAAAAATTAGAAGTTCCAATTTTGCCCTGTACGTGGGAAAAATGGTAAAGTAGCTAAATATCTAAGATTTTGTTTTACCAAATAATATCTAAATATTATCTATTTTGTTTGCATCTTGAAACTGTCAATAATTAATCAATCAACAATATTATTGAATGTAAAGTCACAATATGTATTTTTCAAATTTTCTTAGCATTTTTTTAACATCCTCATATTGAGTTTTGCCTATTACAGTAAAATAAACTTAAATGAGTCAGATGTAACTAGATATTTTCAAAGTTTGCTGCTGACCAACGTGTGTCCTGAATGCAGATACAGGATATTTTGCTTTAATATATGTATCCAACAATTATTATGACTAGATGTGCCATAGCTTGCGCTGTTCAAATTTTCCCTCTGCGTAGGATACAATCTCATCATGTGTACTATTACAATTAGAAATCAAATCGATAGTGGCAATTAAGGGGGAATGGATTTCCACGAGTTGCAGCTATGCTATTTGCTGCACATGCATTCCCAATTAACAGTTATTTTCGCAGAATATGAGTTTCTCTTTTGTTATTAACATTTTATTACTTTCAGTTTTTAAATTCGTTATAGCGACACACGCAACGGGGTAATGGCTATATGTACGCAAGATGATTCCTAAAATTCACTTCAAGCTATAACATAAATGCAATTTTTTTTTTAAATCCATCTAAAATCTAAGAAAGAAAAATTAGAGAAAAGACTAAGATCGAATTTTCTCTAAATACTAAAAAAATTTGAAATTGATTTTCAAATTAGAAGCTCACGGAAGCTCGACGTAAATGTATTCGATTGTTGGTTGTATTCGATATATGTATTAACTTTTGTACAATTTAGAGTTTAGACATCAGTAGATCTTCTTGTTGTTGTAGAAACAATTTGTGGGCGATAATATATGCAGCACCTGCACCAACTTCATTTTGGAGGCAACAACTGATGCTGCAAAAAATGCAACACAACTGCAGCGGATGCATTGAAGCGGCATCAACTGACTAAAAACTTTGAAATACTGCCAACGCTGATACGTTCACAGGCATTCGCCAGCTTAGATTTTCCTTTGATCTCTTTGTAATTGCCGACAATAAGCAGAAAACGTTAATACTCATTTCGACCATTTTGCAGTAAGGAAATTTGTTTGTAGTTCCACGATTTTTATCAGAACAAATGCTCGTAAACGCAAGCTAAAGGAAACGTTTGTCACACGTGTAAAGAGATTTTTGCATTAAAATAAATTTAATCGTTTCCTTCCTTCCGACTGCAAGTTGAACGGTATCATTGAGTGAAACGTTCTTGAAATAGGTATCGTAACTAGGGCTGGGAATAATATTCGAATTATTCGAATATTTGAATTGACGAACACATAAAATTCAAATACGAGCAAATTCAATTATTCGAATATTCGAATAACTATTCGAATATTCGAATAACTATTCGAATATTCGAATGACTATTCGAATAGAATATGTATTCGAATAACTATTCAAAAAATCAGAATATTCAAATGACTATTCGAATTATAGAATTATATATACGTATTACTAATAAATTAATGAACAATTGCACGTCGAACTGTAAGTAATTTAAACTTTCGAACTTTGCTTTATATTTATTGCGTTGTCACTTAATACATATAAAAGAAATGATGCGGGAGAAGAATAATAACAATAATCCTCAAGAGAAAAAGTTTAAAAATCTCTGTTTTCGCAAAGGCGTGCGAAACAAGTAATATGAGGAAGGTAGCCAATAGCAGCATTTTATTTATCCCGAGCAGATGAATTAAATAAATACTTTTTTTGACACGTAACTAAACAAAACACAATAAAACATAATGAGTAATTACTACATTATTTTTCATTGTGTTTTTTTTAGTTACCTGTCAAAAAAAGACTTTACTACATAATACTTTTGTATTCATTCATTTTGTAGTCATTTGAATATTCGAACAATTCGAATAGTCATTCGAATATTCGAATATTCAAATAATTCGAATAATTCGAATGACTATTCGAATAATTCGAATATTCGAATAAATATTCTAATGACTATTCAAATACCAAATTTCAAAAAAGTCCCAGCCCTAATCGTAACACACCAGCACACGTCAAATTATTCATTTTGAAGTTTTTTTTATTTTTACAGCACTGTTGTTAGTGCGGCCTAAAAATATTTTCTAAATTTTATCAAAACAATTTTTTTTTGCAAAAAATCTTTGCTCTGAAGCTTCAACTAAAATGTCGTCAGTAAGGAGTGTGCTCGTATAGACGCACGATATTCATCTCAAGAATTGATTCTAATTGAATTGAAACGAGCCAGCAACTGAAAAGCTCAAAAGCTATACGTTTCTCTTTATTATAACTTTAAATTATGGTCATTATTTTCATATAAGTGGCTGTAGTCGGGCCAATAATGAGATTCGTTACTTCATGCCTGTGGTAGTTTCATAAAACTAAAACTATTTAATATAAATTAGTTTCGTATCAATGGCGCGCTGAAAGCGGTTGTTCGCTTCACAAAACTTTAACATCATAATTAGGCATCACGTTGTTTAGGTACAACATAATTAACCAGAGTTCAGGAATAACTGTTCGGTATAAATAAGCCGTTAACCCTTCTGTTACAGATATATTTCAAGTTACGTGCAGACTGCGATACCAACCCTCTTTACAGATTAAATCCTGCCTAAGTTATAAGAAGTTATAAAGGTTTAATAACATAAAGCTTTTAGGGCTTACACCTTTGAAACCGAACTCCCCGCCTCGTTGCATTGCTGCTATTTATAAGACGAATAGAAAACTCGAGATTAGGTTGTGTCAGAAACAAGCGGCCGAATCAAGGAATTACCACAGTTAAGTTTGGCCTAAATCGCCCTATAAATGTCCAAAGATTGATGGAGGACTACGCCGGGCTTGTGCGTAGCTCTTCCAAACCCGATACCCGGAAAAATATCCCGTTTTCAGTAAATGACAGGGCTTTCGTTTAATCAAACTAATTGATAAGTTGTTCAACGTCGTTAAGCGCCTCCAAAAGGAGTTGCCGAACCACAAATACGGTTAGATATGAGACATTTATTAGATAGTGACTAAGCTCGTTATTCTATTGACAGTTGGGCACTTTATTGGGAACTAATTTATTGTCGTTAATAGTCATGAGTAGGTGCGGGTGAAAACAAAATAATTCCTCGGTTGACCACATTTTTCCCAACTTTCGCACATGCAATCCGTTAGACTAGACAGAAAACATTTTATCGCAACATAAATTTATTTCGCAAAACAAACGTTGCTGCCATAACAGGAAACAGCTTCTTAAATTCATAAAATAAAAACCTTCTGCAATTGATCATGGTTAAATAATAACAGTAGGTACTTTTTCACTAATCGGCCCTTTCACTGTATAAAAATTTGATACCTACTAAGACTACTAAATAGACCTTGTAAAATCCGCACCACCAGATGATAAGGAGGTATGATATCTTTTAAAACAAAGCAAAGTTATCAAAAGTATTTCATAATTTTGTTCTAAATATATGTACACTTCAGTCTACATTCTACTAACGAATAACCAGATAACCCCACTAAATACTTAATAAATGTCTCAGGCGGTTACAATTTAGTGCTACTTAATGTTTTTTACTTCGAATTTAAAAAAAGCATTTACTCACTTTCTTATGTGCACTTGACCATTGAAGAGTTAAAAATAAAGGATTGGTGCTCGTGGTCGCACAGCTTCTTTTCACGAGATCTTCCTCGTCCGCAGTCACGTCGGGGGTGCTTCAAGGTTTGGTTTTGTGTCCTATAATTCTTCCTACTTTATGTTGTTAACTTAGATGCTTACATAAAATTACCTCATGCGAATAGTCCATTTAATGACTGGTGTCATACTATCGAATATTTTTAAGTTGCGCTGTTCTGCATGCAGAATGATGAAGATAATTTAATACAGACACTTATCACATACTTGACATAAAAAGCGCTAGTAGCTTTAAAACTTTTATTATCATTACTGCTACTTATCGAAATTGAAATTATGTACAAACTCACGTTGTCACGAAGAGTCCGCTGCATGTAAAGACAGATATGGCATACTTATATTGCTCGTTAAGGACGAAAGGAATTTTTTGGACCGCGCTTAAGGGTTTTAGTAGCTGCTCCTCTTGGAACTTTATTATTATCGTCTTTATGCATGTAGTTTGATGCGTAGATAAAGCTTGATGTTTTCGAACCGTAAACAAAACCAAACCATATAAGACTTTTCTCTGTGGCGTGACACGAAAAGCAAAGAAACAAACATGATGTATTATGCAAAGCAATCGATAGCAAGTGCGATAAAACCCTTCAACTCGTCTTTCCTCGTCATGATTCACTATTATTACCAACCCAACCGGCAAAAAAGTCGCAATAAAGCAATGTTGACGCAGAATTGTGTTTTTGTATGGACGCAAAATGTGTGCAAATCAGATCTCTTGAACCAAAAAAAGTAAATGAACTGTAATATTACCAATAACACAACTGCGAGGACCATAAAATGGCAGTGTCAAAGTTTCGAGAGCTTCCCGGCTTCGCACCACAGTTCATGTGAATTGGCCGTCGATAAAGCTCTGCACCCTTTAGCAGCAAGCCTTTTCGCAAAAAAGTATGGTGTTGTAAATAGAAACGATAACAATATTTTTACAAATTGAAAATGAATAGTTCTAATAGTTAATATTTTAAGACTCCAACATTTATGTTTTATAATAAATCTCCGTGGCAAATTTAAGGATTGTTTGCCTTTCCACATTTTCCTAGCACATTCGATTTCAAAAAAATGTTGACGTAGAAGCTTTGCAGTTAGCACTAGAACGTTTCGATTTAGATTTAAAATCCATCCACGTTCGGACATCTAAGATGCCCTCCGTATGCGATCTCAGCCAAAAGGTAACGAAATGGAGTGTGTAGACTGGTCTAGCGTGAGAAAAAAAATTTAATAGTATGTTTGAAGAAACACTTCAGCCAACGTAATAAAAGCCAAAAGTCACCCACTGCACAAGCGAACAATTTGATGCTGAAATAATTGTACTATTTTTGACGTTATAGTACCTACAGTCGGTCAAAAAATTTACGTCCACCTTGGACCTTTATATCGCAATATAGTTTTTCTCTCAACAGTCGTAGAAGTTAACTTAAATGTAAATTGTAGGACGAAACTATGCTACTAAATAATTAAAATTATTAAGCTCAGAGATACATTAATTTTGTAATCAATTGTACACAGATATTTATCTAAGAGTCGTATTTAACAGTCTACCAAATTTATCCAATATTTTCATACAAAAAATACTTTCATTTCCCAAAAATACTAAATGCTCACCAAAATTAAGAAAATATATAATCTTAAAGCGACAACCAAATATTGACATAATGCTGGCCTTTTATATATTTTGTTCGCCAAAATAACTTTTGTTGACCATAAATACTAAATGTTCACCAAATTTTATTCCGCATTTAATTCTAACATAATACCCAGATATTTAATATTTGACATACTATTTAGCAGTTAAAAATACTATTTGTTGATCAAAAAAACACAAGCAATAAAATGTTGTGCAAATGGTAAATAATTTTATGCAAAATTATAGATGTAGATGTGCTAGGGCAAGGAAAATAAGAGTAAAAATAGAAGTGGTTTGCACAAAAAAAGATATTAATTTCCGTAATATATAAATGCTTTGCTGTAATTGGCTTGCATTATGTAAAACGTTAAACTTCTTTTAGAGGTAAATTCTAATCGTGCTTTTAAAAAAAAAAAATTACAGGGCCCTGAACTGACCTTGTACAAAACTTTTTTCGCGTGCCTCTTGTCCGGAAGCGCAAGCGGCAAGGGGAGATGCGCGAGCATATTTAATTTTTGGTGTAATAGAATAATTATTTGAGGCATAAATAGTTTTTTTGAGAAACACTAAATATAAATGGATAGCGCGAATATTTATTATGTACAGCACGGACGCGTAACTTGAGCGTTCTAAATTTGATGAACATTTAGTAAAATTGATAGGCATATAGAATTTAAAATGTAAGCAATGGTAAAACAATACGCAACATAGTTATTTTAGTGGTGATGTTCTCATTTTCTGATGTATAATAATTTGGGTTTTATTTAGATTTTTTGATGCTCATGAAACTTTCTGGTTGACAGTGCAAGAGATGTATGGTTTAATTTGGTGTACAATATATTTGTTCCCTTTATCTAAATACTAGCCACTGAGTAGAAAACAATTTCCAAAGCTTTAACACGATGATCGATGCAAGAAAGTATAAAAAGTAGAATTTAGAATTATTTCAATGCTACGAAACTCACAACTTAACTTTAATTAGTTATAAGCAGTTTTATGTTTGTTTTAAATTAAATCAAACTGTTTCGAATTTTTGCTATTGATTGTTAGATGTTCCTGATCTCTGCTTCGGAAGCATCGGAAGACTACGTACGGTTGCTGAACACTGACACTGGTCATCTAAACATTTTAAATTGTTTATCACATTCTTAGAAATGCTAAAGTATGAAATAATTGCTAATAAGTGAAATTTTTTAAATGATTGTGTTATAAATTTCGGCATATTTGATCTGTTGTGGGTCGTCGCTAGCTGAGCTTTCAACGATGTGAGCGTCAAGTACTTACCTACCGCCTGATATCATCTCTAACAAATGTTAACGGGCCTCTGAGGTTATTTGTACTTGTTGCTTTAATTTTTACAAACTCAGTCGAAACACTGTCTTGATGACCGAACTGTGTTGCACTCTTTCACATCCGAAGAAACTGGGGAGAAAAAGAGCGAAGTGTTCGGCCGGTAGCCGTGGCGTGGAGTAAACCTGGTAATAATCCCTAATTAATTCCAACTGTAGCCATTAACCAAATTTGCATGCGGTACTTAAGCTTTGCGGCGGTGCTGCATAAACGTCAGGTTAACCCGCAAGCGATAAACCGCAGGGAATTCTATTTCCCTAAAAACGCCAAGGTAGGTAAGAGTGTGTTGAATTAGCACTCGACGCTCCTCCAAGACGAATAAAAACGGACAAAAACCCGACCGAACGATATGTAGCAGTTCTTGAGCGCATCGAGTTCGCGTTGGACCGGACACGGATATCGGCCGTTTACGAGCCACGTTTTACAACCCCTGGCCGAGGTAATCACACATCCTGCCAGCTGCCGTGGATGTCCGACTGTAGTCTCCGGTGCGCCCGGTCCCTCTTCCAGCACAGACAATCCCGTTTTTATGGGCATCGCCACCGGCTGCTCGGCCCCCATTTGATCGCACTTTTATTCCAATAAAACTTTTGCGACTACATTTTACGTTCGAACTAAAAAGCTCCTTACACAGGTATAAAGCTGCTTATCTGCCGAATTAAAAAAGGCCCCCCGTTATCGGCCGGTCCAATTATAAGAAACCGCATCAAGTATTATCGATTCGGACCGAGGAGGGTCCGTTGAAAGGAAAACTCCGACGATTTTATAGATTTAGGGACCTTGCTCGTGGAATTAGCAACCCTAAACTCTGCCCTTCTGCCCACAAGAGACGGAACGGACTACTAATTACGCCGATTGAACTACCTTTGGATTGTGGTGTTGTTAGTCTGATCTGTGCAGGAGATGGCTGGAGGAAGGCCTGGCGTGGCATTCAATTACTCGTGAACTCTCAGGATTTTCCCAATTACAGGCCTCATTTGCAAAACTATCGCCAGTATTGAACTTAACTAGTTTTAGAGAAAACTGCTTTGAGGATATAAAAATTATCTTTGAGAACTTCGGAAACCCAAGAGAACCCAGATTTAAATAAAATAATTATTCTTTTCACCATTCTACGTTTACTATTTGCTGTCGTCAACAATATTTAATAACATTTAGGTTAAAATTTTTCTTGAGTCTTTAAACTATCGTCATGGTTTAGTTGCCCAAACTACAGTTAATTTGTGTATAATATGTTTTTGTTTTTGTTTAGTTGTTCACTTTCTTTTGATATGCAGAACTGTCCAAAATTTTCTAATCTTCAACAGTAATAGAGAGCATATAAGCAATAAAGCATATTTAATTACATGCTCTCTATTGCTGGAATAGTTGTTCTTAGGCACTCTGTATAAAGGCTGCAAGTTAATCAATATTATATTTTAGCAGACCTCCTCGCAGATCTCCCCCTTTAGAGCCGTTAAGATTAAATTATTTATTTTGCTTACCATCAGAATCAGAAATAAAGCGCTATTAATCAAGTTATTGTTCGTTAAAGTACTTTTAGCACTGACATAAGTTAAAATTCTTAAATGCAACGTTTTACGGATGGAATCTAAGGCGAACCAAGCCTCTGTCAGCCCTCGTGTCCCCTATATAAGTTCCCACATTGTTTCTGTAAACTTTCGGAAAACCGAGAGGTTTTTCAATACATCTTCACGACGTACTACAAACTCACTTTTATTTTTCCGCTCTTGTAGACGACAGCCCATTGTGAACGCACCCTCTCCAAACAACCATCGTGAAAGAAGTTCAGCTTTTGTAAAACTTGATAGAGATTAGGGATAAAAAGTGTTGGGAGTCTAAGTTTATTAAGAGAAATTATTCCGCCACTACGGCGGTCTCTTATCAAAATAAATCATACGAAACACGTTTCAGCTTCTGGCTTCGATCGGCGATTCGACAATAATCGGATAACACGCGTCTTGCGGTCTACTTTAAAATGTTTATTTACGACCGACTTATCGCAATCCAATAAAAGTGAAAATCCTCAAAGAAAAACTGGATTGCCTGGAAGACTAACTAACTAACTGGAAGACTACGCAACATACGTCAATAATTTTCACGACGTCCCGCACCATATTTAGGAACGATGCGAATTTAATTTAAGTAAACAGAACTGTTCTGGTTTTGTCAACATTCGCAAATTGTTGCGATTTCCGATAGTTGGGAGTGCATGCGACAAGAGGGAATGTCAAACTAGAGTTGCTCGTAGTCTGCTTGAATACTCAATCAAGACACCCGACGAGATGCAGTCGGAATTTATCATGATGGTTCTTTGCTGTAGTTTACATTCTACCTATGGCTATAGCCCCCGGACATGCTAGTCACCGACTAGCACACGTAAGCCATGGGACTACAACACCACACCTTGGGGCTAGAACGTGACTTATGGCAATGCGCCCTGCATGCGACCTGCATTGCCATTGCCTCCGAGCCCTGAAATATTAACGCGCATTGCCCTAAATTGCAGCTCGCTTTCAGCAATAACAGCGACAATAGAACAGTGTTACTTCAACTGAAGCAAGTTATCACCGTGCAGAAACATGATTTGTAACTATTCCGGGACATCTGCGTCTGCTACAACGTATGTTCAATCATTTGTTACTAAACTAACCAACGCTCCGTTTTCAGAAGTCGTCAAAAGTCTTTTCAACACAAAAAGTACCCCAAAGCGGCCCCTCTAAATCTGGAAAACCAATACTGCTAGCTTGTAGAGTATTAATTATAGTATATTTCTGCCAAATTTCAAAATTCTAACTCTATTAGAAACACGTTTTAGGCGCCGGTGGTTCTTTCAGAAAGGCCCTGTATGATTGACAGTTATTACTCCTTCTTAAATTTCTTAACTTACTCTGATGTAGTTAAAGAGCTCGTTAGCAAAGTTGGCGGTTTACGTGCGATTGCAGTGGTTTTAGCTTTCACGTTTTGAACTCCGGAAGCAGTTTTCTTGTTCTCCGAAAGAGAACCACAAATGGTAAACAACGTCGAGAATATTCTGAAAGCGGAAGCCGTACGTTATGAAGAGAAAATATTACATATATTAGTAGGCATATCCTTGTAGAATGGGCGAGGTGGACCCGAACAATTCAAGTATAAATTTCAGCGAGAGGAAAGAAACTCGAGCCCTAAGAGGGGAAAACAAATAAAGGCGGCAAGGTGCGCAAGAGATATTGGAAGGAACGGTCGGACAGGTGGAGACTTATAACCCCGAAACACCCAATCCGTCGATGGTGCTGAACCGGAACAACGTGTGCACCGATAAATTTCATGACTGGTTAATCCAACCTGTATCGCTAAATTACATCAGTGCATACCCAGGGAAGTCGAGATTCAAATTTTTCTTCTCTAACCTGCCAGGCAATACAATTAAGAGGTAGTAAAGTGTTGCATAATTTTTCTAGGAGGCTTTGCTTTTCTATGCTGAGCAAAGTGTATAACGAGCTGAAATTACGATTCTTGCGAAATTATAGACGTGGTCTCTAATACTGACAGACTGAGAGGGAGACTTTTCAGTTGAATGTGTTTTTAGTTTCCAACAAAACCGGGAACCTGGGGGCTAACGGCGTTCGGTTTGCTATAGCGTTAAAATTAATACCGCCGTTAGCAGCGTGTTAACCAGGAACCTGGTGTTAATAAGCCTATCCGCGGGCCTGATACAGCACCGTGATCCAGGAACACCGGGCAACCCCACAGAACCCAATAATGTCTGCAGGTGTCGGTGTCGGTCGATTGTGTCGGGTCTTGTGTTCATGTTGACTGGAAGCGCTGCCAGTGTTATACCCAGGCACTGAAAGCCCAGTTTGTGTCGTGCTATCTCACCTCAAGTTTCACACAAGATCGATCATCGGTCTCGTCTGCGTCGTCCTATCTTCCGAGACATCCACGAGACGGCACAAAACTAATAATACACGGCGGTTTCCGTTAATTTACTTAATTAGCAATTCCGTTGATTTAACGCTGTCAGGTTGGGAGCTGTTCCTATGCCAATTTTTACTGCACGTTACCGAGAAGCAAACAAAGTTCTGATTTCATCAAGTTTAACGTGCAAACGAACTTTGAGGGAAAAGCGCCAGCAAATTAGCACATTTACCCCAGCCCTCATCGGTGAATTGAACGGTCGGCCAAACCCATCGAGATTATACAGGAATTCCTGTCATTTTGCATAATATTTATAGTCAATGAAGGCACTCGATGATTTTGAATAGGTCTATTAGTAGTAGCAAGATTCAGTTAGAATGCTTTACTTTTTTTCTAAAGAACAAAAATAGCTTGATCGAGTAAAGTAGAAGACGTAGTAAAAATGAATTGTCCCATTTCTTAATACATTTAATTTTAAAAATTTTAGATGTTAATTTTTTCTTTCTTAATAACATTATAGGACTGTAAAATCTTGTTTAGCGTGGAACAGTGGCAATCCAATGACATTGTAGTTCAGAACTTTTCTGTACGGAAGAGCTTCACTCGTGACGCAAAGTAATATCTTTATTTTTATTTCTTGTCTTCTTGCACGGTGGGAGAATCGAACTTAATATTCTATGATGTCTATACTATAAGAGATTTTATTTTACTTTAACAATTTCTAGTACATATTTTAAGTTCTCTATGGGCAGCAATAGGAGATAGTTAGGTCCAAATATTTTGAGAGTCGTACAAAAGTGATGATTCTGATTCGATCAGTATGTAAAATAGTTGCTCACTACGCCTATTATTTCTCATTTCTTACGAGTTACGATTTGAAGATTCATTCTACAGAAATTAAAATTTCATATACCATAAATTCATTACTCCATTAGACCCATTTTAAAAAAGGCGAGGATATGATCAATCTGAGCTATCTCTTCGGGTGCTACAGTTGGCTTTTCAAAAAGCGCTTGCTTGTTAGCTATCCAGACTAGACACTTACTTAGGATGTAATGAAAAATTACATTCTTATCGTAACAAATTCTGCAATCTTATTATTAGGTCTCCAGAGCAAATTGACAAAATAACTTTAAAATGTTACATAACAAAAGAAAATAATTAATTAGCCGACGAAGTAATTGGATAGGATGCAGAGTTAGTAGTTTAATAATTACTGTGAACAGCACAGATTTAGTTTTGATACAGGCGTCTAAGCTCGCGGAATTACGTCAAAGGTTCCATGTTTAGTTTCAATAGGTAGCTCTTCTACCTTCCAAATGAAAGCTCGTATTCAGCAATTCCCGTTCGAGTTTCCAGGAATCCGATGCATTATAGTCCGGATACTTGAGGACATACGTGAGGATATTAGACTGTACCGATTTCAACAGTTTGAATAAACTTTCCACAATATCCAGCTGCTTCTGCATTTGCAACCCTGTTTCTGGAGATAATTATTGAACAAGAGAGGGCATTGCTTATGTTTGTGTACTAATAATACAGTTCCAATTCAATAGTAGTTATCTAATACAAGAAAAGTGTATTCACACAATGCATAATCGATATTAATTTTCCACCGAGCTTTTATCATTTTCATGTCGCCTACACAAATAGATTGATTTCAAAGCAAATATTTGTGCTGAAATAATACGTGATTTATTGAGGTATCCCAGTTACTACATAATCATTTAATCGGATAATTGATCCCCTCGCTCCCTTTGTCGCCATCAATGTAATACTGCAAATTTCCAAGTAATATTAATAACAGGTTGGTTTTTGAGACTAAATTTAATTTTTTACTGGAATTGTTAACTGGATCGTTCACCATTTTATTTACAAATCCTCAAAATTGCCCACCTTAATATAGGGCGTATATAAATGCAACTACCAAAGATAGAACTGCAAAATGAAAACTATTCCCGTATATTTAGATTTATTGATGAGCAACCTTTTATAATAAGGTCGGTAATAATTTTAAAAGAATGAAAAAATGCATAGTAATTTTAATAAGCATTTAAAAGCTTTACGAAAAAAAAATCCGAACTAGGATCAGACTTTTTTATTCTTGGAAGTTATACAATGTTAGTCCACCAACTCATTATTAAATTTAATTCTATCAACTTGCAATGAATTTATTTCATCCAAAATTAGAAGAACATTCTATTAAATATGTATCTCTAAAATTGGGGGAATAAAAGATTCAGTTTGAAATTCCTACTGCTAGGTACTTATTACAGGAGGGCAAATTAATAGGGTTTGTGGTAGTGGAACTCAATCTGTATTACTTTTAATATTATGTATTAACAACATTATTAATTTTAAATAATTTTTAGCAGGATAAAAATTAGTCTCATGTAATAGAATGATTTAATTCTAGTAATAATTAAATTAACTGTTTTCTAACAGTTCAATAGTTTTAAATAAAAATTTAGGCTTTAGTGCAGGGACCGTCGAGGGTGGTAGTGAGTAATAGAATTGTCCGCCGACGCCTCCGCCATTTGCTAGCTTCCTCAAATATTGCCTAGCTGGGCAGGAATTGTCCGCTTATTCAGGAGAAAAGCTTATTGTTTTAAGTTTTCATGAGTGGCAATTATTCACATGGAGCCGGCGTGTTCAGCCTAAATCTTTGTGTAAAAAATTCAGCCATTGCGCACCCTTGAAACATTATTTGTTTTACCTACAGCAATAATTTAGTAGACCATGATTAATGGCATTTAAATTCGTAATTATAAAATTACATGCCACCTTTCTTATCGGTGTATTTAGCACCGGCCTGTAGCGGCAGGCCTGAACAATTACCGGTCGCGCCCTAGGAAAAGCATCTATTAAAACCTCCATCTACCTACCGAATCCAGGTTTTTCTAATAGTTCGCCCTATTTTGGGCTACATGTGCGGTTCGTTTCCGGTCTCGGCGAAAGAGCCTGATAAAGACCAAAACAACGTGATGTCATTAATTTGTGTCCCTTGCATTGTCAAGTGTCATCATGATTATGTCACGCGGGCTAAAACAGCCCATCAATCAGCAACCCCGGGCCCGGAGCAGTTAGTAGCTCCCGGAACTGGGTAGACGTGTGAGCGACAGAGATGGAAACAGGCCGAAACTATTCAATGTTCGCTCTAATCTATCAGATAAGGTAATAGCAGGGCTTACATGTCCTTCGGACGATTAGGAGGTCGTACCTACCCGCTATCGTGCAATATACATCTAAATGTAGCAGCTACCAGCTACGAAGGGTATAAGACCGACCGACGGGCGATACAGGATCTGAAATATCGCCATTGCATATGTATGAAATTATTTCCGATTTGGAAGTTTCGCAAATCTCCGATAATACACGGAAAAGTGAAAAGGAAACGTAAAGACCCAGGACAGATCCGAGGGTGACATGCGCAAAAAATCATCAAACATTCACACGACGTGGAGAACTCGCTGAATTAATCACAACTCTGTCACATAATTATTAAAGTTTTAATTAGGTTAACATTTTACGGCAACTCCAGTTATTTTGCTTTAAAAATAGAAGATAAATCAGTCAAAATATCGATTCATTCCAATAGCATTGGTGTGAATTGTCACCCGACAGGGTGGATCACCAAGAACCAAGTAACAATAACATTCGATTAACCGTAAGATAATTAAATTTGAGCGGCAACAATGACATGACGATCCGAGGCAGGCCCTGTGAATTCCTTGCTCTTTCAGAAACACTAATCGCTGGCGCGCTTTGTGGCTGGCCTGAAAGTGATTCGACGAAACGATTTGTTCATCAACTAAACTTACAAATATAAGACACAGACACTAACTTTAGCTATTACAAATTTTAAGTTTCTTTTCATGTTATATTTTTGTTCTGGAAGAATTATTTAAAATATCGCCTATTTTAAAATTCTTGTGTGTTTCTGATTTTACTAGATAAAAATGTATCCAAAGAGACTCAAATGATGCATGGGATTATTTGGGGGTCTTATGAACAATAAATTTAATATTAGTGTTAACGTTCCAGTAGCACCACTTTACGGATTCAGCTCGCTGATAATTGAATAAAACATTGTTAATAATTCGCCAAATGAAGGCAAATAAAATTGTAGCTACGTAAATACTAATTATTGGAATTGGTTTGTTTGCTCTGAAATGTTGCCCGTATGTTTATATAAGAAGGTTTGCATTCTTTTCGATTGGGTTGAGCGCATCACGCCATGATTGCAGTAATTAGAGGGATAACGTGCAAGTCGTGTTTGAACGTGAATGCAACATTGTATATTTAGCACGGGATTATCAGTCGAAACGTTAAATGAGCCGGCATTATCTTGTCATAATATTTTATGAATATATTTGCGTGCAACTGCAGAATTTATTTATGCTACCTCGCCGTTTAATGACTACATTAAAGTTGCTATGAGGGAATAACATTGCTTTAGTGGGCGGATGGCTTATTCATGGGGTTAACCGTGCTAAGTCGGGATAATATAATTTCAATTCTTCCTTCTAAAATTTTAATGCACCCGTTCTAAAACGAAATTTCAAGCTCTTTTGTACCTAGAATTACGACTAGAATAAACTTTTTGGGTTTTCTATTAAATATCTCAATTACTTGCATTTTTCTACTATAGATCTATAATAAAGCTATTACGACACCCAAAATAGTGTTATCTAGTCTTTTAAGTTTCGTAATAGCGACAGTGCAATTTGTTTTTTTTATGTTGGTAGTTGTGATTTTAAATATCATAAAAACATCAAATAAATGGAACAGTTTACAAGTAATTTAAATTTGACATTTAACTAACTTTGGTAGTATCAACCACAACTGTTTTCCAAAAATTTTTATTTAAAATTATTGGTTCGAAGTAGAAAAAGTACTATACAGAACTCATTCATAAGGCAATTATGGCACCCGTCCGTTATAATACTCGTGACTGCGCCGCTCGTTTTTTTAAATTTGCACTTGTGCCATAAAATGTGCTTTGTGTTACACGTTCTTTAATGTACTTTTAATTTTATGTTTCGATAGTCTTGGCCTGATCTTCTTGATAAGATACATTATCTGACATTTCAGAGAACAGAAATAAAGATTCCTTTCCTACAAAAAAAAAAAATAAGAAAAATATTAAAAGCAAATTTATACAACCAAAAAAAAAGAAACAAAATGACAAATCTATAAAATTTTTACAATTTTTACTGCGCCCTAAATCAGAAACAATAAGGAGGAATGCAATACTCAGGAAAAATCAAAAGGTGAAAATGAAATAAATGGCGGTCGAATTTGAAAGAAATGGAGAAATTTCTATTATGCAAGATTTAGCAAAGCTTCACGAATCTGGTTGTAGAATTTTACCAAAAAACTAGAACTTTCTGTAAATCACTTTCAATAAAGTCGATCGTATTGCCTAATAAGGTTAGCTCTGCATGAGCAACTCCGGAAGCTGATTGGACAAATATTAAGTAAAGTTGTTCAGAAAATACTTACACAAACTCCTGAATCTGTAATGCCCCCTGAGACACGAATTAATCTTATAAAGTCGATTAGATACATATTTGCATAAATAAACAGTAAACGTGGATCAAGAAGAAATTGACATGAAAGTATCTGAGGCGCAATGCATATTAATGTAGAAACGGTACGTTTTTAGCCACCCTGTATAGTTTAAGCATCCGAAGTTTCTTATTATGTATGTTAGAGATTTATATGAACTGGTTTTGAAATAAAGCCTATCCAGCGATGGAGTATCAGTTGGCAGCATAATTCCGGCTGAAATCCAAACGCAATTCATATCAATTAATCGTGAAAGTCACAAATCAAAGCAAGATTAACTTTGAATTCGCGTACAATGCAGATAAATCCCGGCCAGCTTAATTAGTACGGAGCACAGATAAACTAAATAAAAATATATTCGTAACAAGCCCAGGTACGAGAGCTGCTATCTGGGAGATTAAAATATAATGTGTACGATTTATGACAGTGGAAGTGATAGGCACGGCCTTTCTGCATGTTGACTTAGATTAGCCGAATTTCCGTCTAGAGCTACGTCGCAATGCAAATTGTAAATCCCCCAAATCCTCTCCTGAAATTTTTTAATTCTGTATTTGTTATTTTAATGAATGAAGGTTTGGTGCACTTACGTCATTCCGTAGACCTCTTGCCTCCCAATTGTCATTAATTAAAAATTAATTGACAAACTGTGTCATAACCATATCGTAAATAAAATTCAATAACCGTTTCAGAAAGAAGTAATTTTTTGAGAAGGTTATCAATACCTACAATAACTTCAATCCTTACATTGTGATGACCACTTTTGCATGTAGGGTGAACGAAGAACAGAAGACTTCCAATGATGACACTTGTCGGTAAAGATTTTAATGATTTCATGTTAGTTTCAATTTTTAAGAAATATTTTTTTTGCAATCATCAGTATCAAACAAGATAAGTCCAAAAAAAGAGCATTTAAATTATAGACTACCTCTGCTTTCAAAAAGCAATCCGGATTTTAAAACGATCAAAAGCGGTGGTTGACCATTAAATTAGTCATTATGCACTTGTCCATGTTGGTAATTTGAAGAGCAAAGCTTTGACATTTCCAAAGCTGTGTGGATTGTTTGTTGAACTAAACCTATAAATTAAATAAATAGCTGAATGATCACTAGTTTGAATGACTCTCAATTGAGTTACTTTTTACCGAAGATTCCTAAACTAGGTGGTGACGAGAAATGAACAATTTTTGGTACAGTATCTTTATACATAATGTGGGAATTTGAAAATTTCATCTGTAGTAATATTTCCTTGCTTTCACAGGCAGCCGTCACAGTAGGTAGTGGCGGTAGTTTATGACAAGGAATGGTCCATTAGAGATTTTGCATTATCGACAAAGAAAGCAACAATCGCCCATTTCCGTCGATTTCTAGAAACATATTTTTGCCGCACAGAGTTTCGATAAATTATGTATTGAAGCCGAAATGCTCTTTTATCACAATTTTATTGTATTTTTATCGGAAGCGCAAACTGGAAGAGCGAACGAGTTCAGACGGATTTAACACATGTGATATTAAAAGGTAAGCTCTTGAAACATTTTAAACAATTCAATTGTAATTCAATGTGAAGTAGCTACGTACAATTGTTCAGTAATTAAAAAAGTTAAAAGTAATGAAATGGCTGGGTCGCATGAATAATTCTGAATTTTTACAGGCACTCCCACACGTTGAGCAAATCCTCCCTTCCCAGCTTATCCGAGTTTCAGGACCACAACAACCAACAATGTTTTCAGGTGAAGATTGTGTATAGTTGATGGCCCAATTTTTAACACCTCCACATTATGGAAAAAGTTAAGCATTACGTACAAAATATTGCTCTCAATTTGGCAACAAATCAATTTTCGTGGTTTTAAAAATTGGGGCAAAAACAGTAATAGCAAAGAAAGTTCTTGTAACGCTCCAATAGTTTGCAGCTGCTTTGTAAAAGTTAATTACCATTTTCCCAACATTATATGTAAATACATTAATTCTTTATGAGTTTTCATATTATTATTTTAACTTGTTCTTCTACTATTTATCGATCCTACATTTAATTAATTCGAGGTTTTTTGGGAAAGTTACTTAAGTAGCCAAAATATATGCTAAATTTATTTTTTTTCTAATAACTTAAAGTACATTCTATTCTAAGATTTATTTAATAAGAAAATTGGCATATTGATGGCCTTTTTCAACGTTTGTGTAAACAACGAATTAAACAAAAAATTCTGAACTAGGTGTCGTCCTTTGTTGCTAGCTGCCCTAGCAAGAACATCACAGTTTATTTAAGGAAAGATTATCATTGTTCTAACTTTTTGCATTATTTTTTATGAAAAATTTATATTATGACTTCTACCTGGTTCCTTCAACATTTGTCGACTTTCTACATTATTTAGAAATTTATGTACTAGAAAAAAAAATAGTTTTTCTCGGGTATTCAAAAGTGGTGTAGTAAGACAGCTTTTTCTGAACTAAAAAAATTTTTCCTTGTGTGTTGAGAAAAGCGCCCGAAAGTCGTTTACCTTCGATTTGAATAGTAACTGATCAATAATGTGGTGATAAAATTTAACTCGCCTAACAGAATTTAAGTTTTTTAAAATCCAATGTCTGGACTAAATTATCATTTTTTAAAAATAATGGTCCTATGGCTGAGGCAAGCCGCAAGTCCCGGTGTCGCTACTCCACCTCTGCACCACCGATTAGGCTTTACGTTCTTCCTGAATGCGCCCCTGTTCGATAAATATAGGGCGTCGATAAGTGCCGAAACGGAATTCCTTGAAACCCACAACAACGATTGCGTTTGCCAGGTATGCAGATAAGGGTTGATCGGCAACTGACGGGTGGCGTCGCCACCACGTTGTAATACTGCAGAATGGCGTTGGCACGCTGAATTCGCAATTCAGCTTTTACAATAGTAACAATCAAGCTGGTCAGCAGGCGTGATTAAAACGTCCACCGTGCATTGTAGAAATTCGAGTTCTGCTCCTGCTGATCTCATTACTAAGACAGGACAGACGAGGCAGCAGGACAGCCCCATTAATTGCAAGAATATCACCACCACGTTAACAAAAGCAAAACCGACATAAGTTTATTTTACTTTTAATTAGTTTCCTCTAGCGTATAGACCATCACGGACTGTGGGAGTTTCTTGTTAACCCCCGTAGTAGATGCGTTGACGGTTGCTGACAAATTGAACAAAAGACAAAACGTAGCAGCAATCAACAGGCTTGACAAGCCACCTCGATTGTGAATTCCGCCCCCGGAGTGCTGTGACCGTGACAATGACCACCTTGGATTTGCCCAGTTGCAGACTGTACCAATTTAAACTATTTCAACTTCATTGTTATGCATTAATTCATTAACCGTTTGTCCCGGCTTTGCACAAATCACTCTGTAATTTAGTTTAATTGCTCCGTCAGAATAAAACACGTGTCGCTGGGTTAAGCCCACGGAGGGGGCGAGGTTCTTCCTCGGCTCTAAAATTTGTTCCTTCCTACGTCTGCAATCCAAGCAGGCGTCTAGCTCATTCTGCTGGATTCTTGATCAGCTAAACAGAACGCATTAAGAAGGTGAAACTAGTGCATCTACTTTTGACACTGAGATTGCACAGGGGGTAGATTTTAACCGAATTTATTCTCCACCTGGCAGGGTAGCTAAGGCAGAGTCGTGGTTGCACACTTTACCCTTCACAATAAAAAAATTAAGAAATATTATTTTTCCAAGATGTGTTAAATTCAGAAAAGACTTGTAATGTGTACAAAAATGGTAAAGAGAATGTCCGAAAAATATGAAAAGTGGGAACAAATGTTAGAGCAATAAAGAAATTTTTGAAGACGCTCCGGAGAGTTGTGAAGACTGCGAGAGAGATGTTTAGCTAGAAAAAGATTTAGATGATACTTTTTGTTTTTGTTTTAAAAACTTTGTGTACTGATGTTAATCACAAACTTGATAGAAGACACTGTGATGAGTGACATGGATTTTGTGGCCAAAAGCTGGACGCACGCATTCAAAGATACGAGTAATAAAAACAAAGAGCGTCGAATGGCGCCCTAAAATTTCGTTATAAAACCTATCCCTTGCAACTTTTCTAATAAATTCCGATCCATATTAAGTCCGATACAACATTGGCGATAAAAAAGTCGATTTTAATTTGATATCTAGGCGCGCAATTTTAAGGGATCGTAAGTCGTAAATTTAATAAAATCAGGAGTCGTCGACGTCGCCGGCGGAGCTGAATGAAAGACCCAAAGACCCCGCACATGCAGAGACGGTGCGCCATCAGGATGATCAGCATGCGAGAGGAGAATATGTGTATTGCGATAAAAGCGGCGTGAACGGTGATTATCTAACTTTCAGTTCGAAGATGGTCCCTGGGGGCGGGTAATCTTCATTACGTTAGCTAACTTGACGAAGCAGCTGTGCGAGCGGAAGTGTTCGAGGGGGCGAAAGGAGAAGTAAAAGCTGCTGAAACGACGCCCCACATCGCCGATGATGAAGGAAAGTACCACGTGCTCAGCCATAATTAATAGCAAGCCAGATTTCGACAGATTGTCTCCGTCACCGGGTCCCTGTTGAGCAAATATGTGAAATGGAAATTAGACTATGGATGAATAATATATGAAAATTCTGTTTGTGTAGTTGCTGTTTCGGATCGAGCTCGTTCTTGGCGTGGCTTCGGGTTGACGACGAAATTGTAACAATATAGTGACGGACCAATTTGGCAAGAGGCAAATTGTCAACTCCACCTAACACCATGGAGCGTAAATTTGATTGATGACTACGAGAATTTTTAAGAAAGGTTTAAACATACACCGTGATCCAGCTAAAACCTCCCCTAATGCAAATTAGCAACCGCCTTGGCAAATGATTTGAGAATTTGCATCCAAATCCTGACATTTTTGGTGGTACTGATAAATTGGTCAAAACTAATATTCTTCTTCCTCTCTAGGGAGAGATTCAGATCCATATTTTCTTCTTTGTTCTAGAAATTTTCTTGTCGGTTTCAATAGCAACTGGTTGTGGATCTTGCGGAATAGCTCATAAGTTCTTGGTATATGTTCGGATGTTCGTTTTTCACCTTCATAAAGTCCCACATTTCTTTACTTATGTTTTCTACCTTTCATAATTTTTCAGAATTTTGCCAACATTGTGCTGCAACCTACATGGTGTTGTCTAGGTCTCTACAGCAATTTGCATATCTGGTTCATTTAAAATTTTCTACTTTACTTTAAGAGTTGACAACAAATTGGTTAAGGGTGTGTCAGGTAATCACTTTTCGAACCATTTATACATACAGGCCCAAAATCAGCAAACTTAACCTGATTTAGTAGATCATAGGGTATCTATTTATATTTGTGTAGAAATTGGTGGCGAGTAGAGCTTTTCTGCCAGTTACCTTAGCCTTTGTCAATACTTAGTTATTTATACAAGCAAGCCGTCGTTATATCGGATTTCTATTTTTCTTCTAAGTATTTTCCTGCCAGAGTAATTGGTTGCCATAAACATGTGGATGCGGCGCAATTTGCGCGTTCCTTGCCAGACGCTTGCTTGCCTTTGAAGAAGTAACTGACGCAATGCACGTCTGAATAATTGAAGCGTCAAAATTGAGTTTGCAATTTTTCCCTCAAAATAAAATAATTCATTGCAAGTGTTCATCATTCGCGGATGAATAATTTATGAGCGTCTACGAGATAAGCCGGCCGCGCATAAAACAGAACAAATGGGGAAGGAGGAGCCCATCCCTGATTATCGCGAACATTTATAATTACTTTTTAGAGCGTCGTTTTGCGATTATCTATTATTCAGATGTTTACATCGGGTCGTCGGAGGGGCTCCCATTAGAACCGCCATCTTTCTGCACTTCGTCATCTTTTCCATGAAAGTTTAAGCACCCTAATCTACCTACCCCTTTTAGTTACCTATATTAAATTGTTTGTGGAAAACACGCCGGCAGAGCTAATGAACTAACTAGAGGGACGAGAGCACACCTCTACGTTACCTGAACGTTTAATGCTACTCCGAAGTGGATGTTTCCTGTCAGCATTTGTTCGAGAAGTTACGCTGTAAATACTCCTAAAGAAACTCTCAAGCTAGGTGTTTCATTATAAGAGAAAGTCTTTTGTGCAGTTTGATGCTAGGGTATTATCGCAACTCAGCCTTCAACGTTCAGAAAATAATCAATTATTTGACACCCTTCAATAACAGCTTATACGGGGATTTTCCAAAATATTCTTCACGGCCACCATAATTTTGATATTTTAACCCTCTAGGCAGCCAGGTGGCTGCCTAGAGGGTTAAAATAACGAAACCCTACCTTTACCCAGAGAACAAGAGCAGGATCTGCCCGCTAATTCTTGCTTCTACCAGAAGAATTAATTTTTTCCACTCGAAACGAATGAACCAAGTTTCTATTGTATTTGTTTTACAAGAGCTTATTCTAATCGTCTAATAGTAACAAGATTTATTGATTTATTGATCATTATCTCCTTTCTTGACCTCGCAACTTGTCCTAAAAATTATTATTAATTTAATTAAAAATTGAAATCCTCTGGACAAAATTGACAAAACCACATCTCGTTCCTGTAATTTAAAGTTTTTTTTCGGAACAAAGAATTTATTTATAAATTAAACTCTGTATCTCCTTGCTCGTTCCTAAGGAACAATTGCTTGCTTCACCCTTTTAAAGCAACAGTTTGCAGATACGCATCTTCATATAACAGCGTCAAACTTTGCAAGAAAGGAAGTTTATTTCATTGACTTAATTTGACTAGTGTCAAGTTTAAATGTTATTGGGCATTAAGAACATTCAATTACAAACTTTTATGTCTTGAAAATAAATCCTACAAGAAGTTTGAAGGAATATAAACAGTGCACAATTTTATTGAATGGAGGGGAGGATAACCCTAACAATATATTGACAATTTGCTATTTCATTCAACAATCAGTTGCTTGGTTAATGCCCAGTTGCACAAAACTTAATAATTGTTCAATTCTTCGTTAGCAAACCATTAAAATTTAATTAAATATTATTATAAAGCTATAGATGTCTTCTAAAAAATTGAAAGGGTTGCAACGTTACGTCTACTAAATGTAACAAAGAACATATAGTCAGTCGATCTATTAAGATTTTTAGCGGTTTTCTTGATAGACCGTTATTGACTCGTTAGTGTTTAAATAAAACAATTTCTTATATTTACAGGTCAGGATAATAACGAAAAGGTCTAACAGCAAAAAATATGAACGTTTTCTCGGGCAATTAGTTTCAAGAGACATTAGAACTCATGCCCAGTTGCACGAAACTTAAACGATTGTTTAATCCTTCGTTATCTTTTCTTTAAGTTCTTTACTACTTTGATTGCCTATTAATCTATTGTTGCAATTTGTAGATGTTTGATAGATTTTAACACTGCAACCCGTCAAATTCTTGCAAATAAACGGAGAGTCCTGCAATAAAATTGTTACAATTTTTTAACGAACGATTAAATCATCGTTAAGTTTTGTTCAAATGGGCATCAAAGTTTCAGAATCCTCTAAAACGTAAGGTAAAATAATAAAATAAAATAATTTTAGTTTGAACCATCAAAATTTGTCTGAATTCAGCAGAATTGTGCAACAGGAGACTATGCACCTTCAGCTCCTTCTGCTCTGTGGTCAACCACAATGTCCTAACCATTCTTAAAAACTGAGATAAAGTTCTTGTTTCTAATATTTGGAAACTTAATGAAATATGTTGCAAAAGTGTTATTAATGCGAAGAGAATAAGATACGTGATTTGCAGAAGGCATAAAAAGCTTTCCTCGTTCTATCCATAATTTTTGTATTTTTTCTGTTTAATGATCTTGTAATTATTAGGTTCTACAAAATGATGTTTATTTGTACATAGATGATCAATAAAAATTAACCACATCAAGTTCGTAATATTTTGGTAAATTTTAAAGTAAAATAGTGCACTTAAAATAATGTTATGAAACTTAATATAAATCAATTTGTGAACGCTGCCTGCCCACTTTTGGATAGGAAGCGGTCACTGTCTCTTCCTGTACTGAGCTCGGAATTCTTTGAAGTTAATTTTATGAGCAGGAAATCGAGCACCTTAACTATTTACAGTCCTCAGTGCGGAATCAAAGAAATACACATCAAAGCATAGCAGCAAAGGCATCGCAAATTGCGCTCGAAAATATAACGAAGGAAATATTCCGTTAAAGCCGAATATGCCATGGTACATAGTTCAACTTTGACCTGCATGCACTTAATAAAATCTATGTTGTTGGTTCTACATAGTATTTTGTAGTTGCATAAAATGCAACTGATAATTCGCAATTGTTTAAAATTATGTCAATACCAAAAGCATTTACAATGATATAAGCTCTGATTCAGTTCAGCTGGTTGAAGGAAGACGCTTTTGAGCCTCTCTAGCATCATCATATAGGTATATTGTTTAAAACGTAATTACTTTTAAGATTTCCATAAATTCAACGAAATGACGTTTGAAGAACAAGGTATGGAGTAGTAGCTACAACCCGATGATTAAATAATAACAGCAGTTGTAAGAGCAAATTATGATGGAATTTAATTAATCGGAAAATACATCATTTTATTAATATAATTTCTACCGTTTTCCAATCAAAATCAAATTAGTGCAACGCAGTCCCTCCTTTTTATTTTATTTAGAAATCGCTGCAGTGCTTTCGAAGGATGGAAGACTGTTCGCATAGAATAATAGTCTGTTCTATATGAGTTGGTCTATAATTTGTTTTGTAACAGTATGTGGATCTAGACAGAAGCACTTAATATGCTTTAAGCGGTAGATTTATTCGCCACCTTCCGTCGATAGACACAAATCTGTTCAACGGCATCTAATAGACTTCACCAACTTAAGCGTGCACTTAGAAACATAATGCAGAGCAATAGTGAATATGGGCACTCTTGAAATAACAATACTATCAATTTAAAGTTTGTTCAGCACCGAGAGCTGAATCAATAAGCGATAAGCCTTTCAGTGTTCGTGCCCAGTGTTTTCCAAGGTGCGCGAGTTTACCCATGTCTTCCTTGTCGAATCAAGCGCGGCCGCGTGTTCAAATACCTGAATTAAGTCCTGGTTGTGCAGGATATTAGAGGGAGGTTTCTTGGTGCCAGTAAACACCCGCGGGTTCCGCTACGTATGCCTGTTTACTACTTCAAATAGCAGCGACTACAAGATTCACAATACGCAATTATTACGGATCAGCTCACTTTATTTTCCATGTACAACACTGTCCTAATTACGGTACATTGCGCGAATGTAATTGGATTCGTGAGAATTCCTGAATTTTAAGACCTTTTCCCGACGTACAGTTGCCGAGGCTCGTGTTTGAGAAGATGGCGAGGAGTTCTCAAATACGCTAAGCGAACATAACGAATTCAATTACTAACTTTCTTTGTTGTAGCGAATTCCTAGCCTCCACTCCAAATTAAATTACTTATTTTATTATAAATAACGGGGAGGATATGCAATTAACTTGGCTGCGTTCGATTCTTTCCAATTAACGAAACAAAACATGCAAGGACCCCTAATAAAATTAATTACAACTCTTTCTCCAAACAAATACCTCTACTTGCATCTAAAAATGATTAACTGAGGAGCAAACTTTTATGAAGGAGAGATGACGTATACTAAGCTACCGTATCCAATAAGAGGCTCGTTAATTACTTATTAAAACCCCACAACTGCGAAGAGAGAAGGGAACAACAAGGTGCAATAAATTTAGCGGACGTTATTTCTCTCTTAATATTGGTTGCATTCTTCCACAAGACTTTAACTCGGACTTTAATTAATATAAATGAGGCCAACAACAGAAACTCGTCCCAAAGTGGAAACATCAGCTGCATAATGTATAGACTTAATTGCATCGATCACCTGACCAGTCCTGTAGCCTGTAGGGAATCGTAACGTCACTTAGACACAAATAGAAGTCCTTTTGTTTAGAGGTGGCAGATCAGATTACTAACGGAGGGGTTAGTCTAGTGGAGAGCTATGCAACGATCTGCCTTATGGAAAAGCAAGGCTTCAATTTATAAATTTAAAAATGTGGGAATTTAATGGTGGCACCGATCAGCTAAGAAAGTGGAGAAGAAGTTCAATTAGGGAGCTAGAGATAAATTCTGCGTAAATCTGTGCAACCATCAACTCAGGAGGTCAGGTAGCTCAAACTACAGCTAGCTTATCCTGAGTTGCGACGTTAAACCCCACTGCATTTTATGAGGGAACGCAGAAAACAACATACTCAACAACTCTTCCGGAATTTAATATTGGTCATAAACTATATGTGGCAAATGGGGGTAAAGAACTGATCAGATCCACGTTTGAGACAATGATAAAAATGCTTAATACGTAAAAGTATCAACAATTAGTCTTAAGGTTTGTTAATTAATCGAAAAATTCTCTCAATCCGCTTAACTTTTTCAATAAAATTGTGAAACTGAGGCGCGGCTCTTTTGTGTTTCTGTAAAAGGTAGTGAAAGCCCCGTTAAAATTTTGGTGAACCATTAAGAGAAATTAATTGTTCTCTAGGAGTTTCAACCGCAACCACCTGTAAAATAATTAACAAGGGAGAGAACTGCCTGATGACCAGGTCCAGTTAGGGTAATAAACATTTTGGCCATGTCCTCTCGTTTATTGCAACTACTTCGAGTTTGTTATGGTAACCACAATTTTACCGGAAGTAAGAATCACGTCCCAAAAAGGATGAAGCATGCTCATGAGGAAAGCATCACATATTCAATTTGGAAAATCTAGGACGCTAGACGTCTACTACATTGTAAATGTACAATCCTGTACGGTTGTAACTATAGGGGGGCTGTCAGGATGTCCACAATAGTTTTTATAAAGCTTTATTTAGATCAAATGAAACATGTTTACACTTAGCGGGCAACGGTGCGTCATGGCCAACCGCCATCACTTTTACTACTCCCTCACTCTATGGTCTCGGGACGCCAGCTGTCAAGTTGACGCGGGCATTTTAAATCTAGCTACTACAGCTCGGCCAACCTGACTTCTAGCTTGTCCCCAAGCGTACAACAAATATTACAAAGATGTTACAAATACAAGTCAAATATTAAAATAGCTATTTCAATAACTTGAAGAGAACAAATTTCTTCTGAAATAACTGAAATACCACAATACAAAATCCTGTGAAAAGCGCAACAAATGCAAAATAGTGTCAAAACGCAACAAATGCAAAATAGTGTCAAAACGTACGAGACACTACTTTAATAAACAACACCTGAAAATCAATACAGGACATTTCAAGATAATACGATTCATCTATGTGATAATGACATGACAATACGTATAAAATAAACATAAGTTTCATAACACATGTGAATCACAACATCAACTAAAAGTTTCATACCTTTCAATTTTCTACACTTTGATAGACCACCTCTACGTTACACATAATAAAACCAATAGACAAATAATTTTGAATAAACAATCGGTAAACAAATGGGCAGTTACTTTGCCATCACTACTTTTCTGGTGTGCACCACCGTTTCATGTTCTCGGGAGAACATACACCTTCATAGGGCAATTGTGTCAATTGATGACCATCGGGATCAGCAATTACATATCTATCTGCATCTAACACTTTCTTTATGACATAAGGTCCTCGAAATTTTGGTAATAATTTTTTGTTGACGCCTGCGCTAACATCTACATTTTTAATCATTACATAATCTCCTGAAGAATAATTAATTGGGGTTTTATGCCGTTTGTCATAATACAACTTATTGTATTGGTTACTCAATTTAATCTTTTCACTGGCTGAATCACGAATTTTTTCTAAATCTCTATCTTCTTCTAACAAATTTTCTTTCAACAATTCACGCAAATCATTTGAAACGTTACCTAACTGCTCTACACCAAACAATAACTCTGATGGCGTTCTACCTGTAGCTCTATTCACTGAATTATTTAGAGCGAACTCTACTTCACGCAAGGATTTATCCCAAGTCACGGTACTTTTTGACAATTTTGACAAAACAGGTGTGATTGAACGATTTATCCTTTCAATTTGTCCGTTCGCGTGTGGTGTACCTGATGCTATCAATACATGTTGAATATTGTTCTCCTTCAGAAATTCTTTGAATTTTCCAGATGTGAATGAAGTACCTCGATCAGAAACAATTTTCTTCGGCCTACTATAATTATCAAAATAATTTCTCAAATGCTTAATAGCCTCATCGCTATTAGTGGAAGTGGTTGCATACAACTTGACGAATTTTGTAAAAGCGTCAATAACCTCGAATATGTACTTATGACGATGTCCAGATTTCTCAAGTGGACCGTAGTGATCTACATGTAGGGTTAAAAAGGGTTTACTACCTTTATCCGGACAGTGCAATTTGCCCTCAATTCGATTCGCAGTAGTCGCATAGGTAATACATTTTAGGCAATTACTTATATGATTCTGAATTTTACCACGTGCTTCCGGAAACCAATATATGCGAGATAAGTACTCCAAAGTCTTATTCATGCCTTGATGACCTACCTGCTCATGACATGCTCGAATTACATTTTCCACCATGGATTTTGGGACGTAAAATAATAATCTGCCATTACTCTTACGATAAACAAGTCCGTTACTTAATTCGTAAAGCTTTTCCTCACCAATTTCTAAACGTTTCCGAATTTCAGTAATAGCTTCATCGAGATCCTGCAATAAACTTAAATTTTGCTCAAAGGTATTTTCGGTTATTACCAAAATATCAAATTCGCGGCTTAAAGCTTCTGCATGCTTCATACGATCGCCATTCCTGTGCTCAAGTGTGTAATCGTAATTTCTCAATATTAGAGACCATCTCAATATTCTAGGGTTTATATCCTTCTTTTCCAAAGTTTGTTTTAGACTATTACAGTCCGTCACGATCTTAAACTTAATCCCATGTAAATAAACGCGGAATCGTTCTAAGGAGTATATAATCGCTAATGCCTCCAATTCAAAGCTGTGATACTTCGATTCTTGACTAGACGTACGTTTACTGAAATAACAGATGGGATGAAATTTATTATCAACTTGTTTTTGCAATAACACTGATCCATAGCCATGTGAGCTAGCGTCGCAATGCAGCTCTGTTTCGGCGTTAGGTGAGTAGATTGACAATAATGGTTGAGATACTAATGATTCCTTTAAAAATTCAAAACTCTGATTGGCTTCTTCGCTCCAATGGAATTGACTTTTTCCCTTCAAGATATCATACAGTGGACGTGCCATTAACGCGAATCTATTTATGAATTTACGAAAGTATGAGACGAGACCTAAAAAACTGTGTAACTGTTTTAAATTTGTGGGTAATGGATAATCTTTTACCGCCTTTACGTTATCCGCATTTGGTCTAATTCCGTCTTTGCTTACACGATAACCTAAATAATCAGTTTCAACCAACAGAAATTCACACTTGTCAAATCTCAATTCTAAGCAATTTACAACTAAAATGTCCAAAACTTCTGCAAAGATTTTCAAATTTTCCTCAACTGACTCTGTGGCAATCATTATGTCGTCCAAGAATATTATAATCTTTCCCTGATCTAAGAGATGTCAAAACGCAGTGTTTATAAATCTCATAACGAACGAACTTCCACTTGAAATACCAAATGGCATTCTTAAATATTCAAATTGACCCAAGTGTGTGGCAAATGATGTATATTTACAAGAATCGTCGGTTAAACGAATTTGATGAAATGCATCTTTGAGATCTAAACGCGTGAAATATTGCTTATTTCTTAACTTATCAATTTGGTCTTCCATATGAGGTATTGGATAATGGTCTTTTTCGGAAATCTTATTCAATTCTCTGTAATCTACGGCCATGCGATACTTACCAGATTTTCGCTTCACTAGGACAATGGGACTGCAATACTGCGAAGAACTCGGACAAATAATCTCCCTGTCTAACAAATCATCAATTATCTCTCTCACAGCTGCCTTTTCGCCTACCGAAAGTCGTCTGGGATTAAATGAAAATGGTTGGTGGTTAGCTTTCACTGTAATCTTAAGCTTCAAATCTGTTAAAGGTTTGTCTGGTCGAATTGGTTTAATGTAGTGGTCATCAATTATATGCTCAATTTGCCGTCGCACTTGCCAATCAATTTTGTCACCTAAGTCAAGCTTAATTTCCGATAAATTATTATCACATATTTCAATTTGGAAAATTTCATTCATTGGCAAATTCGACTTTGATTTTATGGTTATCGATTCTCCAAAAGATATTTCAAGGTTTGGGTTCGCCACGAAATCGCGCCCCAGTAAACTAGTATGTGACATAGTATTTTCTGGTACAACATAAAATTTAATTGGGACCTGGAAACTATTCTCTACGGTTACGGTTAAACACAATTGGCCTAATATCTTCAATTCACTACCATTTACGCCTTGAAATCGGTTTGAGTTCACATAAGGAGTTATCATGCAATTTTCCGGTACAAATCTTCGACATATTAGTGAGATTGGACTACCTGTGTCAACAACTGCTTCAGTTTCATTACCTAGCATACATATTTTTACCAAATATTCGGGTGTAATTCGGATATCTTCCTTCTGCTTCTCAATGATGTGTGCAATAGAGCCTGATGGTTCTACAGTTGTTTCGGTTCTCTTCATTTTAGGACAGTCCTTCTTCTGGTGCTCAACAGAACCGCACGAAAAACATGAACCTGCAGCGCGTTTGGGCCTTGAGCATTTTGTGGAAATGTGCCCCTTACCACCGCAATTGTAACAACGAACCATAGCATTTGCGCTGTCGACACTTTGACTTCCGGATTTTACAACCGCACTTTTTGTGTAAGACGAACTTGAATGTTTAGCACTATAAGTAGTAACTGGTTGAGTTTTGACCACTCTCGAGTAGACTTCGAGCTTGTGCTTCAGTTCCTTCAAGTTTTGGGATTCGTACAACGTCATTTTCTTCGAAGCTTCATCAGGAATTCCATCTACAATGTATTGGATTACCGCATCTTCGTCGATGTTGCTTCTGGATGCAAGTTCCTTCATTATGAGCATGTATTCTAACACAGTTTCGGTCTTTTGCATTTTACGCCGGCTTAAACTTCGATGAATATCAGCACTACTGATTTTCTGACCAAATTCGCTCTTCAAACTGCGTTTTAGCCCCTCCCAAGTGTTAAGTCGTTTTTCTCCCTGCACATGCAATTTTGCTAGACCTTTCAATGCCTTTTTTGCGAATACTAATTTTTGCAAATCGTTAAAGCCCATTACTTCCGCTAAATCTTCGAAATCCGCCATCCATGATTCAACCGGGTAAGAATTTTCACCGTCAAATACTTTGATCGAATCTTCAATATCGCGAAAGTTCATCGTAAAACGAGGAGTGCTTACCGCATGCGCGTTTCCACGACTAGACGCATGTGAAGAAACGCTAACTTCATCTGCTTCCTGTTCCTCTCGCTCATCCAATATCTCTTCTTCCTCATCTGGATCGGCTTGTCTCACGTTATCTCGAAATTCCAAATTAATAAGACTGGACATGATTCTTCTTGCGAGCACCTCCGGTGTTCCATCGTAGCTGAGGTTCAACAATATGCAAATAGCTATCAAATCCGCTGGCTGCATTTGCGTTGTAACACTGGTTACGTGTTCTTCATATTGCCGGTCGCCCGTCACAAAGTTGAATCCGGTAAATGCGTACAATCTACGTCGATCCAGTCTACGTTGTTCGAGATGAATAAAAAAGTCGAGTGCTTTGGCAACCTTCTGGGAAGCGCTACGAAGAGTCTGGGCCATGCCCTCAACCTCTTCCAAACGTGGCATTGTTAACAATCGTTTTCTTAGAGGTCGCACGTTGATAATTCACTTGCGAAGTCGAAAGGACGCACAACGTATGCACTGTTAACTAACTGGTTGACGTCGCCTGCCCGCTGACGCGCTTGCACAAAACCGTGCACTTGTCGTCAATTACTCGAAATTCGCAAATTTCGCGAGTATCACTTACACTTGTTCTTTATCTCACTTCTGAAAAACTATAGGGGGGCTGTCAGGATGTCCACAATAGTTTTTATAAAGCTTTATTTAGATAAAATGAAACATGTTTACACTTAGCGGGCAACGGTGCGTCATGGCCAACCGCCATCACTTTTACTACTCCCTCACTCTATGGTCTCGGCTCGGGACGCCAGCTGTCAAGTTGACGCGGGCATTTTAAATCTAGCTACTACATAACGATATTTGATGCTCGAAAGGCTAACATCACGACAATAAACTTACTTAGAATAAGCTGTATTAACAGTTTGTAGGAAGTATTTACTTTAAGCTCCTTTCTATCTTTTGCCCGTCGATGCGAGAGAACTGAGCTAATTTTAGTACACGATTTGAGAGCAAAAGCCCCCGTTTGCTAGTACTTTTGGATATTATCTTTTGCAGACTCAGCACGTAAACATTAGTTTTTAGTTTGCAACATATATTGAATTAATCGCTAATTTTATTGCGGAGATGCAAGAATTTCCGTGTATATTAAGTTGCCTAAATTGTGGAGTTCGCTTCTTTCCACGAAATAAAAATATTAAAATATGTCAAACGAAACGTCGCTAAAGCTTGAAGATTTTTTGACAATATTTATTTGTGTTCTTTATGTAATCCATGCATAACATAAGATGTTTTTCGCCGATTACTACCTTATTTACATTTTGTGCATAATCACGGTTGTGTTGCTTCGAGATTTAACAACTTACCATAATTCTCCATCCTCGGCTTTACAAAACATGTGCGATATTATAGTGTGGGGGCAAAGACGTGTTGTACACAAGGAGAGTGCCTATGGCAAACTGTGACTCAAGATTGTGCATACACACACAAAATTATCTTTAAGTACTTTAATAAGGTGAATGTGTGCTTAATTCGCATCGGAGTAAATTACGCAAGGTTGATGTATACTCCCCTTTCATCCGCTCAATGCAAACACAAAATGCAGGGGTTGAAACTAGATTTATAACTACGTAGTCTAGTCCCAGCGTTACAATCCGAGAGATGCATGGCGTGAATTCTAAGACACGGAAACGTCACTGATGTACCGTGAAAGACATCCCCAACGAACAGAAATTTTCCTTCATTTTATTACTTCTATTTAGCAAATTTCCCGAAGTTTGTTGCTCTTCGAGTGGTAATTAATAGATTTCAACCAAAAGAACTCTGATTGGTCAATACCATTACAAAGCAAATAAAAGGGGTTGAAAATATATGTACTTACTGCTACTGACACTTCAATTAGATATTGGGTTCTTCTAATAGTCGGGGAAATTTCTAACTCTCTTTTTGTCGGACTCCCAGCCGCAAAACAACTTAAAATAAACGTTGATGAAAATGAAGCTTACTTTCATTCGGGTAGGACGAGTCTGAATGCGCTTCTGGGGATCGTTTCGTATTGGGAGGGAAGTCGATATTGAGTTTTTTGTTCGAAGTTGAATTGCACGTTGTCATACGTCAACTAGTACCGGTGTGGTTTATGGTGGCCGGCAATGTCCGAGGGGTGATTAAGGTCCTTATTAATTGGAGTAATATGCGGTTGTTCCGGCATGTAACGGGCATTCTATCATAATTTAAGGATTAATTACATTTGTTTAATTATTATGAAGCACCACATTGGAGCTTTCGTAGTCTAGTTACCCGCCAACCCGTCTTACGGCGCCGTATAAGTGGATTTATGTGCAATGTATTACGTACCAAAAAGCCTCAGGAAATGTATTCAAATTGTAAACCGGAAACACACTCTCCTAAAGCTTACGCGTCGTCTTTATGTCTAGTGCTTTCGAATATGTATGTGGGTCATCATTTGAAGATATAACTATCCCTTTTATTCCATGTCGGCATTTACCTAGGCACCTCCACAAAGTTGGTGCAAAGACTGATTCAAAATTCTAAAGAGTATTCCTGTGAAGGCTAACGTCTACTATTTTTAGGGAATTATAATATTATATTATGCTGCTTCCTTCAGTCAATTTCCTTTTCCATTAAGTAAAAATTTACTTAATTGCGGGTGTAATATAACACTATATTGACCCGCTTACATAAGCTTTCGTCACCGATATTGTCGTCTCACCATAAAATGTTAATTAAATCCAGTTTTACAAACATGAAGATGATATACAGCAGTCTTTCCTAAAGTTGGAATTTCATAAATATAAAGACCGTTAACTCCAAGCCTTTAAGTAAAAAATTGATAATTATTACTCGACTTGAAATCGTAATCTAAAGCTAAAGGGTGATTCAAAATGATTACAAAATGCTTAACAACTATTTTTAAAATAGTTTTAACAAATGGCATTTAATACGGTTACGGTTTATTAAAGTTTTTACTTCTGCTTTTAAACCTATTTTCAGGTATCTAGCTCAAAATGTATCATATCTTAGTGAATAATTTTAACTTAAGACTAAAAAAGTTTTATTTTGTTTTGTTTTTACAGAACACATAAGGATTGCCCTAGCGTCGTCCCAATTTGTAATTTTGCCAGATTGCTATTAACTTCTAGTTTATTTGCAACTGTTAAAAAAAATTGAAATTAGCATGACCAAAACGCTACCTAACTAATTAGCTTTGACAAAAGATTAAGTTTAAATTATTTAGAAAAGGGTCGTATTTAACAGTCTACCAAAATTACCCAATATTTTCACTTATAATAGGATCCATAGTGCATTGATTATTTCCGGAAATTTTTTCGAATGCATTTCTAAAACGTATTTATTACGTTTTGGAAATGCATGAGAATAAAATTTCCGGATATTAATCAATGCACGAGGGCATATGCGGTAAGAAAATCGCAACGACACGGACATTGGTCCATTATGTCATTATGATGTCATTATTAATAAATAAATGATTTTAATTGGCTGAAGTAATTTCCACTTATTAATTTCATGCTAGGTGTAAAAATTTTCAGGAAATTTTTACATTGTCATAGAAACGACACCGAATTCTATTTTTCTATTGGCTACTTTTCAGTGTCGTGCGATTTTCAGACAAAAAAATATTTTCATTTTCCAAAAATAAACGCTCACCGAAATTAAGAAAATACATAATCTTAAAGCGACAACCAAATATTGACATAATGCTGGCCTCTTATATATTTTGTTCGCCAAACTAACATTTGTTGACCATAAATACTAAATGTTCACCAAATTTTATTCCGCATTTAATTCTAACATAATACTAAGATATTTAATTTTCGACAGTGTCTTATATTATTTAGCAGTTAAAAATACTATTTGTTGATCAAAAATACACATACAAGCAATAAAATGTTGTGCAAATGGTAAATAATTTTATGCAAAATTATAGATGTAGATGTGCTACGGCAAGCAAAATAACAGTAAAAATAGAAGTGGTTTGCACAAAAAAAGACATTGATTTCCGTAATATATAAATGCTTTGCTGTAATTGGCTTGTATTATATAAAACGTAAAACTTCTTTTAGTGGTAATTTGGAATCGTGCTTTTAAAAAAAAATTACAAGGCCCTGAACTGACCTTGTACCAAACTTTTTTCGCGTGCCTCTTGTCTGGAAGCGCAAGCGGCAAGGAGAGATGCGGGAGCATATTTTATTTTTGGAGTAATAGAATAATTATTTGACGCAATAATAGTTTTTTTGAGAAACATTAATATAAATGGATAGCGCCAATATTTATCATGTACAGCACGGACGCGTAACTTGAGCGTTCTAAATTTGGTGAACATTTAGTAAAATTGATAGACATATAGAATTTAAAATGTAAGCAATGGTAAAACACTACGCAGCATAGTTATTTTAGTGGTGATATTTGGGATTCCTTTAGATTTTTTGATGCTCATTAACCTTTCTGGTGGACAGTGCAAGGGATTTATGGTTTAATTTGGTGTACAACGTTATATTTGTTCCCTTTAGAAAGTCACATTTTGTAGCGATGGTAAAGATTTGGTATTCCGGACCCATTGTAATTTTTATTTTATTATTGAACTACTTTCGATAGCTTCCTTTTTGCATTGGTGATTAACGATTTAGTGGAGTTTGGGAAGAGTTGGTTTTCATTATTTAGCACTTACATAATTAATCATGAAAAACTCTATTGGTTTTTGGTGACCAAAGAAACAATTTAATCATGCGAACCCAAATTAAAACTAACAATAGAACATGAGGGAAATCGAAGTACAAATTAATGTAATGTTATCTTTACTAACTGCGATCAATACGTCTATTATAACATACTCTTGTTTCCACACGAATTCCCAAGCTGTTCAGAATTACGGTCTTTAATTGAAATCAAACAATAAAGTAATTGGCTACGGTTCAATTAAATTTAGCTAACGTGTCCGCGTGAAGCACAGTGATAATAACTGTAAATTGCGACAACGTTCTAAACGATTTTAGAGAGTTCCGTATTTTAAAGAAACATTTATATTCATAATAACCTAACATAATAAAGCTAATAGAAGCTTATTTGGAGAACAATCAAAAATAAAAACTTATGAGGTTCAGAAGTAGCGTTGTCGCGACTTCAACTTGCAACTATCAGATAACTTCTACTTCATTGACCGAACACGTATAGTGGGTGGCTAGGGCATTGGGTGGTTTCAGAAAGATTTAAGTATAAATTGCTTTGAAAACTTGTGAAGTGCCGACTAGTTATGCTGTCGATGGGGCAGGTTGCTCTCTTGGACGTGTGATTGATTTAAGAGTCCTCATTGCCGACGTGCAGCATTTCACGATGGTTTCAATGGTGGAAGTCCGTGTTTAAAGTTCATTTTGAAACAAACACCGTTAGTATCATATCGAGTTGGAGTTTAAAAAGGTAACGTTGTCTAGTGGAAGTTTTCGTGCTTGCCCCGTCGCCCTGCTGGATCTATTGAACTCAAGACAGACTTCCTTACCCGAGTTAAATCGCTCTTCCGAGAGTTTATCATGAGTTTCAGGTTATGTCCGGTGGGTGAAGTTATATCTGGTTAGATCGTTAGTGCTCGACTCAGTGCACAGCGGATCTCCCCGACAGTCCTCCTCCTTGCGCGGCCTGATTGTTCTACCGCACGCCATTCAGGATTTCAGGCCGGGAGTCTCATCCACCGGACGCAACTGGTCTCCCTCTATTTGTTCCAATGTTTTTATTAACTCCCTCAAAATTCTTGCTTTAGAGCCGAATGCTGGAGTCGCCCGCGATACCGCCGTTTCATTAACAATAAACAAACTTTTAACGGCGCGTCAGGAAATTGTAACTTTAATTTAAAAAATAATACAAAAGTTACGGCAGAGGAAAGCTCATAATAAACCAATAATTCCGGCTGAAAACGCCTACGCGCCGTACGGTTCATATCTGAATCCGACTACTTTCACCTGCGTGTGGAAACCGACGATCGATCATTTTTTCCACATTTGGTTCCAACGTTATTTATTGCTAAAACGGATCAAACGGCTTAGAGCAGCAGTAAGATAAATGCCAACTTCAACTTTTTTAACAACCCATTTTAATAATGTGAGTCATCTATTCCATTGGCAGCGACCTTTTCAGGGGGTCACTACTCATCAATATGACAATATGCAAAATGACTTTGAGGATACTTTTTTCTCAAGAACAGAGAGTTAGGTCTTTACATATACAGCTAGAAACAATTTAACTGCGACATCTAGTACAAAACTTATAATTCTTTATGTAACTGCTTAAAAAGACTAAAAAGATTTAAAAAAATTGCCTTGATCAGCTGATTCCATGTTCGGAAGAAATGTTCTGACCCGATCTTCTTATTCTTCATATTTCTCACAATTTGACCCTTGATTAAGGCGTTTCTTACCATCAATTTTACATGAAACCGTGTCCCTTTTTTTCAGAATCCGTATGGAGTAGATCCGGAGCTAAAATGTCAGTCCCGCTTCTACCTGCAACTAGTTTTCCTCAAGTCATCTTGTGTTGGTTGGACTATTATATGCTTTGTGAAATTGAATCCTTGCGTTATATTAGAACGACTTGTCCGCCGGTCCGGTAGCTGCACCTCCCTTTAGGGATAAAGAAAATTCATCCCGGCCCCTTCGCCTAGTTTTAATGTATTTTCCATGTCGAAGCAGCGATTTGTTGGGATAATTTTAATTAGATCTAGCAAGAAACGAGTTTGGATGCAAATGACTTCATTAGATCGACCAAAGAGTTTTCCAATCAGCGCACAATAATCTGCATTGAGTGATTAAGAATCGGGAATGCTAAGTATGCAAATCAAGTGTCACCTCAATGACTTCAACGGCATTTCAATCAAATACGATAGCGATAGGCTTTATTGAATTAATATGCATATAGCAGTGGCAATTTTCCGAAGCAAGCCCCCTCTGTGGACCTGGGCTCATTTACATTATAAACCTACTTTAAAGCCACCTACGTGCCGAAAAATTTCCATCAACTTTTATCTGGTGTCCGCTTCCAGCTACACTCATCGAAATAATTTGGGCATGGGACAACTCCTATTGTTGTACCAAATCCACAAATTCCGAGCCCTGTTTCAGTGTAGGTGCTTCATGGAAATGTCGCGTTTAGAATCATAAAACTAGTTGTATTCAAATTGCTGCAGCTGCAAAAATAAAATTCTGCACAACAACGCGAAAATATCCAACTAACAAGCAAAAATAAATATCAACAATCAACAATTAAATAAATGCATTCAACACTATTAATTGGATCCTAATTAGCGGCATTTGTTAAAATATAAATTCATCACGCAGTGCGCTTTCTGCTTAGTGCGTTATTGTCGACACTGCTTAACTGGTGAATTAATTAGAGAATCAATTAATTTGTTAGCCACCAGCAACGCGCATTGTTTCGTTTTAACAACCCATTAACGCTTAAAAACTATTATTAGAATAATCAGTCGGAAACACATATTTTTATTTAGACATTTCAACGGCATTTGCCCGAGTGATAAGCATAACGCGTCTAAAGAAACAGAAATTGGGGTAAAAGGGACCAGTTTACCGACGAATTTTCCGCCATTTAAGTTACGTTAGCAATTTCAAAAGTAAATTGAACTCTAAGTCGGAGTGGCAAGACTGGCAAGGATTCGCTCCGATCCCGTGTATGGAAGCAATTGTACTTAATAATTTCAATACTCTCCAACTATAAACTTCGTACCTATCGACATTATTTATTCACGATCCGACGATCCTGATGCAGCCAGATAAGATTTCGATAGGTCTGGGTAACGTCCTCGAATATCCCCCGGTCCACGAACCATGAAATCTTGACTCGAGTACTATTGACTTCTATATCTGTTTTCAAACTTTTCCAATGACCCCCAAGATCATCTTTGCAGTAAATTGGTATGCTGTATTGAGATAGTCGAGTTTGGAGTCGAATATGGGGGCTTCTCGAACTTTATCTCATATACCTAGAGTACGATTATTGTTTGCAAACTTACACTCCGTTAGACTGTCTCCTAAATATTGACTGTATTATGGCCGTAATTTCAGACGGCACGCTAAATTTAATGAGCCGTTATTTCCGCGTAAATTTGCACAAAATTCTTTGTCGAGGGAAAATTGTTGTGCTCCTTCACAGCCGAAGCCAAACTACCTCAGAAAACAAAGCGGCCGTGAATAGATATTTGGCCATTCCACAACCATTACTCAAGTGATTCTTCCAAATTCCCCATTCTACTACACGTTAAGAATATGAAGGGTTTATAAGCCTCAACAGAGAAGGAATAACGCCAGGAATTAATTAAATATGAGGTGGTGACCGTAATTATTAAATTTAGTTTGTCCACTTAACCTTTAGAATTGTGTTAAAATGATGGCAAAACTGCGTGCTTAATATTTAGAATTTGTTAAACTTCTTATCGTTACGAACCTATTAGAAATAATGAATGATAAATGGTCGAATAATATAGGTGATATTATCAAGACCATCTGAAATATTTAATCCAACTTCATAATTTTATTGTCGCGTGACCTAAAATAATTATACATAATTATTTATTTTATTTACTACGTTATCGACATTAGCTTCAATGGATGATAACATTTAGTGGGGCCGAAAAAAGAAACGCTGTTCTACTAATTTCGAAGCATAAATAAGGTTTCCTCGCGTAATGAGTTGTGCAAATTCCTGCAAATATATTCATTTATGTCTAATAATCCATCAAATAATTAAATTAATACTTTTACATAGAACGCTACTTTTATTTAAAAAATTATTTTACCACTTCCAGCATCTAAAATTTTAGAATTAGGTACTACCGATTATTAGATACTTTAGACATTAATTTTAAAGGTGGAAACTCGAAATACTTATCTATGTAGCATATGTATGGTACCTAGAAAAAGATGTGAATAGTATTTTAATAAATAACGAATGGTTATGGTGTGCACGCTGGTCCGTACACGAAATTTATGACGTAACTTTACGTTGTGAAATAAAGTTCTCATCGTTTTGGTAATAAATTTAACGACAAAATTTTGTTTAAAGTCGTTAATCTTGTATAAGAGTAAAAAAGTTTAAATTATCAAGAAAAATTGTCATATTCTTGAATTAATAATAACAATATTCAAAATTCCTTTCAGCAACAGTTGCTCAAGTAAGTCTGTCGATATAGAGAAGAGATTTAAGAACTACGCCGCTTCAAGACTCCAAAACTAAGCAAGGCAGTCGAAGAGCAGAGTCCTCAAAACCATCAACCAACTCGGCAGGGTGTTTGAGAGTAGGGCAAGGAAGGTGGTCATGTTCATCAACAGTAGAGAGGCACCAATAAAAACTAATCAATAAAAAAATCGATGGAGCGAAAAACAATTTATTGTTAATGGGGTGCTTGTGGCAGAAGCTAATGTGAAGCAAGATCTGGAGCACAAGGAATACTATGTTCTTTCTGCCACTCTTGAACTAATTATAAAAAAACAGATAATCGTCTTCTAATTTGGATTAATCAGTTAAATTTCTTCTTAATAACTTGATCAGTAATCCTTTTTTTAACGACCATAACTTTAATTTATTTTAATACTCCACAAATTAGCTGCCCAAAAGATACAACAAATTAAATAAATTGGCAATCAATAGCTATGTTAATTTTGTTTTAATATCCTTACAAGTAAATAAAAATATAAATAAATTTTATATTTTGATATGTCCTATAACATATGATTGTGTTGGGTCAAAACACAACTAAAACTAAAATCTACGTTTAGTACAAGTTAAGAAGTTTGACCACTTTATTGGAACATTGCTTGTACGACCACTTCTTTGTACATGCGTGTGAAATTAATAAATGCTGAGTGGTATAAATGCGAGACCTGGACAGTGCTTGGAAATGCCAAAGTTAAATTTCGCTAGATTAATTTTGAACTTTGGCATTTCTTTCCAGCAACGACCGAATGTTGTTTAATAATCCGGGAAGATGAACTCGTTAAAACCCCCACCAAACGTCAGGTGTCAAAGCCACGTCCTCTCAGAACTCTAAACATTTACAAATGAACTTATTCACCTCTGCTGCTTCGAATCAGCTCCAAAGATAATCTCACTAAAACTGTGCCAAAATTATTAGCGTGACTGCACCTGGATGACGAGGGTCCTCAATGGATAAAGTTTTGGTTTCAACTTGACTACTGATTCAAAGTCAATACAATATTTGAATAAATTATGACGGGAAATTTGCCTAAAATTTTTTCAATTTTGGTTTGAAGTTTTCATTTTCGGGTCATAAATAAAACAACCCGCTCAAATATTTTTGTCCGCATAAGTAGTTAGTATTGATTATGTGATTTCTAAACGCAGAAATGAATTAAATCCGGATCTCACCTTGGAATGCCTGCAGGGACGTTACTAGAAGAGAAGCTATTGCGACGAGCAGCAGCCAAGCACCTCTGTCATCAAACGTCGCTTTTCTTGCCATTTTCACCAATTTAGTCTTAGTGCACTTTACATTCTAAAATAAAACGCAGGCACCTGTAAGGCATCAAACTTCACTAGATTACGGCGTTATATCAATCGATCGATTGGATTTTAGCTCCTCTCTTCCACACAACTACTTTGTTTGCAATTCGAGCTCCCCACATAAATCACCCGTAACAAGTGGTTTCTGATTTGTCCGCTCAGATGAAAACGGTTATTTTAACTCGAACGAAATTAGGACGGTTTTTGCGATAACAATCCGCCGAACGCTATTGCAGTCCGGATAATTTATTCGGTCCACAGACTCCAAATGCAGTTAATTACCCGCCATAGCTAGGCCACAATAAATACTTAATTAGCTCTGTTTATGCGTTTCTCAAATGAATTTCTGCTGAACTTCACTGGATTTAAAGGCGCTATTAAATGGTAAGTCACAAAATTGCTGCCATCATCACGACGGTTGAATTTGTAGGAGCCGACGATAGCAAACTGGCGACGCCGTGTCCTGAACTGCCTTCCTGCCGCGATATCGCTCGTATTTCAGTTTTCAGGAGTCTGAAACGTAGAGCATGCGCCCGTTCTACCAATCCGTTCATGTATCCCGCAACCTTTTTCTCTAATTCTCACCTTGTTTTACTAAAACGTAAATTTGCGTTGCTTTGCCAAACACAGATATTTTTGTTGTTGGGACGTTTTGTCAAAAGTTGTACAACGTCCCGGCTACTTCTAAAAGTCTACTAGTTTACGTTCGGCAATTGTTTCATTTTCAAAAAGAACATAAGCCATTATACTGCAGAACATTGTGAGAAGTTTTATTTAATGATAGGCTATTTGAGGCAACGACGCGGAATGTTGTTCGTGCAAAAAACGATTCATTCACAAGAGACAGAGGTTGGTCGTTTTAAAAAAAAATTACCCGCCTTCAGTAATTATGCTTTACCAAATTTTTTGTACCGTACCTGCTTACAATTTTGCAGCAGCACACTAATAAAAAAGCTTGTGCTTAAGAACCGTGTTGTTTCATAAAAATCGTAGTTCTATATTATTGTTAGACCAGTGACAACAAGAGTTGCGTGGAATATTAAAAGTAAAGAAAAAAGTAAGCAAACATCTGGAAGTGAAATGGAACCGCAATTATAGTCTTTATTTTAGCAAAAATTTTTAAATGGAAAAAGTCTTATTCGTTAAACTTAAAACTGAAATTACAAAATTTTTTTTTATTTTAATCATGAGCGTTAAAGACCAATTTCTTATGTCGAATAAAAAGTCAATCTACCTAGCATTTTACCTTACAAGCTGTCATTGCAGCAAACTCACGTGCAAGATTTATGTAAACTTTTTTCTATTTGGTGTTATTTTGTCGAAATAATTACATCCACCAAACGGATTTTAGTCAGTCATTGTTGGCTTGCCTCTAAATTAGTTTCAATTAATCTCACTTTCCAGAAACTCAGTTAGCCAGTGGTCACGCTAATTAGAGTAAAAGTAGTATCACAACGTTTGGGTAGCAGTTAACTCTAATTTTAACAACCGACCGTTTAATGATTTTTATGGATCAAATATAATAAAACTTATGGCCGCTCTGATAGTTGTTTTGTGAGGTAGATCATAAGAACAATTAATAGACTATAACTTTTTGGCTGCTTTTTGGAAAGTGCCAATATCTTCTCTTGCTACTATAATAAGTTTTTGCGGGTAAGTCTTTGATTTCCGCAAAAATCTATTAAAATTTAAAAAAAACAATTTTTTTTCTTGTCCAGAATTCGACGATTCTGAATGTAATTAAGATAAGTTACCCTTTCATCCTTTCACAGTTGAGTTTTGAAAAACCTGAAATTGATGAAAACTTTGTGAGTTAAACGGTGGAAAAATATTTTGCATATTTAATCAGCAAGCTCTGAAGAAATCAAAACAGGTGGAACTATGTGCTTTATTTTACAATTGGATAGAATAACCTTAGGCCATTAATTACGCATTGGTGCTATGAACAGGAAAGCTTTCGTTTGGAAGAGCTTAATTTTCTAGGTCAATAGTTTTTAGCTGCCCTTATCAAAATCGGTAATGCAGGGTCTAACAACAGTTTTATTTAACGTAACAAGTTACTTGGTTCAAAAATCTTCTTGCGTGACAGTTTCATCAATTGCGTCCGCGGCAATTTTTCCAACGAGAAAATTTGATCCGTTATTGTTGGAGCAGTAATTTCGATATCTGCAGATGAAAAAATCACTGTTGATACGATTGTTTTTGTATCTGCTACTAGCAGGATTGTTGGTCCATTGTGCCGGCACCATGCGGCTATAAACATCCATCCCTAACTGCCGCAGATGGTATACACTCTTCGAACTCTATCGATTAACCCTGATAAGACTAATGCCTCAACTGTCTACCGCCTTTATCGAGCCAGATCCTTTATTGCCTATTGAATTGGAGGGTGGCATCATCATGTTGATATTGTAAAACCATACTTTTGTTCGTCCCCCAGACGATTTTACTTTGGAGATAATCTGGAAATGAAACAGGCTATAAGGTTTATTTCACGACTAATTCAGGAACCTCACAGAAAGAGACGCGCTATGAGAATAAAATTTTTAAAGTATTCGTTGATTAAACTTTGTCACTTTATTAAGTTATCCAAATTTGTTGGAAAACTTTAAATACGCCGAAAGTTATTACCGCTTTGAAACAAATTGTTTTCGATTAATTCATTTGAATTATGGTTGCAATAATTAAAATATGGAGCAGATATTGTACAAAAATAATAAATTTATTACGCAGCAGCGTATCCATTTACATAGTAAAATTTAAACATAGATTTGGTTTAAATAATTACAAATACAAAATACAAAATAATTACAAAGGGCATTAAAAATCAAACGCTAAAACCCCCGCTACAAAATATTCCATCTGCACCCTCAAGACAGTTTTTAGCGAGGCATCAACGACGTAGCAACTTTGTGGAAAGTCCTCTTCCTCCCCCATTCACTTCTCAAAATAAGCAGTCAAATTTTAGTGTTTTGCATTTGTAGAAAGGAAATAGTTTTGCTGAACACAAATTTCTACAACGTAACTAATAATAAACCATCTGTGGAGGAAAATAGAAAATAGAACAAAATAGAAGACAATGTTGCAAAAGGAAAATACTCAACTTGTAAATTATAATTGTGTATCGACAGCTATTTAGGTTTAAATGTGATCATTAGATACTTATAAGACAGCAGTTGCCTGAACACTATTTTTTACAAATTGAAACAATTTAAGGGAGTTTTTCTTTTAAAGTTATTTGCCAAAGCGCTAATAAAATATCATTTTCCGTTCCACTGCCCTTCAAATGTTGTAATTTATTTCTCGGCTTTCCAGTAAAATTTTCAAACTCACACTTAGCAGTACGAAGCTATTAGTAAGGTTAAGGACGTGTTAAGTGCCTGCTGTGGAGTATCGCAAATCTTACATATCCGATTATGATGGATGTCCCATCGGTTCAGTTGACCGATGATTTTCAAATTCGGACAATGTCCCATCAACCACTCCACTGAAGTGAAAGTGAGCCCTCTGGCACAAGAGAACCGCAACTCTTCTAGACAAATAAAGTGTCACTCCGCACACAATCGGAAAATATCACCGTCATCACTCATATTAATCACGCATGCCACAACAACGCGTTTCAAAAATGGAGCACTCATTAGTACGCATTTCAGGAAAGGATCCATTATGTGACAGTGGAGGACCCCGGAGTTTCATAAACTGATCAAATATGTGCGTGTCCAGTCGCAAAAAAGTTAGCTACATTAAATTTTAAAACACTCTTAAGGCGCCAAATAAACATTCTAAAACCTTAGTTATATAACTGAACTTCAATATTTGATCGTTCTTTCAAAAATGATTCAATGAAATTTATTTGATTTGGTGTAGTTAATATTGAATAAAATTTCAGTGGATTTAATTAAACATGACACCTTTTTTATGGCGGAGCCTCAGGGCAGGTTTAGCTGTTGTAATTTTGTCAGTCCCAGTGTGATGTGGAACGTGAAATTTTGCTTTAAAATTAAGGTTTTGTGAAAAAGCAGATTCGCAAATGCGTCAAGTTCGACGAGTTTTTAATCATTGCGGCCGCAACATCGCCGCTGATTGATTCAAGTTCAAAACGTCTTTTTTACCGAAATATCCAACTGAAACTAAAACTGTAAGAGTGTCGCTTTTCAACTGCTTAAGGCTTTGGACGGTGATACAATGCTCCCCGGAGAGGTCTGGCACGGTTAAAGTTTTACAAAGCTTGATTGCTTCTAAAACGGAGTCGTCGGCCATGTGGGGAATTATTAGAACTTTCAATTTGGCTAAACTTCCAACTAACTGAAACTCACTCAATAAAGACGGCCGATTGCGCACCCAGTTTGTTACGTTCAAGTGTTGAAGCTCCACACCATTCTTTCTGCCTTATAACTTTTAATATAGCGCCATAATGGGAGCGAGGAAAAATTCCCGTATCCAATTTCTTAACGCCGTGTCGAAGCAGAAGTTGCAAACAACTAAATCCAGATTTTCGGAATTCAAAACATTTTTTAATGAATATCTTGAACGACTCGTGATGGACGGCGGATGAATAATACGTTTTTTGAAAATTCTGCCCTCAGCGCCGGTCAGTGGGTGAATAAGTAAAGTGGAAATTGATTTGATGCGAACATATTCGCAGTTGCGGCAATGACCATAGAGAAAATTGAAAAAATCAAACAAATAATATAGTGGCTGAATTCCATTTGTAGGAAACTGTTTTGAAACTGTTCATTGATTTTAATGTTTTATGCGCGACGAGGAAAATCGTTCGGCTCTGATGTAAAATTAAACTGAATGACTGGCTGCGCTATTATTGTGGATGCGACAATAATAGTCCAATAGGTAATAGTTCGATAGTTCCAAACCAATATTTGTTTTAGGATTGTTTTTCCAGTAATGCGCTTCATTGATTCCAAAAGGTTTAATTTTTATGAAAATATGTCTTGCAAGTTCTAGAATCTTCGCCTTTTACTTAAGCCGATTTAGAAAAAGGTGCCCTGCTTAAATGCGTCTTGTTGAAGATGCCAAAAAATATCCTTCTACTCCAACATCCAAATGCGCATTTGTGGAAAAGAAAAATTATATTTCAATGATTTGATACAGTTTAATGCTCAACTAATTGCAGCATAATGCTTATAATAGAGTAAAGATTTACTGCTTTGATAGGAATAGAGCAACTACTTATTAAGGTCGCTAAATATTATGTAGGTGTAGCAAACAATTCTTTTACGGTTGTTGTGATGCGTAATATGCTAGCACAGATTTCACACAATAAATTTGGCAAAACGTACCTATAGTAGAGACCTTGATATCTCATTTTTGTAATCCGAAGATGAGAAGCTTAAGAACAAGTTTCAGAAATCCTAAAGAACAGAAAACTGAGGTGACGCAAAATTAAAGGATAGCACCAAACGGATTAAACGGATTAGGCCAAGAAAAATTATTTTCATGAAGTGGATATTCTTTTCATGAAGTTGACCTCCTTTTTACAAAATAGACAATTTTACCAAGTGCATGCGACATATACACTAAACATCCTCAATTTGAATAAAGAAAGATTAATTTTGCTAGTTACTTCAGGACCTATCAAAAATCTCAAATATTAAGGAAGAACGAAGAAGGAATCATAAAGAATGTCTCACAATACGTAAATATGAGCGATTTTTCTGCATTTTAGCTACATCTAATTTTATTTGAGAGGTTTAGAAGGGAATTAAGAGTTTTGGTGATTGATCCATTTGCTCCAGTAGGCGCTATTCAAAGAAAGGCTTCGGTGCCGGGGGATTCATCAATTTGTTCGAGATGCTGCTTCTGGTGGGTATCAATATTTAGCGTTAGTGGCAGGTCACAACCAAATAGACATAAAAATGGGGATCGAATGAAGCGGGATCAGGATTGAAGATGCGTGTCATAAATAAGATATTGACATTTTTGTATTGGAATGTCCGGGCATATCGTTAGTCGACCGTGGAAGAATCTGTATGGGAGGCGTGAGATAACGGCCCCGGCGTTAGACAGCAAAAACTAGACGAGCTGAAACAAAGGCGGCACGCCGACTGAATGGAAAACACCCTAAAACGCTGTAACACTCTTAAATGGCATCCAGTCACACACGCTGACTGCCTCCTCATCGCCTGTCGAGATCAAGGAATTCCTCCAATCGTCATATTGTTCTTGCTCGCGTACTTCGAACGCCTCTGCCGAGGACTCCCTTCACCATGTTATTTACATACGATGTTGACGAAAAGCTCAAAGTTTTTTTTGTTGCCGGTTTTGCAGCTTCAGTAGAAAAGATATTTGTTCCTTGTAAGTTCAGCTGGTTTTTCAGCTATTAATTAATAAATGTATCGAAAATTGCCTTGTTTTTATTAAAAGAAATCTTTCGCTAAAACAGCGTGTTTATCCGTTTTACATTTCAATAATTACAGAAACCGTTTCCTTTGAAGATGCTTTTACATTATCTCCTCAACAAAAAGCAGATGTGCATTTTTTACCATTTTCAGCATAAATTGCTCCTCCTTCGCACGAAATACATATTTTATGTTGAAAAAATATTTGTTTTAGCTACCCACAAATTTTTAAGAACAGGAAATGTTCCATTTTGAAAAGTATAAAAACCAACATCGTTTTGATTTTAGTTCATATTGCTAATCTGTAGCTCACCCGCAGGGGTCATACGCATTAATCAACTTCCGCGATTTGTTTTTACATTTTCCTTGCAAATGCGAATGTAATAAAAATTCATGATTAATTCCCCAAAGTAAATTCAAAATTATGTACCTTTTATCGAAGTGAAACTTCTTCAACTGTGATTATCTCATAAAATTGTACAGTGTAGAGAAAGGTGAAGCGGTTCTCCGCCGGTCTACAAATTTTGAGATAGTTGCTATTAATTCTGACTTTTCAAACGATAACTATTGCGTTTTTCTTATTTGTAGCTTGTAATTTTAGCAAATTAATGTTTTAGTTGTTATGCAGTTTTTCTTTATTTATACAATGCCAGTAGCTATTGCAAGTCACTAAAAGAAAGTATTTGTTATTAGTAGTCCCCTTGGATGAATTGTCGTTTCAATGTTGCTGTACTCGGCCCAGTAGCTATTTCTGTAATGTCATCATATTTATTGATATGGAAAAAATTGTTATTCTCACCAGAACTCGACTGCAATGTTTACACGTGTAAACAGATGGTTACTTGTTTTAGTGACCTTTTCAGAATAGTCATGATATAGGACTGAGAAAGTAAAACCGCCATAAAAACTACTGTTGATGAAATAAGTATAACATATGTTACAGACAAGCGACGAAATGAAACAAATAAACATATAGTTTGAAATTATGCATTAATTCGCGTTTTGTCAAGATAAATGGCATTCTGTTAGTTCTAAGTTAGAATCTGTCTTAATTCTGACGCAACCTGGCTTCATCTATTGCTTTTAACTAAGCACTTCTGACTAGTTAACAATAGTTTTTGCTGGTCAAATTATAATGGCAAATGATAACGTTATGTCAGACGAATTATTTAATGTTATTTATTTATTATAACTTATTTGATTCTACAATTATAAGTTTTTAAAATTTGAAAAAAATGTAAATTTAAATATTTAAGCACAAATTTAAAATCAGGAAGGTCGAAATGCATAATAAAACGTTGATTTTTTTTAGTTTTTATTTATTGGAAAAGATTAATTTTATAACTTATTATTATTCTTGTAAATTTTGGATCGTATAACGGGAATTTGGTAATAATTTTCATGTGCACTAGCGAGCAATATTTAAGGCACGGTGTTTCTTCCCAGTGTAAACCAGCTCTATTCGGTAAGATTAAAAGGGCATTGCAACCCACCCACTTCCATGTGATTTGCGGCGAGGCAAGGGACGTAGATAACGGTTGGGATACCAAGGAAAATAAATATTTATTATCCATAGCATCATTGGGCGATAAAGATTTGCTGTAGTTAAATTGGGCAGATTGTCAGGTCTGCTGTCAAAACCACTTCTACAGCCCGTTTTACACAACTTTAAAATCGCCAATTTTGCTTCACAAGCTGCGCCTTACATATTTCTTGCGAGTGTACCTACAGTGCGTAAATTCTAATATATTATGATGAATTTGACATTTAATATTTGCATATTTCAAGACATTAATTTTTATTTTTTGAGTAAACTTCTTATACTTAGAGCATTGAATAGACACTGAAATACTGATTAATTTAATGTAGGTACTTCAATTTAACATAAGCTTTTTTATTCAAAAGCTAGAACTTATTAAAATTCAGAAAAAGAATTGTAAATTTAACCCTAGAAATTTAACGAGTATTATAAAAATAATTGGTTAAAAATTTAAACTTTATTGGAAAAAAGTTACAAAAATTATTACTATACTCTGTTACATAATTACGTTAAGGGCCGATTTTACGAAAGGAGAATAAGCCACGTATAACGCTATTCCGGAATAACTCGGGATAAATGGGCTTTTACGAAAATCGAATCGGATAAATCCAAGTATAAACTGTGGACCGTTGCTATGTAAACCGACCCTTATTCTGGAATAGTTATTCCAATGCTTATCCGACTTTCGTAAAACCGGCCCTTAATGATATAAAAAACTAAACATTTTCTCTTCATTTGTTGCTAAAAAAAAGCTAAAAATCCAACAAAATCGGACACGTGTATCTGCACTAATGGCAAGATACTAACCAAACTAGAAGGTACTGAGGACCTCAAGTTGCTGTTTCGACCGAAAACGCTCGAAAATATGCGAAATGATACGAGCGTCGTAAATTTTACGACCCATTAGTAATCTAGGGTTAAAAAGATTTGGAAATTTGTTATTTCTATAGTCAAATAAGGTTCACATTTAGACTCCGAACAGTTGATTACATCATAAAACCTTATTTATGTGGCATCACAGACAGCAATAACAATTTTGAATTTTTTCGATTTTTTTTGACGTGCTGGAGATGAAACTCGGGAATATTGAAATTTTTGAAACTGGTTTTAATGACTATTTTTATAAACTTTGGACCGTTTAACACGAATCTGTTGGTACTCTTCACATATTTTAGAATTTTGCAAAAATTATATGTATAATTAAAAATACCAGATGTTAAATAAAATACATCCTCAATGTTGCTGTAGTTTGTTGGAATTATGTTGGCAATAAAAATAACTTTATCCAATAAATCCTACTAAACGAGAATTTGTATTTTGCAATTCCCACAAATTTCTTTATTTTAAATTTTATATATTTTTCTGACCATATCTTTATAGTGGTACATTTACTTACTGTATCGGTTGGATTAATGCCAAAACTATCACTTATGGCCCAAAATTTATAATTCCGTGCCACCTTTAGCTGATAAATTTAATACCCGTTGACAGTTAGGCCAACAAATTGCGAGATTTGGAGACGGCTGAGAGGCCACCAAAAAAATTTGTTTATAAAGTATGCGCCAAATTATTTTGCCCCGTGTGATTTGAAGACGTTCCTGATTTCCACTTTTGACGTGAGCGATTTTGCATTTTTAAGCGTTCCCTTCGGTTGGGACGGGATCGAGCAGCGTATAATCCAGAAGTATTATTCTTAATTAGAGTTGAAATTCTCGATGCTGCTCAAAAAGCAAATACATTTAAATGATTTATAACACACCGTCGGCGGCCATAATATTTCAAAAATGCGAAAGACAGTCTGGTGTCAGAATAATGGATAGGGCGCTGGAAATACCCGAAAGCAAACAAATAATATCGGAGTAGATCTGAACAAGACTCTCGCAAATTCAATGATTGTAGAGAGCCGTTTCGGCAGTAAATCATGTGGAGCGAAGAGAGATAATGATACAATTCGGGGCTTAAATCTCATTTTGCAATCGGAACAGTTAGTGGATACGGTGGAGCAGTTACGGAGCGCGATGCGCATCTAAATGTCACGACACTGCAGGTTTATGTGCTTTATTTGCAAATAGATCCCAGTCAACCGGCCCCGTGATCTAATGAGATTCGGGTCGGTATGTATTTAAAAGTAGCGGACCCGAGCGAACCGGTGGAAAATTGCATTTATTTTACCATCCACCAGAAATGATAAAACAAAGACTTGGTTTATTAAAAAATTCTCGCAAACCACCCCACGCTCTGATCACGTCACGTTACGACCCCCCACATTTCTCTCTTAATGCGCCGTTTTATTTGCCCCAGCATCATCATTTCTTTACTTCAATACACCTCCCACGATCTCCAGGTGGTTTTTAAGAAACCTCGCCTTATCAACTGAAAGAAATGTCTATGATTTTTTTACTACTTAGAAATTTTGAACTGGAAAGCGATTGCTCTAATCGCCCCCCGGGGCCCCACTCAGTTGCCTTCTCCTCCCCTGCCCGAGGAGTGCAAAGTCAATTTACTGCCTGTACTTTTATGGCCAAGCACCGCAACGGCCGGTATCGTTGCTTTTTGCGTTATTGGCCGTCTTGCTGGCCATTTTTATCTTGCACCCCGAAAGTTCTCTTACTTTGCAGCATAATGTTCGTGTAACAGTAAGAAGAAAAAAACCATAAATCTTACGAAACAACTCCAAGACGGATTAGAGGGAGCCGGGGGTGGCGGTGGTGGCGGCGGAATGTGTAAGTGTGAATTCGGAGGAGTGTGAAGTTGTTTCGGGCTCAGGTGTACGTTTTTCGAGAGCGGTACTAAACCACTCAAGTGCAGATGCGAGCACCGGCGTGTTCCTGGCCCTGAAACTGAAAACTGCCGACGAAGATTGTCAGAAACCGGAAAAAGAGACCAGGTGATCATTCTATTTACGATTGTTTACGACACTGCCTCGAATTAAGCGCCGTTCTCGCTTCTAAATTGGATTTTCTGTTCCGGATACTTTGAAACCGAACGACACTTTGTTGAATAAAACTGCGGTTTAATCCTCCGAAACAATGATACTTCCAATTAATATTTTTTCAACGCTGCGCTTGATAACATTACCACGCAACTTTATTAATTCAACCTGCACACCTGCCCCGCAATCAAAAAAGGGCCCGTATAACAACCCTGCAAGCTTGGGTCACTCTCCAATAATGTTGAGCTATTTTAATTTCTCACACATTTTTATTTCTTTTAGTTGACCGTATCTCAGTTGTCCCTGATGATAAAGTTGCATTGCTGTGAATCAGGTTTTGGGTGTCCTATAACAAAAATTTATTTTTACTAATATAATATATTTTATTTAACGTAGTTTAATGCAGTTCAAGTAAATAGTAAAAAAAATGCGTAAAAAACCCAAAAAAATTATATTAAATATCAAATCACCAGCATCTCTAGTGACGTCACAAGTCACGCGTTTTCGGTCCAAATCCGTCAATTGGGAGAATGCAGATTTTTGCCCAACAGCTCGAGTTCCGAACTTACACTAATTGCAGATTTGGGTTACGTGTTCTTGCGATTATAATTGTTTAGTATACGTAACCGGTTACCAATCACAACATAATATTATACTTTTTCAAATTATCAAGAGATTTTAGTAAAAAATTGTTGACTATTCCGACTTAACAGTTATGGTTCCGATTAATAATTTCAGAAAGTCTAATGTCAGCTAATTACCAAAAATGAGAACTTTAAGCAATGGGAAAGTTACCTTCAAACTATTCTTTATTTGCTCTTGGATTAAAGAAATTTTTCCCTCTTTTGCTGTTCAAACATGGTATTGATTTTATCAGTATGCCACAGGTCACTTTTAACTCATTTTACGCAATAAATCTTTTTTTATATTTTAGGCACTAAACCCTTTTGAACGTCCACATATCCTCCCTAAATCATCCCTTCGCAAATTTATTATAACTTTAATAACTCCGCCGAACACTGTAGGTAGATAGAGTCGACTCTAAACGAGCAAAGTTATTTCGCTTGGGAAGTTGGTCGGTAACTATTATTTTAAAAAGACACTCCCATGCTCATCCGTCTTCGGATGGGGATAAAGAGGGATGAAATATAGAATCGCAGTAGGCACGGTTAATATCTCCTCCAACCGACCATATTTAGAATCTTGCAGACAGAATACCAATTTTGGGCTGTCACTTACAATTATAATTAACTTGCTAATTTGCTATAGACGTCACGTATATGATGTAAATCACTGCTTAGTCGACGCTGTACGGGCAAATAAACAGAGCATTCCTCATTTGCACCCATCTCAAGTTTTAGAAAAGCGCCCCTAACGACACCGAATTTGGCCAAATTCAATCCATGTTTGACTGTGTTAACGTTAGCAGCGTACAAGAAGTGTCAACATTGGTTGTGTGAGAGCTGGAGGAGCGACACTAGTAATTTTTGGGGAAGGAAAACGTGAACAAAAAAAATTTAATGAACTCCAGTCTTCATTCAAGAGAACGACGTTATACAAAAGAGAGGGTTCTTGGCAACTCTACAGTTTTAACTGCTTGCCGACACACAGCAAAGAGCTTGGCGGGTTCCGCCTAATGAAACACACTACGCCTGAACTGACATACATTTACACTCATCAACTCGGCGTGCCAGTACTGAAGCTGTTGGACTGGAGATCATCGGATACTAGTTTACTGCTTCGGGTGCAACGTGCAATTACCTAGAACATTCAGAAGTATCAAAAATTTTATTATAAAAAAATCAATTAATACAATTTCTTGGTAGGGATAAAAGCTGTCGACTTTTTGAGAGCTGTATTTAGCTTTCTTTAAAAGTAAATTTAGTTGTACTTTAGGTAGTTTTAATTTGACCCTTAAATAGATTTGCGATTATTGTAACGTTTTGATTGAATTTTACAGTTTTAAGAATGTTGAAGCTTCATTCATTTTAATATTGTGTTTTGCCTCCGTGATATATCCAAGTGTACGGTTATTAAATTCCATCAAAGTTCTCCTGGGAGGGAGGGAGCGCTTAGGGGGGATAAATCCCCATTTATTCATATATGACAAAATGGAACAAGGTGATGGCGGGGCAAATAAAAAGCTACGTTGAAGTTTAGTGTCAGGTCTGAGAGCCGTGCAGTTTTGCTGCTGTACGTGTGGTTGTGTGTGTTTTGTTACATTAGACTGGATGCGTGTCTGGATATTACACGTGAGATTTCGGGCGCCGCCGTCTTCATCCTCGATTTGTTTCAGCTCACCCGTTTTATATAATGAGACAATCTTCCGCAAATGGTACTTTCTGGTATAATGCGGAACTAAAACCACAAAAGCGACAAGAAATGTTCATTCTTTGTACGTCGGAATGGAACAAAAATACCGCAGAAACGTTGTTCCTTGACATCCCCACGTCAAATTTACATTCGAATAACTTCCACTACGGTCGCCAAGGAGAAAACAACGTGAATTTTTCCGGCCCGAACCGTACCAAAAAAAATTAATTTTATGCGAAGCCGGTTTAAAATCGCTCCAAATAAACATCTCATTAATCAATGTCAAACAAATATACTTATCCTCGTATTTATCTGTGTTGTATTACTATGTATTTATAATAACACACCTAAACCTAAACTATACGTGACTACAATGTGAGAGATCAAAAAAAGATTCGCATTATTGCCATTATTATTCGGCTGATGGCGGGCAGTGCCTTATTTAATGCCATAATTATGATAATCAGGAGATGAAATGTTTAAATAATTGCAGGAGAAGATAGTTTTTTAAACGTTTATAAACCTTAACCGTTTGTAAGCTTTCTTTTAAATTAAATTAGACAATTAGGCAATTTGATAAATAGCGCAGTCAAACACAGTTTTAAACTTTTTGTGTTTCAATGTTATAGTTTCGATGACAAATTTGTAATTTTTAATAGAATTTTAATGAAAACTTGTTTAAAATATTAACAAAAAGTTAATTCTACGTAGCAATAATTGCAATTTTACAAATAATGTTTTTATAATTAATCTGAAAATTAAACAGCCTAGAATGAGAAAGCCGCCGGGAAGTAATGTTCGAATAAATTACTGTAAGAAAATTCGAATTTAAATAAAGTAAAGCTTAAATTCTTTTTTAAATATTTTATTTTTTTTAAGCTGCCAAGATACCTCCAAACTGTTTAAACCAGACTCTTTCTTCTAGAGTTACAATTTTTTAAACTCACTCAGTTATACCGTAAATTTCAATCAAATTCACCATTAATGCCAGAACTATTTCTTTTCATAGACTTTTAACGGAAAAATATTTCTAAAAATATAGAAACTTTAGTTTACTAGTGCCTACTTATATATTTTAATCCATTGGTGAGCTATTTATTATAAAAAGTTTCAATCATTAGCTAACTGGACAAATGGCGGAGGCGCCGGGAGAATCTCCTTAAACAAAAATTTGTAAAAAATTAACGAAAAGCATTGAACAAACTTAAATTTTTTCTCAAAACAAGTAAAGTGAGTGCTAGATAGTGAGCTAAAAAGTGTTCTGTTCGAACTATTACTTATTAAGTTATAATTTATTTATTATAAAAAGTTTCAATCATCAGCTGACTGGACAAATGGCGAAGGCGCCGGGAGAATTTCTTTAAACAAAAATTTGTAAAAAGTTAACAAACAGCATTGAACAAATCTCAATTTTTTCTTAAATAACGTGAAGTGAGTGCTACACAGTGAGCTAGAAAGTGTTCTGTTCGGACTATTACTTATTAAGTTATAATTTATTTTGACATTATTTCTTTTTAATTAAAATGCTTTTACGCCAGAATTAAAATTTGATTTATTTCAACAAAGAATATTAAGGAAAAAATAATAATTTTATATTAATTTTAATATTCAATAAATTTTTTAATAGTTTGTTACAATACATTAAAAAATTTAAAGGTTTGATAAATGGTAGAACGCGATTATTGAAGCTTTCGAAAGAAAACTTATAAAATTAAATGACAAATAAGTTAAGAACACTTTTTGAAAAAGTTTAAATTTTTTTAGCCCATATTTCTAAACCACATAGAGGGAAGCGCTATTTGTAGCGCTTCCCTCTATGTCGCTATTTAGAACAATGCAAAAAGTAAAAAAAATTGTATAGAGGTATTTTTACTCAAACCATTGTTTGATAGAAATAATTTTGTTTATTAATAAGTTTTCTTATTCTTAATAAAATAATTACCAGTTTCTCAGGAATCTATTATCTTAACTTGATTAATTTGCATAAATAAACAATAATTTTGTTTAAACTTCTCACGCACCGCTTTATGATAAGTTTTGTTCACATTTTCCATTTGTATCAAAAATCATTTGTAAAACTTTACAAAATTAAGCTAATTATTATAAATTGTTGCAAATATAATGTGCCATAAGGAATAATGAAGAGTAAAATGCGCAATATTTAAAGAGTTCATGTTTTTTTATGAAATATTCCAGGATATTGCCACATTGTCTGTTCTATTAACACATAATTTTCTTAGCCATCCCTTACCGTAAATATGATAATGGGGTTTTAAACAGTTTATTAAAATAAATAGTAGCGAAGAGCTGAAAGACTAATTATGTAACGTTTAGCCAATTTGCGTCTCTAAATAAGAGCGGCGCATAATTATACAGGACTGTTAGCTTGCCCATCCTTCGTGCCGAATTCAGGCAGACTCCGGTCGCCCGACATGAGGCGACACAATGAGGGAAGGTAGTGACGAATGCATGGAGCGTAAAATTGATGTCGCACGTTCAGCACGGTCCCCTGGTGCAAACCCCTACCACCCTGTCTGAACGAGCACCGATGTATTTATTTATCAACTGTCAGCGTTACATTTTTCGATCATTCTTCTTCGACCGTTGTTACCGCAAAAATCGCTCTTAGATGTTCGGAAAAGATAAAATTACAGACGTAAAAACTAAAATTATCGTTAAAAGTTTAGTCGTAAACGGAGCGTTAACAATCCGGTTTCGGGGAAATAACGTATAGACACTTTATAAGAGAAATTGGATGGTTGTGTTCCGAACGGTTGCAAATTTTATACAATTATTACCGTTTTCTTCCAAGAGTTGCCATAAAAAAGAATATCTTACAGATAACCGGCAATGAAAGGAAAATGAATATCATGCTGTTATATTAATTTCGAAAAGCGGAAGAAGCGTTTCGTGTTGACGACGGCCATCAACCGAGCCAAGTGCCCTTCTTAACGTATTAAGAAAATAAATGCGCCTTTAAGATACATTAAGGAGATCATTTACTTCCCCGGAGCTCAAAGTAAGTGGCTTGCGTTGACTCTCACTTGCACTGCAAAATATGTTTATTTCTTCCCTATGATTCAGCTACAATTATTTATATTATATTATACAAGTAGTACGATACCAAAAAATCTAGATGCAAGAGAATTTTCTTAAAAATAAATTTAGAAATAAAAATGTATAATTTTACACCAAGAAATAATTAATGTCCAATTTTTGCAATTATTGAATCAATAGTTGCATTATTTCTGCATTATTTACTTATTACTAATTATTGTCAATGGCTGAGTGGTCTAGACATCGATCTCTTGGTATTTTGGAAAATTAAACCTTTAAATAATTTGTTTCACGTAATTCATACCGTAAATTAAAATTTTAAAAATCTTTAAATTGCAATCAAAGACGGCGATTTGCTGTTCAGCTTCTATTTCCGGAGAATAAAGTTACGAGTCCACTTAAAAGTTGGCCTAAAAATCGGCACCGCGTCAAGTTTCTCCGTTTCCCTGAAAGAACTATGAGTCCATTTGAACCGCCCTCTCGCCTAATGCTCACTATCGCTCAACAGAATTCCGGCGATTTTTTATAATTATGTGTTTTTTTCACTCTTTTCTTGCAGTTTCCGCCCCGGTTTCTTATTCACAGATTTGATTCCATCACGCCGAGGCGGTGTCAGGCCACATTTAGCCCTTTTATAAAGAGATGCGTTCATGTATTATGTATCACAGTGACTGACTTCAAAAGAATATTTTACTTTTTGATTTTGAATTCGTATGTTCGTAAACGAAAGTACGTTACAAGCAAATTTCATTGATAATATAATAGCCTCGCAGTGTTTCCCTTTAACACTTCCAGTAATTGTGATTTGACGAACATAACCATTATTTTAACCTACAATTAATTGATTTCATTAAGTCAATTTTTAAAAACCACCCCTTTCTTGTTGTTACAAAGCAGCGGTAATGGAAGAGAAATGTAATATTCACATTTAATTGAGCGATGTTGATGGTATCGGAAGCTTGTAAATATGATCCTAATTAGAAGATGAAATGAACCACCGCAGAAATTCCAAGCAAACTGCTGGTGGAATGCAATTATGTTTGCATAATACAGTTCCTGCATCCTAGAGTCCCTTTAACTTGTTTCATTGGCCGCCAACTTTAAACCGCATTATCAGTACAACACTGGGGAGGTTCGACACCTCATATCAGCATCAAAATTAAGCTGCAAGTAATAGCACAAAAAGCTGGCTACAATTTTAATTGCTTTAGTTGCTGCCAGCAACATTCACAAACTTCAAGCTGCAGTTGACCATGGTGTCTCATTCGGACTGAATCGGTGGTTTTGCTGCAGAAGAACAGCTTGTGACCCTTGAACAAGAGGTTGGCGGCTGCATTCTGGAGATGAAAATTTGGTTCACAGGTGGGTATTGAAGGCGCTATAGTAAAAATCGAGTGCATAAATCAAATGTATTCTAATCGTGATGATAATTTTTATGGACTGACAATTTGGGAAAGCTGGATCACGGTAGGCATAAAAATTGTTACGTACCTAGAACCTTGTTTAATTTGCACATGGTACTAATTTGTATATTGCACACTAATATGTATCATTATTTCAATTTTTTGGCACGAAGTAGGATAGGCTTCACTGGTTACTTATTAAGAAAACTTTACATTTTGTGAAACTAGCCGATAAAGAAGCATCTGCTGGAAGCTTTACCGGAACAATAACGGAAAATTGATTAAAATAGCGGAGCTCTTAGTTTCTTTGGATTTTACTCGCATATACTCGTCAGTAAATCATCGAACACCTTGCTTTAGCGGTCGACCTAAAACTGTAATAAAATACACATGCCATTTTATATCTTCTAAATGTGCTCCCAGCTATTTCTTTGTTCCCTGGAAACGCGAGATCTAAATTTTATTGCACTTTTATATCGGAGCATTTCGTTTAGAAACTGCACTCTTCGCTACACAAACACTTGAAATTATGACTTGTACATTGTATCGGAATCAATAAAACCGCAATAAGAAATGAAATATTTTCGTGTGCCGCACTCAACCAATTAAAAGTCTTGTTTTAACGGGCAATAATATCGTTAAATTTGTTCACGTATTTGGACCCGACGATTCAAATATCGGAAGCTTGCAGTCGTAGTAGTGGGGAAATTGTTGTTGGGTGACCTTTTCGTTTAAAATTTAATAGAACGAATTTCAATTTTCCAGACGCATTCTGAAAAGCATTAAAGACGGATCAGAGTTTTAGAGAAATATCAACAGAGCAATTATTTTCGGTATTTACCTAGGCTTTCGTCGCTGTACGAAAGTAGAGAGGTGCCGCATGTTCACGATGAAATGATAATAAGCGAACGCTTATCTTCAGCGTGACAGTTCACTGCATGGAGTTTGTGCAGGATGATGCAGGTATGATAATTTTTCTTTAGAAACGAAGAGCTTTCAGGCTTTAATTGTGGGGAGTTCGTGTATTAAAGTTTTAACTGATCTCACGACTACTTCAAACAAAACTAATGTCAAAATATAGTACCGCGTGAAATAATTGTTCTCTAGCTCCTGACCAACGCAGAATGCCTTCAAATTTTTTTATTAGGGGTTACGACAAGATCAGACCTTGATTATTATTATTATTATTATTTCGTATTTAAAAAAGGTCACTGAATGATACCAGGAAAAGTTGAAAGTGGCTAAAACGTGCCTTGTGTGCAGTTAAATTCTTAGCTCATGACAAGGGGGTTGGCAATTAAGTGCATAGTTCACGAGCCGCAAGTTCACATGATAGGGGAGGGTCAGTTTCGGTTGGCCGTTGTGCTGTTTGACCCTTCATGCTCGCAGTTTTGATACTTTGCAGTAAATCGCCACACAACAACATAGAACTATATAATCCCTCAATTCATCGTAATGCATTTGATTTTATTCGAATGCTTCTCGTAATATAGAAATTTATTTGTTATAATATTTAACTAAATTTAGAAATATTTGAAAATCAGCGATTTACATTGTCTTATCGCTCGCTTTTGGTCACTCTACAAAACGTGAATACCCCTTTAAGTTGGTAACTTAAATTGTCAGTCAGCAGCTGTTAATTTGTCTGCCATGTGTTTTTCCACAAAACTCAAGTTTTCTTTTGTACTCCGTTTTGCTTTATGAGTTTTTCGTTTTGAGAATGTAATTAATTACAAAATTGTTCTTTTTAGAATTTGGCAGATTAATAATTTAATTAAATTAATTTTAGTTACTTTTTTAAAATTTTTGTTTATATTTGTACAAGTGATTCTCTTCCAACGTAACGGCACTTTCTACTAATGAATTAATTGTAGCTCTACTTTTCTAACGCTTTTTAAGTATTCCCAAAATTACATATTATTAAACAAGAATAGTCGATTATGGACTGCTCAAACGGTGATTACAGTAAATTCATTGTCAGTGGCGCATCGAGATTTGATATAAAACCCTTAGCAATAGATCAACAAAATTATTATTAATATTTTGGCTAATGCAAACATAAATAAGTCATTAAGGTGGTCGTTCGAAAGGCTGAAAACGAGGCACTTTTGTTGGTACAATTTGGCTTCTCTAGATGTGATAAAAAAAATTTAAATGTATCTACTACAAGAAAGAGGAAAGATGGGAAAAGCCTCAGATAGGTTGCTTCAACATTCTCTATGGTTGCTGCATAAGAAATTTCTAAAAATAGCCAAATTTTCTTGTTATACTTTTACGCCCTATTTTCCTTAATTAATTTTTTTCCTCTCAAAAACTATAGTTTAAGCAATAGACAAATATGTTTAAAATACATGTTCAAAATATTTTTGATTTCAGTGGAGTCGTTATTGAGATTTGTTCAAAATAAAATCATTAAAGAATTTCTTGATTTGACAGTAAAAATAATATTGAAGCAAATTACCTAAAGCAATTTTTCCATATTTTTTCTTTCTTGCTGTATTTTTGTATTTTCTTTATCACAGCCAATTTGTATGATCAAAATCTTTGCAAAATTGCCTTGTAACAAACTTTTTGAATGACCTCCTTAATTCTTTATTAATGACTATCATCTTAACTGATAAAGCATTATTGAATGATTAATGTTTAATTTATTTTTGACAGTAAAGTAACTTAAATCATTGTTCGAGAAACCGAGCATAATAGCTATAAAATGGAATAGTAGGCAATGAATTCAGTTGTGGAAGATTTTTTCTAGATTGAAACAAATATTTTGTAGCTAGAATTTTTATACTATATTAAACTATTTATAATAAATTTACTTTTGGAAGTCATACAAAAAAGTAAAAAATTCTAGAGATTTGGTAGTGTTTTTTAGAAATCGTTTACGACACAGTGAACCGTAGTGGCTATACCGCTCCGTGTATGCGACAGAGCACGCAACACTCCATCTTCGATCTAGCAAATCCCACTGTTAATAGGTCTGACGTTCCTAAAATATAAGAGATGCGTGTGCGTTAAACAGTGGAGCTTAAGTAGGATTAGCCAAAAATTGGGGACGCTTGCCCGGCAAGGGTAATTAGTTAAAGTTGCGGGACTTTTGGGTCTCCTTGAGACTTTCTATCAGCTGCGGGGGGCGATAGTTATGTGCATGTGGCTTAAATCACTGACGATTTTCCAACAAAAGACCGGAACTCAAACAGGGTGACTTTAGTTTAGATCAAGTGGCCGTGATAAATGACGTGGAAAACAAAAGAAGGCAAACTATTACCCCGTCTATCTTGGATACTCAAGCTCGCCTCGGGTCGAACGACAGCCGCTTGACTTCAGCCGATCCGGCCGGCCAAGCCATATATCCGCACCTGTCGAACTTTGGTACTTATGCAAGAAAAAATAAGGAGTTTCAGAAGTTGAAGAACAAATTAGCGGGGTGATTAGTCAAAATTCGATTTCCACTTGTAAAGTTTTCTTTACAACTTTACAAATTGGAGAAATTTCCCGACCAGTTTCCGTTCCGCAAAACTCCTTTAATTATTTATGATAGAAACTCAGTAAAACGATAATCAGTCATAACATAAATTTTATTTCAATATTTGTAATAAGTGGTGGATAAGTTTCTGAGAATCAATTGATTGTCAATCCAATTGGTGTAGAGGGGAAGGTTGACGTAAACTCCTGGTGTTTTGTTGCCGCACCCTATTCCCCACGATACTATGCCCATTTGAACGAATTTTCCGGTCTTTCCAGGAATTGGACAAATTAAAGGACTGCCTCCGTCCCCTTTGCACGTGTCTTTATTCTTCTTGCCTCCTGCACACATGAAACTCCTGTGTAGTTTGTACAACTTCCCCAGCTTGGTGTTTCTTAAGGCAATTAAGCATTTGTTACGGGGCACAATGGGAAGAGTAACTTTTCTAAGAACCGAGGAATGCTGGCTCCTTTGAAACGCATTTTTGCCCCAGCCGCTAGCGATGCATTGAGCGCTATCCATCCTCAATCCGGCAGGCGGCAGACAGATAAATCCAATGTTATCTGCGGCGACGAAGGGTTCAGACAGGAACAATAAGCCGATGTCATTCCACAATATCCCGGGTTTGTAATTAGGATGCACCAGTACCTCGTCGACGTCTCTGTCCTGATGGGGCAAAGACTCGTCGATACTCTTAACGTTCCACTCTCCGACTCGAACTTTTATTTGATGGATTTTGCTTTGGTAAACACAGTGGCCCGCTGTTATAACCACCTGTGGATGAATTAGAGATCCGCCACATATAAACGCGTTTCTCTCCGTTTTTCGATCCCTTTGAAGCACCAGCGTTGTCCAGGGCAGTTCGCCGAATTGCGTTATATCTGAACTTGATGTGATGCGCGGGGCGACGCCTAAAGAATTTTGAACGCCGCAACCTTTGCTCGGCCACTGGGGCGTTTGGGGCTCCCTCACCGGCAGCTCGCAGCAGACCTCGTAGTAATTGGGACAGGCTTCGCCCTCAAATCTGAAAATAAACGGGGTCAATTGAATCTTTGCTCCCAATATTTTTTAACGGAGGTGCAGAATTAATCGTGTGCTGAACATTATTGTTGTTAATGCATCTAGTAAATTTACAAAATCGACTTTGTTGGAACGAAACAAAGAAAAACTTGCGGTCATTATTTTATGTTGATCGTTAGTTGATATTGAGGGCGTGAGGAATAATAATTCTGTTTACTGCGAGAGCGCCACTTTATCAAAAACCTGCTTTATTTAAGTTTTTCAGTTCCTAAAATGCTCACTAGGAGACACAGTGGATTCATCTTTAGCTTTGTTCTGAAGGCAAACAATTGTTGGCATCCATTACGAAAAATAGGAGCTTGAAAAGTTAATGTTAAATATGGTTTGCCTTTGTTTCAAAATTTTCATTAAATAAAAATAAGAATGAACCCGGTTCCGTAAGTTTTGCCATAGATGTACGTTGTACATATGTACTCGGGAGCAACAATCCTCTTGACCTACGAAATGACTTTAGTCACTGAATAGTGAAATAATGAGTAAACGGAAGCTACACAATTTTTTCGTCGCTAATGAAGTAACACACATTTCAAAGAGGAACGTGGAGTTCTTTCCATAGTTATATTTTTGTATATTAATTTTGAGACTTGATCCTGGAAAACCATCCAATTGAATTTACTTTTCTAATAAATATTGGCGCAATAAGTAACAGTGATTTGAACATTTAAATAATTTTATCTTAAGTTATTTACGGTTTAGGAGAGAACATATTATGTTATAAAAGAAAATTATTAATTAATAATTTTTGCTTTAAATGGGCCGGTGCATTGTCTAAAGAAATACGCAAAATTGGGCTAATATCATGGGCCAAGACGCCTACGTCTTGGAAATGATTGACAAGCTTGTCTCATGGCAACATCACATCAGTTCGAATGTGCTTAGGCAGCGTCAACATCATAATAGTGACTTTTCTGCTTCATTGCCATGGATACATTCGACTCGTTTGTTGCATCAATGCGTCAACACCCTAATAATATTATTGATTGAACAATTTGCTTTGCCAACAAAATATGGAAGTTCAGGAATTTTAACACTACCTAACTACATTTTTTCTCAATAGTTGTTAGTTGTCATTGCAATTTTAACATTTTTACTCTGGATTATTGCCAGATCAGTTTCTTACCCCAAGACCGGGGCGTATCCAAGATGTTTGGCCTAACATGGGTGTTTGCCATTAGATTGCGACTGTCACTTCAAATGTAGACAATACCAGTCACATTCTAATGACAAACACCCATTTTAGGCCAAACATCTTGGATACGCCCCGGTCTCGAGGTAAGAAACTGATCTGTAGTGATAAACACCACTGGTAGTGTCTACATTTGAAGTGACAGTCACAATCTAATGGCAAACGCCCATGTTTTGCTAAAACATCTTGGATACGCAATAGGGTTAAATATAAGCTCAGAATATATTCCGGCTTTCCTACCGTATATCTAATAATCCATGACCATTGGCGGCGCTATCGTTATCCGAACACAAATGTGGGGGTACACACTGGCACTTTGTTTCACCACTAACAACATCGTCATCGGGAATGTAGGATTGAGTGGAGAATTGACATAACCACAAAATTAATGGAAAACAACCCAGAATTGTTCTCATCATGTTTACACAGCGAAGTACCACAAGTGACTACTGCAGTTGCCTCGTGGTGAAAATTTACTTACCTGCGGTTAGAGGATTACTAAAAGTTAATCCGCTCACAAAAGATGAACTGGCGCCCTACTGGTGCTAAACACAGTGGCGTAGCGTATTGGGGGGCAGAGGGAGCAATGTAAGCTTTTAGAGCTTTAATTACTGCTTGGCTATCTGTTTCTTTAAGTTTTTTTTTCTCATTTTCTTAAAATGATTTATATGTTTATCCCAACATTGTGGATAAATATGTTTCTGTTTTTAAAAAATATTTAAGGGTCTAATCTAAAGATTACAACCGCTCAAGCAGATAATTTTTGGATTTTTTCTAGAATGTTGCTATTGCGGATAAAAAAATTAAATCTAAAGAACTTTTTGAGAGATTTGCTTTTTGGTGCGGACGCTGAATAAAGTATTAGCCAATTGAAAGCAGTAAAAGCTCCAAAGTACGATGTTAAAAAGTAAACTGTGTACTTTATAGCAATTATAGCAATAGAAGCTGAATTATTAAAAATATTGATTTTAAAAGAGTTCTTGATAGGTTAAACACTTAAAACAGAAAATTAATGCTATAGGTTTTTGATAAATACGTACATTGTTGTTTTTGGTTTTTGTTTCTTTCCCATTACGTTAGTTAACCACCAAAACAACATTATTTCTTAAAAAAAAAAATGTTGACACTTTCGCTTTTCAAACCACGCTATGCTGCTGTCTAGACATCTCCTTTGTGACCTGATCATCGTGCCAAGAATGTCCCAGCATGTAATCGAGACCGTTTAAATTTGTAACATGCTGATGTTTGAAAATTTGTAGTTTAAGATATTTTGTTATTCATAATAAGTCGAAATTGAAGTTTATCACGAGCTTAATAATAACAAAGAACTAAAGTCAGTTAGTTGGTTGATCGGATACTGGGATAAATTTAATTAAGATAATCATAAATTTAAACAAAATACTTTGAATACACTTGTGTAGAAATGACCTCAAGTGAATGTTTTGATTTTTATTACTTTATTTACGTAGCTATTATTTCCATCAATAAAAGCCAGTTTTAGGGTAAATCTCCGTCCGCTAGAACGTTAATGTACGTTTATTATCTATTTTCTCGTTTTATAGTTTCATTACTCCGCCAAACTTTAGCAGCAGCTTATTGCCTCGGAGAAACTTTTATTTACTGGACAAAGTTAACGTTTTTTATTTATTTTGCTTCTAAGAGAGCTCTGTTGCAAGTAAAGTCCGAACATTACCTATAATAATGGGTCTCAAGTTTTGCACTTTTTCTACTTTTTAACTATCTATTTTTTATGCTTTACTCAAGAACATTAATCAATTGCAGTATAGAAAAATTAAAAATTTATGGTAGTTTCAGCGTTTAAAGATCAAGATAGTAATTGATAAATTTTTATATTTGTCTATACATTGGTATATTCGTAGTCATAAAGTTACGAGCTGTTCATGAAATATTTAAGCGGCGAAATTTTAATTGAAAATCTGGCTGCCTGATAAAAATCCGAAAAGCACTTATCCCGTACTGGGAGGCGATTAATATTTTTTACGGCCCGATTTGGGCAAGTAGTCTCGCCGGATTAGTTTTGCAGTTGACAGAGACGGAATTCTGACCGAGTAAGCGTGAATTCTCAGTTAGTAATCTCTAATAGCTTATAAACCCTCTTTAACAAACTTGAATTAAAAAAGTTTCCTTGTAATCTGCGTACAATCTGATTAGATTGTTTTATAGAAGTGGGATGGAGCGGCCGGACGGAGCGAACCCTTCGTATCGCATGATTTGCCGGAGACCCAAAGTATTAGAGCTTTTAATGCGATTAGCTGACAACTTTTCAACTTAATGTACTTTGAATACGGGCAGCAAATATTCGAATGGCCTGCAAATCGTTATTTGAAATTGCACTACGGACATAAACAGGTGTTGTAAATATTTTAGAGACTACTTGGGTCAGTCATGTTAGATTGATGGTAAATAATATTTTAGAAAATCTTTGAAAAAGAATTGGGAAAGAGATTGAGTTGGAATTGAAAAATACCACGGACTGCTGACTGCTAATCATAATATATCCAGTGACCTGTCCTGATCTGACCAGAAGTAACCGGCAAATAAGAATAATGCAACACTATCGTACTGTCAAATATCTAATCTATATTGAACTTTTGCTTGTGACCTTTATTTATATTTTCAATTTTGACTTGGATTGTTTTCTCTATAGCCTGCGTTTCGACGTACATATGGTTCAAACTATTTACCTGTTGTGTGGATATCTCTTTTTGTGCAGTCGTTAACTGGTTAAACATTCTACTTATTCTACTTTAATAACAATTGTTTGAGGCCGTTGAGTTTAACCCTTGGAAACGAGAACGTAAATTAGGGAGAAAAGTGTAAGTGGGCTTTAAAGAAATCCCAGAAAATCATGAAGTTTGGTTGACGGTACTCACGTCCTGGAATCCGGAACGCCATAAATTTCCCGATACGGTTTTCGGGAAGAAGTTCATAAAGCCGTTCCCGCGTCGTTTTATGAAACTCTACATTTTTCTGAAAGTACTTATGTCAAGAGAAAGAAAATAAGCATAACTAAGTGATATTTCATAAAGGAAGCAGCACGAAGGAACTGAAGAAGAAGATAAACGCATTTGGGCGCGCTAGCAATATACTTAAAATTCTCCACAATTGGATGTGGAGAAATGTGATTTCCGTTATTTAATTTCCGTTACTTTCACATTGTCGCGAGTGACGAGGGAGAGCCGCCCACCCTGACACGAAAACACATTTGCCACCGGTTTGTCGGCGGAGGTGCGCACCAGTGGCGGCTGGTCAGGGGAGGCAAGTACGGCCCTGCCGTACCAAAGAATTCAGAGACAGAAAAAAACTGTTTCTTTTTAATTTTTACTTTAAAATTGTAATACATATTTGAAAATTTGAAAAACTCGTGCCGCGGAATGTAGATACAGGATTCGTGGCGGCTCGGAATAATTCGCTTCATTCTCGGAAACGCTACGGCACGGCGATGTTTGGCCGATGCTGAGCGTCAAGAACACGCGTACGTCTTTGACCCAGCTCCGTGTGTTTGAGCAGCACGTATGTCGAAGAATACTCCCCAGAGTCGGCCAGGGCCGAGAGTGCCGGCTTAGGTCACGTGTTTTCCATTTGTTTTAACGATAAAATAACAACAGGATTTTAACTGCATCCAAGTTCACCCGAAATCAAGTCTCCATCAAAGGGAATTTTAAAAGGACATCCCAGAATTCCAGAACTTTTTAACAGTAATGAATTAATAAATTTTCTGAATCAACGATTTTAGCAGCTAGGTCCGGCACGGCGTCTTACATTTAAACTTACCGCAACTTCTGGACATTTATTCGATTGGTCATTGAGTTCACCAATGCCTGATTGATATTGAGAAATGACAATCCTGGCAAGAAAACTCTTAGACCTCCCCGTTGGTTCTTGCTGGACAACTTGAATTTTTGGTAATTGTTTACAATGCCCACTATTCGCTTTTTGCGGTGTTTTTTTTGGAAATCATCGTGAAACATCATTATAATGCCATTTTAAGCAATAAAATGTACAAACGATAAATAATTTTATACAATATTTATAGATGTACCTAGATGTGCTAGGGCAAGGAAAATAAGAGTAAAAATAGAAGTGATTTGCACAAAAAAAAGATTTTGATTTTCGTAATGTATACATGGTGAGGAATGCGTTGGTGTAATTAGTTTTTTGAAAATTGAAGAGTAGGTAAAGTAAACAATGACCGAATTTTTTCGCATAATAGAAAATTCAAGTTGACAAACTAGAGAAAAAATAGGGGTATTGTTATTACATATTATTATTATTGGCCGCCTCAACTCTGAGGGCCACGGGCCGCCACTGGTGCGCACGGTGGCGGGATCTTTAGGGATTCCGGGACTCGGACTGTGAAATAGGGTCCCATTAGTTGTTCGGACGGGCGCCGACAGTCCGTGTGCCCAATCATATTGGATTGGATTTGCGGACTCGACGCCTCGATTCTCGCAGCAATCATGGTAAATTTACACTTTGATGTGCTTATATTCGGCCTAATCCCCCGCGGACCCGCCAAAGTGAAAAACGCAAAAAAAAATATTAGCAGCAGTAAGAAATTCGTTAATATAAACAAAATCGAGAGAGACGACTTTACCACAAGTATCTACTAAACTGCTATAAAATCTGCGTTATTATCAATTACCATTTAGCAGTATGGAAATACAAGATATATATTCGGTCACTCAACGATTACTTCTAACTGACTAAGATTATAAGGTGCGACAAATTTATTTTGAACATATGAATCAACAACCCCCCCTTGTGTATTACCTTTATTTTCAAAAGAAAATAATTGCATGCAATGAATAGTTGTTAATATAAAAATTCACAATGAGGGCCGGTTTTACGAAAGGGGAATTTACCTGGAATAACGCTATTCCGGAATAACTCGAGATAAATGCGCTTTTACAAAAGTCGAACAGAGCAAAATCCAGGTATAAACTGTGGACCGGAGGTATGTAAACTGGCCCTTAGTCCGGAATAGTTGTTCCAATGCTTATCTGACTTTCGTAAAACTGGCCCTAAATCAGTAAAATAATATCACAAAAATAATACTTTCTACTTAAGGGATCATAAAAAGTTCTAGCGAGGCATCTTGAAGGCATCTATTTTAGTACGCCGTCTAGTTTGGAACTTTGGAACTTATTGTTATTTAATTAGTTCCTTAACTACATAAAATATTCCCAACAAAAAACTTTAATTGCTAGATAAGAAATAGTTTAACTATTTAATAAAGAAGTGAATTTTGATGGTTTGGCGCTTTAGAACACTTTTCCAAAACATTTTTGAAAAAATGTCCAAAAATAATGCCATGTATAAAGACAAAAGAAAAATTATCAAAAATAACTAATAAAATTGCAAAAATAGTATTTTTCTTCTTAAGAGACCATTAGAGCAATTTTAGGGCTTTGTCTATTTTAGAACTTATTATATTTTCTTTGACCCCTTAGTTACACCAAAGTTCAAAGATAAGCCAAAACTATAAATTCCATAAATTTTTTAAGAAAACATAGCTTAAGTTATTGAAAAGTTAGTAAGTTTTCTTTAAAAAATTAAAAATTTACAAACTGTAGAAAATCTAATTATGGTGGAGGTGCCAATTTTAAAATCTTTAATAAAATTACAAAACTATTTTTCTTTGTTTAAAATCACTCTAATTAGTAGTTTTTATGTAACTACTCTTTAATGCAAAGTAGAGGACAAAACTTTTTTCTTAGCTTCTTAATTAAGCAAAATTTAATAAAACCAGGATGATAAACCACTTTTAGGTTATTCAATAAATTACAACAATTTAATAGTATTTACTAGTAATTTTAAAGCATTACAATTTTGAAGAATATTATTAGCTTACGACTAAAAACGATCAATGGAAAGTTGTTGTGGAGAAAAATTTAATTAAATTCTAACTACAATTTGTTTTTTGATGTGTTAAGGTGCATGTTCTGGTGTTTCTAGATTTAGATAACGACTGCTAAACTGCGTAACTAATACGAAGTTGCAGCAGATCAATAATGATGAGTAATTTTGGCAATTATTTACCAACCCAATTTGAAATTAGAAAGACAATCAAACCTTAATGACATTAATTTGTCATAGTTCACCCATATCACAAACTATTCAATCATACACCGATCGGAATCAAATCATAATTATGTGAAATCCTCTAGAGCATCAGCAATTTTAGTTTTGTCATATAAAGCAGTGGGTAATATTGCGTACTTTATACCTATAACTTTGGCACGACGCTTTTATATTTTTATTTTGTGCCGGCAACTTGTAACTTTTAACGCAAGTTAAACTTTCTAAAAACAAAGCGCTTGAAACTAAACATAAAGCAAGTAACTTGTGGTAACAAGAAGACCGATGGGATAGCTGTAGTAGTCAAGTTTTCAATTCTAAATAAAAGTATATGTGGAAATATATTCGAAGACTTTGCAGTATTAAAAATGACACATAAAGTGATTGCGCTGTTAGTTGTTGAAAATTAACATGGCGATTAAAAAGAATAGAAATACGAAATGAAAATATTAAAAGTGATGAGAATGTAGACAGTCAAAATAATGAAGTGTGACTAGGCCTAAAAGATAAAGAAAATTGTCTTGGTGACTTGGTTGAGTGTGCAGTTGCAAGAGACCCAGAAACAGAATCAAACTTGGTTTCATCTCGCGACAGTGGAAAAAATTTGACAGACAAGGGTGGGGGTTTAAAAAGAACACGGTGGTGTAGGCCGAGTGGTGGCTACGCACCATACCCCAAGGAAACCCAACAAACATTATTTTTTCTAAAAATAACGATAAGAAGCTGTATGATGATACATAAAATAATAAAAATGAGAATCAATATCTCTGAGTAAAATATAAAAATTTATATATTGTAAAATTAAAAGTTAAGTAAAATTATGACTATAAATAGAAAGAAGTTTTTTTTTATTGAGCTAGAATATTGGAGTCTAAAAATCCCATAAAAGTTAGGTAGCCAATATTATGTCAACACAATAAAAATCTAAATTACGGTAATCAAAAAATGAATGAAATTGATCCAGCAATTTTCCATGAAATTGCAATAACAAAGTTTCCTAAGAATTAAGTGGACATTTAAATGCAAGGAATTTAATTAGAAATCAACTTCTGTGCCGAAGTAAATATTTTGATATTCCATTTTTAAAAAATATCTTTGCCTGTAAATTGTGTGGCGGTGGGGCCGAAACAATTCGTGTTGAATTATTGACTGGATATCCCTTTCTCTGGCAATGGCTTCCGTATTTGATCGCGGTATTTCCGCCGTCCACTTCTGTCAGCTGTACCGGCAGTAATAAAACTATTAAAAACGCGATTAAAGTCCCCAACTAAATCCATACATCTTCTAAGTTTTAATAACAAACTGAAATAAAACAAAAAGGTCTGGCGATAAAAATTATACGTCAGAGTTATTGGAGTGTCTTCTATCGCTAAATTATGGCATTTCTTCCGTCTAATAAAAACGAAACAGCCGGGGAGCGAACATAAAGGCTGCTATCAGTTGTTATTGCACAAGAAACTGCTAACAAACGGCTGAACCGCATAATTTTAGCGAAAAGCGACGCTTCCGCCGAAAATTGATTGTACTCATCATGACATGTGACGTCGTGAGATAAGACTAGTGTTTATCCGGCAGTTTCCTCAAGTGGTTAAGAATAATTAACAATTATCTACATTTAAGTAAAAAAAGCTTGCATGAGGTGGTGGCAGCCCTCATTAATAATGAACAAATTTTTTAAAGATGTTTCAAGAAATTACTTTGAGTCATCTTCTGTGTAAAATCGCTAAGAAGCGCGGGGTTCTGTTGAGGGATTAAAGCAAGTGTAGTTGGTTACGTGTCTCGACAATAAGAAAACACCACCAGACCCGTGTGGCGCCCTTAAATCGGGTTGTGATTTTAATATATGAAATGCCAGGCGAAAGCGTAATTCTCCATAGATTTATTTCCATTTCATTGGGGCCCGGGTTGAATCCCCTTCCTAAATGTAGAAAGGAGAAATCAAAATTATATTTACCGAGCGCTGAGCACGTTTCGTATTAGAGGGGCAAAAAGTATAAGGAAACGGTTGATTTGAAAATTCCTTAAGTTTTATTTTGAGCTTTCCCGGTCGGGTTTTGGCACCAAGAGTGGAAACTAATGACACAGAAAATGGAATCACTTTCGAATCCATTTGTTCCAGGGCGGATATGGCGGGCCAATTGCAGGTCTTGCTGCAAATTAAACTCTACCGGGTAATGATGTCACGTGTTCAAAACGACGCCGCCGCCCCCGGAGGCTCCTACATTTTATGGGGCGCTTCAAACAAAATTCCATTGACATAAATTCAATTATTTACAGGTCACCACTTCCGGACCCGAAGGATTAATTAATCTTCACCTTTGATGCCTCCGAAAATATCGGGCCACAATACGCAGTCTAAAAACGTTGAATATTTGTTTTGTTAATGATATTAAAATTATTTTTCAATTACGTTTCAACCCCTGTAGAGAGGGCTGTAAAGTATTTATGAACTGGTTGGATTTAAATTCTAGAGCTAAAAATGGAGAGAAATGTCAGAAGAGACATGTTATATTGCCGAATTTTGCATGACATTCAGGTATTTTACAGGTTGCTTCGGAATAATTGTTTAAATCTACATCCATTACTCTCCGCAAGTTTTTTTTATTTTACTCCAAGTGTTGAGATTTTTCTATGTATCTTCTAACTTTTCCAAAAAAAAAATGATATTAATCATACACTAAACGATAGAAATCATTTATTTTGGAAAGCCCCCTAGTCACTCTTTTTTTTCCGCTAAGATTATGGTGGCATGCAATGACAGCAGCTGTTGGCGGGCAATGGGGAGGGAGGCCTCAAAGTCGGACGTAAATTACAGTTGCAGTGGCTACCCGGATGTCACGTCAGGTAATCACGAAGTTAAGGTGGCAATCCAGAGCGGTCTGCATGTGAGCTGAACTAATGCTATTGAACAGGAAGTTAGTCGTTGTTCTGCTCCAGTCGTTCAGGCAGGGTGATGTATCTGGGTGTCAGCGATGCGCAAGAGCCGTACTTTTCCCCAGGGAGCCATACGACCCCTCAGCCTCTAGCAGCGCCACTCGCGCTACTGTAAAATATCACCGACCCACCTGTAATTAGCCAACTTAACTGCCGAAGCGCATGCTAATAAAAATTAAACACTTTACTCGTTGCGATTTCGCCATCGTGTCGTCGTGGCGCCGGTTTCTCCCCGGAAACGCCATTGGTGGCTGATTAGAGTGAAGTGCATTAAAATATTGAATTCTGAATTCAATCAGGTAATGGAGGTAGAGGAATGGCAACATTGTCGACTGACGAGCTAATTTTGCGGCATGCGAAATTAATGTTGGCAAAAATGCTGATAACAAAGTTACCAACATTAAACTCTTAATACCGAGCCCACTTACATCTGTAAACCCGCCAACACTATTTCTCCGAGCATAACTCACATAATACGTAAAATGTCTTGATTAAAGATAAAAAGCAACTGCCAAGCGCTTTGTAATTGAACGAACGTGTGTTATAAATAGATTCGGTATGACAGAAGAGTATAAGCTGCGATAAGTTTAATTTACTATAACGTAAGTCCCCACAGCTACATCTTTCCAGAAATCTACTTTAAATGTATAGGTAAAGATAGGGTTCTAGAGTAGAACTTTTCTAACAACTTTGCGATTGCGCCATACCGTCAGAATATGAGAAGCTGTAACAAGCATATTATGGAGTATTTCTATTGCTCGGAAAGAAACGCACAGATTTGCTTAGGTATAGTGTCGTCTCGCTCACTTTGAATAAGAATGAGACGTCTTTGGAGACGTAGCGGTCAATCACGTGCTTAGAAATCCGTCAAAGAATGACGCGTCTAAAGTAACTAAGATAAACTTATCATTTTCTGGGAGTAAGAAAGACGGTCGATACAATACGTGTGTTGCAGCTGATTTCAGCCGGCAATCTAGGAGATGTTAGAAAAAATCTACTATAGCATAACACGATTTCTATAAACATAGAGGGCGTCACAAGCATAACCTGCATAACCCCATAAGATATACTACAGCCGCAGTATCTGAACTCTTGAAGAGGATGTTGTAGTGTGCAATAAAATAAGGTGATCTTTGTTCAACCAATATTTTCTTTCTACTGCAACTGTGATGACATTATCAATGTGTAGCATAAGTATACATAGTTTATCATAGTTATATTGTTGATGAATTTTCCTTCTACATATTATGTATATTGTCTGTAATTATTGTAGATCCAAAATGGCTAATCCGTCCCTGTATTCTCTTTTATTTTATTTTCTCTATTTTCAAAGAAATATAATCAATATTAGGATTATATGGCTCTTACAAAAGTAATGGAACTAACCTATCCCTATCTCATTAAGGGCCGGTTTTACGAAAGTCGGATAAGCATTGGAATAACTATTCCGGAATAAGGGCCGGTTTACATAGCAACGGTCCACAGTTCATACTTGGATTTATCCAATTCGATTTTCGTAAAAGCCCATTTATCCCGAGTTATTCTGGAATAGCGTTATACCTGGCATATTCTCCTTTCGTAAAACCGGCTCTAAATCATAACCACCGCTACCACCGTAGCATTAAAATTGCAACAAAATTTTATTAAAATAATGAACACCAAAGTTTACGAACTAAATATTGGTTGCAAATAAAATTCGCTTAGTTGCAAATTAGAGTCGTGCTAATTTGATGTGTAGCAGGAATTAGGGTGTGTTTCATTAAATATTTTAGGTAATTAGCAACAGGTTGGGGTGTAGTGATAGATACGTTTCAATTTGACAGGATTTGTGTGGCATCAATGTGTCAAATGTGCGAACCAATAAAAACCGTAGGATGACATCAATATTTAAAAGAAATCAGTGGAGGGTGTTTTACGACCCCATTTTCATTCGATTTTAGTACAGCGTAGGTCACGCGAGTGTCGCCCTCGAGAGTTCAAAAATGAACTTAATCTTATAAAGAGAATTTTATGGCAGTATTATCCTTTTTTAATTTGGCAATATTGAATCAATATTTTTTCAGCTTGAGGAGAACTCGGAGTAATTTTTTATTCAGTTCGATTGATGGTGGGCGAACTAATCAAGTGAAGATGCGATCAAAATTATATTTCTAGCAACAAGAATTCTTTCATCTCGGCATTAAACTATTGGTACAAAAAAACGTACATAGTTTGTAAATGTTTCTCGATTTGAGCAAATATTCGTCACTTGTTATAGAACTTTCTACAAAACGTTGTACAAAACGTGATAATTCTATGCAATTTTTTGCTGTAGAAAAATTTATAACAAGTTAAAGATTCTAGGGCGCTGCATTATTAAAATTATTTCCTAAGTGCTGAAGTTTTAATAGAAGCTGTTAGAACCTCTTAAAGGTTATTTAGTTGCCGATTTCGTAATTTGTGTCCAAAAGCGAAGAACTTAACGAAAATTATACTTGAAAGCTTCAATGTTGCATAGCTCAAACCAGCTTTTCAAATAATTACGCTTGAGGTTTTAAATCGGTGAGATAATTTTATTCCACCAGTTCATCAGCGACCAATAATAATTCGATTCTAACCCGAATATTGTAATATTCATTATTATTCGCTTTAATTAATTTACTATGTTGACAACTTATTGTAAATTTATAAATTGATAAATAAATTAGATTGGTTTATTTTTGGATTTTATAAAAGCAATTGATTAGATTATTAAAATTATTTCTCAATAGAGCAGGTTGTCCAGAGCACTAGGCTTTCTTGATGCGTAAAAAGCGTCTCATTTCGTCTACAACAATCAAGAGAAGCTCCTGATGAGAAAAACGTTTTTACTCTTTTTCACATGAGTATAAAACGTCATGCCGAGAACAGAAACACTGTGGCGGCTCCTTTGACAGTTACTCAGGACGCCATCGAGTGGCGCGACTGTTCCCGCTCCATCCCACTCAGCGATTAAGTTTACCTACGTAACGTGGGTCAAAATTTTTACTTTTGTCACGCGCTAATTTTTTATATTTTTTAGCACGTCGACGACTACAATGTTGACATGTAAAATTGACAAAAAGAGTTATTACATTATTACACTAATATTATTAAAGCTCAATATGGAAAGATGTAAACACCGAATATAGCATCTAGCGGGTTATATAATCACTGTGGAGCACATAAGACCAAAGTCGAGGTAAAGTCCAACACTTTATTTTAATTTCCCAAGGGGACACTTTGAATTCTATATACGACTGTGAGTAAGTGTCAGCCTTGGAACAATACAAATACCTGTCCGAACAAAACTGGGGCGCTGTTTCTCTTCTTAACTGCATTTACGTACAATTTGCTAATAATGTCGTTTATTAGAACTAATCTTAAGTGCTTTAAGACAACACTAGGGGTATATGGATAATTTTAATGACAACATTTGAAAAGTCGCAATATAAATGTGCAAATTTAATTCAACTTAATACAGGTAGGCATGTCAAGCATGCCAGTGTTGACTGGCATTTTGTTGATTTATATGGTGGCATCTAGTGGTATCGCCTCAAGCTATTTAGATTTCAGTGGGGTATATCCAGATTTCACGTTTCATGTCAATATGGGGAAAACAAATATGGTGAGTATTGCTGTGACAACACAAGAGTCAAGACTAATGTCAAAAAGTCACCTGTTTCATCAAAATCAAATCGCGCGATAATTCCTTAAAACATAATTTTTCTCGTGTTTTTTAATTTGTTACGTATGCTTCTACATTAGTCGAATTTTTGCCACCGTAACTAGGGATGTTTAATAATTACCACCATACATCACAAATAAATTTGTGCACAATAAAATAAATTACGTTGTGGAAATTTGGGTAGCCTACCAATGACTACCAAAAAAGACTAACTTATCTGCGTTTTAATAAAGCAAGTCAACAATGTGGCCTGTCGCCTCTTGGTGACCAGGTAAATAAGAAAGATTCTAAACTTGCAAATTTGTTCGCCTTTTATATCAGATCATAACACCGCAAGCTTGCGATTAAATTTTATATTTTATTTTCTCTACCCGAGGCGCCTCCCATTTCATCAATCCCTGAAAAGAATTGAAGGACAAGACTGTAAATGTTAACGATAATATGTATAATATCATAAATTTGAGACTCTCTTGATCTTCCTATATTATATTTTAATAACCTAATGCTGAAATAAGCTATTGAAATAAAATTTAGCATTTTGCTCTCAAATCTCGGTTTGTCTATTTCTTCCTTGTTATTGACTAGCTAGTAATCTTAAAGCCAAAGACTTCGCTATCACATGGTTTTTTCTCACTGTATACATTTTGACGTGCAGAGATTAATTTCTAATTTAAATAAAGTAAAAGTTATTTTTTTTTAAATAAATTATTTCTATAGCTGCTAAGATACCTCCCAACTGTTAAAACTAGACTCTATCTTCTAGAGTTACAATTTTTTAAACTCATTCATTTATACCGTAAATTTCAATCAAATTTACCATTAATTCCAAAACTATTTTTTTTCATAGACTTTTAACGAAAAAATATTTCTAAAAATATAGAAACCTTAGTTTACTGGTGCCTACTTATAAATTTTAATCCATTGGTGAGCCATTTGTTAAAGTTTCAATCATCAGCTAACTGGACAAATGGCGGAGGCGCCGGGAGAATTTCTTTAAACAAAAATTTGTAAAAAATTAATAAACATCATTGAACAAACCTCAATTTTATTTTAAATAAAGTGAAGCAAGTGCTACATAGTGAGCTAAAAAGTGTTTTGTTCGGACCATTACTTATTCAGTTATAATTTATTTTGACATTATTAGGCCAGTGAGTGGTTAAAAAATTGAACATTAATTCTAACATTTTTTAAACTTTGCCGTGTAATGTGTAACAAATCGAAACAAAACTATAAAATTTTGCAACTCGATTACTCGATACTCGATAGAGTTTTCATTACAATATTCAAAATAAACAGCGAAATTTGCAGGAACTTATAAATTAGGCATAATAATTAATTATGTATTAATTAATAATAATAATTTATTAATAATTAACTCTTGATTTTGTTGTAAATTATAAAAAATGGACAATGCCGTTACCGAATAGAGTTGCAAATTTACAGAGACTTGTAAGGTGATTTTAGCAAGTTGATTCTAGTTTTGCAGGCATGTTAATATTTTTGCTGGAAAATTAGATGAAAAAATGTTCATTAATGATAATTAACTATTATGCCTAATTCATAAGTTCCTGCAAATTTCGGTGTTTATTTTGAATATTGTAATGAAAACTCTATCGAGTTTGCAACGATGTTACATTTTTTCTAGTCGAGATATCGCTTAATTTTAATTTTTCCGATTTTTACAATGATGCCGACCTTTAATCGAGTTGCAAAATTTTATAGTTCCGTTTCGATTCCTTACACATTACACAGCAAAGTTTAAAAATGTTAAAATTTTTGTTAAATTTTTTAGTTATCATGTCTCTATTCACTGGCCTATATTTCTTTTTAATTGAAATGCTTTTAATGCCAGAATTAAAATTTGATATATTTGAGCCTATAGCGATAATGGAGCCACAAAAAAATAATTATTATTTATTTAGTGGGGTCAACATAAGCTGTTAGTAATGCAAACAAATTGAAATAAATAAATGAATAATACCACTACTTGGCTCGTTTTCAGATGCCATAGAAATGAATTATCACGCTTCTAGATGCAAAATAGGATGGTTTGTCAGGGAGGTGGCTGCGTACTGAATCAGCGGAGACAGCGACGTTCACAAGAAAAGGAGCGTGCATCGAATTTGAACCAGGTCCCGGATTTAATACGTGAAGCTGCGAGGATTTCACTCAAATCCGAAAATGAGAAGTTATCAAACAATCATTGTCAACGACAAAATGAGTTAAGAGGAGGTTAAAAATGTTGTTTTCGGCTCTATTTCTGTCAATGATGTTATGAGATAAAAGCAGTTTTTGTAAACAAAATGGCGTTAAACTAAGAAAGACTTCAATGATCTCGAGGTTGTTAATAAGTAATAGATAGGTACTCGCCAAAGTATTACGTACAAAAATCCAAACGTGGCTGCATTGAACGTTTGCAACTTAGATTGATCAATTTACTAACATTGAAAGTTGATGGAATGGTTGCGCCTCAATTATTCAAAATAAATTGAGATGAAAAACTATTGTTGTTATGTTTGGCACCATCGTCGATTTCCATTAATTTCCACTAAATCGCGGCTAACGCTTCGGTGTTTACATGGTAATAATAAAACGGATTTACGTTGTCAAAGACCCGATTGGGATTGTAAAACGAAACGCCTGTGCTCGTGTGCCCTGAATGGCGCATTACCGAAGGCAATACACAAAAGAGCAGCAAATCAAAGCTAGCGGCAGAAAAATCGTCAGCCAATTTGTTTGTCCGTTTGTGCCGAACTTGTGCATATTTGGTAATATTTCGTAGCCGCAAGTGTTTTTGAGGGTCGCCTACGATACCCTCGGAGGCGGCGAGCGCGCACACGTTCAAGGGCTCATGTTTTATGGCCAAATAGAGATTTAGGGCTTAGGTCACTGTGTTTATATTCAACTCACCAGATATAGGTAAACCTGGAAAGTTACAACTTTCGTCGTAAATAATTAAACAGTCCAGCGAATCGACGAACTGGCGGACCCAACGGTCTTATACTTTGCCGCTGGTGCCGCTACTGCATTTAGAACGTTAACTAAGGATGGGCTTAATAGTTTTGCCAACTACGTTAGTTCGATGCTCGACCGGGGTTGGATATATAGCCGCAAGCACCTGAGAGTTAGCCAAGGGAGTTTTGTTAATAAGGGATTCTTGCACGTCGCTTCTAAAATTTTTCCTACAATTTACCATTAACGGTAACTCAGAACAAATATAATGTACACCAAATTCAACCATACATCCCTTGCACTGTTCACCAGAAAATTTAATGAGCATCACAAAATGTAAATGAAACCCAAATTATTATACATCAGAAAATGAGAACATCATCACTAAAATAACTATGCTGCGTATTGTTTTACCATTGCTTATATTTTAAATTCTATATGTTTATCAATTTTATTACATGTTCACCAAATTTAGAACGCTCAAGTTACGCGTCCGTGCTGTACATAATAAATATTTGCGCTATCCATTTATATTTAATGTTTCTCAAAAAAACTATTTGTGCGTCAAATAATTATTCAATTACTCCAAAAATAAAATATGCTCGCGCATCTCTCCATGCCGCTTGCGCTTTCAGACAAGAGGCACGCGAAAAAAGTTTTGTACAAGGTTAGTTCAGGGCCCTGAAATTTTTTTTAATGCACGATTAGAAATTACGACTAAAAGAAGTTTTACGTTTTACATAATGCAAGCCAATTACAGCAAAGCATTTATATATTACGGAAATCAATATTTCTTTTTGTGCAAACCACTTCTATTTTTACTCTTATTTTCCTTGCCCTAGCACATTTAAATCTATAATTTTGCATAAAATTATTTACCATTTGCGCAACATTTTATTGCTTGTGTATTTTTAATCAACAAATAGTATTTTTAACTGCTAAATAATATAAGACACTGTCAAAAATTAAATATCTGGGTATTATGTTAGAATTAAATGCGGTATAAAATTTGGTGAACATTTAGTATTTATGGTCAACAAAAGTTATTTTGGCGAACAAAATATATAAGAGGCCAGCATTATGTTAATATTTGGTTGTCGCTTCAAGATTTTTTAGTATTTTTGGGAAATGAAAGTATTTTTTTGTATAAAAATATTGGGTAAATTTGGTAGACTATTAAATACAACCCTTAAAAATATATCAAAATAATTACACGAAATCGTAATTGAAGTCACTAGGAATTAAAACGCAATCATCCGAAGTTTTAACGGAAGTCACCGGACTTACCCTGAGTCTTGCAAAGTTTTAACCGCGCCACTAGGAATTACTAAAAGTTTTAACCAAAATTACTCGGACTTACTTGAAATTACCCTTATTATTATCCTGAGTTTTAACCGAATTTACAAAAAGTTACTCATCCAGAGTTCCGGTGTTTTAACCAGACTGTTCAGAGTTATCCCGAGGTCTTATAAAGAGTTGCTCGGAGTTACCCAGATTTTTAACCGGAGTCAACCGTATTTACCCAGACTTTTAACCGGAGTTACCCAGAGTTGCAGAGATTTTTAACCGGAGTTGCCCAGAGTTATCCAGAGTTTTATCGGAGTTGCCCGGAGTCACACGGAGTTTTAACCGAAGTTGTCCAAAGTTACCCAAATTTTTAGTCAAAGTCACCCGAAGTTACCCGAAGTTACCCGCATATTTAACCAAAGTTACCCAGAGTTTTAACCGGATTCACCGGAATTTACATATAATTTTAATTAAAATTACCTAAAGTTCAGGCTGAAGTCAATCAAAATCACCAATACTCGCTGCAGTCACGCAGAGTTTTACTTGGAGTCGGTCAGAGCTACCAAAAATGTAAACCACAGTCGCCCAGAAATCTCCCAAAAATGTTATTTTAAGATAACAAAACTTATTAATTACGTTATTATTGATAAAAAATTATACCGCTGATTAGCTGACTGACACCGAGAGTATGGTAACGAGGAATCATTCCATTATCATTCTATTTTGTTGACGACGTTAGTCATTATCAGCAATGACATGACTGGCAAGATATGCTACTTTGAAACAGAGAAAGAGTCCAGAAGTGTAATAGTTTTGAAAGTTCTGCTTGAACCTAATTTGACCATATTGTTTTCTACATTGTAATATTGACCAATAGCTCGCGTAAATTTGAAAGTCAATTGTGAACATAAATACCTTTCTCTAAGAAGCAAGGGCCAGCAACGAATGGAAATTCAATAGGTACTCTGTATCATATCCTCTCATTTCAAATCCATTGAAAGTTATGAGAGCTATGGGAGCTCAGTAAGTATGTAGATTTACGTACATTTCTCTAAAGTAAGCTCCTTCTTAAACCACTACGTTATTTTAAATAATATACCTATATGAAGAACAACCTATATGTAGCACAAAATAAAATTTGTACAAAATGGTTTTTGTTAGCAAACAAGAACTCATGATGAGTTCCTAGTGGTTGCGGAATTGTTAATAAAAAAACAATTCAATTAGTAGATTGGTTTTAGCATTAATTTAATTAGACAATAGAAAATGTCTAGCATTAGGGCTATTTTTAAAATATACTATACTCTGGTACAAAAATGTAAAAAGTGACTTATCAGCATTATTTGGAGCGTTGCGAGCGGACGCTAAATAGTAAGGACGTTGTGTGTATGATGCGGCAAATTGATTGTTCATATAACTCGACAGTAGTCGCGTGTTAAAGATGCTACAGCTACCTAAGGATGGTGAACATACATTAATGAGTCACTTTTTAAATTTCCGTATCATTGAGGGATATTGAGAGAGTATCATTGTAATAAAATTCTATTAATTGTTCAAAGATAAATTTTAATCAGAATTTTAAAGAATTCTAACAATAAATTCTCAAGCAATTGTTCCATGTCTACACAAACTTCAGTTTCTGCAAAAAGCAAGAGACCGATATACAATAAAAAAGCACAGGTAAATTTTATATTTTAACAATCCATACAATGTAAAGAAATAAAATTATTCATAACAGACTCTTGACTTTTTCCAAACGGCTGAAAACTACTTTAGTGCGGCACATAGCTCAGAAATTGTAATTTTTAATATAGCACCTTATAACCACTCACTTCAAAAATTGGTAGACAAATTGGTGGACAAGTGATGGATGAGCCATAAATAATATACAAATTTATAAATAAATTGGAAATAAAATTAGAAAAATTATGTTTTACTTTTTTTACATAACCACATTTTAGCTTCTTAAAAGCAGTTTTGAACTACTGCAGTCCATAATTTTATGATTTTTTACTTGGCTTCTTATCCAGACAAACTTTGAGAGTGTACAAATAAGGTTAAAGTATTATATTATTCTAGTACGCAAATATTTACAAAATCTACTAATCTACTAAAATCTATTAATTAAGATCCGTTCTAAGAAAATGGCTTAATAAAATGTACAAGATTATCCACAACAGTGCTAACGCTATCAAATCTTTATGTGTAAGAAATAATCCGAATTTCGTTTGTAGCTCTCGCAGTTGAAGTAGTTTCACCTATAATCATTTTGGCAAACACTCTTGAAGGGATCTGTTTCAATTTACTCTCTAGTTTACTTGCACATTACTTAGATTTGCTTGTGCCACGTCAACGTCTAGTTGACTATAATCACAATTCATGGTTAGCTGCAAACGCAAAATGCGAAAACTTCTTCACAGTTAAACGTATCTAAGAATAGGACTCCATGTTCGATTGACCGCACGATATTATCACCGGCAATTAGTTCGGGATATTCGGGAAGAAATGTATAATCCTGCAGGATGCAGTCCCGACTCAGATCTCCCCGTTTCGAAGGGGCCAGTCAAGCAGGAAAGCCGACTATTGATCACCGGTAAGTTTTCTGTTTTTAACGACTTGGCACTACGACCTCGCCGTGCTGAGGTTGTGATGGCGCGATCTGTCTCCCTAATCCTCTTTCACAAATGTTTCCTTCAAACTTATAAATGTAGGTGCTTGATTTTTTTATTAAAAAGAATTTCGAATTCAATATTGCGTTCTTCACTGCCCGACTGTCGGAGAAAACTTGGGAGCGTGAACGTTTTCCAGCTGCTGAAATTTAAATTTAGTAATATCTTCATATATTCTCTTGATATTACCAAAAATATTTTCTTATAATTGAAGTAAACTTTGTAATTTGTGTTAAGAACCTCGGACGCAGCGCTTAAAAATTTCAACTTGTTCAAACTTAGGCCGCTTTTTGAAGTAATTTCAAATATTTACATTCATTATTTGAATTCCGCAGATGAACATAATTTAAATGATAACTGCCAAAGCACTGCAAATAAATTTAAATTTTTACGCTAATCATTTTATAGGCAACTGCTTTCGCATTGATGACTCCTAAATATTAATACCTAGACATACATTAATCAGCAGTTATTTGAAGCCAAATGAAAATCATCGCTGCCGAAAGATAATTTTGGTTCGAGTTCTGTTTGTGGGTTTAGGAACGTGAATTTAGACAAATTAAAATGTTTGAGAATTACGGACATTTGAAATCTTTCGAGAGGTTGGCAATCAAAAGTTGCCGGTAACATGGTTCACCAATCGAAGCACTTTTTCCAACTGCTGCGAGGACATGTCAATTTAAAGCCCTAAACGAGCAAGGCGAAACCCCCACGGGCCGAATATCACTTCACTTCACAACTTTAATTTGTTTTTCAATTCTTCTCTCACCATTTCAAGCGGCTGAATCGACTCACGGTGACACGACAACATATATTTTTAATAACGCCGCAGAAACGTTGCCAAAGCAAAAGATTTTTTAACAAAATTATTTTGTATTTTAATCTTTGCTGGTTATTCGCCAACTTTTATTTACTTTGCTGCTTTGTAGACGGCTTCAAAATCGGGGAGTGTTTTAAATTAAGCACTGGGGTAAACATATAAACACTGCCGGACCCCCAAACGAATGGGTTGGATGCGTGAAGAGGATTCCGGTATTGTGAACCGGAATATCCTATCAGATAAAATAGGGCTGACATCGGGAAAGTAAAGATTTTCGAATATAAGATACTTCCGGATTCCCGCAGGGATATTTTTTGGGCATTGACAAATTTCGGGACAAAATGTTGAAATGGAAAGTATTAGGATAGGTTTCTATACAATGGTTTTAATAAATGATTTGATGGACTTGCCTGACGGTTCACACCATTTTACCGTCCCTCATCAAGGGGAGCTAAAAGGGCCGCCATTCACCCCTAATCCGCAAACAACCCAATTTGAACACTTTAAAACAAATTAAAAAACATTTTTATTTCAAAGCTTTGGTCACCACGGGTTTTCTTAAAGTTACAGTTTTGGCCTGATATTTGAAAAGAAAATTTGTATTGACAGCTGTGAAAAACTACTTACTGTTGCTGTTGTTTGCAGTACTGTCCGCCAGTGTAACTGGAAGAGATAAGGAAGTGATATGTCGTTAGTTATGTAGAATTTCTGGCTTGGATATTAATTTTCTTAATTTTTTATGAAAGTCAGGACTTTGCTGGACGTATATCAATAAAATAAAAATAAGGGTACACTTTAGGGTAAATTATTAATTAAACTTGGCAGTAGTGTAGTGATTACGTATGCACCAAAACTTTAACAATAGAACGCTTGCTTTGGTCAAGAAACTGGAATACTATAACAGCTTCAAAATTGAGGTAAATGGTCCAAACAGTTGAAATTGCAACCGTCTGCTATTGAACTTGACTATTCTGCCTAAATCACAAGATCAATACGGGGTTCTATACCAACATATTTCCCGTAACGCAGAGCTTTCGCTGAATAAAATCTTTACTTGGGCACTATTTCAATATTACTTCTAGGAGGGGTTTGTGGCATATCTTCGATTTTGTGTCAAAATCAATCAAGGTGGCTCGTCAGGATTTAGCTGCAGAATCCGCATTTGAACGTTGTTTAGCAGCTTTCGAGCTGCGCTATCCTTTTTGAGCTTTAATTAATGTTAGAGTTGAACACGTCGTAGATTGAGCTGAACCATTGAATTAGATGAAAGTGAGGCAGCGGACAAATTCTAGTTATTGCTGTCGGCCATTACCAGATTATTGAGGCGTTTTGAGATTTTATCAGCCAGTAATTTATTTTAAGACTTTGCTTTTATAAGAAAGTAATTTTGCTCGCCTTCAGCGATTAAGGAGCCGTATTGCCTCAATATAAGCATCTTTTTAAGAAATGTCTGAGCTTAATATATTCTATCAGTGATATGCAGCACCGTCCCTGAAGTGCCGTATTGGGAAAATAAAGTAGAAGCAAAGATAGCACGCGCTTGATACTTTCAAGCTCAATCTTTACTTTGAATAATCACCGATCGCGTGTGCTTCACTCCCTGCAACCACTAACAGGATCGTAGTTTGCCAAGTGTAATTTCTAAACTTAATACTGTGGGCTAAGACTACAATGTAATCAGTACCAATGACTGGTTAAATTAAGTCGAACCGGGTGAAAGCCACGCATTCACTCAATGTCGACCGGCTCTTCACCACCACAACTTATCCTCAAGATTCACAACAACGACAAAACTCGAGGCCATCAACAAATCAAATGTCTTTCGACTCGTTGTGCGGGATAAATTTTCATTGAGGTCGAAAACTTGCTATTTGCTCGATAAAAAAACTAGAGGCGACAGAATTGATATATTTACACACAGGAAGCAGGCGGTGCAACGGGGTGAAAGAGCAAACGACAAAAATAACGCGATTATATGTATATCCCTCTATTTGTTTTCTTTTTTTCCCAAACAAACAGAAATAAACAAGTTGATATCACGGGAAAATGGAAACATGCACGCAAGTGTCGGGATTCACAAGGGAAAGCAAACTTTATGATGGACCGGGTTAAATTTGAAGAGTGGGCGCGATGGGATCAGCAAGGACTCGGAGAGTAAGTAGAATAGAAAAACGCCTTCCTCCTGAATTACTTTGAATTAGCTTTAATTAAAAGCCAGCTAAAATAAATATAGCATTAACATAAAGAGCTGCAGTACCAACAATAAGGCAATAAATGCCATGAATGCAAAAAATCCTGTTAAATTTACAATTTGCAGCAAATGATAATTATTAAAGAAAAATATCTCCCTAATATTGGTATCGAGAATTGGTGAGATTGTGGCACGTAGAAAGTTGAGACTCGATTGAAGCACGAAGCCTTGAGTGGGAGATTTTGGAGAACAAAACTTCTCGGACTGGGGTGGGTGGATGAAGGGTCGTAGTAGATTCAACAGTTCCCAGATTAATTAATGCAGTTTGACGTGGGTCACTGTGCAGGAGAATTAGAATGGGATTTTTAAAAGCCACCTGAACGGGAAAACTCAAAGTCGTTAGTGCAGCCTTTGATCTCTCAGTCGGGTCTGTCAATCGCACGACAGCAAAAAGAAACGGAAACAGGACGATGTTTTCATTTTATACAATTACAGAGATCTTCAAGGAATATTTAATGGTTCCCTCTTTGCGAGACAAATGATCGAGAACTAATTATTACGAACGTTTCTTGATGTTTGCGTTATTAGTATGGCGGCGAGGTTTTTTTGTGGCTGGCTTCAAAGTAAGCGTTCAATTTAAAACTCTCAAGCGTAATTTTAAAATCATGTTTTTAACACACGAATTAAATTATAAAAAAACCTATATACCTAAGTATGCAGAAAAAATTTGTTTGAAGAACGATTCATAAGGAAACGTCTATATCTATAGAAGTTATTATTGCTATAATTTATACGGGTATTATTGTTGTCTTTATTTTCTTCAAGTTTAACAAGAATATGTAATTTAGAAGTGATCTCAATACTAAATTATTATATTAGTTGTTACTTTAAACTCAGACTGAATTGTTGGAAGAGCTCCTTGCAAGCTGAACAAAGTAATCCAGAAATCAGGGTAGATATTAATAGATTATATTTTAAATTATTTATCTATAATAACTTAGTAAATCACCCCCTTTTGCTCCACCTATACGCCAATTATTGAAGTTTACAAGCCAACTACTGCTTGGTTTTCCAGATTCTGTATTATGGGCGCCAGCTTGTAGCTGAGCATTCAACTCAAAGAGCATTTGTATTGATTTTCCTGCAAGCAGGATTCTACTTTACCGACCATTGCAGTATGCTACTGTAGCTTTCTGTTCTTACAAAAATTTTAAACTATAGCAGATAATGTATTTGCCTGTATTATAAAGATTATTTCATGTGCTACAAAATCCAAACACTGGAAGTGGCTGGTATTCCTGGAAAAATAGATTTGTAGAAACTAAATAAACTATAAGAAAATTAGTTGTTTATGGTGTTCCTTAACTATTACAAGCAATATTTGTGGAAGCAGAACGATTGATAAAAAATTAAGACGCTTTTGATATCTCTGCAAAATTTTAGCAATTTAGGTATATATAGTTACATCATAATATTATATGCTTATTATTAATAAATTTATGACTATGTTTGACACCAAATATAATTTTAGCTAAATCTTTTGGGCGCAAATTGCTTCACAATTTCTTGCCATAATGTTAATGCAAGGTATCCAGAGAGCTTGATAAGTTTTCGCAATTAAAACAATCCTAACGGACCCGGGGGTTAATTTTTTCTCTTTTGTTCAACCCCGTATCTGAGTTCTATCGGGAAAAGCTATTAAGCAAATGTGCTCGCTAGATCTCTCTCGGGCCCGGAGCTCCACAACAGCATTTTCAAGATAAGGCGTTAAAAGTTTCTATCTAGCATTTCAAAATTGAACGTTTTGGAGCTTTGCACCGTTTCAAAAATAAAGTTTTTACAACTGCATGGTAGCACTATTAATAAGTATAAGATATTAAAAAAGTTAATATTTTTTGAGAACTATTTTCATGAGCATTGTTTGCAATATCTGCATTTGCAGTATAGTAAGTAAATAGTAAATCTAAAAGAAAGAGAATCTCCTAAAGTAACATACACAGCATCAGAAAGAGAGAAAATTTACTCGACGTCACAGCATCTTGGCACAACGATTATCATCTTTCTGTTGTTATTGCTTTAAACTACTTTGTAATAAAGCAAAGCCCCAATTTGCGTTTTTAAAGTTGCTGCGTTAAATGAATATTAATTCAGGCAACCTGCATTGCTGATGTAGCCGATGAGCTTCGCATTAAATTTATTATCGCTTTGCGCAAAACAATAATTTTTGTATACCTACTACACGTGTTCCCATCGCGTTATGTAAATGGCTATCAAAAACTGCGAAAGTCAAAATTATAGCCCCCCCACCCACAATGTAACATATACGTTCCCCTTTCCAACTGAATTGAATCTTTTGAGGCTTAAACCATTAAAAATAACATAAAATTATCTATATCTTGAAAAGTTTGGGACCAACCAAATAAAAACCACTTGCCAGGATCCACAGTCGAGGGATTGATCCTCTTTAGGGCCCACTTATCGAAAGAATATTACTGAGGTTTTCTTCAGATGTGCCAGTCTAGTTCTTGCTATTGCAGGTTCTATCAAATATTAACGGTACGACTGCATGCGAAATCGTGGTTAAAAGACGTCTCTGGCTGAAGTTTTACTTTTTTCCTTTCACAATAAGAAAAAAGGTAGAATGGGGCCAGGTCTGGATGTCTAATAGATAATTGGAATAAAAATAAATTCAGTGAAAAACATTAAAACTCGCCTTAGTTACTATTTACAAACTTCGTAAATTTTTAGAGTACGCTTTTCTATTATACAGTTTTATTTACAGCATACCAGACATCTGACAGCTACTGAAACATATAGAAAATTAAATTTTGTTAACAAATATTTTGCTAGATAAAACTGTTTTGTAAATTTTTTACGTAATGATTTTTTTATAAGACATCTTATATCTTATCTTATCTTACCAAGGTGATTTTTTAAACCGTAACTTTTTAATTTTAACGAAAATGTTATTCAAATTTTAATACATTTTTAGTTGTGGCATCGTATGGTATTCAGTAACCACATCTAGGACCTCTTGAAACTACATCTTGCGCACTAGCTGCCGGGTAAACTTCGAAAGGAAGGATAATTTCCAAATATGCTACGTAGGTGCTGACGTAACGGACGTTGCCAATAACATTGTACTGCTTTTCCAATTACAGTTTTCCCGATAATGTCGGTAGTAAATAATTATTTCGGATCCGTCGCACACCGGAAATTAAAAATCCACTGTCGTAACGACATTAATCAGAGCTTTGGCACTTAGCTTTTCTGTTTTATTGCGAAACCTTTAAATAACCTGCAATCGTAAAACTTGATTTTGTTTGTTTTTCTCCTATCAGCTGGTTCTATAAACCCGAAGTCTAAGCAATAAACGGATTGAACATAGCCGAACCGATTTCGCGCAACGGGAGGCGTTTTCCTGTTATCTTTCAGACACCGTATGAGGATGAAAGATGGAAAGATTTCAGTGAGTGAGCCGTCGGGCGAGTGTTGCTGCTCTCCAGCCGTTATAGATTTGATTATGCCCCCCTAGAGACGAACACGTGATGAACTGGCTAGAGGTGTATTACATATATTATGAATTCTGACTTGGATCACGCCAATTTGAATTTGTGATGCTACCAACTAAATTGCGTAATGTTGATTACTCCATATTCATGACCAAGGGGGGCAATTTGCCGGTAATGCTCCTTACGCACTGAAATAGCATCAGGGTGGGACGGAAACCAATAGCGTCTCAGCCCCTTTTTGCATCTTCGCTAAATTAATATGGAGATTTTAAAAACACTCCCCACCAAAAAAGCGACACAAACGCACAATTACTAAAAAATCATATTTTAGAGTGTGTTAGGGTGTCCACTAATCTCCGACCTAAACATAGGGTCTTCTAACTATAAAGCTTTTAATTGTACTTTTATCTTGTAAGTACATGGATCTTTAAATGTGGCATTGATTCAGGAGCTCAATTAGGACTTCTGACGTATTTTTGAATGCGGAAGTAAAATTTTGATTACAACAACTTCTCTTCACACGTGGGTGTTTTCAAATAATTGAGTTTCTGGGAATTATGGAGGTAAGCTCGGTTCAGATCCGACAGCCCGACCCAGACTTCCACTTCCTTTCACTTCGGCCCTGTATCAGTGAAAACTTCCGGAGTAGCTGATCAGTGTTTTTTCCTAAATTACTTTGCTTTGATAAACTTGCCGGATTTCGAACTTTATTCGAAGTAATTGGTTGGCTCTCCAACAAAGACAAAAGTTAATAATTTCAATCGGCCTTATCGCAATCGATGCTGGATGTTATCGGGTCTCCGCAGCATCCCATTAATTGCCCGGGCTTTCCGATGGGCGGAATTGCGGCGCTATTGTTAGTAGGGACAATCGTATCCATACACACGGGCATCATATTATATCAATGTCACATTTCAACGGAAAGATGGGGCTACACACGATTAGTACTTACCACACTCTGCGCGAATATACGGCCTTACTAACTTGATATATGACCCGAGGGCTACATATCTTCAAGCTGTTGAGATACATTTGCACATTTCGGACTTGCAAAATGGGGAAACGTGCGGGTGCTTTGTGTGACACCCGGATTAATTTTGAAATAAATGCATGTTGTGGTGAAATTTAATGGTTGTTTGGACGTTATTCCGGCTCACATGCCCTCGCTGTTTAAAGACGCAGCAACGTCTCTTTCATAAAATTACTCACAGCGCCATAAGCATAATTGCTATTATATAAAAAATGTCTGCAAAATGGTCAATTATTCCCGGGAAAATGAAAAGTGATTCAGAAATTCCTCACAGAGCTAATAACGAAACTTTGGTTCGCAGACAAGAAAAATTAAATCTCTTCTGAAAGTGGACGTTCACGCATGGCAGGCTGCTTAATTTTAAAAGTTTAACTACGTAGTATAAGAGGGATTTTAAATGTTTAAATTAATTTTGGGATCTAGAAGCTTCGGGTTTAAATGAGAATCTTGTTGACAAAGGGTCATTAATGAAGATATAATCTTTTGAAGCCACATTATTTGTATGGTAATTATCGTAAAATTGGGCAGCCACGGCGATAATAGAGCTTTCAGCCACCTACCTGCGGACTTTCAAACTTTTACTCGTGGACATCAATAAAACTGTCTGTCTGCCCCATGTATACCGACATATTAGCAGATTAAAAAATGGAGCGCAATCTTTAACTCGGGTGGCTTCTGGCTTCTTTATTCTGACTCTTGACAGCCTAGCATTCCTGAGTAGGTCCCACACAAAAAATTTATTAAATCGTCCATCTCGTTGTCAAAATATTTCTTATTTGCACTAATTACTTTACTTGTGTTCTTCTTTATAAATTGCAACTAGAGGGTATTGCCAATTAATATTTTAATGGTGTTAGTAAAGCATACTTGTAACTGAGTTTCTATTTTTGGATAACTGTAAAATCAAAATATATCCAGAAAATAATATTTACGGTTATAGCTGTCTAAAAGTCAAGTAACTTTTTTTGTTGTCGATGAAGTTATATTTAATTATTAAAAGCTGCTGTGAGGATTGCTGGGAAAAATTAATTAGCCTCGTGCGTCGTTCTATGGCGTGATTGCATTTGGAATCCGCCCGGTTAATTAAGACAACTAATCTTAAGGTAACTAGGTGAGTCAGTGTGAGGGTGCAGTGTAATCGCAATTTTGTGCGTTAGTCTAAATTGCAATGTAATTTGCCATGGGAATGGGGGAGAAAATTCCATCTCGTAAATTAGCCTTACTCACTCGATTTGGCCGTGGGCAATCGTTATTTAAAGTTGAAATTCGACGAGATGGAAAACGAATTAAAAATCGTTTTCGAGAGGTTGAAACTAATCTAACAACGGAGAGGAGACGTTATTAAAGAGGTCGGGATTTAATAAAGTAATTTTATTGCATTTAAATAATAACAGTTTTACTGCTAAAGAGCAGGATATGTACATTCATTTATACAGAACATACAGCCTATGGTATTCTTATTGATAATTCGGAGTCACATATTACATGGTTGGTTAAATGCGCGCTTATTTATTTACTTATTTATTTACAAGTTGCCTCAGTTACAGTCTTCGGAAATATTGCAGGAATTGCAGCTATAAAATTGTTTCCATCCGCAAATAAACTGTTGTGATAAAACTCGGTAACAGTTATAAAATTCCAACGTTGCCTTGGGGACCGCTTCAACATATTGTTGCTTCTTTATCAGAGATTGAGATTTTGAAGCTATGGATAAAACAGAAGAGAACTTCATACACATGAGTAAAGCACCTAAAAACTCAAGATAAAGTTAATAATTTTTTAAATCTTGCCAAATCAAGCAAACATTTCTTGGCAATTTTTTGGGAAACTGTAAAATTATTGAGTAAAGTAAAAAAGTGTATATCAAAAATAATAAAGCAACTTTTACAAATTCAAAGTAACTCTATTTAAATTAAATCCTGTTGTAGTTAAAGTATTTGAGTTAATTGTATCACAAAAACTAAAATTTTAAACAAACTTTAATGGTTAACTATTTTAAACGTTAGCTTGAAGAGAGCTGCATAGGGATAATTAAACAAGTCGCAACAAAAACACTTTTATACATAAATTTAATTAGCGTCCCAGTTCTTCTATTTTAAGTTTGTTGGTGCAGTAGGGTGCAGTTGGTATCCTCTTTATAGTTCATATCTTCCAATTAAATAATAGTTTATTATAATTAGGGGAGTCACAAATACACCTAGCCACAGCGGGGTTCTATTTTAAAATAGAAAAAAAACAAGTGAAATTCTGAGCGTTTCCAACATTTAGAACTATTTCTGTGGCAAGTCGTATAAATGCATCCATCCCTAGTTACCAACAGTGTAATTCGCAGAGATCACAGAATCTACATTTTGTCAAAGGGTAGTTTCCCTTATTTATCGTCAAAAATTTTTTGTAGTCTTTTATATATAGAAAAACCCCGTTTATTTATTGAAATAATAGCCATTCTCGCCTCAAATCTTTGCCTGTGTGCTGTGTGCATTGGACCTCCTAATTTCTTTTAAAACTCTTTTCTCTTAAAACGGACAAAGTATAGTCAAATTTTTTTTGGTGTAGACATGAAAATTCCTGTTATAAATCACCTGTTTACATAAACATGTAGGCGAGTATCTAAAGTGGATTAGAAATTATGCGCGCAGGAAACACTGAATTCTAAATAATGTAATTACTCACAATTTATTTCAGTAAATCTAATTTGTGGTAAAGCAAGAAAAATTTTCAAAGGCGTTAGAAGCCGGCCCTAGGTTTTAGTTATTAGAAGTATAAAGTTGGAGAGTCGTGTTTTTAATAACTTGAGTTAATTTTTTGAAAAACCAAAACTTTTAAAAATTGTTAAAAATATACTTAAGTTATAGAAATTATAGAAATGACGAAAAATTAAGATATTGTCTTTGATGCAAAGAGAAAAGTTCAAAAAACTAACTTTATTCGCATCTCGTATAGTAGTTGTTACTTATGCAAACCTTTGAGGCGACGTCTGCTTGAAAGTTGGGATTTGTGAAGAGGGACACCAATTAAATTAGGAAAGTTTGAACAGTTTGCGTTCATTCTGTTGTTATTGATTTACTGACCTCCCGTAGACTTGACTTGAAAGCCATTTCCCCAATATATAAGAATAGTTTTGATCTTTAAACTTTTTCTAACAAATAGTAGATATTTGGTTGCAACTTTTGTACGTAATAATCAAAAGTCTCTAGTTTTGTACATAAATTGCTTTTATGGTGTCAGGTCGACAGTCAACGAGCTGTATCACAAACGAAACTGATGTAACTGAAACCTAGTTTCGCCACTTAACGCTAACAACTTCCTGAAATATACAAATACCAACAACCGCGTTCTTTGTGCTACACAGTCTGTTTGATATGAATTTCACATGTCCCACAAAACTTTTATCGTTTTCCCATCTCCCGATGGGGAGTAGCAGGAGGTGAGTGGTGCTTCGCAGTGATATTGCAGTCCAACGCTGCACTGGCACTGGGTTTTTACGGCATTTCGTAACAAATTATGTGTCACCTGAGAATAAGAAGCACTGCCAACACTAGCGTGATGTGAAAATGAAAAATAACAGTTGTTGCAGTTCCGTCTCGTGAACTGGAACGGGTTTCCTGTTCTAAAGAGGCAGGCGCTACGCTGGGAAACGACAGCCAGTTTTCAGACGGGTCCTCCTCCGGGACGCCACCACCTGCAAAAGATTGCCCTCAATCAACGACTGCAATATTACGTTTCCTAGTCTATTCCAACATAAATAAAGATTAGAAAAAATTGTTGCGTGACCACATCTGAAAAACGAACATTGTTAAAGAGAAACTAAGATTACCTAAAATCTCCCTAAAATTGTTAAAAAAGACCATCAGATGCTGCAATCAACTGATGAGCAGTAGCGAAGTAAAATTTTGACCAAGTCCTAAAAATCTTACCGACACATTAACTTGTTGCAACTCGACGTATACATGAACAGCACTATGTGTCCATTAGACGTATAAATGAACAACACTACGTGTCCATTAGTTTCATTTATACTACATGTAGTATACGTAATGGCATATTAGTACCACACATTATACATCACTTTAGATCTTTCTGTTGACATTGTAAATGGATTAATTAGTGTTCATTGCAAATCAACACCTGAGGATTTAGTTTAGTGTGACTGAACAAGTTAAATTACAGTTTGCTTCGTAAATAAACTATCCTTGTGTAAATTTGGATTCGTTATCGGGAAATTAATCAAGCAAATTGGTTTCGCTACGCCTGCACTTGATACAACGGATACACCTAGACAAGGGAAGACTAAATAGCTTTTCGTCTACATTTGAGTTTTGGCTAAACTTTAATTAGTTCAGTCGGAAATGATGAACTCTAAATAAACCGTACTTTCGTTTATACTAGTTGTTCGCATGTCATTTTCAAGCTACAAAGGGAATCCATGCTATTCGAGTTTGCTTTTCATTAAAATGTTGGAATATTATTTCTGACACAAAGCTACGATTCGAAACAAAGTTCTAGTTACTTGGATACTCACCAATTGTACTATCCAATAATGGAGTCGTCGTGCTGCGAACGTTGCTAGTTATTTCTGTAACCAAGGATAAGTTGGGGTACAGTAAAACAAGAGTTGAATTAAACGGTCATAAAAATGCAGTTGGTAGCTTACAATGGTTGTTTTACTTAAACCTTCTTTTGCTAAAATATTAGCGCACACCGTCCGTGAGTAATGTGCCACAGTTACAGAACACATTTTCTTTCAAGATCAATAATACTCGATTCTTACTAATTATCCTTTGGAAGCTCTCTACAATTGAAGCGCAAATAGAGCGTAATTGATTAAAAAGCACGGCGAATTCATTGCGGTTAGCTACAATGCTGACAGGATAATTTTGCGCTGACTTTCGCAACGAACCAACTATCTGTCCCTACTAGATAATAGATACGCTGAGTCCCAATCAAATTATCGATAACCATTTATACGTTAAAAAGAAAGTTTTTGTTAAAGCGCTGCTCATTGATTGAGAGCATTGCATTGATAAGAAAGAAGCTGGTTTTACAAGTTGCAGAATATTGAAAGAAGTGAAAGAAGTATGAAAGAAGTGGCAAAGAAAAAAAAATTACTGGTGAATAACGAAAGCTTTCAACATAATTACTGAAAAGAAAAAAATAAATAAGAAGAAAAGAAGTTGTGGTGAAGCAGTTCATATACCTTGAAGAAATTAGTATAAGAAGGAATTGGTCTTGCAATTAGTATAGTACCAAGACATTAAAATAACTTTGCCAGCAAGTGACCTTTTTGGTATACTCGTAAGCATAAAATAAATAAGTAATAAATAGAAATAATTGAAGAAATTGGTCTTTTAGACGTATAGTAGTTACTACCTTTTTTCGAATTAACGGTTGAATGTACTTACTACTCGTACATAGAAGTAGTAAGCACAGCTAAAACTATTTTGAAAAGTGAAACTTTGAAAGTAAAAGTAAAAACTTTGCGTGATTGTGTGATTGGATCAAAGTTACGTGAGTAAAATATTACTTTCATTAAATAGGCTGTTAAGATCGCATCCTCCAACATGCCACCATAATAAATTAATAGAAATGAAATCCTCGATATCGTAAATATCGGCACGCTAAAATCCAATCCGAAACACACAGGAAACCCCCCTAAGCCTCGTTATCAGCGTTTCCGCCGAAATTGATTGTAGAAAATAAATGCCGATGCTTATCGCCGATAAGAACAGTGCTCGCACTTCCTCGTGTGGAATTGAAGATTCTCCATCAGAGACCTCGCCATAGGCATAGCTTTCTGCTACTGAAACCGAAAAAGTTGCGGGCTTTCCAACAATCGCACATAAGAAAAAACGAGTCCCATTCTTGCGATTCTAGAACACAAAACTGGATTTTTCTATCTACAAAATTATTTTTGTTTCATTAGGATAACATGACAAAACAATTTAGTCCGGTCTGACCAATGCAGTTGAAGGCGAGATTCCTTTGTATTTACGTAAAGTAAAATCGATTGTTTTCAAGATAAGACTTCAGCCTTTGAGCTGGAATTTGCATCACTTGGTCTTTGTAAGCAAATCTTATAGGAAACTTCCATACGTGAAATTTCTAGATAAATTATTAATTTTATACCAACTCGTGGCAACTTGCTAGTGGCTGACTTTTCCAATACTTTGATAGACATAATTTGTGTCAAGGAGCATAATCACCCCAAGGAGTTTGACTTCAAGATTTCCGATCATCGATTGGTTTATGCTAATCTACCCTCCGATATTTTCGTGCACGCTCCCAAAAGTTGTATTATCCGGATAAACAACCGGTTCGACTTAGAAAAGTTTGTTTAAATGCGTCAATAGTATAAGATTTTACGAAAAGCATGACACACTACACAAAACAGATGTTCTTTGAAGATAAAGTTCTTTCGATGTTTAACAAAGATGCTACAATGCGATCATCAGTTAAATTAGCCCATAACCTTTAAAAAAAATACATGACAGCCTTTAGAAACGACGTTAGAACATAGTGTACATTTACCTAAAATAAATGGATATTTTACAATGTTGATATAAAAAGACAGTATTAAGTATATTTAAAAAAAATGACTTTTCGACCATTTTTGGGTGCGATATTTGAAAATTGCCTGCGCCCATATGGTACAAAATGGAACTACCATTAAGATATTAGAAGTTAGTCTGGATTTCGAACTAAGTACTTTACAAATTGGTTTTCATAAATTCAAAACCGTCTGCCAGATACGAATTTCTTCGTAAGCTACCACATCAACCATTTTTTTCACATAAATTAACATAATGTCAAAAATTGTCAAATAAGTTCACATAACAAGTGTTATAAAAACTCAGAGTTGGAAGACCAATTAAACCATGTAGAAAAAATGGTACGTTTCCATTTAAAATAAGAAAGTTGATACCGACTTTTGGCACATCTTGTATAGCTAAAGAGCTCTAAATATTTTAGATAGAATGAGCATGACTGATTATGACTGCCTTCTAAGTTTTAAATTTCTAGTCCAACTGGAAGTTGAAAAACTTCTAATGCACGGGCTACGTAAATCACCCTGTATATTAAAAAAATATTTCTTTAAGTAAGAAAGTTTTTTAAGCTAACTGTAATAAAAGCAATCCTCTAAGTCTTTGATTTTGAAACATTTATTGGAAGCCAATTTATTTTATTTCTGACGAGCCTGATTAGCCCGTTATGCCAACATCATCCTAATGGTTAGTCTGTAGTTGGTCCTTCAACAGGATCTTTAGTGATAAGTTTAAACAACCTCTAAGTGAAACAAAGTCTAGCGGCAAAATAACAACATTCAAAAAACCTTATTACAAACCATTTCTATTGCTTCTTGTCATCGTAAAGCGTCGAAAAGTAAAAGTGGTTTAATTAAATATTCTAAAAAGGTTGATGGTACTTCCATTGTCTAAGGTTCCATTGGTTATAAATAAAATTGCAATCGTCTACGTTCTATCAACATTATCCAACGTATAAATATGTTAAGAGTACATAATTGTCAAACAGCTTTAAAATTACGTGGATATTTATGAAGTCCTACCAATCATCCAAGAGATAATCTTCGAGGCGACAAACTCGACAAATGGTAGAGGCGCCATTAAAAGAAAAATCATAGAAATTTAACTAACAGAACTTTGATAACAGAACTTTTAACCTAAAAGGTATAAGCGCTACGTGGCTTAATAAAAAACATTTTGATATACCTACTATTTAGTTTAGCAGTTTCAATTCTTTATCTTACGCGTTAAATTCTTACATTTATGAGAAGTCTCTAAATTAGGTCCATCAGTAAAGCTCATTTCACGAATGTGTGTATATAACAGAACTGACATTAACTGTTGCCAATAACTAGTTACAATGAAAGCTCAAATTTCTGCTCAATTACCCGAGGAGTTATTAATTTCGAACAATGATTCTGACAAATTGAAATGGTGTATCTGCTACTACAGGACTATTAATATTAATAAGTAGATATGTATATAATTCTTTACCTAACACCAGGTTGGTTTCCGTGGTCGTGACTGTAGTTGAAGTTGTGGTTGTTGTTGATGTGGTAGTTAACTTGATTTCTGAAATTAAGAAAACAAGATTATTTTAATAAAAGAACCAAAAAACTTAAATCCAATTGGTAAGCCATTGCTAGTGTTTTTGCCAAAATTTCTCGTGGACTTACAGAAACGAATTTATCAATTAACTAGCGTTGGTCGTCTGTTAATCAAATAAACGTAGGTTTAAATCAACTGTAGTGTTTTCAAAATCTAAATTTGTTCTGCATGTCGGCGTCCCTGTTGGCGCGGTACTTTTGCTCACCACAATAGGTACAGATTCCAATTAAATGATTATGTGCTTCAGACACCTCCACTAAACCCCGTTCATCGTATAAATCAAAAATAGCAAAAGCACCGGCTGTATTTTTTGCGATCAAGAAACTCCTACTATCTCAGCTAAGCATTAATCACTTAAAAAAGACTAATCGAGGAGTGCGGTGACACGTCCGTCGTGTGTCGCGTAGGTTACAATGATAAATGGAAATGATATTCTCCATTTGTCGTTCTTCTCACAACTTTGTTAATATAAGATCACTTAAGAGAGCAAAAATAAAGAAGCTTCTGTTCCAAGTTTCAAGCATGCAATATTAAGTTTAAATGGTTATGAGTTTCGCAGATATCAAATTCTAATTAACTTAAAGCGCGGCAATAGAAGCTTCGGGCCTTGTAGCTGTGAGTTTAAGTGCATTTAATTTAATGTCTAAATTTGATTTGCATCTATTTATGCACTTAGAACAACTGGCAATATTTATAAACAGGAGACATACAGATGTGAATTATTACATATGCAAAATAGTTCCTAGCCTGAATCAAAGCAAACATGAATTGATAGTTCCCTGTTCACATTATGGTGAATGCATAGTATACCTTTTGTATTTATGTAATATCCAACAGCGATTGTCCCGCCATAAACATTTTGCAAATATTAACAATGTTGGGTTATCAAGAGGTAAATTCGTTAGGGTTTCATATTGTGTAATTTGTCAGAAGAAAATGTTGACATTATCAAAGTTACACTGCTTTTTTGCCATTTCACCCTATTTCAGTTCATTACTCTCGGATTGCATCGGTGTTAAGCGCTCCATAGACTACGCTTGGCAAGCGTGATGGACAAGCATGACTGGATCGTTTCCGGACACTGGATGTGTGGATGCTTTAAGCCCCCAGGTGTGTTTTACAACATCGATCGTCTTTCGACCGCTTACATATTCTCCATGCTAGCATCCCTCTGACGTAATTGACAAAACTCAAGCACTTCAAGCACTCACAAGCACTCTCCAACACGTACTTTGTAAAAACCGGGCAACACTCCCACAAAGACTCAATGCTTGCACAAGAACCATCCTTGCCAGTCTATGGACCGCTTTAATCTTCCAATGTAACTTCATTAGAGCCGTTACAGTTTGATATGGGTACATGATTTGTCAAATTTCATAATTAACATGCGTTAGGTAGATATTCAAAGTAAAGCTAGGGAACAAAGGTCTCCATGAATATTAATTTCAGTTGGAAACAAAATTAGCAAATATCCCAACGAGCATCAAAATCTCCTTAGCCGCGGTATTAGGTGAAAGCCGCTGTAGATTTCTTTGTTAGACATTAATTTCAGAAACTGTCATAAGAACTAATTTAATAATAATTACTACAATAAGTATCAAGAATTGGTGAAATAATAGAAATTGGGTGACGCTAACTAATAAAAACATGTTTATATAAACCGTCAGGGTGTTGGGTTGGTAATTCTCTGAACGTTATTCCTCCACTGAAACATTGATCGAACAAATTGGCGCGGATGAAACATTTATTCCGTGATAAAACAGTGATATTATCGTTATCGTAGCGAGTAACGAGCAACTTACCATAAACTCTGATAAAGGCGTCCGCTTTGCCCATAGCATTCGATGCTACGCAAGTGTAGGACCCTATGTCGTCTCTGCTAACGTTGTGCACGATCAACACCATAACGAGCTTGTAACCAGTCTTCTTCTCTTGAGTTGTGTATTTAAATCTGCAATAGGCCGAATTGTTATTCTAAATGGGTGTTCAACAGGTAACGTTCAAAAAGTGACTTGTTCAAGAATAAAGAAGCAAGTTACTCACCCGTTGAACATAACTTCATCGCGATCCTTAACCCAGTAGTTGTTGGAGATGGGGGACGCTTCGATGTCGCACTTGAGCTTTACATTGGAGAAAAGGGGGGCGCCCACCAGCGTTTTGTGAACTTGCACCTTGGGAGAAACTGAAACATAAAAAAATTTAGCTGAAAAACAAGAAAATTTTAGAATTAACTGTTAATTTTTTCCGGGAAAAAGAGGAACGCAATGGATGCTAAAAATAATTATCTCGGGAAATAAACAATGTTAAACAGAGTTCTATAAAGTTTTAAAGTATCTTGCTGAATCCGTCAGACTCAGACCAGACAAATCGGGTTCAATTTTTTTCCAGAATAGACACGACAAGGTGACAACTGCCTCTTCGTCTGTTCTTTGTTAAACTTAAGGTAACTGCAAAGAAATTGCGCATTTTTTTTTTCTTTTTTTACGCAGTACGTACCTGAGATAAACAAAGTGATTGTAATAATAAACATTGCAGTAATAAAATTTTAAATAAAAATGACATCCTTATAAATGAAAAATTTTATCCCCGCAGTTCAATGCCTTCATATTATGCAATATGCTAAAAAATGTAAAGCAAATAAATTTGTTCGCCCTTATACCGTATTCATCTTTACTTTAATTTAAAAAAAGATGTTATAAGAATGACTGTTACTTTATTATTTGTGTTACCTTGCCTTATTGTAGACGATATATAATAATTGCTATTGGTAGATATGTAAAGCTTTTTTGGTGCAATATTAATGCACTCTCAGTTCAAACGACATGTATGTGACTAATGTTATTTGAGTTATGCAGTTACATGCAATTACTGAAGTTTAATAGATGGGTGATTTCCGATTTATTAATAGTCTACTAATGGATGTTGAGCAAGCAGCAGTTTATTGGAAATCATTAAACCTTGTTAACTCAATCTCGAATTCCTGCCAGGAATATTATGGGTTGATATTTGGAATATTAATGAACCCAATAACGATCATTAATGCAGCAATCAGATTGTACAAGCAGAGTATTAGAATAGGTACTCATTTTCCAGCCCCAACACTACCAACCCCACACTATTCGTAAGTTTATTTTTTTATCAAGTTTTCACCCAGTTTTTCTCATAAATTTTTGCACCCTCTTTAGTGTACGTAGTTTATAATTACTTACAATTCACTGAGAGAGTAACACGTTTGCTGACAGCAGGTGGAACATCGTTGCTGGCAATGCACAAGTAAGCTCCCATTTGTTTCCGATCGACCCTCACAAGACGAAGAGTAGGTCCGCTAACTGTATCCACTGAAACATAAAATTACCTTGCTTCGAATATTTAAAATTGGCTTAACAGTGTTCCATCTAACAAAGGCAGTAAATATTTTCCCGTTTGATTCGATTCGGGAAACGTGCAATGGCATCAAGAAACAGCTCCGCAAATGGCGGAGGCGCCGGGTGAATCTCGCACAAAATAAATTCACAAGTTTTTTGAAGCTGACATTCCCAAAATAAATGAATTACGAACCTTTTAGCAATCAAAAAGCACTTCAATACATATCATTAGCATCAAAATGCTTTCTTCTCATTATAATTGCTTCTAAAAATCTAACTTGAAAACGACGTAGAAAGTGGCATTTCGGGAATTTTCACTTATAATATCCCTAGTGCATTATTTCCGGAAATTTTTTCGAATGCATTTCCGGATATTAATCAATGCACGAGGGCATATTGGGTAAGAAAATCGCAACGACACGGACATTGGTCCATTATGTCATTATGATGTTATTATTAATAAATAAATGATTTTGATTGGCTGAAATAATTTCTACTTTTTAATTTCATGCTAGGAGCAAAAATTTTCAAGAAATTTTTACATTGTCATAGAAACGACATCGAATTCTATTTTTCTATTGGCTACGTTTCAGTGTCCTGCCATTTTCGGTATAGTTGCTACATGTAAGGAAATGAATTTTTATTGATGATAATGGAAAGAGAGAATAACAACTCTATGCCAGACATATTTTTTATGATTAATCAAAATAACAAAAAAACGTTAAGTTTACAATTTAAAAAATTTGTTTGATATTTTCTCTTTCCATTATGATTAACAAAAATTAAATTCTTCTCATCAGGTAACGACTATCATGTACCAAAAATAAACAGAAAATAGCACGCAATACTGTTTCTTACGATAGTTTTAAGGCGACTCTTTACAAACTCTATGCACACCCGGCCAATTAAGTAATGCACAGGGAGTGCACAAATAATCTACGTTTACCACATTATCATCCAGTATAACGTAAAAAAGTTGACAATTTCTGATCCCCTGTATTCTTAATGTCTCCTACAAGTTTTTCTATGTTACACTTGATGATAACGTAAGAAAAGTAAATTATTTGCGCACCCTCTGTGCTTTACTTAATTGGCCGGGTGTACACACACTACAAAGTTAGCAGAGTATTATATGCCAAAAAATTGCTTTTCATAGTTTTTGATTATCCCAAGTAGAATACCGTGGGAAAAATTACTAGACCAGAAAAAATACTATGCAAAAAAGAGGACAATTTAAAAGAGCATCCACTCACAGCACTGAATGACATTCAGGAACATCAAGAAGACCACACTTTGATGTAAACTGCATATTACTAACAGTTTCAACAAACGTTTTAATTATTTTAATAAGAATTTATTATGCTAACAGGGTTATTTAAAAAAAATAGAAAACAATTAAAATTATAAACTTATGTGACGTCAACTATCGGGCATTTTCTGCCCTATGAATATACTCTTATCCACATTTTATATTTCGGCTTATTTTGGTTAATTTTATATTTTATTTGCTGTTTACACTTCTTAGCGTCGTGGCTTCTTTAGATATTTCAATTCCTCAAACACTCAAAAGACGAGCCTCACAGATTAAAAATTACTGCGTTACACAAATTAAATTTGTTTTACACATTACCACCGTTAAAACAATTTAAAGAAGTCAACTCTCTGTAGCAGTCTTCAAGATACAAGTTTTTTATAATTTGCTACAAAATAAACTTAAGTTTGTCACTGGCTGCTAGATTTAAGCACGCTTCACAAGTTTGCACGAATTTTATAAAGCAAACGAGCAATAATCACGATTTTTTGTTATAGGTGCTTGTGCAAATATTAATATTACAAGAAGACAGAAGAAAAACATAATAAAATGTTATTAATTTGATAATAAAATTTTTATAAACAGATCTCACTAGCTGGCAAATAAAATTATATTATTAGGTTAAAGAAGTGAGAGGCTAACTACATCCATGTACTAGAAGTCATATTTAAGCCTGACCAAATTATTTCTTTTATAGAGTGGTCACCATTAAACTTTACTGCCTTTATTAACGTCGTCCTTGTAAAGTCGTATATTTTTTTAAAATCCTAATAGTTTCTAGTTGCTTGAGTTCAATTTGTTAACCATTGTAACTAATCAAATCAGTTAAATTCTCTCCTGCACTTTCAATCCAATTTGGGTGGTACAATTGTTTTTGCAATGAGTGCGACTATCAAGTTCTCGTCCGTTTCTATCCTCAGTCGGTTATGAGCTCTAAAATAATAAACCGAACAGACCTATAATAATCTCATAACTTTAATACTTTAGGGACGAAACGTTAGCCATCCTATTTTAACTCTGTGAGTGTAATTAATTTTCAAATAAGGCAAACAACCACTATTCACGTAGCATGATAAAGTAGAGCTGTGCCGGTATTAAAAATCGCCACCATTCTGCTAACCGCCGTTTTTCATTATCGGAAATTCGGCAGTTTGAGATGAATTTCTGACGCACTCTACAATCAACGTGCCATAAACAAATTTAATCAATTGAATCCGTCAATCATTGCGCCTCAAATTATTTTCGCACGTGACACTCCGTTCCGTGAGTGCTCGTTCGCTCCAACTCCCCATCAATTCGAAAAATCTTACATTTAAACCCCGGTTCGTTATCTCAAACGTTGAATTATTTCTTTTGTTATCTGACAACCAACGGCGATTTTATTTTTTTTCCTCGCCCATACGTACCGAAATGTTGAAATGTTGACCAAACCGGCGGACAAATAAATAAAATGATTACCTTTCTCGGATCCGTGAGGTCCCGCTTGCAACGTGATGTGGTCGCCGTCCTCGCGCCTCCACGAAATCCGGGGTTCCGGATGTCCACTCGCTCTGCAGCTTAAAGTGACGTTATCTCCTTCCTCCACGGTTAGATCCCCGCTTGTTCCGGTATCGTCGATGTCCGGCGGCACTGCAACATTGGAAGCACCCATTCACGATTTTGTCTAGCATTTGCGGAACGTGCTTAATTAAAATCAGCAGCACTCGCACACCGCGAGCAAACCGAAGCTTGCTACCTATCACAAGGGCTTTGATAGGGATTATTTGCTGTTGCCGCGGGCAACGCAGAAATTGAAAAAATAGCGATCACAAAAAAAAATACTGGATGAAACTAAAAAAATTGGAAGAAACCTGACAAGCCCTTTTATTAAAAGTATTGCGAACGAATGGGGGTTTTCAAATTCGTTGAATTAAACATAGGCGACCATTCAACGGCAAAGTGAAAATTGCAACTAGGGTTGGTGCTTTTTTTCAATTTCATCCCCACATTTCAAGGTGAAAAATCAGTCAATGGACAGCAGTCAAAAAAATTAATTGAATTATTGGTAATAATTATTTTACAAATTAATGAAATTTATGTTTTAGAATAAATATACAATATGATCGAGGAGGGCTACCGCTAGACTCCGTCTTCAACAATCAGTTTTGGCGCAAAAGAGGGTTAGAAGAAAGAGTTCGTATCGTTAATGCAGAACTTGCCGAAGATTTTATGGTCGTTAACAGCAGCTATGACACAATTATTTGTATTAATGAAAACAAATATTAATATACTCTGACAAAGAGAGAAAAAGTTGCGTCTTCCAAAAACAATCAATCACTTGATTAACTTACACCATGTCTTTGACATAGAAATAGGCAAGAGTTTCTTATTTTCTCTATTTTGTTGAACAAATATTTTTTTGTGTACTACACCAAAATTGGTCTTTAAGATTGCCCAGTGTTGGGTTCATAAAGGTTGTATTGGCCTAAGCAAGAATGGGTATTATTGCTACAAAATTTAAACCACACACTTGTACGTTAGGGATAGATAAATTTTGAAATAAAAATCTATTGTAGCATAATTTGCTTTGTAATATGATAGATTTAATTTGTATTATAAAAACTAAGTACATAGATATATTTCTGTGGTTTTTAGGGTATACCGTCTATCCATGCTATGCTAAGCTGTCAATCTGGCTTAAATTTAAATTTCTACTGAATAAATCTACTTAAGGGATAAATCGGCAAATATTTTATTTACAAACAAGAAATAATAATATTTATTAATATTTAGAGCCATAAATTATTAATCTAAATAAAGAGGAATGAGCCTCCGGATATGTTAATTCTAAGCGAGTATGAACGCAAACTCGTAATTTTGCGGGAAAATAACTTTCCTGCATTATACAGCTTCGACTTCGCTACTATGTTCATGCCCAGCAGGGTATGAAGTTTACAGCGGTCTGACCTGCACTTCAGCACCGTTTTACGTAATACCAGTAAACTCGTTCTACCCCCATTAGCTGTATAAATTCAATCATGCAACATGCATCGATCTGTGTTACATGGTATTTGCAAATTTACTTTTGAACGTACGACGTACACTATCAAATAAAAGATACGCAACAATAAAGTGATGAAGACGAAATAAAATCATATTATCATGATTAAAAAAAACAATTTTGGATTGATAAGTTGACTGGAAACTTGAAACTATTTGCTGATAAAACCTTAATTATCTTATACTTCATTAATCAGTTTAAAAGTGTCTCAGAAAATGCTTGTAAGTTTCTTTAAATTTATTCTTATCTTGAACGTTAACAAAATAAATTCTGCAATTGTGAGCTTTGCAGATTTTTAAATATTATTTTTGTACAATCTCTGAAATCTACACTAATGGAAGAAACAGGTTAATATTATTAATTTTTTTGCTAAATGTACCTTTTAAAATGGTCCATCGCTTATAATTAATTTATAAAACCATTTTATGTTTGTTGTTATACTGCTGCAATTTGTTGCAGTTAAGTAGTTGCCGATCAAAACCTTTTTGTTTACATAATCACATTTTTGTAAAATATAACTGATTATTATTAAATTCTTGTTCAGTGCCCATTTCAACGTTGCCAGAAATTTGTTGTCAGTGATTACTTACAATATAATTTGATGTCGCTCCCTTCAAGCACTTTTGGCATGTTGATAAAACGTCTGTTTCAAAAATTACGTGTTTTATTAAGTTTACTCTGAAATCCATCCAGTCTACAAAACGACGGTACCAGCTAAAATATAAATTCCTCGCTTTCCTCGTTATCGACATCCTTATCAAGATTGTTAAAGTTAACTGATTTAAATTTAAATTAAGCGCCTAATTAAAAGAGCAGTTACATACGTTTTATTGCTTCCTTTTCCCAATTTACAATTCAAATACAGCGATTTCAGGAAATGTTTATTTTTCTCCCTTCTTGTCTACAGGTTTACCTAATTAAGCATTTCGCTACATGCTGCCTCGCTTTGTAGCATTTAAAGCATATCCCTCCTTAAATTCACCCTAATATTTTACGCAAGTCGCTCAATTTACCAACACCCTTACAAGATATTAGTCCTTAAAACATACGGTTTTGTTATATTTTAAGATTAATGGAAATAATGCTAAACTGACGCCAATTCACTATTAGAGGCATGTGTTATGGAGAAATTGTTGTATATTTTTGATGAACCCATTTGTATGCAATAGTGACTGCAATATTAGGATTTATAGTTTTTGAAAGTAGTCCGATATGAGAAAAGTTATGCGCTTGGAGCGAGCTTTCAAATTCTAATTCAGAGTTCCCCAATTGCAATAAATTGCGAAGATTCACGTTATCGAAAATCTTGAAGCTGAAACATTTCGCTAAAATTTTTACGAATTTTCCGACTTAATGTAGGTAGGTAGATATTGTTTATGAACGAGCAATTGCTAACTGTATACTTAACTAGATACCTAAAACTTCACGGTTGCAAAATTAGCTTTCCAATAACTTTATAAAACAAACAATGCAAAACTATTATTGCTGCATACCACTTCGAAACTAGGTTAAACGTTGAACAGACGCAAACGTTCAACCTTCATCGAAACTAGAGCAGTAATTTATCGAAACTCAAAAGTACTTCAATTTGTATGATGATATTTCATGCATGTTAAAAGGCAATAATGGGCTAAACTGCGTTAAAATTGATTAAAGAGAGCCACTTTTTGACGTACTTCTAATTTTGCTACCTTTCACTTCTAGTTTTGTCAAAAATATTTTCAAAATTAAAAAAAAAAACTCTGAGTTAAGAAGTTTAAAAAGGTGTTGTCCAAATACCTACAAGTTTAAAAGAATTTATCCTTAATTTACGTTTTGATTCGGTGAGAAACATTTTCGTTAAGATAACTAAGTTCTGAGTATAGACTATAGATTGCACCCTAGACATAAAATCTGGTGCAAAACTTGGGTCTTTGAACAACTCTTATTGTGAAAACTCCATCAAAAAACTACCCGAAAGCCGTGCTCAGTCGAGCTTATAAAAGTATTACACCGCCGCAGTCTACCTGCTGAAAGGACAAAAAAATTTGGTGGAAGCAAAGCTATTCTTTGCTAGAATTACAAATCGTCCTCTTGTTCATAGTAGTTCCCACAGCTTGCTCCAGTTTCCCGATAGCTGTCAAAAGTGCACCTTTTATTAAACACGTTGCAGGGGCGATAGCGCACGTCAGCAAGTGCAGTGCAGGAGCTTTTGAGCTTATCTTACTCTAGTGCAGCGACGTACATTCGTTAATCTATTGTCTTCCAACTTATGTTTTTAATTCAAAAATTTATGTTTATTTCTAATTTGGGATTACTAAGCTGATCACATTAAGCATTCAAACACATGGGAATAATTAATAACTTTGTTACAGCTACACACCCGCTGTTGTCATGAAACCGTAATAAATTACGGTGGAATCATTGGAATGATTAAGTAAATTGCCAGTACAAATGGTTACAGATTTAGTAAACATTTTTTTTAATTGCAATCCATGTTACAGAATACAACATTATGCGATTGTCTACTTTGTTTTGTAACAAATTTACTTGCAGCATCGTTCTTGTAAGTTTCAGTACAGTGCAAGTTTCGTTCCGAATGAAGCGTAATCAGCTAAAAACGCTGCACATTCTATTTGGCCCCGCTGGCCTCGTGAAAGCGAGCGCTTTATATTCACAGTGTTATGTGCATCGTGTTTTTCTAGGCTACACAAGATCTTTCCACACTTTGCATTTGCCCAACCAACAGTTTATCGTTCCGCCGGAACGAGACCATGGTTGTTCATATAAAAGTTGTAGCATTTATCGGAAGTGGGAAATGTACAACACGTTTTTCCTTCCACCGGCAAGATTTGAATCGTTTCATCATAAATCATCCGTAGCTTTATGTATTTCTAGCTCGTTGTATCTTGCCAATAAATAAAGCCAACCTCATAATGCAAAGCCGAGTGCGAGCCGCATTCACATGCAGAGAGACCCATAGCCAGTGCTCAGTTTATATTCAGTTATTCAGAAACCAAAACCGCAATTTCTTAAGAACGGAATCAGGTGCGAGATGTCAGATGGCCGTTATTCACATACATCTGGCTAAAGGGCTGATGCCGCACCTTCGCCCGAAGTGGCGTTACGAGAAACGCACGTGATACCAACCCCTTGTTTGGAGCTTTTAGCGGGGCGCTTTACGGATGTCGCATCTTTCATATTCAACGTAAAACTGTCACCGATCGCATTTCACGGTCTGAAAATATTCCAATTTCCACACATGCTATTTAACTTACAAATTCGACGACTGCTGCGAGATGCGACCTCTATTTTCCAACACGGCTGGTCCGGTGATTGGCGGCCTCTTATCGAGCTTGCGCATCTGGTTGCCCTTTCCGGATTTATGCAGATCAACACTGCCACCCAAAAATCCCAACTTCCCGATAACTAAACACGCCAATTGCACTAAGTAGGAATCATTTTGTCTTATCGCAGCGGACTATTGGGCCCGTTCTTCGCTATTGCTTTCAATTTCACGAAAACACCCGAAACTGATTCCTAATCTTCCACAATAAAAAGAAAGCGTTAAAGGAAGAGAAACAAAACGATTTTGCGCCAACGAACGGCTCTAAAAAAATTAATTCCGCGTCGACTAATAAAAGGGTTTTTGGCTGTAATTCGCTCCTAAATGTTTATTAAAATCGCTTCGACTCTTTCGATTATTGGTGGAAGAGCCTTGATGCGAGCTGTAATTTTCTTCGAAATTTCAACGAGATTAAGCTGCGTCGTGACGCTTAAATTAACACCTTATCTGAAGCATCGGCCTGTTTGTCGGTATCCTGTTGTCATAGCACAGAGATATGGGCTATAAAGTCTGAGGAAACTAACCACCTCAGTACTGAGCGTCGGTTTTACTGCTGGAAATAAGCGGACAACGTAAATGTAAGCCAACGAACGTGAGCAATTGATTTTCGAGCTTCAACCGCACTCGCAAGAAATAGACGAGTGCCGCAAATTAATTGCAACATTTTTATCAATTAACCCTCGGGGGTCCCTGGCAAAAAAATGCGCGAGTTACGGTTTTTAGCGCAGTTGCAGACGTGTCTGCAATTGCAGGCGGCTGGGGAGGGGCAGGTCTGCAGTTGCGGTCAGTTTTGTGATTTGTGGTTCAAAAAGCAACACGTCTGCAGTATAGACGCCAACAACTCCTATCTATATATTATGAACCGTCAATATAGATGTTCTTCCAAAGCAAGCCCTGTTCGGTACTTTCCACATTAAATCATAAATTGATCACTATTATGGCTCAGAGAGCAAGCGCTTTTGCTGCCATCCCCAGCTGATGGTTGATGATTGCAGAAGCAAATGATGCTAAACCACACGATTTCCATTCCTATCGCGTGACTTTATATTATTGGTAAATAATAGCCAAAACTTAACTTGGCAGTGGCATATGTCTATCAATTTTACTAAATGTTCACCAAATTTAGAACGCTCAAGTTACGCATCCGTGCTATACATAATAAATATTCGCGCTATCCATTTATATTTAGTATTTCTCAAAAAAACTATTTGTACGTCAAATAATTATTCTATTACTCCAAAAATAAAATATGCTCGCGCATCTCTCCTTGCCGCTTGCGCTTCCAGACAAGAGGCACGCGAAAAAAGTTTTGTACAGGGTCAGTTCAGGGCCCTGTAATTTTTTTCTTAAAAGCACGATTAGAAACTAAAACTAAAAGAAGTTTTACGTTTTACATAATGCAAGCCAATTACAGCAAAGCATTTATATATTACGGAAATCAATATCTTTTTTTTGTGCAAACCACTTTTATTTTTACTCTTATTTTCCTTGCCCTAGTACATCTACATCTATAATTTTGCATAATATTATTTACCATTTGCACAACATTTTATTGCTACTGTATTTTTGATCAACAAATAATATTTTTAACTGCTAAATAATATAAGACACTGTCCAAAATTAAATATCTGGGTATTATGTTAGAATTAAATGCGGAATTAAATTTTGTAAACATTTAGTATTTATGGTCAACAAAAGTTATTTTGGCGAACAAAATATATAATAGAAGCCAGCATTATGTCAATATTTGTTTCTCGCTTTAAGATTATGTATTTTCTTAATTTTGGCGAGCATTTAGTATTTTTGGGAAATAAAAGTATTTTCTTGTATAAAAACATTGAGTAAATTTGGTAGACTGTTAATACGACCCAATGTAAATCTATTTTTCTTTGTAATTTCTAATTCTGTCTAAAGAGTCGTCTAGAATGATTAAACAATGATTGAACGTAACGTCAGCATACAGCTGATCAAATCTTATTTACATTGGTTTTTTTAGTTACGAATTTGACGGTTGATAAATGTAAGTAGCAACATTGAATACGGATATTGTTGAATAAGTTCAAAATATTTATTGTCACAAATTTGGTGTTTTCTTTACTCAAACCGTTGTAATAAACGGTTAGTAAGTGCCGCTAATACGACGACAAGGTGCTGAGAAAATTGCCTGAAGCCGAATATCCGAAAAGACGAAATTCTGTTAACACGGCGTTATTATCCCGAAATCATTCTTCAACGATGGGAAAGCGGCCTGAATAGAGGCAGAAATCTCATATCGCGAGCTAATGGAGAAATTCAAGTTGACAACGCATATTACATGCTCGCATACAAATGTAATTAGACCCTTATATTAGACTTATAATAAACCATGTTAGTGCCAACCCACTTCGAGACCGTCACCGACAAATTCGCTTATAAATATCGGCTCGAAGCACCCTCAATCCCCAAATTCGGAAAATCTTGGAGTGACGCTTTAAGATTTTCTTTTTAATTAACGACCAGGAAACTTTTCAGTTTGGCGAAATTATTAACGACATGGGTGGGTGCAGTTGAATATGCACGGAGTGTGTGAGTTTCACATCAATTATCGCAAACTTTACTCAATGAAAGCACCCTTCTTATCAATTTTAATTGAGAGGAAACGTATGGAAGCTACAGTTTTTTCACTGCACCAAGGATAAGACAAGTGCGTTTCTGTTATCGTACGGGATTTGCAGCGGCGAAGACAAACAAAAACATCCCCAATAAAAAAATAAAACCCCTCGGTGCTCGAAAGGAATGTATAAAGAAAGTTTTAAAATGAGAAATGTTACAGGAGATCCGGTCGGGCCTGAAATATGGCTTATATATAATATGTACGCTAAACCCTGAAGGCGCGTGCTCTTCCACCCCTCGTTGTTCTCAACAGAGATTAAGTTTTTTTGTTCTGCGTCTCCTTTACTTATTTTATAATTGCACAACTTCCGGCCGATTTTGTTTTAAATAAAACATTATCTACATTTGCACCGTTCTCTGGAGAATTGCGAATCTGGCGCGCTGCCGGATGTCGGATTACGCCTCTCGGGAAGTTTCAAGTTATGGTTTTTAATAAAATTTCAATTCGCTGGGATTTCCGGAACAGGTACTCTTAACGCACCTATTTTATTTAGGTACAAAAGTTATTACGTGGCCACATATGTCGTTACCCACAAAATAAGCGACCACATTTAAGCAGAAAGAGAAATAGGCATAAAAAATTTGGAAAAATTAATACGAATACAGAACAAACGAGCGAACGCGTCGGACAGAACCTGAAAATCTGGTTGGTGACCAAAACTTCGACAAGTAAAATCCTAGTAACTTGTTTCTACGAGAACAAGTGGACAGAAAGTGTATTAGATAACGTAAATGCGACTGTTGTAACTAGTTTTAAAAAATTTTAATATTTACGACTTGTAGAAGCAAATACATTGTATTAAATGCAGAAACTACAGTCTAGCAAAAAATCTACTATAGTTAATGTAGTTGGCTAGAAATCTGAAACTAGACAAAGCTGAAGTTATAAGAATACATAAGCTGCAAATTTAGAAAGTTTAACCATATTGTGCACATGAAAGCGTTGGGATTATCTTTTGCAGAAAAGCATAAACAAGGTAAGCGTTCACACCAACCCAAAGTGCTGAAGATCTGGGCTCTATAGAGAGCTTATATTCCAGGGAGCTAGGAGCAAAACATTGTTCCTGAGCAAAAAAACTCATTTTGAATTTTTTTCGACTGAAATAACATCCGTTTGAAACTTTCCAAATGCAAAACGTGGGATGAAACTAATATCAAACTTGATACCTACTGCTATACGGGACAACGGCGATCAATAGCGACAGACATTGACCTCATTGAACTTACATTAGAGAAGAGCTAGGGCAATGCAAGATTTGCGCGAATCAGACACCGAACGTTCGAAAATTAACACCAATAAATACGTGATTTCAGTCTGTTGGAAAATTACCAAATGGACCAGCATTTTATTCGAGATTTGATTATACAACCTCGGACTTTACGACTGCAGGGCAGGAACAAAAGTCCTTATTTTTATGAACCGAAGATAAAATGAAGCGCAGATCTAACAAACATGCTTTTGTGTTTCTTAAATTTCTCAGTAATAAAATTGATGCGGAAGTTTTTGTTATTTTTGCGACTAACTGGCCGGACGAAAAAGAACTGGGTTATAATAACATTACGGCTACAAGTGGTCAACAACAAAAAGTTTCAAATCGATAACGTATAATTCCACAGTCACCGCTTCCATTTGCAGAAATTTGTCCCTAACTGAAAAACCAAGAGGCGATACGCACCGGTAATTTACCCAAAAAATGGCAAAATATTAAGAATCGAATAGCAAAATTCAATAATTAAGCGTTCTAACATTCGAACTTCTTAAATTCTGAGCGTATTCTGGCCCTATCAAAGATATCAACCAGACAACTAATTAAACATGTCATAATTTTATTTTGTCTAACTATAATATATTTAATGAGGCAGAAATAAAGAAAAATTGGTTTTAATTTATACGATCTTTAAAAAATTTAGTTGCGCTAGCTCAAGTTTAAATAGCATCATTTTACAAATAGTTGCAGGTCCTTCAGTAAAAATTGTTGTACTTACACATTTCAGCCGAAATGTCTACTTTAGCTCGCAGAAACTGATTATAATAAATAGATTATGAGACAAGCTCAGAATAACTTTTGCGAACCTTTTCAAAGCAATTAAAGAAATAATTTACTTCTTACAAATTTTTTAGCATTTTTTTTTTAAATAAGCGTAGAAGGAAAAAATGCTTAGTGAAATAGGTCAATAAAGTCGTACCTTGAACGTCGACGCATCCTAGCTGCTTCCTCATTTCCCCAGTGTTGATTTGACACATGTAGCAGCCACGGTCGGACTCTTTCAGTTGTCTGATCCTGAGCTGCCACGTGCGCAAGCTGTCGTCGTGTGTCACACTGATCCTTGGGTTGTGCGTGATGACGCGCGTATGCAAACTGAGGATGGTCTGATCATCCGCTTTCATCCATCCGACCTGCAAAAATGCTCCAAAATAATTCAGTTGGCCATTAAAGAGTAATTAGCAAATTCCCAACAGTGAAGGATTCTTAAAATTTTAATGAACCACGTAAAGTTGCTAACTTATTTTGAGCCCGAAGTTTCAAACTTTTGAGTGTAATATTTAAAGTTGAAACAAAGGCGCTACTCTTCATAAAAATACCCACTCTAAGCTACATAGTACTCGTAACTTCATTAAACGCAGCAAATTTGTTTGACTGCCAAAATTGCGGGGGATTCTAAAAAATCACTTCAAATATTCAATAAAAATAAGTTAAATTTGGAGTCGCGGTGCAGCAGATTCAAATTAATTTGTGTTCTTTTTTCTTTCTTTATTTGAAACTGTGATGGTGGCTCGCGAAATTGTCGACTTTCTAGCGGCATGGGATTTAAATGAATCCTCGCAGACCAGCGGTTTTTATTTCTACGTTATCGCCGGGATTGCTTTAGAAATTGTGGAATTCGTATTGTTCTTTCTCGAGTGCGATGTGAAGCGAAACCGTTTGTTTTTTTGCTACGCCGAGAGAATTGGATTCACGTTATGGCATTAACGTTAATTTTACAATTCCTTTCGCAACAATGTTCAAGTTACTTCAATTGTCAGCCAGTTTTCTTACATTTAGATGCTAATATTATAAAAATGCTAATTAAGACAGGGACGATGCGCTTGATCTCAGAGTTACGTCCATCTTCCACCCCTAATATTGTGCTACTATCTACGAGTGATTGATGAATGATTAGACTGATATTAGGTTAAGCAACTGGAAGCGAGATGATCTATGAGACATGAATAATCGCCCGCCAATCAATTCTCTACTTTGATATACAGAGTGGGGCAATAGTGCGTCCGACTGTGATAGATAGAAATTTGATTTAAAAACACAAATAAACTAGAAAAAGAAGTCTATAACCAGAAATTATTTCTGAACATACAGGATGAGCCAAGACAATTATACAGACTGTTTCACCATAAACGGACGAATTTCAAGCCGAGTTATTTGAAGACGTAGAGAAGAAATTCTGAATTCCTCTTGAATTGAGAAAGAATCTCTATGATCGACAGGTAAGAAATTATTTTTGGCACTTCCGGTTTGGACCGGAAGTAGACCAACTTTTGATTTTTAAAAACAAACCTATCTTTTTTATCACCCTATCTGATAAAAAGAGTTCTCCTGATTACAAAAATGTATTGACCTTATCGATTTTCTGGTCAAAGTTAGTTCAGGTCTTCATTTCTAATGCAACTGTTTTACCAAAACGGACGGATTTCTGGCCGAGTTATTTAAAGACGTAGAGAAAAAACTCCAAATGCTTTATGAATTGAAGAAAAATCTCTATGATCGACATGTAAGAAACTAATTCTGGCATAGAGATTCTTCCTCAATTCAAAAAGTATTTAGAGTTTTTTCTCTACGTTTTTAAATAACTCGGGCAGAAATCCGCAAGTTTTGGAGAAACAGTTGCATTAGAAATCAAGGCCTGAACCAATTTTAAGCAGAAAAGTGATAAGTGTAATACATTTTTGTAATTAGGAGAACCCCTTCTATCAGATAGGGCAATAAAAAGGATATGTTTGCATTTAAAAATCAAAAGTTGGTCTACTTCCGGCCCAAACCGGAAGTGCCAAAATTAGTTTTTTACACGTCGATCATAGAGATTCTTCTTCAATTCAAGAAGAATTCAAATTTTTCTCTCTACGTCTTCAAATAACTCGGCTAGAAATCCGTCCGTTTATGGTTACACAGTCTGTACAAGGGCAAATGACATTTTTTTAAATGGAATGTTGTATGTACAAAAAGTTTTTTCGGACCCTTTTCCTAAATTCATTTTACTCCAATATTATTTCTGACCATTTCCCAGCTACTTGAATGTAGCAATTTTCTTTTGTTTAAATAATGGCATCTGCAGATGCATGTTAAAAAAATCATTACAGTCACAATTACGAGCTCTAAGAAAAAATTATGTAAAGACTAGTTAGGAAACATTTGTGCAATTTCTTTGAATTGTTTTTACTTTTGAAAAATTATACAGGGCGGTTAAACTTAATTATTCAATTTAGAACTTTTTGAATTTAATTTTCTCCATTTTGCAAACGGAATAGCCTGTATGTTTTTTAACGATATAATGTATTGTACTTTATTATTATTTATTGTGTTGTATTTTAAAAACTATTATAATATTTTTCTTCACACATTTAATGCAAATTGCTCGTTAATTTTTAAAGGGGGATGTTCTAATTTCTACGCCCTTCCGTAATTACTGAAAATTTTTGGTTTCAGGGAACGATTTTGCGAACGCTTCGATAATTAGCAAGTGAAGAGTTGGGCTCTCCGCTTGATGGTCTTAGGTGAAACCGCGAAGGGTGGTGGACGCTGCGATTTTGTAATTGACAATTAGAAATAGTTGTTTGGCGAGCGTGATGTAATCGTGGCACTAATATTGCGCAGAATGAGCTTTAACAATGTTCCGGCGCTAGAAGGGGGTCCGGCTGCGACCTGTTCCATGGCGGGATCTCTGGCGGTCCCAAAAGGCCCATTGTCTGAACTCTACTCCCGAGACTCCTGCCAATAATTAATTAATGTATAGTCGTTTCGCACTGCTAACTTCGAATTAGTTTGCTTATATTAAGGGACAAGAGAACCCCGTCTATATTCTTCTCTAAACAGATAAACTGGAACCAAATTACTTTACTGAAGTTGGTCTTTAGAGGATCGGAAAACCGATTCCGTGCCAAGTAGAGACGTTTATGTATTCACATAAGCCCAGCGTCTTCTAATGAGGCACATGAACTAAAGGAAATAGTACCGACAACAGTCAATTGTTGATCTCAGTAGATCCAACTATCTACGAAAATATACTAAAATCGTATTCGCGTAGCAACATCTCACTTTGCCAATTGCGAAAAGTTGAAAATGGTGGGAAAGCATGTGAAAATTATAATGTACCTACAATTTTATAAAAAATAAACAATTTTAATTATTGCAAAAATGCTTTTTGTAAAAGACACTATGATCAAGTAAGTTCTAGGAGACTGAAGCAATATCTGCGCGACTTCTAATTTTTAAAACTTATCCAGGTAATCCATCTATATCTATACGTACCTCGCAAATATTTAGTTTATCTCCTTTTGTCTTTTTTAGCAGTTTGTTTTATATTTTTTTAAACTTATTACACAAATGTCAAAATGTTGACTAATGTTGAAGGAGTCAGGACTGATGAAGGCTAGACGTCAGGAGAAAAACTTTCTTTTATCAATTCAGTTGCAAAATGTAAGCTTTCACAGAACTTTACACAAAACTGTGAGGTAAGCTGTCCAAAACTACCAGTACCTAATTGTTTAGCTAAACGTTTCTGTGAGCTCAATTAAACAATTACCTTTCTCTAAAACGAGTCGTTATTGTAGTCCTTAAACCGCCTGGTAATTTTGCTGTGCTTGATAATAAACTCAACTGGCGCCTCCGCCAATTTTAAAATCGATACCAGGCGTATAATTTAACGAAGTTACTATGTTAACAATTAATTGATTTATAAATTTCGAAAGAGCCACAAAACTAATTGTTAATTAGTATTATTTTCATCTTTTGTCCCAAGCAGTAAATTTAGATTTAATCCTAGGACAAAATTCTGAGCAAATAATTTATTTTAAGATTAACTGAATTAGTCAGCAACGAATATCTGCTGATTTGCGCCAACTTTACTAGTTGATACAGAAATTACAGAAATGATAACTTTAGAAAGCGATCATTTGATCTTATTTACTCAACCGTCGAGAATATACTGCTGGATTAACATTTCAGACGATATTAATTAAAACATGGGTGAAGAAAGTGCGACTTTAATGTCAAGGTAAAGAGTAATTATACGATTCTTTCTAATCACAGGTAATGTAGAGGGGATCAAAAATTAATTAAAGTTAATCTAAATTGTAAGAAAAGTGCCTGGTAAAACAAAAGCTTCTTAAAATTTTCGATTATTATTAATGCTAAGAATCTAAGCTGCTTATTATGCTAATACGGTTCCGTAATTGTAATAACTTGAACGGGTTGCCAGTAAAGAACAAAAGGTAAGATCAATTAATACACAAAATAAAACTTAAAATTGTGAAGTCAATAAGAAACATAATTTTAAAATTCTTCTGCAAACGACGTATTAAAACTGACATTTCATCCAAGATGCTAAATTTTCTTAAAAGAATAAACTTTCCTCGTTAATTTAAAAATTGGCTTTTGACCAACCCACATGAAGTTCATGTAGAGCTCAATTTGAAATTGATGTTCATGCAGCGCTAAAGTCTGAACCACGCCGTAGACGGCTAAACCCAGCAAATGCGAAATCTACTAAAAAAAATCATAATATTATTATGATACAGTAACCATTGGCAATGCCACTGACAGAGGTGGTAATGCTGACAGGGCGACAACACTCTGACGTGACGTCAGCGTAAGAAACGCAGAGAGAATGGTCTCCCCAAGTTGTCGTATTTATAAAATAAACACGGCACGCAAGCAAACAAATAAGAATAAGGGTAAGGGCTTCCTGTAGAAGCCCTTAACAGAACCGCATTGCTATTGTTTTAAATTGCAAATTGAGGTTTCAAGAAATAACAAATTTCAACATTTTGAACAAAATAACAATCAGATTTTATAATGAAAAGCAAAATAAATAGGACTAAAACTAATGTTAAGAATAACCTCTTTGTTTGCCACCCAAATGTACCAACATTTTTTCACAAATGCGTTCTTTGTGATTGATGATTCGTGATTAGTTAATTGTCAAAATTACCATCCCAATAAGTACGATACAAAGTCCTTAAAAATTTTATTAGTTTCATTAGAGTTGTAATATGTGCAGCAGTGTTGTTGTCGTGACAATGTGATTTGTAACTAGTCGTACCTACTGCTTGTTTCCAAACAACACTCCCTTGTTTCAACAACATTTTCTATGTCCTGCAATTCTGTTTTTATCGAAGCGCTTGTAACATCTATGTTGAAACATCCGATCGCCATCGGCGAAAACTTGTTCAGCAGATCGGGCAACATCAACGCACCAATTCACTCTTCATGAATATTGAAATCAATATTTCATAATTTCCGTCCCGTCTTCACAATTTAGTTTACACATGATGTCATGAAGTGCGGAAATTACATTTCCACGCAAGTTTATTCTTAGACGTACCGGCTAAATCGCCTAACATTGATTTTAGTTCCGGCAATAACTCCTTGAAAGTTTTGCACATATAAGGTGGCACAACTTTTATATCTATGAACTTGGGTACTTTTAGATTTAGATCGTCACAAATGGCGGAGGCGCCGGGTGAATTCGTTTTCTTTTTGTCTAATGCGCAACTCTGATGATTATGGCTAGTTTTTTTTAATTGACTTATTTTAGAAAAAAAATACGAAGTTGCCGTAGATGGGATTAAAATGCCAATAATTTCCGGTCAGTCAAGAGCGTTGCTAGATGATTAGTTATTGCTGTAACGCGTCGAAAACACAAATAAAACGTAAAATCACCTTGTAGTGGCCCAAGTCGGATACAGAGCAACTCAGAATTGCTTCCCTGCCGATGGCGACGGTCACGTTTTCAATGGGGCCGGTAAAATGGGGAGTCTCCATTGAAAATTTCAGCAGCGGAGCCGAACTCGAACCAGCTGTTATGTCGTCAACTGAAAATAAAGAAAAAACAATAAGTAATCTAAATTCGTTTCCATATCTTCGAAGCTATTTAAACTGCCCCCGACTAATATTTAATGAAAGAACGACGCCTTTGCTTTGTTCGCCTCTAATCAGACCGCTTAATAATCGTTGATACGCGCCGAACAGGAGATGAAACGGAATAATTTATGGGGAGCCGTCGTGCAATACACATTGTCTAAGAGTTGTGGATACCGAGATTAAACGTAATGAGATTTGTAACCCCGGTGCCTCGAGCATAACGCTGCGGTTTAGTGCCCTTCCGGGCACCATTGACGTGGGGTCAAGATTGTTCGCCACTTGCCAACTTATTCTATATAACGTATTGTATTCAAAATTTGCTACATTGTTGACAGGATGGGGGTAGATAAGTAAGCGGACTAATTCGGCACTTTGTTGGCTTAAGTATTCCTAAGGACCGTGCCCGTTTCCAAAACTGTTCTACCAAAATATAACTTGCCACGTGCCCACCGCGAACAAAAGACACTTTGATGGTGATGGCCACCTATCAATCGAAAAATTGATCATTTCGAGGGACAGCAGTTTAATGCAACGTCCCATGGAAAAATTGGGTCAGGGCTTCTACGAAATCAATGCAGTCAATCTCGTGAAACTAACCGATCCGGATCAAAATATGTTTATGCTAACGCAGCATAGCGCCGCAGTGCTATAGGTATGCACTGAATTAGTCAACCATTAACTCTCCAACCCTAAACCTTGGTTACCCGATATTTATCTTAACTATTGCAATGCTGTTTATAGTCGGTTCTGGTTCAAAATCTTGAATGTTTATAAAACTCAACCAAATTTACCCAAGTAATTCTTTACTAAAAACCGCCTTTCTTATCGAGTCTAAAACTTATTCTCTTTTGCACATATCTACTTTAAAACTTTCTATGATAAAAAGTTCTAAAAATTTTAACTATAGGTACCATCATTTGAGTTTCTACTAAAGAGCAGCGATGTGGCAAACATTGGTTAATTTTAAAGTTAATATAAGGTTTAAAAAAATCCTTCAGGCGAATTAAAAAAAATACTTCATTTTTTTAAGATGTTCAAAAACTTTTGCAACTTTCATCTTACGAAAGCCAGACATTGACACGCGGTATAATATGATAAAAGACTTTTAACCTTTACATTTTGTACATAGTTCTAGCAGTTTAAATAAAGGTTAAACTTAACATATTTATAATCCCTACAATAATACGACGACTGTTTTTATTTTTATAAGAATGTTAAACATTCCATAAACTTCAACAATCCATGACATAAATTTTGACGTTTCGACCTTCCTTTTAAGAAGGTGGGAAAGAAGAGATTTTAGCCGAACCAAAATAGTTTGAACTGCGCCTACCCCTTTCGTGACGTCTGCTATAGACAGTGGGTGAGAATCAATTTTAATATCTCGACGCCCACGATGGGATTGAGTCCAGGCGATTGAGAGGATACAAGGGTATGTATCAGGCCTAATTTCCGTACTTGGGATATAACTTTTAATTAGCTCCCCATTGTGACGGCATAGATGTAAAAAGTAAATCTAAAAGTTTATGTTGCGCCAGTTAATTGAAAAAGGCAAAGGCGTAGAAGAGACAACAATAATTTTCATAGATTTCAACCAAAATAGATTTTTATTGTTAAAACTTTTACTAAACAATTCTAGGTCCGATCTACAACTGTAGGATCTACATTGGTAGATTTCCAGGCGGCAGGATGCTGACGCGAGCCTTGAAGTATGGCATAGAGTTTTCTGGTGAGGTTGACTTTCATTATTATTTTTCAATAAAACAATCGTCGTCAAAGAATACTTTCACGTTCCTAGTTTATCAATGAAAAGACAATTTTTTAATCAGTACTTTGATAAACTTTTTCCAACTTGTTGCATACTTAATTAGGAATTAAACTAACATAAAAGTGACTGTCTAATATTATTCCTATTATTTAAGTCTTCTAATAAATTATGCTAAATAAAGCAAAAATATAGTTTAAATGTGTATAAACATTTAAATTGTTTTCTTTCCTTAAAGTAATAGCTATCAACATACCAAGAAATATGATGAAATTTATTACAGCCGCAGATGTCAGGTTGAAATCCGAGCTTGAAAAGCGAGGATTTTAAGACATCTAAGGCTGTAATATGTCAACACATCGAGGTTTGTTCAATATTTTATCGGTTTCAGGCGACCACCTTCGTATTTTGATGAATTATGACTGCAATAATAAATCAAAAATTTATTTGCTACTTTTTCCGTAAAAATCACAGTTGTTATACAAGTTGGTTGCTAAGTATTGTAGTCACAAAAATGTTTACTTGTCAACAAATATTTTATTTTTTAATCAATAATTTGTAAAATGAGTGAAGCGAATTTGCCTGAAAACGTAGTAGAAAGTGCTGAGGAAGCTATGCAAGCACTTATTCCAACCAAATCGAAAGTGATATACGAAAAATGTTATACTGCGTTCAAACAGTGGCAGCAAATTAATAATTGTATTGTAAAAATATAACATTACCAATATATCATTTTTACATTACCGATATATCATTTTTACACTCTTAGTACAGTTCTAAGGTACATTACAAACCAACTTTTGTGAATGTTAAGAACCTTCTTACAGCCTAAAACCGATAAACTTATTAATACTATAATTTTCCGTTTACGTTATTAGTTTTCTCCGAGGTTTTCTTACATGTAACTACGTAACAATATGTCTCAATGCAAAAATGGCGGATGCGCCGGGCGAATCACGACCAGGGACTGCTGAACAAATGAAAATTGACAACACTTTCAGATTATTTGGCAAGTGTTGATAAATTAAAAATAATCCTGAAACTGATCTACAATTATTGTAGATTTCGTCTTTAGGTAGTCGTTTAAACAATAAAACTTAATTTAAAGTTTGCAAAAAATACTGTTGACTCTCTTACGCTTTTGTAGAAAAAAAAAACAACAAAGCTCCCAGAAAAAAAATATTATCCGTAGATACGAGAGAGCAATAGCAACAAAGTGGTGAATTAGTTTAGTGTCAGTTTTGCTCCGTATAGAAGACGTAACTCTGGTGTTAATTAAATCCTTTTCTTATGACCTTTCTCTGTAGCTAAGAAGGACTGGAACATATTTTTAATTAAACTTCTATGCAGAGATGGGCAAAATTCCTTTTCACACAAACGATGGCAAATTAATTTATTTCCTTTTAGTGCAATGCCATTACAGAAATGGTAAACAGCGCCTATTCACCAAGATTTAAACGCAATTTCATTAGTCTGCTTGCAGCTTTTTATTAAATTAATTTTATTCAGACTGCAGTCTTGCAATATAAAATTCGTAAAACAATAAGAACGATGCGATTAAAATGCTAAAGACCCTAATCTCGTTATAGCCGAACTTGGTAACTTCACCAATAAAAAGCGCGAAAGCTATCAATCGGGAGTTAACCAGTTTAGAATAATAAACTTACCGAATGAAATTGTCTGAAATAAAAGTATCTTCACACCAGAATACTAATTTCGGCCTAGTTTGCAAAATTCGGTTTCTAACCCAGCTTTCAGAACAGACAACATGGCTTTTTAATCAGCTCGGAAATTAGTCACGTGAAAAGGAGACGGCAAATTTATGTACCTGCGTTAAATTACTTGACGTAGCTTCCTTCGTTTCCATAATTCAATAAACTTTAATTAGTGCTCTTATTACGTATCAGATTCATATCCTGCTGCTTTAATAAAATTTTCCCGGAAATCTGATGTTTGTGTGCCATACGCGTAGGTAGCGCTGCTAGCGACATTTAAGCTAGCGTTAACCCTGGAACGCCTTCGCAAACTTGGCAAACATTTCGCTATATTAAGCACTAAATGTTTGATAACCGTAAGCTCTTTCCACTCTGAAGACGTGCTGGAAAATTATTATTCAAAAATGATGCGCTCATTATTAATATTGCCAAGAGTTAAATTTAGTTACATTTATTTGGGCGCTGTAGATGTTGGAGTTGGGAAGCGCGAATGATGATAACAATATTTTTTACCAACGAACATTAATTTGACTCTTTAGGCACGCAAGGACCTTCCACCAACTTAATTACCTGGCGGCTGAATCCGCTAAACCCGATTTAGTTGACACGGGCGGAAACAAACGGAGATTCTGGCGCTTGCACGTCCTGTGGCCTAGCCGGATGTGGTACGACGTTCTTTTTCGATACTCGTAGGCTCATTGTTACGGTTAATTTATTAGACCATTCCGCAGCGTTTGCTACTGATAATTAATTTAGTCCATTGTGCTGATGCGAGTATTGTTATTGAGCTCGTTATGTTATGTCAAATATATCGCTTCACGTTCACTAACGACCCAAGCCGCAAACAGGGGAAGACGGGAATAATTGGGATCAACCCCCAAAGTTACTGGATATTTTAAAGAGCTTGGGAGTCGTGTCGGAGCCCAAACTTGAAGCAAAAATTTAACCAATTAGCGCTCTGTGAACAACTAATTGTCATTAGAGCTCCACTATTGAAGAGAAGGAATCTAGCGTCGAACAATAGAATAATTTCGGCCTTTACTAGCCACTTGTTTTGTAGTTAGAGACCCAAGAAACCTTCATATATTTGCTTTAAAACTTTTCCGGAATAAATTTGCAGTTGAGTGATTACTTTCTGAACAGCACTAATTGAGTGGAGAAAACTTGGCAGTTTTCGTAATTTTATAATAAAACTTAATTCAATTTTAGAACTTATCATCAGGAGGCAAATTAATAATATCAACATCGGGTGCTAGCAACGCCGCGACAGCTATTTCCTTGCCTTAGAAATTGTAGCTAACGATTAGCGATTAGCGTAAAGTACACAATAATTATTGCGGTTAACCTTTGCTGTGTAAAGATTTATAAAAAATTTATTTCGGTTCAAAGTTCAGTCTAGCGTAAAATGATATATTTCTGACAGCGCCTGGCCCCAAATCAAATACCTCTCACTGAATGGTATATTTATAGTGCATATTTTCCACCTCCTGAGACGCAGTAATATTTATGCGTCAAAGGATTTACTGAGCGTATCTGAATTTGATATTCTATAAATTATTACAATAATCATTCTGCTGAATTAAACATTTTCTGCCCTACAATCCCTTAATAAGAGTTCCAAGGAAAGGTTTCTTTAATAGAAGATAACAATGAAACATTGCATAAACATCAATGTGAAAATTTTACTTTCGGCTACCTTCCCGTAAGTTGTTAATTAGGATCAATGTTCAAGTTCTTCTTCGGTAAGTTGTGACTAAATGAGATTACTGGTACCAATTATGGCTTATATCCCTAATTTCAATTGAGTTAAACACATCACAAGATTAAAGCTAACATTAATTACTAATAATGGAGTTCCTGCAAATTGCGTTCTTCATTCTAGTCCCACTCGTCAATAGTTAATGAGCTGTTTGAATAGACCACTTGCGGATTGACAACTGATCTCGAAATTGAATTCTTGTTATTATCGGCTCATCCGAGTGATGATGCAGAGACGCAAATTACCGTGGTGGCATAACAATAATTTGTTTGTAAAAAGATCAAGATTACACTTTGGGAAAGATTTGACAGTTGAAAAATGAATCGCCCGCTTGCGTCATTTATTTTAATGGATTAGATATAGTTGAAAAGTTTGAAGGCGTCTGTTTAGTGCAATAAAAATTTAGGGCGGTTAGGAAATTTGCAGAGTCTCTTAATTTCAATTAGCGGGACGGTGAGGGTCTCTTTTAACAACTAAACGAAAAATACGTGCTCTGGTAAATAATGAGAGGAATTATGCACCGGAGCCCGAATGCTAGAATGTGGCGTAAAAATACAAAGTTTAAAGCATTTGGTGGGACACAACAACCCCAAGCCTGAGTGTTTGCTTACCTTTAATTGCTGCTGTTCCATAAATGATGTTGATGAGCATGAAGCACAACATTGTTCGTTCACTTTGACGCACCAACACTCACTTAGTTACAGGGATACACAATTACCATATGTGGAGGACTCAATAAGCACAAGCTTAGAAACGTGAATTCTGTAATTAGAGAAATTTACAAGTGTAGTTAATATAAGACTAGTTTGAGGGTGCTACTGGCAAGTATTTCGCCAAGTGGTGAAAAGCAGCCGTAATCGCTGCTTGTAGTCAAATACAAAGAAGCATTAATAGAAATTCATCGAAACGAAAAGGTTCCAGAATCAAATATAACGAAGTTACTGAAGACGATGAAATACATCACAACGGAAATAAAGTTTAGGCACTTCAAACTTAGTTGAATTCGGCTGAAGTTTATGGCAAACTCTAGCAGGGTAATTTCGAAGAACAATCATTGTGCACAAATATTAAGTCGGTAAATGTAAATAATTTATTTTTATCATTTACTTAAATTGAGTCTTTCAACTGAATTGACGGTCAACACAATAATTCTTCCTAATGTCAGTATTTGTACAGGGTGTCCAGAAGACTTAATTATCATCAATTAATATAAAGCAAATAATGTTAAATTTAAAAAAAAGTAACATTTTTGTTCTCACTTCAACTTTCTTTTTATTTTCTTTACGTGGGAAAAAAAATAATGTTTTGTTTTTATTTATAGGAAGTCACATTTGTAAGTTATGCAATCAACTTTTTAAACCAGATTGAGATTAAATCAAGTCATCATTGCTCTCATGATGTTGTCAATACAAAAGTGATTTGTTTTCCCACACATTTAAAATTACGTGTTCCATTGCTCAAAATTAGAACAGTTTTCTGGCGAACATTACGCTCCGGAGATGTGAGAAATACAATTTAACTAAACAGATTCGAAGAATTTGTTGTAGTACGGTCCTGTTCTTCTCCGAATACCTGCAATATTTACCGTCCTTTCGCAAATAATACTTGGAGATAACAAAAAGCCCTAAAAAACTAAAAAACTAACTACGAGCGTTAGGCAAGAAACTGTTGCAAAACTGTTAATAACGACCACAGTTCTTTCCGCGTCACCTGCTAACAGGTAGTAATAATTGGTTTTGTGCAGCAGTAACGTTGTTTCATGATAATCTTAAAATTTTGATAAAAAATTTTAACGTGCGGTTGTGTAAGTGACTTATTTGTGATCAACTTTGTTGATGGGTTCACAAACGCTGTAGTAAACTTGGCAATGTTAATAAAAGCATTCTAACGTAAGTACCTAAAGACAATTTCAATTTTTTTACTAGCACTTAAACAAAGACAAACCGATTTTTTCAAAACACAGTATTGGAATAACTAAATTTCATCATCCTCTGAATAAATATTAGTTAATTAAAAAATTCATTCACTTTTAGTTTAGTCGGAAAATAATCCATTTTTACTTTTGAAATAAACACTACAATTTTTTTCTGCAGAAATGTGTAGGAGATTAAACTATTCATATCTATTTAGATTATAAATAACGCACGGCACTTTGACAGTAATTTCATCTAAGTTTTGTCTTATTCTTTCAGAATTAGAGGACTTGCAGTGTGATAAGTGTCTAGTGTCTAGTGTCCAATGGGAGACGACAGCGATAGGGATTGCCACCAAAGGTAAGATCTTTATTTATTGTTGTCAGCCCAACAGCCTAAATAAAGTTAAAACACGTTAAAAAATTAATTTTTATTAGAGCTTCTGCCCTAAATTATTTTAACTCAATTTTTTTTATTTGAAGAAGATTTTTCGAAGATTAAAATTAACCTTCCTAATGTTGATTTTAGTAAGTCCCAACTACAATGGCGAAAGAGAAGGAAGGATGATCCTTTAATTTTGCAGTCGTTTGAAGATACTTGGTGAGTCGTGTCAATTTTTCGCTTTTTATAATTTTTCACTGTGTTATAATTTAGTGGTAGTGCATAGAGTCATCAAACTATAATTAAGTATAATACATATAAAAATTAAATTTCACTTGTTTAATTTTACTGTGCTTCAGCAATTCTTATATTCAACGTTGAATTTTATTCAATAATTTTAGCAACTTTGATAAGACAATGATTACGGCGGTTATTGAAGAAAAACCAACATTGACCTGAAATTTGTTATAGCAGTATAACTAAAGGAAATTTGAAAGTAAAATAGTAGATATGTGGAAAAAGATCAGCAATTGTGTTAATTTCTGACAACTATGGAGAAAGTCTTTTCCAAAAGAAAATTAATGAACATCGGGGAAATGCTACTCCATGCTTTATTGCTCAATGTAATAAAGCCCGACTAACGGAATAGAACTTCTTATCCAAATTAATATATTATAAAGTAAACATTTATACATTGACTCAACAAATTTGCATGTGCCTATAGTAATTTAATTTACGTAACCACATAGATCTTAGTCGATTATTTAGTTCAATAAGTTTTATAGCATTAATTCAATTCCTACAAAATTTTTGCCACTTGTTGGTCTATCCCAAACTTAGCTTCGGAGACAACATAAATTACGTGTCGAAATGTTGGCATTCTACCAAACGGTAACTCAATAGATACTATGTAGAAGAGAATTGGTAGCATAACTCATTGCTCAATTGCCCAATCTGGACCTAGTGCCCCATTAAATTGATATTTTAGATACAAAGTGTTTTAATCTACAATTGCAAATAGAAATTAATTGTTGGCCTTCCAATTCTTAGTCTATGAATGTAAGTACATTAAAACGGTCTGAAGAAAAGGAGAATTTTTAATTTTTGACCAAATTACGTTTTACGAATGTCTAGGCTCTTATCTTATCTTATCTTATGGGGTCTTTTGTTGTTGCCACTGGTTTGTCTCAATAGACCTGATCTGATCTGATTCGATACAATCTCACTTAGGTATTCCAATTCCTTCGCTCTACACTAAATCCAGTTGGATTATGTTCAACTACCCGTCTGTTTCTTAACGACCCCAAAAACAATTCGTTATTAATCAATCCGCCGCCACGAAAGCTCTTTTCACAAAAAGCAGTTTTGGTGTTAAATGACCGTACGTTGTTTGTCGTTATTTGCAATGGGAATATTATTGCAAATTATGGTATTTGCATGTTATTTTAATTATTGCTGGAGTGCTTTCAGGCGCAATTTCAGTTTGCTGGCATCAAAATGGTTTGTCGTTACTATCAATTATTCGAAACTGCGGTCACTATGTAGGTGTGGAGTCTAGTGTACTCTAGCGATTTGTTTATAAGCACCTTTCGGGTTGGTTAATTCTATTCGTTTGAGCCTGGCGAATTAACATCTCCGTTTTATTGATGTGAATCAACAGAGCGGCAGTGGTAGATATTAATGATTCCGGCTGATGGGTTTACGTTTAGCAGAAAATCGACATAAATTTGGCTTGACTTACTAATAAATTTTCAATCGAACAAACATCACACAGTCGTTTAACTTTAGCCGCTTCTTTACATAACGCAGAGCGCAGAAAGAAAAACTAATAAATTTCCCGCAGAGGTGGTGACACTAACGACCTATTAATAGACTAGAGACTAGAAAATAATATGGTTACCGTTATAGCCTAAAATCTAGATAATGATGTCTTGTCCAAATTCTTCTAGATTCAACGCGTTGTCATTAGATTTATTGTCGATTTGTTGTCAAATAAAAATATGTATTGCAGTCATGAAGGGTGTAGATTTAGTTCTAATTTAGTTTACTTGGACCAATTTTTATAAACGAGTTCTTGCAAAATTTGCGTCTCAAAAGCATCATAAGGTTGAAAAATGTGATCTTTAGTGTGAAGTGGAAGCTCCCGACACTTATCTCCTCGTCACAGTACGCTATTAGAAACATTTTTCCCGCATCGGGAAATGCTGACACTAATAATATTACGGAAATATTGGGTAAAAAGTTAATTGAAACTATCAGGCAGGAATCTCGACAATGACAGGAATATGATCAATTTTTCACCAATTCTTGGGCCACGCTTCAATTGAAGTGAACGTTTTCTGATTACTGTCCAACAAAGAATTTGTCCCAAAATATTACTTTTAACCTTTTGAGTACAAGAACTTATGCGCAGCTGCTAATATTAATTAAAATACTTTATTGATCAGTCTTTACGTGTTGAATTAACTGAATGCTACGTTGTATCCGTGTAACTTGATTGAGGTGATAAAATTTCCTTTGACATTTTCAAGACACACCAATATTTGCTACTTCGTTGTTCCATGAAGAGTAATATGCCGGCGAGCATTTTATTAGGCCCGCCTTTCCAAACTTTGTCGTAAAATAAGCAATATACTGAGCAAAATGTGCTAAAATATCCAACAAAAACGCTAACGCTCCGACAACGCTACGTAGCAAAAACTCAATTGAAAATAGGTTTACTCACTGTTTCTTCCGTTTCCTTCCAATGATATTTAAGACGAAAAATTGAAACTACCAAGCTAAATATTAAGCCCAGTGCCATAGTGGAACTGGAAAGGGCAGGTTTCAGGTTTTAAACCGCTTTTCTTTTTATTTAGAATAAATAAACAGAAGGTTGAATAGCATTAATAAAAAAATCCGAATAATTAGAAAAGAGTCTGTAGATCTACATCTTTTGATTCTAGAACTAGGTAGGTATTGACAAACTATCAATTTTAATAAGGCTCTCAGATTATTTTCAGGGAGAATAAGTTTGAATTTTATTCCATTTAAACTACGTAAACTTATCTTGAAAGCGTGAAAATAGTTTTGGCTATTTTATCCACAAAGTTGACTTGTACAATAAATATCCATTTAGATAGCACAAGTTTCCGCGATCTTGAAACTTTAATAACCTTATATAATATAATATTAATTTACACTTTTAGGAAACGAGGTTGCATAAAACAGAGCATCTATGTGTTATTCTCCACGTACCTGTTGAAGATGAGATAGGTAGGTATATAGTGTTTTGGCTGAATCGCCTCGAGTGTCATAACTTGTTAAAATATATAAATTTCATTAGCTGCAAATGTCCGATTAGCCGCTTTCAAATATTGTAATTTTTCAGAATTGCTGACAATAGCAACATCGTCAATATTGTTGGGTTTCCAATCATATTATCCAAGCCGCCCTTTATTCGCTGGAGAGTAGGTTCAAATATTGAATGGGGAAATGAAGCGAAAAATATTTTCGTTGCATGGAAGCGGCTTCTCATTAGAAATTCAGCATGAAATTGCGGAGTCTGCCGCATAATTATTTCGTGTTAAACGCCAGATTTATTTCCAGAGAACGCACAAGGTGATGAACAGTTTATCACTGACACCACCGAGAAGCGGCACTCTGCAAATATCGCATTACTTGAGGTTTAAATTGTATTTTTGTACGGGAGGGAATTTGTCAGCCAACATTGGGGTTTTGCGTTACATAAAATTTTACTGTTAAGCAATGCTAAGCTCGACCTTTATTTCTGAGAGGTAATTCTTATAGTGCAGATCCAAAATTGATTTAAATTTGGATGATTGGGTCTCATTGCAGATTATGCAAATTGAAAAGTTTATGAAAAATACATTAAAAATTTTTCAAAAATTGAACACTTTACAATCTGGAAAAATTATTCTTTATTATGGACGAAGACAAATATTTTTAAAACTGGCAACAACATAAAACCATCCACTTTGTTTAAATTCTTTCAATTTCAGTTTATCTTAAGTTACAATAGATAAAAGCTTTACCACGCAATAAATAATTCTCACTTTAATGATTGTGGTAGTGACCAATCGTCTCACTCTTAGTTTGCATTATTAGAGGATAGCAGTAAAACTGGAGAATAACGAGCATGAACTGCAGTCTGATTGTATATTCAAACAATTTTTGTTTTTAGATTCCGTTTACTTAAAACAACAGAACAACAAAATTAAAAATTTGGAAAATTTTAGAAGGATCTGACCAAAGCATGTATAACACCTATATAGCAATATCTTATTAATGGTCCTCTGCAGAATGAGCCAAGCTTGTTATCAAAAGTTATAATCCAACTCATCTTATCTTAATTTTTAACCAATATTAATTATTAGTTTTTGCCTCTTTCATCTACCATTAGTATCTAATGCGAGACCTTTTGCTTGCACTTCCTGCCTGATAAAATTAAAAAATTTTCTTGCTCAGCATTATTATTTATTATCCTATAAAGAGAATTACGTTATTAAATATTTTTTAAACCTAAAATGGAATTTTTTATATTCTTGTATGACCTTTTATTTTGGCACAATTTTAATAATTAATATTTTTTAAATGTCACCGAGGATCAGAAAGGTTTGTTCCTAAGAGAGGTAAATTTTTGCTTTGAGCAATACAAATTTAAGTATTTAATATCTACAAATCAATAAAGAATCTGAATAAATTTTTCTTTATAGAACTGCCAATGTTCCTCATCGAATTTTTTAATCTCCGATTTTCGACACATAAATAGAATAATTTATACCTGAAGTAAATACAATAATAACGTACGATTATTGGAAAATGTCAACATTTTTCTAAATACTTTTAATTTTTATAGAAATGTCAATATCACCCAACTTGAGTTAACGGCCGTCGGCATTCCGCATTCCTTTAGAACTCACGCTAAATCCAAAGTTTATTGCCACAAATTCTCAAGCAATCCTCAATTTCCAAATAAGTATTTGCAAAACAAAAACGGACACTACACGCTTAAAAGTCGGCCAAAATTTATATCTGAAATTAAAATTAAGGTGAATTAATTTGCAACACCCTCAATCCCGATAAGTTGCATTTACTATTTTTGCATTAAAGCGTATTCAGTTTGTTCATCGACTAGAAAGAATTACTGGACCACGTGAATCGTATGCTACAAATTCGCATTAAGCGAATAACTCTTCCACTTCATCCATATTATCTTGTGCGAAAGACCAAACACAATAAGGAAACTCACAAAAACCCGTCTCTCAGGGAGTTTCCAAAGCAACGTTCAGAATACCTCAAAATGGTCCTTTTAAGAAATCTAAAACAGGAGCCTACGTGATATGCACTAATACTTGGTTCTCTTTCCGCCGTGAAAATATTTCGAGCCAACCCAAATGCGATTTGATTGCCATTAGTACCTCCTTAATTTTTAGGTAATAAAATAATTTGGCTACTAGCTTGATATAGGTACCTGATGCTGCACTTTTTCGATTAATAAAAATTGGAGGACCTGCTTTTAAAAAGTTCTCAAAAGTAGAAAAGTCTTCCACGTATCTCGTAAAACCACAATACATATTATTGAACGGAGACGTCTTTATTTTTGTAAACTTAAAACGCCAAAGGGTTTATCTTGTAACACCGTCGCGGCGCTAATTGCCTACTCGCCGCCTAAACATCCATCAATCACCGGCGCACTTCTAAATCAAAGAAGAGACCGAGAACTTTGCGGGAAAGCTCCTGTTTCCGCTACAGGTGTACGTGTTTAACCGGTTTCCGACGCAACACTGACCGCGATCGGCGTCGCGACGCTCAGACAGACGCCCATGCGCTGATGCACGAAATCTTTGTTCCGTGCCGGAACAAGACGGTTTCTAATGGCTAGACGACGACACTCTTTCACTGCCATTTTCATTGCACCATTATCTGCCAGGTACCGGCTTATCCGTTTAAATTTTGCCAAATATTTAGACGAACCTGGCCAATTGGCTGACCAATTTGTTTGCGGAGCAAGGCTTTGGGGTGTTTTATTACCGGCGGAGGGCGATGCCGGAGATTACCTCGCCGAAAAATTCTCATTAAAATAATCAAATTTTTTATTAAACCGTTTTAAGAAGCTGCGATGCTGCGGTAATTCAAAAATGATGAAATTGACGCCGTGAAGTTCAGAGGTTAGAGCTCCAATCAGAACTAATGCTGGGATCTCAACGAGCTATTGCGCACGGTGTTCCGACTGAATGAAATGGTTGTTGTAAACGTTCTGCAGCTTGAAACGCGGCCAAAACCAAAGTTTTTACTAAGATTCAATTTGGAGTTTAACGAATTAATACAATATTAAAATCTACTTGTGTGACGCTAACAAGACTATGATTTAAAAATTAGTACGTTAGCACTAGACATTAAGTTGACATTTATTTTAAAAAGTCACACTGAATTTAATAAACCTTAACGTAACCTTTTTGAGATTTGCTCTTCTATGATAAAGTTTTTAAGTCCACAATTTTTTAAATCTTTCCACATTCCTGCGCTACAATGCGACCACCCTTCTATCAAGCCACTACCAAATCTTAATCTTTTTGTGATGTTTGATTGCAACTTTTTCATCTGGGCACCTCTCTTCTTCCTTCAGTTCCCGTTGAGAAAGCGTACCAGAGTCCGAGTCGAATTCAGGAGGATAGATAAATACGTCAAAAGTTAGTAATGCAGTTATCAAAAACTATCTTACAGCTTTCCTATTTCGGAATTAAGTTTTTTCGGTTAGGTCTTATTTCAGAAGTCATCAGTAATGGTTTACACTAACCCAATAGGCGCTATTTCCAATTTTGTGAACCTCACTGTACAAGTCTTATTTCAAAAAAAAATTCCTACTGCTGATGGATACAAAATCTGCTCGGCTTTGTTATTAAAATGACTAAATCGTTTTATTTCTTTCAACCTGTTGCATGGAATTTGTTCGTATAAAACTGGATAGTCTGCCGTTCCGAACCAGGCATATTCCAATAAACTGTTCGATCTCATGCTTTTATCAGGATGAGTGTGCTCGCAATGGTCGCTTCATTATCCATAAATATCTATGACATTCCCTAAAGTGACATAGATGAGTCCAGTTTAGTCCTGGCGGTTGTGGATCTGGCTATTAAAATTGAAGCCGTTGTATTTTGAGGTAATCCGCAAAATTACTTTCTTGAAAGCAATTTACTCGGACACATTGAAGAAATGGTGCCAACAACGAGACGCAATAAAGAATAGGGCAGAGCATGTGAAAATTCTAGCGACATTTTTCTCGTAAAATACACGCAAAGGTAATTTGTCTAAGGTGAGAAACCAGATTTATGCACAAACTAAAGAAATGAGGGAGAAACATACAACACTTCATGCAGTGAAGTTTATCCATTTTTCAAACAGCATGTGTCGTAAATAAGAGCAAAAATCGAACTCTTTCATCATTGTCTGATATTTTTGTCGGTTGCTTTTATTTATCTTAGTCAGGTCACAGATAAAAGTTTTTGCATACTTTTTAATATAGTGCTTCTGAAGGAAAAGTTTTCCAACCAACTGAAACCCGTCGACTTAATTGATTATACATATAGTGGAATTTTATAAATAATGCTGCAAATCACTAATAATCATCACTGTAATCGTCAAAAATACATAAAATTGTTTTGCTTTGTCAGCTCGAGGATGTCATGGTGAAAAACAGTGATTGTTGTTGCTATAATAAGGTGTGAACAGCCGAGGGTTGAATGGCATTGCTGAAAAGGATTTAATATCTTAGGAGGGCAAGAAATTTAATCAACCGGCATCTGGTAGGATTAATTTAAAATAATCTATGCCCGGAGTTTCGCATGACGTGGCATGCAGCCCAACGATGGATGTTCAGGAAACACAACCGGCACAAGAAGCTAACGAAGGATAAACCGAAACTTGTACACTAATTTTCGCGACGTGATGGGGCCTAGCAGCGACCTGCCTGCTTGTGACATCTCCGACACATCTGGAAGAGCCCGAGGAGACGTAGCGCCGAAGCTCGAAATCACTGTGAGAACAACACGCATCGAAAGCGCCAAGTGCCGTAATATTTGCATACCGGCACTATCTTAAGCTCGATAATTACATTCTCTGTTGCTGACAACAACCTTTTTGATTGCTTCTATAAATTGGTCCGCTCTAGTCTGTCTCGACGTTTATTGTCGTCTGCTTTCTTCGCCGCTCCTCCTCATCGCTCATATATTTCAATAACGCCCTAATTTTAATAAACGCAACTGCCAATACGCACTCCAATTGCGTACCTGTTATTGCGGAATTTACCGGCCCCCAAAATGTCGACACGGAGAAAACTGCCTTAATCGGACGCAGCAAGACACAAAAGTTCCCTATATCTGGAGCGAGATTTTCTAACCCAATTCGTGATAACTTTGTCTCGACCTCTTCCTTTTCTACTCGCCTCTCAGTTTAACTGTTACTCACCTTTCTAACGTTTTCCTTACTATCAACCTAAAATACACACTAAAAAATTTAATTGAAGATCAGGAAACCATACAAATATTACGCGATGCATGCCGCACTCAGCTGCGTACGACGTCTTTCCCTTTCTTGCTAACAACGACAAGAACATTGGAGTCATTCCATTCTTAGGGTACGTGCACAACGGAGCTGTGATGATCGATGATAGCTGAGCTGATAGTAGGGAAGATAGAATATACTCGCTTATGGGTGTGCACAACGGAGCTTCGATGCTTGCGCTGGTCGTCGTAAAAATGTCGGGCAGTGAGGACGATTATTGGTGTTTAAACGTTGTAAAGTGGTACATTCTTAATAAAAAATACCAATCTTCTCGTAAAAAGTATGCTGTGCATCCCATAACTGCAAGACGGCAAACTTTCGGTGAATTTCATCACCCATATCAAGAATTAAAAGAGTATTTAGATCGATTTTTTAAATATTTACGAATGGAGCCGGCAACATTCCACTATACAGGGTGTAAGCGAAATAAGTACATTAATTTTAACCAGTGGTAAAACTCATCAAAACAATTTTTTTTTCTTTGTACACCCGGATGATCTGTAAATGAGACTCTTGAATCGCTGATTTGGCTGATTTGGCAACATTGTAGACTGGTCTGGTAAGATCGAAGGCACCCAACCGACTTTGCCCGGCGTTCGGGTCGGTTCGGTGCCTTCGATCTTACCAGACCAGTCTACAATGTTGCCAAATCAGCCAAACCAGCGATTCAAGAGTCTCATTTACAGATCATCCGGGAGTACCTACCATTTTTTTAAAATCAAATTTTTTTAAATCATTTTTCCCCCTACAAATTGACGAGCCTTGACGTTGCTTCCAGTGGCGTGTAAGAAAATTGTGTAAGATTTTAAAATAATTTTAACACAAAAACTTACTTAAACGTTTTAAAAAATATATATATTTGGAAAAGTTTTTGGTCTTAAAAGAGTTTTATTACCACTTAAAATTAATGTACTTAATTCGCCTTGTGCTTAAATATGCACAAGGTGCTTAAAAATCTCTGCAATTAAGTTTAGAATATTCAGTTTATCGTAGTATTGTCAGACACGTTCGACTTCTGCTCGCAGAAGAATGGCCCGCTCAATTCTTATTTTTACCAGCGCTGCTACAAGCGCTTATGTCCGCTATCATCGCTGCTTCGACTTGCACGCATCCATTGGATCACACAGTTCAATTCTATAAGCGCTGCTTAACCTAAGCTAGTATCTCAGCTATCATCGATCATCACAGCTCCGTTGTGCACGTACCCTAGCGGATAGAAGCAAACTGTATCGTCGTTTGCAGCTAAGTTGAGCGGTTGAAAGAATGCGGATCACCTACAAACTCGTAGTGTGTTAGGGGCATTCTAACGCCTTCCCTTTCTCTACCAGTCAACTTAGCTGCAACCGACATTAGACACCACCCCCAAAGTAAAACTTCGTTTTTTTAATGAAACATTGTCGTTGATGTCTCTTTCTAATCTACTAGATAAAGATAAAGATGATGTGATTAAAATACATATAACTCTAATTTTTATCTAAATTACTTTGCTGTCTTATTTATTCTAATTCATTAAACATCAACAAGGATGTAGCTTTAGAAAATGTGGTGTTACTTTAGGGACAGTAACTACGATGTGCTACGATGTGCTACGATGTAGTATGATGTAAGTACATATTATATTTACCCTAATTTTTCTAGTGTACAGTGTACCTACCCACCTTAATACTAGCAAGCTCACGTGCTTAAATGAAGTACTTGCAGTAAGTAACTGTAATTTTTTTCTTTTCTGAATTTTAAAAATACTTAAAATGTTTATTCGTCAAGATGTGTTACGGTTTTGAAACAACTTCAGCAATCTCTTCAATCGCGCCCTCCATCCAGTCGTTATCTAGGTTTGCTTAACAGGTTTCGTAGGAAATTGTGTTGTGAAGAACGACCATTCGCGGTGTTTTATTGACGGTCGGGAATTTACCAAGTCATGTTCTCTGGTTTTAGAATTTTCGACGTGTCGAGCGAGAGATTGTTGTTCACATTTCTCCGTTGTAATTCAGCCGCCACCAAGAATGCACATTTTCACAGTAGTCGTTCAGCCGGAATTGAGTAAAGTGTTACGTCGGTGGCAGACCCTTAAATGCCATTTTATTATACGGTTGTCCGGAAGGTACCAAGTGGAGACTTCCAGTGCTCGCAAAGGCTTTCGCGGCGTGTGTATGTGTGTGTGATTATCGCTAACGTCCTAAGGGGCCGCTTACGCTTTCCGCAAACATGCCTGTAAAAACCCCACTTTCCACGTAAAACATACAAACTTGCATGACCCTCAAGGGCAGACACGTTAATAACAAACTTTTATTGAGTTTTCTCCGCCCCCACTTATCTGATTTACTCCAATGACGTCCTGAATACATCCAAATAGCTGAAGGGTTTAGTATATAAACGCGGCAGCTGCTATTGCGGAATTAGGGTTCTCGTGGGGAGTGAAAGTAAATTTTAACTGCGATTGAACTCAACTGACGTGTCATAAAAAATTATTATTTTAATAGATACAATTACTGCAACTCTATCTTATTATGGCCATCAGACCGGACACGCGTTACATTACTAGGATCAAAGTAAGACATCAATGTGCAAAGAGTATTGTGACAGCGGGTAAGAGTATCGTGAACCCATCTGACCAATCTAAAAGATCATTTCATTGATTTGAAACAAAATCTTTCGTCTTTGTCAGCTTGCATTGACTCAAATTGGAGAATCGCAAACCTCTACACTCCAGTTAATAGATAGTAATAGTAGTAATAGGTAGTTATTAAAATTAACCTTAGTTGCTAAAATATTAACTTTAGACAAGTATGGCTGAATCACCAAACTCATAAGACGTCGACACTCGACAGTCTTGCTTCCGTTAGTTTTCACAAATTCCTCAATAACTACTTCTACTTCACTAAAATTACATTCTTACCACTAATTCTGAAAGTTTCAATTTCTGTGATCTATGTAATATGCAAGATATCTAGTTTGCAACTTTTACAACTAATTCAAACTTACCTGTCGATATTTTTAATGAGATTTTTTTTTGAATGAACGTGTCAAGTAAAAGTTCAGGCTGACTGCAAAAAGTGTCTGAAGCACGGCAGTTCTCCACAAAGACGGGAAAATGCAGGAGTCCTTGAAACCGTCGACAGAAGCGACCACACAGCAGGCGTTCCCCATCAGGGAGATCTCTTCGTTACAAACCTGGCAAACTTCACTCATTATCAATAGCCACAAACAGTCTCCAGAGAGCAATAAACAATGACGATCCTCCCACAACTGCTAACCACTACAGCACACACATTCGTATTAGGAGCAGCAACGGTCAAATCGAGGACAGCAGAATAATTCAGCAAGTTGCTCCATTAATTCAAGGAATATAAATAAGATACAAAAAATAATTTAACAAGATTCAACGTTACGTAAGCGCTCCGAAACTACTGGAAATTGCGATAATTGCAGTAATAAATAGAGAAGAGACTGTTAAAATCACAATTTTGGGATTGTAAAGGTCGGTCTTTCAAACTTTATTTAAATACCAAATAAGTATATTGGGTGTTTTTTCATTGTAAAGTACACCTAAGACACTTAAGCAGAAATTTGCCAAATAGAACTTCCTAATAAATATATTTGCTAAACAGTTATTTGAAACTTTATTAGGTCTTGAAAGGACCGGATCCGGGAATTAAAAAAATTTAGCAAACATAGTGTTACCTATCAACCGCCATATTTAATAGAGAAGTACACCAATATAAGCATTATAGAGTTTACAAGAAAGTTGAAATAAATCTATATCTATTCTTTTTGGAAAGAAAATTTTTGGTTTTTTATTTTTAAGTTGTGAACTGTACCATTTTTTTTAATACCTCTCTTTACAAGTTGTATTAATTTTCGTGATGTCGAAAATGTGTTCTCCGTAATATTTTAAATGGCGCCTCATCCAATTGAAGACAAAATTGCAATTTCGCACTTTTTTTATTGAAAAATATTAGTCCCGCAATTTCTCAAACTTTTTAATTACTATATGGTAGCATTTGTAGCCAACATTTAATTTTGTTTATTTATTTTATTATGTTTGACATAACCACTTGACGTGAACATTGATGCTGAATGTGATTCAAATTAGTCATTCTTCTCCAATAATTAGATGTGTAGGTTCAAATTTCCGGCATCCATTGATATCTACTCCTGGGTATTTAGGGCAAATATTTGCTTAATCAATCAACCACTTTGTTGTTTCAGGCCATACAGGAAGCCCTTCATAGTGATATTGTTTAACCGCGTGACTGCTGTTCAATATTAATTGTGTTATAACATCCAATTAATCTCACCTCTATAGATAAGGCACCTACATAAATTTAACTAAAAGATCAAATCTTTCAGTACCAGTTACGGTTATATTATTTATTACTACTCTGCCCATCAAAATATTTAATAGTTAACTATACTTGCTTTAATTTATTTCCGGCATTCTGATGTTTGTATTTATTTATGTAGCATGCTGGTTTGAAGCAATTGCAATGGCCGAAGGAATCGAAAGTGGCAGATGAAAACCCTGAGTGTAGGGAGTGTGAATGTGAAATGGCCAGAGGCGGAGTTGAATATTGACATCACGTAGGCAATAAAGCGTGTCAAGGATCAAGCACAAATATTACTTTTCCGAATATCGTTTCATATCTACAGGCTACAAAAACTTCCACATCGAATAGCTGTAAAACTCATTTCGCACCCTTTGTCTTATATGTACAACTATTCAAATCACATCCTCTATTTCGACCCCACAATGCACGAAATTTATATGGCGGTTCTGACAGAATTTCAAGATTCGACGCCTTCGGGCTATCATCAGCAGCGACGGTAAACGATTCGAATTGTGATTTGATGGCGAGTGTTTTTTTACTAACTCTACAAACAATAGTTAGAATAAAAAAAAGTATTTAAGGACGTGAAATTGATTACAGTGAAGAAGCGGTGTTTGTCAAAACAAAAGTTATAGCATTCGCAACTTTTTTTTTCGCAATGGAAAAAAAACTGACAAGAGGATACAGCAGGAAAACTAGCTACTAAATACAGTATCTGGCATGCACTATCCTCATGTAAAAGTAGCCGTGTGGTGTTTTCATTCTCTTGGTGCTCAAGTTAGGTGATGTTTGCGCAACAAGTTTGCGAAAAAATTTAAGTTGAAATTGCGTTATGGGTCGTCAAAGATGTCCCACAACGCTTGCCAGGAAGCTACGTAAACTTAAAAAGCAGCTAAGGGACAACGCTCGGGGACTCGTTCTTGCGTCGCCCTTCAACAAGTTCTTCAGGATCGCCCCCTCAAATCAAAAAATACACCACAGAGTTTTTTCTTAAATTCTAAAGTAATTGCGAGTGTTAGAAGATAAAACATAGATCAGCTGGTCTTAGTGTTGATAATTTTTGAAATCACGTATGCTGGTAAGCCTTACCTAAAAGCACATTGGATATTAGAATAATGGTAATGTTTGTTCAAACTCTAAAAGTTGTAGGTAGAGCATCAAGACATCTTTATTTTTTATTTTTTAAAACAAGACAAACTGCGGCTACTAAAGTTGAGCATGAAGGAATTGAATTGTGAAGCAAGCATTTTTAATTAAATAAAAAGCTTAAAAGACGTGAGGTGAAGAACAATCCAAAACTCAAGATGTGTGGTAAAGAAAGCTCTAACAGCTCGGTAGCATTCACTCTTCTAGAAATACAAGTGTGACACCCGAAGAGCTTTATCATTAGTTGCATTTTTACCTTTTAGAGGGAGTATGCTTAATGCAGTAATAAATATACGGTCGTATTTAACAGTCTACCAAATTTATCCAATATTTTCATACAAAAAAATACTTTCATTTCCCAAAAATACTAAATGCTCACCAAAATTAAGAAAATACATAATCTTAAAGCGACAATCAAATATTGACATAATGCTGGCCTCTTATATATTTTGTTCGCCAAAATAACTTTTGTTGACCATAAATACTAAATGTTCACCAAATTTTATTCCGCATTTAATTCTAACTACTACCCAGATATTTAATTTTCGACAGTGTCTTATATTATTTAGCAGTTAAAAATACTATTTGTTGATCAAAAATACACAAGCAATAAAATTTTGTACAAATGGTAAATAATTTTATGCAAAATTATAGATGTATGTAGATGTGCTAGGGCAAGAAAAATAAGAGTAAAAATAGAAGTGGTTTGCACAAACAAAGATGTTGATTTCTGTAATATATGAATGCTTTGCTGTAATTGGCTTGCATTATGTAAAATTAAACTTAAAACTTCTTTTAGTGGTAATTTCTAATCGTGTTTTTAAAAAAAAAATACAGGGTCCTGAACTGATCTTATACAAAACTTTTTTCGCGTGCCTCTTGTCTGGAAGTGCAAGCGGCAAGGAGAGATGCGCGAGCATATTTCATTTTTGGAGTAATAGAATAATTATTTGACGCACAAATAGTTTTTTTGAGTAACAGTAAATATAAATGTATAGCGCGAATATTTATTATGTACAGCACGGACGCGTAACTTGAGCGTTCCAAATTTGGTGAACATTTAGTAAAATTGATAGACATATAGAATTTAAAATGTAAGCAATGGTAAAGCAATGCGCAGCATAGTTATTTTAGTGGTGATGTTCTCATTTTCTGATGTATAACAATTTGGGTTTCATTTAGATTTTTTGATGCTCATTAAATTTTCTGGTGGACAGTGCAAGGGATGTATGGTTTAATTTGGTGTACATTATATTTGTTTCCCATAAATATATAGGGTAGAGTAAGCATCAAACCATAAGAAAGTAAAAAACTGCTGACTTTAGGTGGGGCTCTAATTTCATGGATTTCTCCAAGAAGCAATAAAGAGAGCATTGATCGATATCCCTTCATTTATAAAGTTTTAAAATTTGTGCGAAGAGCATTAATGAATCTAAAATCCAAAATTTCAAATAAATGGTTTATAAAAAGCTTCAATAGCCAACTCCTCACAGAAGGCATCTCAAGTCACTAGCTCCCCGTGAGGGATCATAAATCCATCTGCAGCACTAAATTCCAAAACAAAGCGAAATATTGTGTATGTTATTAGTAAATCATCGTGTAGAGAGGCAAAAATTTTAAATCTTAAGATGCTCTTATATTTTAATTGACAATGATTTACTTGTAGATGCGCAATTAGTACAAAAGACCGTTATGGTTGTTAGCACACTCAAAAACCCGATGTAAGTACTTAAAATTTTAATGAAAAAATGTATACCTCATTTGTGCAAAAAACTGCTTATTACCGCCCGAATTAGCATTGGCCATAGCCGCTGAGCATGACACGAAGTAGAATAAATACGTCTAGATTAATTTCCAGACGCGAAATATCCACTTTGTGGTCTCATTAGGTATAACAAACGACGTAATGCTGCGTAACTAGAGTTGCGTATTTAAAACTTGTGGAAGCCGCCCTTCTCTCGTGTTGTGTTAGATCTGGGATCTGGGTCAGTGTCTGATGCGGTGGTTGAAACTACACATTTTCAGGATGATTAATCGTTTTATTGACAGGGCGATGCGTGGAAAAACATCGAGTTTTCTTGAAATATTGACATTGATTTGCGGATTTCGGCACCTATTTATTCTCGTAATTTATCGCATCAAAATCTGCGACAAGTTATTTAAGTGAATTCGATGGTGGAAAGGGGCATAAAACGTCCATCAGTTCTTATTATAAATGAAAGGCCGACCGGCGCTGCGAAATTTTTGTAAAATCGATTTAGACCGACAGTTCCATTATAAATTCGATATGACAAATCTGAACGTCAAGAAATCTTTTGTCTAACGTACATCCTGAACGATACAGTTTTCAACACATTCTTCACATATCAACTACGTAAACTTCACAACATAAAATTTATTACCAGAAAAAGTGAGAAACTAGAAGAAAAATTACGCCATTTATCAAACCGTGAAGCCGTCTCGGTGAAACTTCAATCTGGACCATCGGGATATTAGACAGTTGGAAATAGACTAGAATTAAGTTTCGAACATTGAATGAAGCCGCGCAATAATCACAAAGTGCTGCTTTCAAACAGCACTGACCGCAAGTGCATGGAAGTGGTTGAATCGCAAAACATGAGGAAGGGCCGGAGGCGGAAATGCAGCAGCTTCCCCCCTAAAATATCACTTAGCTGCCGAAAGTCTCGGCATAATCAAGCTTGGGGCGGTCACAGCTGCGTCTTATGGACACGACTTTCCACCAGATAACGCCATACAACCCTCCCTTCCCATTACAAAAGGGCTCTTCATAACTCCCGGCTTTTACCGCCATTCACTATTAATTACCGCCCTCAAACGTTAATCCATTAATAAAAACGGACGAACTCGACGTAAATCGCAAATTTTTACTGAGAATGAGCACTAAGATCTAGATTGCCACGAGGGAATATTTCGATTAGCTTCTTTGCAGAACTCGTAACTTCCCCGAGATCGCAACGAGACTTCTTTGAGCAGATGGCGTCCGGCTAAATACCGCAAGAATCTGCGCAAAGTCAAACTAAAGTTTTTTTTGGTGAGAAGATTAAGAAAAATCTGTTGCTGTAAATTGCCACAGGTTGGATTTAGGAAAGCCCCAGTAATTCGCCTAATTCCCATTCTGGGTCGTTTCATCGTAACTCACTTTTAGGAACAGTGAAAAATGTATCAGACGTACAAGACCGCTCGAAATTGGTCGGCTCCTAGCCTGGATCCTGATATCCTGTATACACACACGCGTGTATAACGCCGCTTAACCGCCCCTGCCGGAGGCGGTCCGGTCGATGATTCCGAGTTCATTCCCGCACTGTATTCCTAACACGTATCGCTGGAAAGCACTAGATAATTCCAGAATCCCTGACGCGTAAAATATTTGATTTTGTTCCAAATACAAACAAACTGACTTCATTATAGATAAACATATCGCTTTGCTGGTTTGCTTTCTTCATTCAATTTCCTCCAAGATAACGGCGAGGACCAACCGTCAAATCTGAATATTCATGAAATACCTTTATTGTCTTATTTCGTTTCGCGGCTGTGGTGCTTAAAAAAATCAATGCTTTATTACATCCAACTTCAACCTCTTTGCAGCTAAATGCCGACTTGGTCTGCTTCAGGGCACAGTACCGGTCTCCCTGTCTGTTTTCATTTACAGATTAGTCCCTCCAACCCTCATATTTCTGATGGCGCCAATGGCGGTTATCTGATAAACCCATTATGGTAAGCATACAATCGCTGCTGGTGTTATTCGTAATGCGAAAAATTAAACATCATTTATCGAAAATACCGGTTTCCAGTTTTTGGACATAACGTTACATAGCGTAACGTCACGCGACGTATTTGTTTCTAGTTCAGCCACATAAATAACCCATAAGATGAAGAGTATGCTAGAAATTGTTCTTCAGAAGCATGGAAAGTACAAATTTAAAAATTGTGAACTGCGCATACATTGTGGAGAAAATAAATCAGAAGAAACCTCTAGAATTGAATTAACTGAATAAGTAGTGAGCATAGTTATGTATGTACTAACCTGACATAGTTACAAATTTCTTCTTAATTTAATAAAATAATCAACCAGTACAAGATTTTTTGTCTTGTGTTTGAAAAGTGAGAAATGCTTACAAAACTAGAGTTGTTATGTGTGCGCAGGGATGAGAGGATGAAATGGGATTTCCATGCGAATCGACGCACGTGGAGCAAATCTGAATAGATGCACGTCGAACACGCCGCTTTGCATTGGGTGGCATGGTATAATAGCATCGGGCAAGTGGGTTCCTGATGCATTGAAACTTACCTACATTTACCTAAAGCTTAGCGATGCTTTACGTTTTGTCACGTTTCATCGGATTGCAACACATGAGATAAGTGGGGTTGTCCCTTAATAATTTTTGTTGTTGCGTTAAGAATTTAAACAACTACATGCCTGACTGCATCAACAATTGAAACGGTGTTAATTTTCATGCAGTTGGTATCTCAGGACAATAAAGTGACCTGACGACTTTATAAGACCATCTACAGTGCTGCTAACCAAACCAGGCATCAAAATCCTTACAACTCGCTTCTGGTTAGATAACTTACTTCACCGCACCCCTTAATTTAATATTTAGAAAACTTTTATTTTATTTTTTTTAATACAATAATTTAGCATTGAAACGTGACTGGCAGCGCTTGAAGCTACTCAGTAGAAAGCAGTCCATCTTTAACCACGTGACGAATATCTTGAAGTTAGTAGGCACAAGGGTTTGGATAACTAGGCGGCTCTGGCAGTTGCTACGTCTACGAAGACCTACTATCCTCCCCATTTTCCTTTAGCCCTACTGACCTTGTGGCCCAGAATAGTCCAAATAATATTATACTTATTACCACCGTAGCAGCAGTTGTTACTTAAGAGGAACGTCTTCGCTTTATCATCTGTGATTGTAGAACGTCAGCAAAATGCATTGACGTGAGTTTTTGTATTAGCAGGGGCACGTATTGAAAAGAGAGAAAATGCATTTCGTATTTCCAAAATCGCTCTGTACAGGTAAAAAATATCTAACTTTTGTTTTTAAGATCTGATCGTCACGATAGAGACTCCGGGGGATGATGCTTTGAAGAAAGTTAACATGCACGTTAATATGAACAAAATACAAATGTTTACTTTAACATTAAATAAATGGTCCAATTTGACTTCAGTTTGCTGTAAACCTCATCATCCCCCATTCGCTATTGAATATTCCAAACGAAAGGTTAATTATATTACTAAAAATATGCGTGTTGCTTTTGCAAATTTGAAAATACGAGTTTGGTGCTTATTGTCGTTCTCTGTTTGACACTCATAAAATGGGTTACCCATCTGCCTCACTTTACGGCTGCGCGAAAAAATGTAGTGCAATAACTCTGCAAAATATTGAAAATAATCTCGCGTCAAACATTATGAATATTGACTTGAGTCATCATATTGGCGCGCGAAAGCCAGGCCTGTATTAATACGTTTATTTAGTATTAAGTAACGACGTGTAAAATAGCAACCTGGTGTCAAGCCAACCCTGGATTAAGGCGGAGCGTATCACTGTGGACCAGCTGCGTACTCAATGCATGCCCGCGACGTCATTCCATTAAATTAACTGGGTTATTTACTTGCACTTGATTCATTCCATTTCCTTTTATGCAGTGATCTAAAATGAGAGAACTAATTTCGGCACGTCAAAATGCATACAATGAGAAAAAACCACATGTGATAGACGGAGACGTTCCTCTTAAAGTCTATAATCATAAGGGAATAATTTTTCTCATTGAGTAACAATTCTATTTCTGATGCTGACATATAACTTTGGCATTTAGTAACAATATTAACCATGTAAATTTTAATAATATTTACTTTTTCTGATTACAATTTGCATGTTTTCTGGACACAAAAATTTTACAATAAGGCATTGGGGTTTCATTCTTCTCCTCGCTAAACTTACTCTTTTAAAAATAAGAACCCCGCGGAAGGCGGCCCTCCATCATGTAGACAAGTAAAGAAAATAAATCAAATAATCAAGAAATATTAATGTCTTGGGAAATTTATTTACCCATGAAGTTAGCAGATTTACTTGCGGTCGTTAACAATTCCGTTTCACCAATTCCCCTTCTAAATTCAACACTCGATCAACTAAAATACACATATCCGCTGAACAAACATCATTTTCGGTTTACTCTTTCAAATTACTACCACCCGCAGTATTTAAACGTTTTGTTTGTTTTGTTACGTTTGATTTAAAATATATGTGAAACAAAAGTGTGCCACAACTGGTAGATTAACTTCGCTTTAACCCGCGTTGACGGATCGTAGTACATAACGACGATATTAATCATATTCAAACGTGCAAATTATCAGAGGGGACAGCCGACTAGTAGCTGCATTAATCCAAAACTCAAACACGTCTACGTAATTTTATTAATTGACAATTAATAATATTTACCTCTTACACCGATATCACCGGAATAACCACCCTTGCAAACATGAGTGGGTTATGATTATGATCGATTTCGTATTAGCAAACTCACAGGTGTTTGGGGAAAATTGCCATTCCTTCTCCATTATTGTTTGTCCCAACAGTGAAATTATGGCGTACCTACTTGCCGCCCGCTATTTACATGTTAAAAGTGTGCTCTCCAGAGAAATCAATGGCAAAACTCACTTCAGTTGCTGCCGCTGCATATTTATTAAGTTCTCTAAATGACAAACTTTAGCAATGCCTATCTTACAGTAGAATAGTAAATAATTTAGCTCCCTTTAGCCTAAATTAGCTTCTAAGTGCATTGAAAATCCAAGCAGCAAAGGCAACAAGATCTGAACCATCTGAACAGTATCAACCCCCAAACGTCACTCTGCGGAACACCGTGAAAAGGAACTTTTCTCAAAGTTTACCTTTTATCAGGAGAACATTCAAGAAATAAATTTCAAGATATAACAATTTAATCAAAAATTTTACTCAAAATTGAAATTTCCTACTCTTTTACATTAAGTTTCATTCGTCGCGAGCTTGCAGCTTCTGATATTCACTAAAACACTGACTATTTGATGTATCTTGATTCATTATAAATTTCTTCAATCAAAAGTTACAACATTTTGAAAATTGGAAAAACATTCTAAAAATTGTGAAAAATTGTAATTTAGCGGTTTTGGTAAAATTAAAAAAAAATCGATTGTGTGTCGCAAATTAAAACCATTCGTAGCAGCAGCTTTGGCGCACTTTGGCACTCAAAGCAAATTTTTTGAAACTTGTGGAGGAAAAGCTCCACAGGCTCCGCTGTAGCAGATCTTTCAATTCCAACCACCAGAACTAAAAGTTACCAGGTGTAGTCTTTTAGATATAAATTCCACAACAAAAGAATTTTTTTGTTATATATTGATGGATTTTTAAAGTTAAAATTTTTCAGACCGTTTTGTCAGCCTTGTAGGAACTTTGCTGAGTATGTCAGTCGGTCCCTGATTTCGTTCTAGATGTAGAATGGTTATCAAAGATGAGTAAATTCAAATAAATAAGTGTTTGGCTGCTAACGATTGTCAATCTTCACTTTCGCTTCAAGAAGCGGCGCTGTCGTTTGATTTGGTGGAAGAGGGTGGCGTGGCCGAGTAAGCATACAATAAATATTTCATCGAGTGTTGCTCGGAAGGATATTCGGATATTTATTGTAATAAGAAATGGGGAAATCCTACGTTTCCGTAATGGCGCTAGCAGCTATCGAATGGAAGTGTCAGTTGGGCCACGTCTTGCATGGCATGAGAGGGTTATCGGCCCGGCAATCTGTGCTGGGATGCGTATTTCGGATGGCTGTGGATCGTCGGTCGACGGTAATGGCCCACTTTAACATCTTGCAACCAATATCTCATTATGGTGAGGCTGCGGCGCTTTCCGATTTTACGATTCCCGGACTCAATATCACTCACTTATCATCTCTGATTATCCCTTTATTGCCCCTTAATGGAATGTTGATTATTTGTTTTGTGCCCGCGAATCTTTTATTGACGTCTAAAAGATGGGATTTATTGCAGAGCAAATTGCTGCAATTTCTCGTGTACGCTAATGGCGACTTGAATTATGCAACTGGACCCTTCACCCCGCTTAAACTAAACCGGAGGTAATTTTTATGAGTTATTTACGTACACCGTCACCGTCGGCACAAAGCTTTGTAAGCTTGAACGCAAAAGCTGAAAATAAAAGAAATATTTAATCCGCCCCAATTTGCACTCTTCTTGTAAAACTAAAAATACACAGTTCCACTTTTAATGGCAAATCCGCGCCAGTAACATCTGCAACCCATGTCGCACAACTTTTACAAACGTTTCAATTAGGGTAGCTCGAACTAACTACGCTCCATGGAATTAATTCTTTCCAAATAAACAAAACCTTATTTGAGCAGAATGGAAATTAATTGATCGCCCCCGATTCGTTGCAACAAAATTCATTATACAACTGACAAGTGGAAAGGCCGGCATTCGAAAATTACTTCTTCACAAGTAATAAATATTCAAGAACTTTTAGAGCACGTTTCGTTAGAGACGTTGAATATTTAAATTTTAAACGTGTAAATTACTTTATATGAAAGTTAAGGCAATGCCGCTAAGTTCAGCTGTTAAACCATTGTCAGTGGTTTCAGGAACCCCAATAATAAATAAGACTCCAAATTACGACGGTGGAAAATGGGCTCATAAATAAACCCACATCACTCCCTAGTCTTTGCCGTCTGCTTGATTTGCTGCTTAAATTAGTTGTAGTTGTAATTTTTAAAAGTTTGCCTCCTCAAAGATACGTAACATTCCGACATTGCCGTAAATTCTCAAATTTCTCCTGCTTCGTCACTAACAAAGTAGTTTCACACTTGATGTCTTCCTTTCTCAATTTATGCTAAGAATTTTTTTGAAGTTTTGCATCAAGTTAGCAATAACACGTTAACACTTTACAAGCAGCTTAAACTTAGAGTGGATGATAAATATTTATGTACATGAAACGAGAATTCCTTTGTTTCTCTATGAGAAAGTAAGCGGGAGTGCAACAACAAATAATTCAAAGAAAGCTTCTCTCAATTTTTTAAATAGACAGAAAACATTTACATACAAATTGTTAAGAAACTGCAACTTAGCATGCCATATATTGTGAAGACACATATATACCTAATATTTAATAATACACAAATATTATTATTAAGAAGACTTCTAAGTTTATGTTCATGGTGTTAAATAACTGTGTAACCTAATTTTTATACTCAAAATCTAATTATTTAAATCTTGACAACTTTGTATAGAGGAGAGGACTACTGAAACTGAAAGATAAGTAATGAGCTTTTCTGTTATTAACACATTTGTCATCACTGTGACGCAATTCAGTAGTTCTGACCTAGAAAGCTCATAAATAGTAAATAATTAAGCAGTAAGTAATGTCACCAAAACGTTGGAACCCTGACCTATGAATTATAGAAGCCCTGTAAATCCTCCAGGGCTAAGTTGTTTTGGTGTGGTTAAACCACGAGATTAAGCGTTAGTAATTAGTATTACAAATCATATCTAAGAAATGTTGCAGAAGGCCAAAATAATAATTTCTAAGAGAATTTTTATTACTTCTGCATGGCCAACAAAGTAACAAAAAAAGTAAAGTATAGTAAAAAATTTATTTTCCTCCAGTTATTATCTTCTTACATTAGCCAAACTGCACCTCGTACTTATGTAAAATTTATCCGAGGTCAGTTCCATAAAATTTACATGGTTAATGAACGTTTTCTTACCGTTTAAGCAGACCACGTCGCACAATGCGTCTTCTTGTACAACAATTTTTTACAGCCCGTGATCCGTTTGGCTTGGCCATTTTAACAAAATTCACCCGATATCAAGTTTCCGGGCTCACAAGACAGCTTCGACAATTCATAAAAATAATAAAATTGATGGTCTTTCATAAGCCGGGTGGTTTGATAGGCGCCGTAGAAGACGGGTGGTGTCACGTCGTTTTTTCACTGTCAGAAAAGTGCACAATGACGTCAGTGAAGCGGGGGTTGTGATGACGGCGTGACGCCACCTTTGGGAAATAACCTGTAACCTCCATTTTCGGTATTCACTATACTTACCCATCCCCGTTGCACTGCCTCCATGAAGTTCATTTCCTTTCTACGCCAAAATCCTGTTCAATATTAATCGCCATCCCAGTTTCGCATAAACAATATAGATACCGTCAAGTTATGGCTGCAGGTGCTTTTAACTGGATAAACAACTTTCAACGTCTAGTCAAAATTGACGGACCCCTGACAAAATTCACCTCGAGCATCTCATCGACACTATTGGCAGCCTGTTGAATTATTAATTAAATCGTAAGTTCCTGTTCGAGTTTTATGCGATTAATAAAAGGGTTGTGCTATTATTGGACAAAGGTTTGAGGACGGAAAATGTTGCATTGCTCTTATTATAGCGGGTTACTTAATAAAGGCTTAATTTTCAGTGGACCTTTAGGAAAACTAGTTTACTAAAAGTTCGAAACTTTAATGGACCTGTATTAAATGACATCATGATTGCGAGGAGAAAAGCTTTACTCACGTACTCGATGTTGGGTTGGCGGGCGATTTGGGTTAATACAAGAGAGACAACACTTCTAATCCTTTTAAGTTAAAAGCTCCTCCGGATAGGTATTTGCCGCATTTGCTCCTATTTTGATTTTCCTATTTTAGTTGGATTTCTATACGACAAGAGAAAATTAATCTGCATGTCTACAAATCCGTATTGCTTTTCCAAAAGGTTGCACAGAAAATTAGAAACGACTTTGTTAGTCGAAAACCAGCAGTTACTCAATCGACATTGATTGACTGTCTTTATTAATGAACAAACAAGATCATATATTAGGACAATGATTTTTGAACTTGAATATTGCTATAATTGGATATCTAGGAAATTTGATCAAATTATATATGTGTTCCTCAGATTAAAAAGCCGAATATGCGTCTTCAGTGTTTTTATGCGTGGTATCTTAAAAAGTATTAAGCTTGATTAAGATGAATTACGATTCGTCAGATGTGCTTTCGTATAGCAGATAATTTAACCACAAAATTGCTCAAGGAACAATATAATTAAAATAGTTAGTAATTGGCTCTTTCTTCCATCTGAGCTTTTAATCTTTTAATAAAATCGATCAGGGTTTCAAAAAATGAAAAGTTGCTAAAAAATTTATAACTTTTGAACTAGCTGTCGTACCAGCAAAGTTTTTAGCTTCCTGGAAGAAGCTAATCATAGTACTATTAGGAAAAAATTACTGAATGTTCAATTTTATTTGTTAACTTTTTATGCATTTTCATATTATGAGATTCACCCGGCACCTCCACCATTTGTGAAGTTCGTCATTTCATCAGATGTCTTCGTATAGCAGATAATTTAACCACAAAATTGCTCAAGAAATAAAAACTTTTTAAAAATGCAATATAATTAAAACAGTTAGTAATTAGCTCTATCATCTATTTAAGCTTTTGACCTTTTAATAAACTCGATCAAGGTTTACAAGAATGAGAAGTTGCTAAGAAATTTATAACTTTTGAACTAGCTGCCATACCAACAAAGTTCTTAGCTTCCTGGAAGAAGCTAATCATAGTACTATTAGGAAAAAATTACTGAATGTTCAATTTTATTTGTTAACTTTTTATGCATTTTCATATTATGAGATTCACCCGGCACCTCCACCATTTGTGAAGTTCGTACAATTGGCAGAAATTGTTCCAATTTTTTTTTAGAAAATTCCTTACAAAGTTAGATTTAGCAAGAGTCTTCCTTAATATTTAGAACTAAGGTCTAACAATTTATGTAGTAAAATATTCGGCTGTTGGCAGGATTCTCCTAAAGTTTGAGGGAGCAAGAAGTTACTTACAAAATCATATCTTATGAACTAGATGAAGCCTTGAAATAGTTTCTAAGTACCTAAAAATAACTAATCGTACCCTCCTTAGCAATAAAATACAATATTGGTCACGTTATTTATTAATTTTTTATGAATTTTTATTTCTTTTATTTATTTCTCGGCGTTTTCTCCAATAATTATTAACTTTCTCCAAGTTGTAGAAATCAATGAGAATTTATTATGAAAAATCAAAATTAACTAAAATCGCCTCTTTCAGCTGCTTCGAGAAAAACAATTAGTTAAAGCATTTCTAAAAAAATTGCCAGTTAAGTAATTTTATCGATTATTATTTGTAAATGTTTATGTTATGATGATTACCTGGATTTCTCTCCAACAATTGTAAATGTTAATAATCATTATCAATATTTTGCAAACTGCTGAAATAAAAGAGAGTAAATCTCAATTTTTTTCTTGCTATAAATCTTGTAGGATCTTGTAGTTTGTATCTTAAATTAAAATTTTACAATTGACTAACTTTCTCTCTAACTACTATTCCAAGACCGTAAACACCCTGTGTAATAATTTATACAATTCTGTTTTATAGACCATGCAAAACCGAAACTATTTCCTTTGTGACTTCAACGGTTTGTTGAAAAACTGTGGAAATTATTCAAGCTACTGGCAGATGTTTCCATTAATTAATTTTTGTAACCGCCTCGTCAACGTTTGACTGAAGTAGACAGATTTAATTTAGCTATCTCCGCTCTTCCCGGCCTTAATTCCGTTTTTGTTCTATTCCCTTAATAAACTAAATGTTTTAATTACCGGAAAACCGAAATAAGTTTGAATTTGAATTTTAAACCTAGCTGAGTTTGGCGCTTATTTGTAGGTATTAGAAACAGAAAAAGTGCAATTTCAAACGACAAAGACATCAAATGCATTTCGCGTCACGTTTCCGTCCCCGTTAAAACACACAACTGCTATTAAAGCTAATTGTACTCCCTGGGGGAATTTTAAAATTACCACTGTTTGAGAGAGCATATGCAAATGTAATTGTAAACGATTAGAGCCGAAGTAGTAGCGGGAAATGTACACGATGTTATGTTATCGCGATTTTCCACTCCCCACATCTCGGGCGCAAAAAATGCGCCAGCAAGATTCAGCATACCTGTCTCAAATATCTCTTTAGAACACCATCTTTACTTTAACCTAAGCCATCTGATACCTTCAATTATTTTAATAGCACCTATTTGTGCAGAGTTCACTGCGTCCGTGTAATCGTAATTGCAACTGCATTTCTTAGTGACAGCAATTCTTATGGTCGCATCTTCCATTAAGCAGAAATGGAGACAGTAAAGGCGGTTTACGACTTGTCGCTCCCTGGCAAGGGTTGATGACCACACTTAATAGGTGCCGGGGATATCCTAACAAAACGGTCCGAATTACGTTCGTCTTTTAAACACTTAACTGAGGCATTACAAAATTTTTCCTAGAGAGTGTAATAGCAGGACAAGAATGATGAACTCGCAAATTACACGAGAAACTTTGTTGTATAAAATTATGTTTTCGGGGAAGACACCGAAATAATTAAGATCTTGCCCCACTTAGATTACTGGTTTATGTCAACGGGTTGTTATGAAACTGTAACCACTCTAGATAAGAGTGGATGTCTTAGTTAAGGGAGTCTGAATGCTTCAAGTACGTGTATCAAGTTAATTGCTTTAGCAAAACGCAAAGTGCAATCAAAATCCGACACACTGCTGAAATACGAATCCTGAAGGGTACTGAAACGCCAAATCTTGCCGCAGTACGAATTCTTGGTGTCAAGTAATTTGTGCATTTGGTGTCTTGGTATAATATGTTAATCCAGTGAACTCGTCGCGAACAATAACGACCCGCACTTTGCACGAATTATTACATCTCTGAGATTCATGAATATTATGACGACGAGGTACCAAAAATAACGCAACAAATAAAAAAATTGTCTTTTTTCACTTTTAAAGCTACTAATATCTTCAGAATAGACTCTTTATAATAACTAATTAAATCAACGTGTTGTGAGAAAATATGTTTTCTCACTGATGGGCAGCGCCTTCAAAATGCCCTTTTTATAACTAACTAATTAAGTCAACCTATCTACATGTTTCTTGACATACTTGAGGTCACCGTTTTTGTCACGTAAAGGGTCTGTCCAATTTCGGCCCAGGACTAACCATCCCAATTTTTTTCAATTTCCTCTTCTCTCGATCATCTCAGAATGTTTACCTTGCTAATTCAGTTGAACGATCGAGGGTCAGCTACCTTAAGTGGATGATGTCGACCTATTGAAATTTATGTATTCATGAAACATTTATAAATTCCCGAATTCTTGAATTCTTGAATTTGGAACCTTCTTGACAATAATTTAATTTCATGTCTGAAAGTATCAGATTTCCTTTCTAGAAATGTCTCGGCGCTCACCCGTTATCACGTGCCTCTTAATCTAATATCTTCGTTAACATTACGGAAAGCTTACTACCATTATTTATTTATTATTATTGATTATCACAACTTTTTGCCGGCTATCAATTTTACTTTCGTGTAACTATCCCGTGGCATTAGGGGCGCGTAAAACTCTCGAGAGGCGCACAATTAGGATTAATTCCACCATAAAATTTTATTGCGTACTAATGAAGGGTTCGACAATTTACATAAAGAAAGGCGTCGACCAGCGTTCGACCCAGATTAAATGTCGACATGAAAATTGATTTTCTTCAGCATTTTGTCGACAAAATAATAACGCGAGCTGGAGAGATAACGCAGTTTTCAGAAAAACTACCACTTTAACGAAAAGTGTGTTCAAATGCGATACATCCATTTCCAGCATCACGTATGAAAGCACCTATTTTATAACCAGAGGATAAAATATGCATTTGAAAAGAACATACGACGTGCATAGGGTTGTTGCTTAATACCGAACAATATCCACAAACTACGTTCCTGCGGTGTACTTTCCTGCTGCAAAACAACTGCCATAAAGAGGTTTCCGCGTCCGCTCCACTTCCACAATATGTGCGCTCCGTCTGAATAATTTCAGGAACTCAAAATTCAAGTGACGGGCGCCACGTCACGTTAAATCGAATTTGAGTGAAAAAGTTCAATATTTTTGGAGATTGACCGAGTGCGTCTTGTGCAAACATTACGGAGGCAAGTTTGCGGACGTTTTATGCGATATGAGGTTTACTGGTATTTAATAAAGTAATAATGAAAGGAGAATCGATAAACTTGAGGTGAGGTATAATAGAAACTTTTTTTATCCATAGACTGGAGGGCACCCATATCTGAAACTTTACCTCATATCGCTGATAACCTGCTCGCCATTTGATGGCTCTATAAAAAGCTCATTACTATTTACTGTCGTCGTTAAACAATGGTTGACGTACAAGGAAACTTCATCCGGTTACGTCCTATTAAACATTTAGTGCAGAAGGCCGCGGTTGCGGAAAAATATCAAAAGAAGCTACATTGTGACCAGGAGGCGGGATCATTTGTTAGCCTTCAATAATTTGCATGGCCCTTCCTTACTGTCCAAAGTTATATCTTTGAGTATCTTTATGTCTCGATTTGAATATTAAATGCTGGAAGAACAAGCGCAGTAGAAGCGCTGGACGAAATTCGGCATTCGAATAGACGCACATTCAGTAGGTAAATGTCTGCGGAAAAAATAAATATATGCTAAGTTGTTCCTCATTAATGAACGTAATATACAAAATGAGTTCCTAAGGATAAACACTATTTGTGACACAGAACTCATCATGTATATACAGGATATCAAAAAATGTACTGACACCAATAACTCGTTAGCGATTAAATTCTAAATATAGTACCAACACGTACCTACACAGGGTCTGATTTCAAGTTACCAGTAGCGAGTAGGTGCAGTTTTTGTTGCTAGCTGTGGAAACACTGTAAACAAGGCGAGCTTTTTCTTATCTCGGTGTGGCAAAGTTGCGATCGGACTTTGCTGAAGCACCTGATGTTATTTTTCTGGGGAAAAATGGAATTGTGATTAATATTAAGATTTATTACTTGCACAATATTAATTAAGTCAAAATAGACTACTTTCAAACGAATTTCAATCATTTGCGGCACCTGGCGCAGGTGATCCATTTAAATGTGTTGGAAACTTGTGAGATACAAGGAAGGTCAAGGCCGACCCGCCGATTCGTCGAGCTGACCTCATAAACAACGAGGATTGGTGGCAAAATTGGTGGTCATTATTTCAACTAATAATATGAAATTAGAGTCGTAGACTTTTTTTAAATTCCTGAAAGATTCCATTATTCTTAAAATTCCTGAAAGATTCCATTCTTCTTATTACGTGCCAGAGTCATCTGCATACTGCGAGTTTACATTTTAGACAACACGATGCCACGGACTTGTCATCTTTTAATTTGCTTTTAGATGCTATGTACATCAACCGTTTATTAGAAAATTTCAACTTTTTTTGACTGGTGAACTGGAAAGGTACTTTAAGGAAAAGATTTATTCTTCACTGATATTCTCTTCTTTTGATGAGTTCTCAAACTAATTTTTAAATATGCAGAGGGTAATTAAGATATATCAAGTAATTAATTCCAAATCAGAGAGTTTTATTTTAATACGCAGAAACATAGCAAAGAGAATATTCCATTAACAATTTTGACCGCATGCTCTTTTAATGCGAGTTCCGTGTTATTCAGATCATTTTTCTCCAGCAGCAGTAGTTCCAACTCAAGACTCAAGAGGACTAAGCCTTTTGACTTGGTTCGATGATTATTTAGTATCCAGTTAGGTTAGAAAAAAATTGTTCATTGATCTAACTGATCAGATTACAATATTTAAGACCCTGTAAAAGCCTAATAATAAAAAAAGTAGTTCCAACTTTATTTTTCTTCGAAAAATTTTACGGATGCCAAAATTATTATTTTCAGTTTCATAGTAGTTTAAAAGAACAAGTCAAGTAGTAGCCAAGTGTTAAGTTGGAAATTGTTATAGTTGTCTGTATCCACAAAGTGGCGCAGCTTTTCATACAAATCCAACAGATTTATCGATAGAGCTGTAGTAGGTACAATCAAGGATAATACGACAGGACGAGTTGTTGTGCAGAATAGGTTTTATCGTAACATAGCATAAAAACCTTACCCTATACAAGCATTACTTTAGCGTGGAGCACAAGGACGACGTCTGCACATGACAACTTAAAATTCGTGGACTGAAAGAATTCGACAGCTGATGCCAGAGCTGTGCCAGATCAACAAGGGCGAAATAAAGTAGCAGCATGTGTGTCTCGACGTGTTAGGATTCTGTAAGCGGCCCAATGGCAAAATAATATTGCAAAAACTTGTTTTTTTTTTTAACTTTTAAATTATCCATGCTGAAACCTAATAAGCGATAATTATTCAACGGCGTAGCGGCTGCTCGTCCCGAGGATCATAATTCATGCGGCCAATTGATTCTTGTTGGGGTGGATGACAAATGGGCTATTTGATAAATTAGTTATTCCGTTAACAACTGCTAATAATTTTGATTTAGGAGTTGAGGTTTTTCGGCAACGTTCAAGGATAATAAAATTTATTTTTCTGCCTTGCTTTTATCGCTGCAATTTCTAAAGTCTTAGCTCCGGGGAACAACATCCGCCGTAATTTGTTTTTGCGAGAGACTCTCGAAAAATTTTTTGCTATAAAGCAATCGTGTTTGTTTCACGCATTTAGAAAGTCTGGCATGATAATAAATGCCCAAAATGCTGCAGACAAGTTAATATGGTAAAGAGTGTAATTTTTGAAAAAACTTTTGTTGGTGAAGCAGACGTGAAGAAAAAAAAAATAGATATTGGTAGACAGTTTAACACACTTTTAAAATTGTCTAAAAAGTTTGTCGAAAATCTTTTCAATATGCTAAGGCCTAATTGTATAAACGTGGATTGAAATAGTCCAGGATAAAATACCATAGAAACAATTTGTCAGCAACAATCATTCCCATGGTATTTCATCCCATTTTGGAGTTCAAGACAGGATTAAATTTTTATACAACTCGACCTTAGAATAGATTAATCTATTTGTCTTCTCCACAGATTTATGAGTATGACTTAAAAAAAAAGGAATTATCTCGGGCTTGTGCTCTTCAAAGCGAACAGCAAGAAGAGGTAAAACTTAGCCAACTGACTTACACATCATGAAGGTTTACATTATGTTTTATATAAAATAACTTTTCCGTCTTTAAAACGATGTAAGCCATTTAGGCAAAGAAGAGGAACGCAAATTTTGTTTAGCCAACTTATTTTTAGCAATTGTTGATTGGGTGGGTGTTACGTTTATAACACTCGGCATGACAATAGATGATTTATCTAGAATTAGAGTGTAACCGTAAGTTTGGCTGTGGAAAGCGAGGAAGCGACCGAAAATCTAAATTTTCTTCAATATTCCAGACGATGCTGGCTGGTAACGGTATTTCAAACAATAAGACCCCATCCCGCAAGGCGTCTTTGTTGAAAGCTTACTCGTATATGAAAGATGTTTATTGAAATCTTTTATAATGGCCATTATGTTGAGTAGCAGGTGCGAAAGTGCGTCTGCGAGGGCCAGCTCTTATAGCTGCAGAAAACCTCTCCTTAGGTCGGTACTTGTCATGCAAAGCCGCTGCCGGCATTGTAACAAAATATTTGAGAATCAGGTGTAAGGTCCTGAATTGCCTTGCACTGATCCAGCGTTGCAATTCACATATTTTAAACCGTTATGCCAGTCTAATGTCACATCTAGCCATTATCCCACTTTTGTGCGCCTCTTTACGTCTGCGTCACGTCCTGGTTTTGCAACCCAGTTTCCACTCAATAATAAAGGTATCGCGACGACACACGTCTGAATCAAATTCCATCTTTAAATTTTAACTGAAAACGAACACAAACATAATTCCCAATTTCGCTCCGGCAAACATCATAAATATAAATCCGCAATTTTCGGCGATGTACCAATAAAATAAACACCGACGTTAAACAGCTTTCTATTTACCAACAAATACATTCGCTGAATTGTCGGCAAAAAGCAATAATAACGTTCTTTTCTCCTTCTGATTACGTGTAATATCATTCGTGATATAAAAATAAAGTGTTTCTCTAGACATTAACGACAGGACAACACGCAGAGACGTGACAGTTACGGAAGGGGAGACGACGCCACTTTGTTTGCACAGCTTCGGGTCATTTCATTCCTTGAGACAGGGTGGAAGGCAACTACGTTATCCTGCGCAAAACCAAAAAATGTACATTAAGTCTTGGAAATTACCGCAAAATTACAAAACTCTCTCAGTTTACCATCTGGCGATTAAAACGTTGCTTCAAAAGGGTCGCCCGATTAAAATTAACACCTGACAGACTGCAAACTGCGATTGTGGTTAATAATAAATTCTCGTAAAGAGAAGAAGTGAAAATGGGTCTAAATATAAGGACGGACGGTTTTAATGTATCCGTTTACAGCCATTCAAGAATCTAGAACGTAGCAAAATCCGGCGTCGACACCGGCGTTTGTGTCTGCTCAACTTCCAGGACGAGTTGGGGAAGATATTTCAATTTACAATGATTGACAAACTTTTATAAGGTGTTGGTGGAATTGTGGGAATGTTAGGAGCGCATACCTCATAAGCAGAATTTAAAAGATTCTCGAAAACTCGAATGCTGGAAACACCTTTACCAAAGCAGACGAATTTTAACTGAATAAGCTACAAAGCAAAATGCTGCTACAAAATAGTTATAATAAATTTTATAGATAATGGTGAGACGCTGCAGACCTTTTGAAAGGGAGATAAAGAAATGAAAGGATAGGAGAAAAAAATAACCAAAAGATCCCAAACAGAGGATAACCAAAAAAAAATATTCTATAAAACAATAATCGTAAGAGATGAAATATAAATCGTGGATGTATTTGCAGCAAACTTGGCTCTTTAAATAAGTGCTTAATAATTACTTTAGAATGCGATTGCATTACATTTCCTTGACTAGTTCAGATTTATGCAATCCAGATAGTTTATCATGGTTACTTGATAATTTATTACTTTCCGATTGTCGTCTTCTGAGGTTATGAGCCATTTGAATTTATTAGGAGGAAAGGGGTGCTCCTTTATGAATATTTACGTTTATAGGAGCGATTAGACAAAACCTTCACAGTTCTAATTTAGCAACGAATTAATTAATAATCAATGCTGTGGAAAACTTTACACAAATAAACAATGTCATAAATATTGACAAAAATTCTGCATGTTTTAAAGATGGAGCATTACATGATAAACGTCACAACTTACAATTTTTTGCTAAACATAAAATAATATGTATGCAGTTATGTAGCCTTAATTTTAAGGCATCAGAATTAATTTTTTATTTATCTAATAAGATTAACCATGTCACCTACTTCAGTAATCTACAACAATAAATTACAGTAAATCAATTAAAACAATTATGTTGTTTGAAAACTTGGTTGAACACTTTGATTTAAGACAAAATTTGCAGCCGTCGCTAAAATTTAATTTGAAAATACTACTTTACACTAAAGATTAGTGTAGTGTGTGGTAAAACCATGGAAAACGTCGATAAAAAATATGTAAAAATTGCAACAAAACAGAAATATTATATTTATAATTTATACATAACACGTTGTGATAGATGCTATTTTAAATTAACAAAATCCTGCTACGGTTGTGCACAACAAATATTATGAAAAATATTTTATTAACATGATTGCAGTGTGTGATCATTTACTCTTTTCTATTATTTGCTCCTTTAGGCTAAAGTATCATCGCCGACAGACAAAACAAAGTTATTATTTATCCAAAAAAAAAGCGCTTTCCGTCGACTATGTAGAAGATAACATGCCTGATATCAAAGAAAGTTACAATTGATTTTAAAGTTTCACAGTTGCAACTAATTCCACAACCACTGTAGTGGTAAATCCCGATAATTTAACTAACATGTAAGTTAAACCCAGATAAGGCGAGACGATAATTAAATAACTGTTAATAATTTCGACTGAATCGAACTGGATCGGTAGGGGGTATTGTAAATTATTGAAACACATGCTGAACTAACTTCCTATCAGATCTCGGGCTAAGTGATTAGTTTCAGCGCTAGGTTCTGGTCTGAATTCGCAACTTCATGGTAGAACGGTCACATTATTATTTACTCGAAATTGCGGATTTAATTGATTTATTGAATTGCTTATCCATTCAAAGATGAGTTTAATATAACTACGTTAAGACGCCTACCGCTTGACAAAGCCTAACAAGAAAATGATTGGAAAGCTCGATTGTTAGCTCCTGAAAATGTTGTATAATTCCCTAATTACCTACTGAAATTTATACCGAACAGTTGTTACTTGCGTATGATTTATTAAAGAGCAAATCGACGGTATAAAATTTGACTAACAAATTGGGCCAGAATTATTGCCATTTGGTAATGGGTAAGTAAATTTATTTGTGGTTTACGTTGATGACGTGAATCAAGATATCAATCAAATTTACAGCGCTACCGGCTTTTAAATAAATTATGTGCATACGTGTTGTTAGTGACAGTTAAAATTTTATAATCAATATAAATTTATCATCAAATCACTTTGGCGGCGAACAGAATGACCTTTGAACTCTTTGGGAAAAACCTCTTCCGTTTTGTGGCAAACTATGGCCACATAAAGATCTCATTTTAGATTCAAAGTTTAACTTCCGGCAGTGCTTATTTTTCTAAATAATTAAAGGTTCGTAAAAGAATTTATCCGAACAACTTAAGCAGAAAAATTTATTAAAGTTATTTTTCTACAACAACTCTTAAATAAAATTGCCTTATATTCTATGTCTACAACCGTTTTAAACGCGTCTTTTTCATCTAGCAGTGATTGTTACACCTAATTACACTAAGTACTCTTTTTAAGCTTAAGCTGGCGTACGCATTAGCATCAATGGGTTTAATACATATCAAAAGTGGTAGAAAGCGTACCGCTTCCTACGGGGATTATGTAAAGTTACATGTTTAAAGTTGCAAAATTATTGTTGGCGAATATTACGCCCAGCAGCTGGTAATTAGTGAAGGGGTAGCGCCATCCTGCAGCGCAATTTTAGACTTCGTCGCGCCCTTCAACCGTTAAATAGCCACGAAATACCGATTTGTTCAAGTATCTTCCTAAATGCAATTATTCCCTCAAGCAATACTTAAATAGGGACATTGTGGAAACTTGAAAATTTAGAGGTATTAAGTTTAATCATAAAGAGTAATTAGGTAATGAAGCAGCAGATGGCGCCCACAAATGGTGGCAAAGTTGGCAACGACCTGTTATTATGGCCGTTTTGCCACACAAAACTCTTAGGTACACATTCAAGATCTGACATAAATCTGCGAAAAAGAAATAACAATACAATAACGACACCAGGCGTAATTGCGGGTCCCGTGGGTTGTATATTTTCAATGTATCAGTATCTCGTGGAAATAAAGCTGGAAAGAAAGCAATTTGTTTCCAGACACGTTGAACGGATGTATAAGACGGATCGTTGGCAGGATACGGGTACTTGCTGGAAGGTTATGGCAGTTTGGCCTAACCCTCCTCCATATGGTATGAATATTTATGTTTTGTGCCTACGAGAGGGTACACTGGGGCTCATTGCTTGCACCGGGACGCGACCGGGAAATATCAGGGTAATTTAGTATTAATAACAGGAAGCTGCCAGATTACAGAAATCAATTTCGTACATGTAAGGGACGCATACTAGTGCTGAGTTCCTGGTTTCTGAAATATTTACAAAAATTAACAACAATTTTGAATAGCGGCATAAAACGTTTTATACCCCTAACTAGGCAAGTATTGATGACTTTATGTAGATTTGTTTTGGCTTGCGTGCGGAAGATGAGATCGGGAAAAGAAAAGTAAATCGTCCAATGAAGCCTGGTGAGCCAGTAAATCTCTTCGGACAGTTACTGATAGTCCCACATTTAAATCAAAGGACCGCATTTATCTCAGAGCCAATCTTAGTTTGGTTAAGTTCGAAGAATTCATTAAATGATTCATCACGACATACTGGGAGAAAAAGAATCTTACTTTTGTTTCAAGCTATTAAAGCGTTTCATCAAAGCTTTCCCCAAATCATTGATTGGGAGATTTATAAAATAAATTACATCCACATTTATGTTCCCGCTTGCTTGAAGAATAGAGCAATTAGAATTGATCGTTGTTTCTAAAAGATCGACAAAAACTGGTTCACTTGGTAACTGGTGCAGTTTCAACCTCCGCCCTTCAATTTCATCGCTTGATCAATTCCGGGTCAACAAGAACCCGTTCCCGTTTTGAATTATGAACTTCCTGTAACAGGATAAGAGGATTTGCTTGTTTAGATTTTCTTATGCGGATAATTGTTTTTGCTTATTAATTATGTTAGTTGCGTGGCGATACCATTAATAATAACTGAACCAATTTACCCCGACAGTTCCAGAAAGATAACAAAGGGACTCCTCCAGCTACTCAAAGGCAAATAATTATTAAGCGAATTTTGACACTCATCTCGCAAATAAATACCCTGCCTAGCTTCTTATCAAAAGTATTGTTTTTAATTAAATCGAAACTTTTTCTGAATCTTCAAACAAAAATTCAGTTTGAGCAGAGCTCTTCAAAATGTCGAATTTTGCTGAAACCTATGTCCTTACTATTTATGCTCAATTTTAAATAGAAATTTTAAATTTCCAGTTAAAAGCCAGCCAATTTTGCAACAGGATGAGTCAATGAAAACATTTAAGAGTTTCAAAAGTTCTTTTATGCAAAGAAAAATTTATTGTTGAGAGTTAAATTTGATAAAGCTACTTTGTGAAACCTTTAAAAAACAAAACGCAATGTTCTTCCTTCTTGTAAAAAGTACAATAGATACAAACAATTACATTGGTCTAAAATTAAAGCGGAATTGAAATATTTAAAAAATTGGTTGTGTTATTTATTTTTGCATTATCCTCCTAAATGGGTTCTAAGAAGTTCTGAATAAAGGACACAAGTTTGCTATAACCATGCAATTTCTGTAAGAAAGCAATCAGCTAACATAAAATTTCTTTCATAGTTTAATGTAAATTGTAAAAGTTGTAGTAATTGAAAGAGTGAACTGTAATTCTTATGTTGCTGTTTGAAGTAAAATTGTAAGCACAAACCGAAATCCCAACGCAGCATCCGCACTGCTCACTGTCCTCCGCTGCACTTAACCTATAATTGGAAACCTTCAAAAAAACGAAGTAGTAAAAGGCTTTCGCTATTATTCAGTTTAAAACTAGTAATATACGACTCTTTTTCAATTTCAGGCCTCTTTATTAGGAAGAAAAATTGGATTTAACTAATTCAGACGAGTCACCTAATACGTCAAATTTTCTTTAAGAAAATAGGTAATTACATGGCTGCTAAGAAGTGCCTCAAATTACTAGTAATTAAATAGTTTTGTTAGTTATAAGTGCATCCAGAGCTGGCAACTTCAAAATCGTCAAATAGAAAATTCATACACATAACCAATGCACAAAACTTATAATAAATACAAAGATGCATTTATTAATGCAGATTTCAAAGATAACAGTTAAATTCATCCTATATTTAAATTTGAAAGAGAAAGTTAGCACTTTTTGCTTGCGTAATCTCTCAAAACATTTAGATAAAAAACGTCTAATAGGAAGTAGATTATGCAACAATTATGAGGCAATATACACTTAATGCGAAAACCCGAGGTAATCGAATCAAATAGAAACGAATTCCCTCGGCAACGGCTTGATAGAAAGATGAAAGCCTAGATCTAGTAAGCTTCCAATTCAGGAGAGCCAAGCCGGAATTCCGGAAGCGGGGGATTTAATGCAAAATTAAGCGGCGAGACTTCATTACCTGCTTAATTTTGTATCTAAACTTATTAAGTAACTAGTTAATATTCGCTCGTCAAACACTTTTCACGTCATTACTTATTTATGGGTTTATTTCTGAAAATGCAACGCACTTCACATCGTTACAAACGCCCCAAAATATTAAGTTGTACCTATCTATGTAAAAAATTGGTGTCAATTTTTAAAATTTGAGACACTGAAGTAACCATCTGTTGAATTGGGCTTGAGTCAAACTACTACCCAAACCTGTGACCTATATCTAGATGCCAAGTTTTGATGAGTACTCATTTTTTAAGCCCAAACAATTTAAGAAACAATTTGCTTCTCAACAAGATAATTTCTAGGTATGTTACCACTCCATAGAAGGTTGCTAATCAACTTACTAGAAGATGTCTTGGTAAGTAGAATTCATGCTCTTTATCAGACCCGGTAATAATAAGCAGCAATTGTAAGACGATGCAATTTTGAAAATTGCTAAGATCTTCGTTAACTAAAGGCGTCACGAATTAATTAAACTGAAAGCTTGAATTGAGCGCATAACTAATCGTATGTTGCCCACCAAGTTGGTGTAAATGGGAATCGTTTTACAGCTCTTGCCAAGCGCTCAGAAAGTATATTGGCCTTTATAACCGCACGATATGCTCGCTAAAATTATTAGTTTAACAGCTAACTTGGCGCTTTCCTGTTTATTCATTTCTAGAACAATAGCACTCATAGGACTTAACTTGGTTAATAAGCTGTACCGTTCAAGCGGATTTATTGCGGTGTGTTAGACGGCTAAGTTTCTGGCAAAATCTGCGCGGTTTAGATTTGGCCAAAAATATACCGCGGTTTATTTCAAGTCTCCTAGAATCCATTTAACCTCACGCCTTAGAAGTTGTTACGATGAAATCTACAAAATTTGCAGGAAATTAAATTTCAACCCAATAATTTGGATTGTTATCCTGGACCTTTGAGCTCTAATCTAACATCGAGATCTAGCACAATTTTATTAATGGAAGTTCGGCAAATTAGTACACCTGGAATATAAAAAATGTTGTCGGTAGGCATTTTACGTGAGATGGAGCTTTTCCCGCTTTGTGCATTAAGTAGATTGGCCTTTACTTTTGCAGTTGCCGCTTACACAATGAATCTTAACTACCCTGTAAACTCGGAAGCGATTTGGTTTTTATACGGCGTATAATATTGCGATTTATTCCTTCATAAAACGTTTATTTTTGTAGCCGTATTAAACACGCTATCATTTGCTTTGTTGCTGTCTGCTCCACCGGCTATTCACCCCCCAATAAAATCTGTTGATGACACCTCTAGTCACAGAAAAACATTTTTTCAATAAAGTCAACTGTACTGAACAATTCTCAAAAACACTTTTTAGATAATGTCCGTTGATTCAGAAATTTGCTGAACAGTTTTCATATTATTTTTAATAATTTCTTTGGTACCTTTAAACCTTTAATAATTCATTTATTTTCCCAAAGCTACTTATATCGCCCTCAAGCTCCGATTTTTACAACCATTTTTTTTTTATTAAAATATGTTAAGAAACTAAACGGTACAATCCTTGAAGTATGCGGATATTCTGGCGTTGATGCTGACAAAAGTCTAAAAGAAGTGAGGAGAGTACAAGAGGGTATATTTAGGATGCAAGAAGTTGATGGTGAATGTAGATGAGTTATTTTAAAAAACAAAACTAATTGAGATCTGCAAAGAAGCTGGAAACAATAAAACAAATTAAGCAAAGAGGTAGGAATATTGTTGGAAAAGTTTAGGTAGAATTTCCAAAAAATTTGAGTGCTATTTGGAAGCCTGGGAAAGTCTGAAAATACGAGAAACAGAAAGGAATACCAACGATAAAAAAAAAATATTTAAGATGGATGTTAGGCATGAAGTTGCCAGGATATACAGTAATGTATGGATAATCCGAACAGAAAGTTTGCAGACCCCGTTCGGATTACCAAAATTTTCGGATTATAGAATTCATAATAAATGATATCTAGAATCCAAACATGTTTGGTTTATAGATACCTTACTCAACCATAAAAATGTTCCATCATACTTTAAAAAATATGTATGTAGATATACATAATGGCTATAAAATTAATAAAATATTTATTTCAAAACAAAAAATTACTTTTTAAACATAATTAAAATAAAAACAAATTTCTGATGAAAAAACACCTTATACATATTACGTTCAGCATTCTTTCGATCGACGCATGTGAACGTACAAAGATAATTAAGCGGTAGTTCGGATTACGAAATACAGGAGTTCGGATTATATATATCATTTTACACAATTGGGGTGTTCGGATTATAAAGTAGTTCGGATTATCGGGGGTTCGGATTATCCATACATTACTGTATAGTTATAAAGAGAGCAATTAGAGTGATTGGAAAAATGAATGCGGTAAAGTATGAAAACAATTATGTCTAGATGTTACTACTAAAAAGAAGAAAGAATTGAAAAAGTTGAGAATTAAGAAATAATAAGAACCTGGTATTGAGGAGACTGGGTGTGCACTAGGGGAATAAAATTGTATCAAAACAGTAGAAAAAAATAAGAAAGCTACATACAAGAGCGTAGCTAAAAACAATAGAACAATTAGCAGAAGAATGGACGAGAAGTGAGATTCAATAATAATGAATTGATATAGAGAATAATAAAAGAATGAAACTGTGGGAGAAATTCGGCAAAAGTAATTTTACTTTAATTGTTATTGTTTCGTAAAATATAATTTATTTAAACCGTTTGGCAATGGGCAAAAATAATAAATTATTGCAAAAAAGCGGGCAATATTGCCATCAATTTTGGAAATGGATGACTTGCTTATTGAAGTTGGATCTCCTAAGTGGAAATTTTTAATGAAAGTGTGAGAGCGGGCTGTAAAAGCTATTTCGTAGCATATATGTTCGCCATGCTCTCACATAAAAGAGGTTATCTTATTGGCCAACCAGTTCAGAAGTGCAAAATTTCGAGAGAGTTAATTACATTTTGTTATCAACCAAATTTTATGCAACGCTTGTTCGGAGCTGGTAATATGTCTAGTGATAAACATGTCTGAGCAAGCAGATAATACCATAAACACGTGCTGGAATTTCATCAAAACGATAAAATATAAACCCAAAACCGCCAGTTTTTGCAAGATTTAACTCGACATAATAAAACTAAAAAGGCCGCCCCCGCACGTATATAAAATCATGCTTTGAAATAATCGAAAGCGAGCCGTCATAAAGCCGAACATTTCATTTTATCATTCCCTTCAACACTTTAAAGTGTTAGCTTTTTATGTTTGTTCGAAAACAACACTGATACTGCTGTTCTTTTTTAACCGTATTCAAATGCAATAAATGTTTTATTCAGGTAAATAAAACCTTTCACATTTACTGGTGTCTTTGAAACACAGAGATTTTATGAAGTTATTACATTGTGTCGAGTTTTCGTGTTTTATGCTCACGCCCTTTTGCCACCCTCTTAAAACACTAAGCTCTCGTAAGAACCTATTATTCCCTAATTCAATTATTCTTGATTTCAATTTTAGAAATTAAAATCGTGGAAATTGCCAAAATGATATCCTTCGTTATTACGGCCGAAATGAAAGGTGAGACTTTAATTGTTATGCAGATTGATTTGAAATTCGGTAATTATATTTGGTCCATGGCGGACTTAAGACCGAGTTACTAAACGTTTTCGTATTAAACGAAAAATAAGACAATGATGGGAGTTGGTTGAATTTGGTGAAAGTTTCATGGTTGGTCTGGCGCACTTATATTAACGCAGTAATGTTTTCAGTAATCGGAACCCTACAGCACGAGGTGTAGGATAAGTTGTTGCGGCGCGTCAACTAACTCCTGTGGGAGACATATTCTCCAGGAAAACGGCTTTTCGCCCTTACAATAAAATCTTGTGCTTTACCGTGCCCCCATGTTGGGAATTATATTCAGATGACGGTCTTTATTTATTCATGATTTACACTACGGCGTCAGGTTCTTACTGATGGTATTTTGAGATTCAGGTTGTAAAAGTATTTTTCACGTAAAATTACTCATTTTGGTTCTCCTTAAAAAAATAATTAAAATAATTGTGTTTGGTGAAAAACAAATATATATTTTTGCGTCAAATCCTGGATTTGAAAATTACTAATTAAATTAGTAACTGAAGCGCGAGACTTGACAACAATTAATTATTGTTTAAAACTACGCACAATAATTTATTTGCATCTAAAAATTCTAGTAGTATCATAAAACCAAAGATTTTTGTATGAAAACCAAATATCTTTTTATACCTATCGATAATAGAAAATTTAATAACATCTAAAAAAAATGAAGTAAAAAAGTCTCGCAATTTTAAAATTATGTCCAAATTTGGCCGACTTTACGCCTTTGGAAATATTTTACAGTAACGAGAGCTTGCTAACGAAGTGCAGTTAACCCATATCAGTAATAATCTGCATGCTAATAACGTTAACAAAATACAATGCTGGTATCGATCGATTTTACAAACTGAATTGAATTGAATTTTCATGCAAGTTTCCGGTGCCGCAATCTTTTTTGCCACTACAAACCGAACATTTCAAACAAAACCTACTTTAGGAAGCAAAGCTTGATTTGCTATAAATCAATGCCATTTGGTCTCCAATACCTATATATACGAGGCACTTATTTTTGCCTTACTATTATTAGTTTTCATTTGTCCAAACTTTTAATAGTAACTCGCTGAAAAATGGTATCAATTGTATTGGAAGATTGATGCTTATCTTCGTTCAATACATTTGGTCGTTTGTTAGGACCGGATACGAATTCGATATTTCAATAAATAATTAATCGCATTTTCAACTGAAATTGAATAGAGCGCTCGTTGCAGAAAAGTCTTAAATAGAATAAATGAAATAACGACGGACTGTGCACGCCTCCTCCACAAAATTTAATAATTTTAGAGGAAGGATTCGAACGTGAGGAGATTTAACATTACCTACATAAACCAAATTCTTTTCTTTTTCGATAGCCCTATTTACGTGTCAAATTTAGTACCAAAATTATTTTTTTGTGAATTTCAAATTAGTTGCACAAATTTTAAATGCAATCCGTTCCCAAAAGCTAACCAAATATCGGTAATTTAATAGAAATAAATGAATTGAAATGCAGTGCTCTATCAGCTATATTTTGTTGTTATTTTGCTATTGTTATAGGATAGCCACTGATTTACTTAATTTAGAGCCACTAGCATAAAAAATTATAGATTAAATCGATTAAAAATTGTTTGACAATTCCTTCTTTAGTCTACGCTGTAGTTTTACTGGGCAGTATCTCAATCCCAGAAGTCTCTACATATGCAAGACTACACCAACTAGTCTAGTATTCTTTATTTATGCTTCCTGCCCCAGAGACTCATTAGGTGCACACTGCTCTTCCTGCATCTTTATAGCCAACGTATACACCAATTCGGATTTATGCTCCATTTTACGGGATATTCTGCTCCACTTACAAATTATTAATGTGACTTCTTTTATCTGCAGCTTGAGATCATTTTGACATCGAGAGTCACTCCTACATAACACACTTGCGCTGCAATTTATAACTTCTGAACTGGTAATCTTGCAGTATGCAAAAAAATTAGTCTTATTTGTAAAAATATTTGTAGACTCTGTAGTAAAATAGATGAGTTAATTGGGTCAGTAAAAAGCACGTAAACTCTCTGGATGTGGAGTACCTGACAAAAGCAATTGACGTTAACTGGGTTCTAGAGATAGATTAAAATATTCTACTTAAAAAGATCTAGGCGTCATAACTTATCAGTAAGCAATATAAAGACCTACGTTAATATTTTCTGCAACAAGAGTTTATTTACAGCTTTATTTTATAAATGTAGAAGAACAACAATTATTGTCAGCACTAATTTTTGAAGTTCAATTTTTCGTTACCGCTAACAATAATCTGTCTTCTAATTTTCCAAAATCTTTATAAAAAGAACGTTGTCCCACAAGTTATGGACTTAAGCATACATACTTGAAGCACTTGGAGTTTTGTTGATTGAAACAATCCCAAAATTTTGAAGTGAACTGAGATGGTAATAAGTTATTTATTTATCCCTCTAAGACAATTGATAACGAGAGCTAACTGACGAAAAGATGCGACAAATTTTTGTGACAGTAAGATTATCATGGTATTCTTTGTCTTCTCCAACTTACTTTAAGAAGCTAGAAAGAATGTGGAGCATATTATGTAAAATTATTTGCCGCTGCAACAAAAATTGGCTTTGGTGCTGGGAATCGAAGTCACTTTAAATTTTGTGCGCACCATTCGGAATTCACATTGATATTTCTTCAATTTTAACTTCGACATGTGTGACTACATATTTTCAAGTTACCTCGATTTAAAATTTCTATTTGACGATGCGAAAAACTTTGCGAATAAATTACCAAACAGGACGAGGGAAATCGTGACGCATCTGCGTAGTCGGGGTCGTTGGGAAATGTGCTCCTTTGAGCGCTCATATGCCAAATTAGCAAAGAATTTATTTCAGGGCGCCAAATCATGCGGCAAATTCGGCAATTCGGCGCCAGTCGCGAACACAAACTCTGCAAGGTGCGGATTGAAACCACTTCCCCTACTTCTGGCTCTTATCAAACGTTATTTAACCGAGCAAATAAGCCATAAGCGAGCTAATTAACAAATCTAAAGCTAAGTGAGGCCATTACTAATTATTGCGAACGCATAAATACACTTTTTTACTGTATTTTGAACTGGAATTATTAAATCGGATCTTCGTTGCTTTAAGTCGTCCTCTCACAAAAGCTGGAATAACAGAGTTAATAATAAATATTTTGAGAGATACTGCAAGGTTCAGAGCTGTTACATCTTTTTGTGCTAATATTATCCTTCTATAATTATATTCAATTAGATGTTGTATCTTCAAAACGTGAAGTGAAGCGTCTTGCACTTTGTTTACCATACCAGACTGAAGATGGCAATACCGTATAAAGAAGGCATTAGTAGAAAACTCTACGAAAACCCTGTGACGTCTTCTGCCCTCTATTTTTTTCTTTTTAGAGATTAATTAAAAGCTTTTATTCTATCGTCCGAAATTGTCGCAATGTTTTCTTGATTTCTATACTTTTTTCAGAGATGATATGACGTAAAATTTTTAAAAATTATACAACTTGCCAAATTTGAAGGCACATTCGCCTACAATATAGTTATTAGATTGTGTAGAACTTTAAATCTGTTTGGATAGTTAAAAAAATGCGATTCATGCCATTTAAATATTTAGTATTTATTTTTCTAGTGTGCTGACCAACTTTAGTCTTCAATTTATGCCAATGGTTCCGTAAAACTAACCGCACTGCACCGAGTGCCTTGTGCCAAGGATCGATACATTAACCCTTCTTCCCTTTTAAGTGCGCTGTTCTTGCAACATCTACGTTGCATCTTCGACCGGAAGTCATTGCTTTACTCTACTGACCAAAAGAATAGTGCTATTTATAAAAACTTCCTCAAGTTGGGCGCAAAGGTAAATAAATGGCAATAGTTAGTCGGGTGCTAAAGAAGGTTAATAGTTCTTTTAGATCCTGGAACTGTCGTGATCAATTTCGGAGAAAAAGCGAACCGCGGCCAAACTTTTATCCAGTTGTTGCTGACTTACGTTTTTCAAGCGATTGTCCAGTTAACGATATAATTTTTTCCATCCCTCTTTTCGAGCAATAAGTAATCAATTTATTAAAATTGCCAGTTTCTCATCCTCCAACTGCAAGAGAGTTTGTAGGGCCATTTGCCTCGACTTTAATTTAGTAATTATTTGGGCAAAAAAGATGCTGTAGGCAACTTGCTAATTTAAATCTAATTTATGCGAGCTTGACGTAAAAACGATTTACAAATCTTCTTAAGATAATTCTATTGTGTCATTTTAAAGGGTCATAGTCACTCGGCTGTAATGTTTCTTAAAATTGATTCGAGCTCCGGCCCCAACTCTGGAATAATTTTGTTAATGCATTTCATCGTCTTTCTGAATTGTTAGTTTTAACGGGTTTTGCTATACGGTATTATTTTTATCGCATCGCATTAACGATACAACATAAACACCTTAACCCAGTATATCATGCTAAAAAGGGTCCGGCGGACGACCCTACGCTGATAATATTATTAACTTTTAATGACCATCATAATTCAGTTTCGTCCCTGCTAGAGTGTAGGAAGGCCCAATAATTCATTAAATCGCTGGATGGGTTGTCGGCGCAGAGTCTAATACGTATAAACAGTGTTATAAAGCAAAAATATGTTAATTTCACGGCAAAAACACCAACATCCAAACATTAAACATGAAACTCTTGATTAGAAAACTTTAACAGTTAGCGGAATCTAAATGAGCATAATGAAAGTCGACTTTACTTGTATATCACTGTCACATACACACTCAGGGACCGGATTTCTACGCCATCCGTTTGCACCAGTCTTTGGGGTTGTCATAAAAATTGCATTCGCTTGATATTAGCCACTGCGTTTGTGTCAATACAGTCTCAATAAAAGTGAATAAAAGATAAGTACCATTATCAATGATTTCGACGTTTCCACTGCACATAAATAAATGAACTCAAAGACTGGAGTAAGTTCATATTATTAGTTTGAACTTCAAAGTCAAGAAATTCCAGATTTATTTAAAAAAAATATATCTTGAATAATAATATAATAAACATAAAAGTTTTCAAGATCTTTAATAGTTATTTATGCATGAATGGAATAAACACCGATTTTAATCCCGAGAATGTAAGTAATGCACGAGGCGAAGCCGAGGGCATTTTCATTCGAGGGATTAACGATGGTTATACCAGAGATGCATACAAAACTTTCTTCCCAGCCGTTTAAGTTAATAATAATAATAAATTAGAGAAGAAATAATTGTTATAATTGACAGATACCTAAATAAAGTTGTCTGACGGTTATTATGGAAACGAGTTTCTTTATGTTATATCGGCATTTTTTTTGCTTTATTCCCCGGTAATAAAGTGGCACTTTATTCCCTCATTATGAGGGAATAAAGTACTGTTTTATTCCCGGTTGGGAAGAATAGTTATTTATGTATCAAGGGAATAAACACCGATTTTATTCCCGAGAATGTAAGTAATGCACGAGGCGAAGCCGAGGCCATTTTCATTCGAGGGATTAACGATGTTTATTCCATAGATGCATACAAAACTTTCTTTCTAACCGTTTAAGTTAATAATAATAATAAATTAGAGCAGGAATAATTGTTATAATTGACAGAAACCTAAATAAAGTTGGCTGACGTTATTATGAAAACGCGTTTCTTTATGTTAGGATCGGCATTTTTTTTACTTTATTCCCCGGTAATAAAGTGGCACTTTATTCCCGGTTGGGAAGAAACTATTTAATAATGATCTAAAAGTTATAAAGGTTTTCTGTAGCTCAAAAAATTCTTATTATTATTAATTAATGAAAAGGATTGCTTTATAAAACAAGAAAATAGACCTCACAATATCACAAAAAATATTTTAAATAAATTGCTCCTTATCCACATAAAGTTTTGAGCTTCTGGCCCCTGTAAAAAGTCGACACTCGACATACGGAGAATGAGCAAGCTGCATACCCTAATATAAACTTTCATTAAAACTTAACACATAAAATTACAAAAGTGAGTTTCTTTTATAAAAATTATAATTGTCATTCTATTCAGCTTGACATTCTTTCAGTGTGGCATGCAATTCAAACTTTAACATTTTTGGGTAGTTTCATAAACTTTGGAAATAAGTCAAAAATGTTTATCTATGAATTAAGTATCTATGTAAAGTAAGGTGGATTTTATTTATTTTTTATTAAGTAGTTTTGTAAGTCATTTTGAACAAATGCTCTCTTAAAAAGGTGGAGGAGCCGGGTGAAAACCACAATATAAAAATTTATAGAAAGTTAACTACTTAAATTACGTTAATAGTGCTTGTTTTTATAAAATAGCTTAAGGTTAGCTTTTTCCAGGCAGCTATAAACTAGTTCCGAACGACACCTGGTTTATAAAATATGATTTTTTATGTAGCGCATTCATCCGAAACTCTTCATTACTAAGTCAACGCTTCTTTACTACATGGAAAATATTTGCTCAAAAGGGGTTGTTAATTACCAAAGGTAGCAACCCGGTAGTCAACCCAAACGTTGCCCAACTATCAACCCTTGTCACCAAAATTTAAATTTAATTTTAAGCGCTCTTTATTTTAATTAATTATTAATTTTACATTAGAGCAAACTATTAAAAAAAATCCCAATGCAAATTTTTATTTTTGCGCTATCTTATTTGGAGAAATATTACTGAACTGAATTTTCGGATCTGGTGTTTTGGCCATTGAGCTTTCTTCTTATAGTACATTGTCTATTTATATTAATGTATGTCCAATTTAAATAGTGCAAAGCTGCTGACACGTTAATTCCCTTTTTGTTCTTAGTCAACAAGCTCGTCTTTGTCTCTGATGAAAACTTTTCCGAATTCAGTTGACTTCCACTCATACTCCTCCAACATTGTCTGACTTTCTTAATTTGATCTCACCTCCACCTCTTTGCCTTACTTTATTGTGAAGTAATTAATTTATTGTGCAATAAGTGAGTTGCTAATTAGTCCTTAATTGGCAACATGGTTAATATCACTGAGGAAATTGCTTTTTGTATAAAGTTCGGTTTTTATTACCGTCGAGTCTTTTTGTAATTATAAATATTTTTTAGAGCCCGGGCGGTGAGAGACATAATAACGAACCCCTGTAGCCCGTGATTTATTGCAGCGTAAGTTTCGGTACATGAGTAGATGCATCAAATTCAACTCCCCGAAAATGGAAGAGCGACTTTACAAACAAACACCTTTATGATTGTTGAAGAGCATTTCTGTCATTAAAATAAATAACGCTATTTTCGCAAAGTTAGAGGGCTAGTGACAAGGTGAAATATATTAAATTTTAGTCACTTACGCTGGCGCTCTGCTCCAGCAAACGGCTAGCGTCAGATGTGACCTTTCTCACACTTCTCCCGTTTTCTGGAAAGAATAAGAATTAGCATTTCCAGACGGTGCCGATAGTTTGCCATCGCAAATTCAAGGGTCACATTGACCCTAAGAACTTTGTTTCAATCTGATTATAATCAACCTACGTAAGTTTCGCTTTTGATGTATAATTATTAATTATTTAGTAAATCATTTTTTTTTTCATATTTTTTAGCAATAGCAAGTGGTGGCTTCAAAAAGTGGTCGTCCGGAGGTACCAAAACGTTGAGATTTAAGGGAAATTCCGGCGTGAAATGAAATTGCTGCTGGAATGCGGAGAGCGTTTCTTGCGGGTTGTGGGGATAGTGACTAACGCTTGGTGCAATATTAACAATATGGGTGTTGAACGTCCCCAAGCTGAGTCGACGCCGGCGACGCCGGGCCTAACTGAAGTGTAAAGCCTAGTTTAGTGGTGCAGTAAACAAGAAGGCCGCAAGCCGCGGTTCGCGGCCACTATATTGTTTGGTGGTGTTCCGCAGAACGCCCGCCCCTTCTAGAAGGACCGGTAAGCACCACCGGAGTTTCATAATGCATGAGACCTATAATGCCGGATGCGTTACTTTCGCGGAACCGCCACACCATTTGCAGAGCACCGGTGAAAATACACGACCATCCCAGAAAAATGCACTTGAAACGAATTTCCGACAATATTTTCTAGTCGAACTTTATAAATCTCCCAACTTTGTTAATACGCGCCGAACCGTTCTGTTCCAGAGATCAATTTTCTGATAATTCCTTTTAAAATTTATTAGGGGCCGTATCAATGTTTAGAATATATTGCGGTTGAATTATTGAATTTATTTTCGCATCGCCTCTGAAAGTTTTCAAATTATGGATAATTTAACGAAAATTTAACTTTCGGAGGGACCTGATTTATTTCGGGCTTACATCGGGCTCCACCAACAGTAGTTCCATACAATGCTGATTTATTAAAAGTTGGTTTAAACACCAAACGTTATCAGAGCAGGTCGCTCTACAAAGTTGTATTAGCATAATAAAAAAAGTCCTAAAACAACCCCAATGGCAGTGTTGGCATCTTTGCTAATATTGTGAACACATTTGAGAATAGTTACAAAAACGTTTAGCATTTCCCAGGGGGAATCTGGATATTCTTTGCTAAAACGCTAGCACGTTTCACACGAATAGCCTGCAGAGATCACGAATTGAGAGACAAGTCAAATGTATTTTAATAAAAGAATCCCAGTAACATTCTGTAACGATGATGTCAATTCTTCTTATTTCTCTGTTGGTAACTTGAACACCCAAGACTGCTCTAAGAAACATCAGCATGTGCTATTTTCTGGTCATTTTCGGTACAAGATAACAGTCGCTACGTGCGAGTAGAAAAATTTTTGTTGATAAGAATGGGAGAAGAAAAGGTAGACACAGTTAAAGCGTAAATTTGATTGCCAATAAAAAAATTATATTTTAATTAATAAATAGGTCCGACACAACGTTCACCTTTCATTTATCTATTTTTAAACAAAAAAAATTATACCGGTTGACTGCAAGCTGAAGCACACCTCCTATACCTACAAAATTGGTGAGCGACCATTTAGATGCACCTGTATATTGCCTGAAAAAAATCGTTTTCTCTGGCGGTGAAGACGGTGTTGCTTTAATTTAGGATTTAGTTGTCGGTCAAGTTTCCAGAGTCGTTTGGAAACCATTTCAATAATTAATATTTGACTCGCACAAACGGAAGAGCGCCGATCTCGGTATTTGAGCGGCCTAATTCAAATCTCTATGTAAATTATCAGAGAAAACGCAAATTTCGTAGTTGTCTCTGTAACCGACGCGCCGATGGCGTCACTGAAGGCGAATCAGTTAAGGGTGTACAACGTCAACAGTGACTACCGATGGCACTGAACTTCCACCGTTTTCTATGTTCCAACGTCAGCTGAACATAATGAACACGAGGGAGCACAGCGGCTGTGCTTTATGGCAAACACCACTAAGCTACTGCCTGCCACATCTTAGACTCTCGCTATCTGTTTTAGTCTGGAAATATTTATGTGCATTGAGCGGCGCGAAAACAGAATACGAATATCCTCTTTAGGTTTAAAGGACGCCGCCCCCAGACGGATAAATTTCGTCCCATTAAATTAAATCGCGACGTCGTTACTGTATCTGGTTCGATATACAAGTTATATGCATGTACACAATTACGACAGTTTCCAGGCAACGAGATGTCAAAGACGGGATCGCATTCAGCCACATTAACACCAATCGATAAAAAATAAGAAACGTGGATGCGCTTGTTATTTAATACACGTCAACTCTGGAATGCAGAAACCATTGTTCAAGCGATTAAAAGAGAGAATAATTTTAACGCGTTTCCCGTCAGCTTCACAATTGTAAAAACGTAACAATAATATTAATAAAAAAAAATTGTATAAATCAAACTCCAATTTTCTAATAAAAAATAAACTGTTCTTATTGCAAGTTGCATCATTGTCTCAGCAACTGGAGGGCGAGTTGGAATTTTTGAGGCTACTTCGGGGAGGTTTTACAATGGTTTCAGGATAAGAATTAATAAGTAAGAAAGTTAAGTTTTCTATATAAATGTCTAAACATGGTTCTAACAAAGGTAAATTTTATTAATTTTATCATACCAAGCAATTTTCTAAAAGATTTTGATCAATTTCGGCAAATTGTAGAAAGTCGACAAATGGCGAAGGCGCCGGGTGAAAATTATATTTATACAAAATTACCGAATCTTGGCAATTTTTTTTCTGAAGACGCTATAATTTGGTCTTTCTATGCAGCTAGATACTATTTCAGTACGACACCTATTTCAGAATTTATGATTTTTTTAAAGCTTATTACCCAAAATACAACAAAGTTCCTGAATGAGTCAACTAACTTTACTACATAAACTTCTAGATAACAAATAGCTCAAACTACCATAGTACGTAGCAAATTGGATTATTTTGCTTTTTAAAATATTTTCCAAAAAAATGGACAAATTTTGCAAACTACAGAAAATCTCTAAATAGTGGAGCCGTCAAAAGAATATGCCTGCACCATTTTCACTTGCGATTGACAGCCCTTACATTGATGTGAATCAGAATTAATGGCAATTAATTATTGTTAGAAAGGGGGAGTTTTGTCGAGGAGATCATTATTTTCCATATTTAGTGCAGCAAATTTACAAGTTTTTCATTATCGCATAAATTGCAATAAGTCAATATTGTTAACGCGCTTAAGTTAAGCGAATAATTTTAACTCGTTTCCAGTCAGCTTCACAATAGATTTATTATTAAAACGTAACAATAATATTAATAAAAGAACTTTGTATAAATCAAGCTCCAGTTTTCTAATAAAAGATGTAAACTGCTCTTATTGCAAGTTGCAACAACTGGAAGGCGAGTTGGAATTTTTGAGGCTGCTCCGGAGAGGTTTCAGAGTACAAAATTTCTTTTGTTATTAAATGCAATAGGTAAACAAGGTATGTTTTTATACTTTTTAAGTCTGGTTCCGTAATCAGTTGGTTTTAAGTTGGCAGTTTTCGAGTGATGCAGAGGATGAGGTCATTCAGTCAAAAATTACTGAAAGCAATAAGTGTTGCTGAAAGCGGTTAAAACAGTTAGGAGTGTCACATAATTTTACTTGCAGTGGAATGTAACTTTGGATTAAGGACTGGCCGAGGGTTTCAGTTCTTCGGCAAACAATTCCGGCTGGTTTCACATGTGACTGAAGTATATTTAAATTAGAGTTGGTGGCATTGTTGACTTTGAGCATCTGTGAATATCCTCTCTCCGGGAGCTCAGGTTTAGACGAACTTGGCGTGAGTCGAAATTACACGGTCGAGAAGAGCCTATTGTTTTCATATAATTGAATTCGTCGACTCAAAGTTGCTTCTGAAATGATCCCTATTTATGATTGTCGAAATGGGTTTTATAATCAATGTAATTATTTCCGGCCGTTTTGTCGTTCCGTGAAGTGAAAAGTAAATATTTCAAGTGTGATTAAATGTCGTGGTAGCGGACATTTCCCCGGCCATATATTTTCAGATAAACCGAATTAATTAAGATCCGTTTAGACTCAAAACATTGCCAGCAGCCCGCTTATTTACGTTCAAACGCTAGTCTTTGAATCATATTAACAGACTGAGATGCCCTTTTAGATTAATATTATGATTTAATTAATTATTAATTCAATGGAAATAAGCAATTCTTCATTTTTGTGCTCTTGAAAAACAAACAGGCATAATTGTCTCCCTCTCGTAGAGTCGGTTAAATTTCTCCAAAATGAAAAATATTTATTGTAAATAAAAATATTTAAGCAGTCTAACTAAAAAGTTGTAAATACTGCAAATTATAAACTGTCAACAATAATAGTTGGTGGTCCAGGGAAAAATTAAAATATAAAAATTCATAGAAATTTAATAAATAAAATTTAAAAAGTAGAATTTTTTTTTAAACTATAACTCGTAAGCCATTTTCAAGCAGCGAGAAGCAATTTCACTGCATTCCCCAGTTCAAAACTTTAGTTCAAAAAACAAATTTTGAGAGCGATTATTGTTGCAATTAGGAAATTTATAGGAATAATGTGGTTTTAACTAATTCTGCCCTTTTAAGCAGTTTGCGTTTTCTACAAAATTTTTGACAACTTCTGCAAACTATTGAATGTCAACAAATGGTTGAGAGGCGAGAAAAATTATTGTCATAACAAAAAATTCATTAAAAATTGACACCAAGTTAGATATCTATTTGATAATTTTTTTATAAAGACAATAATTAGCTCTTTCTAGTCAGTTAGGAACTACTTTAGTTCAGATCAGAAATTAACCTCTTTCCCTTCAGTTAGAAAAGATTTCAGTAGATTTTTTTAATATTTTTCACACTAACTTTGAGAAAAGTCAGTAAGTCGACAATAATTTTCTACACAAATTTCTATACCTACGTATAGATAAGTGGCAGCTATTAACTAGAACTAGAATACACAAATTTGGTTTACTTTCAGCAGTCTTCCTAAAATAAAATGATAACATAAAGATTTATAAACAATCAAAAAAAAGCTAGTAAAATTGCAAATATTTCTTAAAGAGATTATTTTCCGTATATTTTAAAGCTTTACAAGAACTATTCGTGTGCATCACTAATTTTGCAACTTATAATTTTTTATGTAGCACGTTTTCCACCAATTGTGAGTAGGTAAATTAATAATTAAGAAAGTTAAGTTTCCTATATAAATTTCTAAACATGGTGCTAACAAAGTTAAATTTTACTAGTTTTACCTTACCAAGCAGTTTTCTAAAAGATTCTGATCAATTTCGGCAAATTGTAGAAAGTCGACAAATGGCGGAGGCGCCGGGTAAATATTATATTTAATAAATTCATACAGAACTACCAAATTTAGTTAGAATCTTGGCAATTTTTTTCTAAAGAGGCTATAATTTGGTCTTTCTATGCAGCTAGATACTATTTCAGTGCGACACCTATATCAAAACTTATGATTTTTTAAAGCTTACGCAAAATACAACAATGTGCCTAAATGAGTCAACAACCTTTACTACATAAACTTTTAGATAACAAATAGCTCAAACTACCGAAATACGTAGCTAATTAGATTATTTTGCTTTTTAAGATGTTTTCCAAAAAAAATAAAGAAACTACAGAAAATCTCAAAATAGTGGAGCCGTCAGAAGAATATGTCTGCACCATTTTCACTTGCGATTCAGTAAA